>CAWUFW010000239.1:2950000-3597500 GCA_963921515.1 Calotriton arnoldi
TTGTCCCCAAGTCCCCGCTTGCAGCATTTTTCTGTTACAGGTTTTCTCCACAGACTTCAGCTGTAGCGTTTGAGGCTACCCTTGGGACCAGCACCTCTGTACCCGGACACACCAGGGCAGGTAAATCAAAACTGCTGGTGTTTCTAAGGACCTTGGCCCATACTTACCTTAAGTCCAGAAGAACAACCCAGTAACTCAATCGCAACTACCTCTAAGCAGTGTATGTTTCTTCCACAGGAGAACATTACTCATGCCTCAAATCTGACAGCTGTATTTTCTGTGTTTCCGAAAACTGCTAGCTCGAAAAGTACTTATCTAATCTCGCAGATCTTGGTGTCTAAATTAATACAAAAATCTATGTTATTTTTCTAAAATGGTGTCAGATTTCCTTATCGAGTGTGTGTCTCATTTATTGACTCTGTGTGTGCAACAAATGCCTAACACTCTCCTCTGATAAGCCTAGGACTGCTTGACCTCACTACCACAAATAGTGCTCCCTGGGATTGTTAAAGCAAGCCCCTGTACACTTCCAAGGGATACCTGGACTCTCTGCAAAGTGCACCTCATTTTGGTACACTATATAGAGAGCAAACTTCCTAAATCTTGAAGGTTTTACAAAGGCATTTGTGACGGAATGTATTTCAGGAAATTATAATTGTGAGTACTTGATGACAACCACAAGCTGAAGCTCGAAGACTTCATTTAGGATGAAAACTGAAATATTAATTAAAAAATAGTGGCTGTTTTCAGAAAATTACAAGCTTTTGTTTTTGACAACTGAATTGGTTTACCCAAAATAAAAAGCTTATATATGAATATTTACTGGCATACTGTGCACCTTAAGAAAATGATAAGCTAATGTTTAAGGGCAAAACTAGTTCAGTCACAAAATATACTTAAAGCTGATAGCTGAATGACATTGTTTGCCTTGCGCTAGATGGTATTTGCTACTCTGTATCATAATACATTACACATAACATTACTGTTTGTAACCCAGCCTGATATGATAGGCTAGTCATTACTGTTAATACAGCACAAGGCGGTCACTTTTTTTAAATTTTTATTTTTTTGTCCTCGTTTGCCTCAATGGAGAGAGTGCACTCTCTATCTCTTGCACTGTTGCATGGGAGTAGTCCAAACTCCATGTGCTGAGAGATCACAAGAGAAAGATATGGAGATCCCAACTGTACCGCCCATGAAATAGATCTTCATCTTTCATAGTCGGCCTCTGATCGTTTCTCATCCACACTCAACCGAGAGGGAACATAGAGAAATACCAGTAGAGGCGTCAAGGCTTAATCATTGGACCCCCATATCTTTGTTTTCCTTTTCCTGTTAACACTCATCTTTCACACCAATCAAGTATCGGGAGCCAAAAATCATGATTGGTGACACCCAACATGTCTAGGGAAGCTATATATTTAACAGAAAGAACCCAGTTTTCAAATCTTGGAGGAATTGCAGACACCCATAACTTACAGATCTCCCTGCGCGCCAATAGTATACTGTAAAAGATCAGCCTTGCCTGGTCTCTTGTAGTCTTCACCCGTGAATCAATCTGCCCAAAAATAACAAGCATAACGCTTACCTCGATGTTGATTATCATACATTCAGACAGGGCCTTACTCACGTCTCTCCAAAAGACCTGAAGTTCTGGGCACGTCACAAACATGTGAACGTCATCCTCTTTCATACTACCACATTTTGGACATGCGACATCGCCTCCTCTCCCAAACTTTGACAGTCTCTTGGGGGACCAATAAGCTCTGTGAATGGAAAAGAGGTGATTCCTTCTAAGGTATGCAGGCTTGACTATTTTAAATAACATGATCATAGATACTTGCCATTGATGTTCTAAAGATGCCTCCGTCAAGTATCTTCCCCATAATTCTGTTGGCAGAGTAACATCTCCTTCTTCCAAATCGACCAGCAGCCAGTAAATTGCCGCCAGCTCCTTCTTAAGTACGGTCTCTGACATCAAACGTGTTTCCAGATCGTTTTGTTCCCCAATTATTGTACCCGTGGCTTGGTACCAACTTCTCATTTGCAGGTATTTAAATCTGGACAGTTGATAATCTGTTTGTTGATTACACACTTCCCATGAAATCAGCACCCCTTCTATAATTATATGCTCCCAACGGACTAAGCCTGCATTTAATAGTGGTCTTGCTAGAGCGTCCTTCGTCCACTCTGGGGAACCTGGAGAGTCCCAGATGGGAGCCAGCAAACTATGGTAAGGAATTTTTGCAATTTTCCTGATCTTATACCAAATTTCAGCCAAACCTTTTAGAATTTTCAGCCTTACTTTTTTGAAGTACTTTGGGTCCGCGTATTTGAACAGAAAACCTTGTTCACCTCCTGGCTCTAAATTTGCCATCATGGCCCACATGCCTCCCATCTTGGTTGTACTTGGGCTGCCAAACAAACTTCTTCCATTCTTTAAAAGAAAAGCCCAGGAGTAGTAGAGCAGGTCCGGCAAAGCCAGGCCTCCCTTCTCTACCTTCCTTCTTAGTTTTTTCCATGCTATTCTAGGGCCTTTATTCGACCAAATAAAGGTACTGATTTGGCTTTGCATGTTCTTTAACCCTTCCTTCCTGAGGGGCAAGGGAATTGTATCAAAAAGACAGGTGAACTTCGGGAGGATTATCATTTTAATTAAGTTCACCCGTCCCAAAAGAGATAACTGAAGGTGGGACCATATCTTTAAAAGTCTGCAAGCCTCCTTTTTTACCTTCTCGAAATTTACCTTGGTGATTTTATTGATGTCCTGTGTTATTATGACTCCCAGGTATCTCATTTCTTCTTTCTTGGCCACCCCTTCCACCTCTAGGTTCCAGGTAAAAATCTCAGTTTTGTCCCTATTGATCTCATAACCTGAGACCTTCCCAAAATCAGTCGTCAGAGTCAAGATCCTCTCTAAGGTATCTACCAAATTTGTGGTGTAAACGAGAATGTCATCAGCATATAAACCCAGTTTTTTGTTCCAATCCTTGTACTTAAAAGGAGAAATGGCCAGATCCTTTCTGATCTTCCAGGCTAATGGCTCTATGTAGAGATTAAAAGGAGGGGTGACAGCGGGCAACCCTGCCTTGTGCCTCTGGTAATGCGTACTGGATCGGTTAAAGAGCCGTTAACTAAGACTCTGGCTACTGGAGATTCATAAATGTCCGCCAAAGCATTGCAAAAATTTGATCCCAAATTTGAAAACTTTGCCACAGCTTTTAAATAAGTCCAATTAACCCGGTCAAAGGCCTTTGCGGCATCTAAGGCCACCACGGCCAGAGGGAGCTTATATGTCGTGGCTAGGTCAATGGAGGCCACCAGAGTATATGTTAAGTCTTTTAAAGTTCTGCCCCGTATAAAACCCTTCTGGTCATCATGTACCATTCCAGCCATTAACCCATTCAACCTATTGGCCAAAATCTTAGCATAGATTTTATAGTCGCTATTCAATAATGATATTGGCTGATAGGAGTCACATTTTTTAGGGTTTTTCCCTGGCTTCGGAATTAAAGATATAGTGGCCTCGTTCCAGGAAGCCGGCGCTGTGGACCTTCCAATAAATAGGACATTAAATAACCTTGTCAGAATAGGGGTTAATGTATCGCCCAGAGCCTTATAGACTTCTTGAGGTAGCCCGTCAGGACCCGGAGCCTTCCCCTTCTTGAGCTGCCTAATTACCTTCTCTATTTCATCAATTTCCATTCCCTTGTTTAGGAGCCTTACTTTATCTGGAGGAAGGGGGGGTTACATAGTCCTGTCCTAACCACTTTATTTCTTCTTCTGTTGGCTTAAGGTCTTCACGGTACACTCTGCTGAAGTGGCTATGAAAAGTTTGTTCTATTCCTGTCGTATCTTCGATCAAAGCCCCAGTTTGCTCGCATATCACCTGGTCTATTCGATTTCTCGCTTGGTCTTTCTTCGCCTTCCAGGCCAGCAACTTGTTACACCCTTCGCTATACTCAAGATGAGCTAAACGACTGGCCTCCCACCTACTCCTCACCCTGTCCTCGAGAACTATTGCTAACTTGGACTTAACTTTGTTATTTCCTGCTGCAACCTTGCCCTCACCTCTTCCTCTATATCTGGATCGATTATTAGCTTTTCTAAAGTGCGAAGCCGTTCCTCCAGAGCGGATACTACTTCATGGTATCTCCTCCTTTTCCCTGCCCCCAGAGCTCCTAATCTTCCCCTTAAAAAGGCCTTATAAGCATCCCAGGTTATATCCGGAGAAGCCGAGCCCCAGTTATATTTAAAAAACTCCTCAGTCTCTTTACTCAACATTTCAATAACTCCCTCGTCTTGGAGGACCGTACGGTCTAAAGTCCACCTAGATTGAGCAACCAGCTCACCGAACTTCATTTGGAGAATCACTGCCGAGTGATCGGACAGGTGGACTCCCACGTGATCGATACGATGGGCCTTATCCTTTATCTTGCCATCAATGAGAAAATAATCTATTCTCGACTGGTGATTGTACTTCTTATTGTAGAAGGTGAAGCCTTTCTGTGTACCTGCTCTTTGACGCCAAAGGTCGCACAATCCCAGTTGCTCCATAATCTGTTTAATCAATGCTGACATTTTTGGGTTAACCAGTGCCCTACTGTGAGATGATCTGTCAAGGGAGTGATTTAAGACTGCATTAAAATCTCCAGCTAAAATGATTGGGTCGGAGGAATTTAATAACTCTACCATTAATTCTCCCAGGGGGTTAACATCGTCCTGATTTGGTCCATAGTAGCCTGCCAAAATAAAAGGGCGAGATAATATTCTAACCTTAGCTACTAACCATCTCCCGGCTTTGTCAGAAACATAGGATTCTAACCTTGCTTGTACCCCTTTTTTAACTAGTATAGCTACCCCTTTGGTTACTGCTGTTTGAGCTGTGCATGCTGCTTGATCAATCCAGCTCTTAGACCTAAAAAGCTCCATACCCTCCTTCTCAGTTAGGTGCGTTTCCTGTAATATTATAATTTGAGCAGGGCAGTCCTTTAGATATTGTAAAACTCTTTCTCGCCTCCCTCGTACCCGGAGACCGTTTATGTTCCAAGAGAGAATTTTTATAAGACTCTCCTTCTTTTCACCCATCCCTAAAACCAACAGACTGTGATAAAAAACCCTTACTCATCCAAAAGGCTTCAGAGGAACTATTTTATTTTTTCCCCACTGCTCCCCATCCTGTGCTCCCCCCCCCCCCCCGGAAAACCCATCCCTAAATCTACACGGCTAAAAGCCATATGGGTCCCCCCTCGGAGCGTACTCTCAATTACGTATCTGAGCTAGGTGATATTCTATTTTCTTTTCTTTTTATATATATTTTTTTTTTCAAAATTAGTTATAAAAAATGTTTTTCTAATTTTAAATTTAATTTATCTTTTCATATTAGACACCGGGAGTGGCGAGGGAAGGTTGTCCTTTTTTTTTTCCTTCCTCCCATCTCTATGTACAAATTGTTTTCTCCACTATTTCTTTTATTGCGTAATCAGGATCTATTCAATGTCATTTGAGATCATGGATCATAGATCTCCAACTTGCAGGTCTTTGATAAAATCATCGACCTTTTCAGCTGAGTGGAAGATAGACATTTTATTCTTGTACATGACCTTCAGGTGAGCCGGAAATTTTAGCTGAACTGTAGCGCCCAAGCTTTTAAGTGTGTTCATCCTTTTACACAGTTCCCATTGACTATTTGAGGTAATGTTCGAGACATCAGATCTGAACTCATATTTAATTCCCTCAACTTCTATTCTGTTTAAGCTCAAGGCTTTTGAAAGTATCTTCTCTTTCAAAGAAAAGGTTAAGAAGTTAAGCAAAATCTTTCTGGGTTTTGTCCTGTTAGTATTTAACCTGAAGGGGCCTCTGTGCACCCGTTGCAAGTCTTTAGCTATGTCATCCTCTGACTCTTCCATCTGTAATTCCTTTTTAATCAACTTCACCACAAAGGACTTTATATCCTCACCTTCTTTACCTTCCGGTACTTTCAGAATCTTTATGTTGTTTCTTCTTTGGAAATTCTCCATCCTTTCCATTCTATCCTGCTGCAACTTTTCCTCTGATTTTAACCTTATTAAATCAGAACAATTTACCTGTACCTTTTCTCTTAGTTCTCTCACCTCTCCCTCTAGTGTTGTTGTCCTACAGCCGAGGTCATCTATCTTTTTCTAGAGGGATTCGCAAGCTTGTCTAATCTCCCTCTGATTCTCTTCAGAAATCTCGAATCTATTCTTAATCTCGGCAGTTAACGCCATCAGGAGAGTTCCTATAGCCGGGTCCTCATTCTCCACCTGGTTTAACCTCTGCTCAGGACCCCCATCAGGGACATAACTTGTTTGATCCATTTGAATCGTTAAGGTCTGCCTCTTTTCAACTACGGGCTGTTTTTCAGTGCCTCTCTCTTCTAGAGACAGTGACGCCAAAGCTTGATACCTGTTTGGTTGTATGTCTTTACTCCAGTCCCCACTTCCTACCAAATCCCAGTCTTTAGACACTGCAACCTGATCTGTACTCCCCTTTTCCTGTGAGTTCTCCTGCTCGTCCGTTTATTTATCAGCCAAGCTTGCTGTTTTAGGTAAAATTCTGAAAAAGGTTTTGAGAGACAGAGTGATTTTCACTTTTAGTTCTGGCGTGCACTTCCTTATTTTAATTTTCTTTGTATTACCTTTAACCTTCACTGATAAGGGCTCCTTGGCTATGGCAATAGTTTTAAAATATTCAGGTTGTGTACTAACAGTTAAAAACTTTATCGGGAAAGGTTTTTTCTAACTTCTCTTTCCCCCTCAGGCTCCTCAGCGCGTAGCGAGATAACACCTCCCTCTGGGCTGCCCCACTCACCCCATTTTTCCTACCTCCAGGCGCCCACACTCGGGTGCAATCTAGAGTTTCTGAAACTTCTCTCGCCGCTTCCTCGAGCAGGAGGAGCGGGCCTGGCTCTCCTGTCAACTCGCTCCTTTCCCCCTCCAGCTGCTTATTTCCCTCGTCAGCTTCCCCAATCGTGTACTCCGTGCCGCCGTTTCTGCCGTTTCTGCGGCCACCTTTCCCCCGGAAGGGAATCTTCACTGCCGCCCCTCTACCTTTCCGATACTCCAGGGCCACTCTCAACCAAGAGTTGCTGATTGCCGAAGCGGACGCCACGTCAGACGCCGTCTTGTCGCCACTTGATTCACCGCCCGGGAGCCTGGCAGATACAATCCCGTGCCTAATTCGCCGATAGATATCTTTTGTAAGTACTGACTAGTTTTGTCCTGCTCACGCCTTATGCATCTTACGCGTCTTGAGAGTTTTTAATCATGCCATACCATCGCTCGCCCGAGAAACTTCTCGCTCCGAGGTTGCTCACGCGACCTGCTAACTGCCGGCCGCCATGTTTTCCCGACACTCGTGTCGTGTGCAGCTTTGACTGACTGGCCCAAGGCGGTCACTTTTGTAATTTTGACTGATGTGGTCACAATTACAACAGATATAATATTTGTTAGTAATTCAGAAAGAATTTCAATAAATCAGAAGTACCTTACATTGCAGAAAAGCTTAGAGGCCTCTAATATATACAGTACTGTTTAGTGACAGTGTGTGAAGAACCCCATTTTTCTGCCATGCAAATATCATTTATGGACAACTTGCTAATGGATGCTAATGATAACAGAGTGTCCTTGGCTTTATCTCTAGGGTCTTTCCTCCAAAAGAGTACCACAACTGGGTTTAATAACTGCCACAACAAAGTGCTGCATTTTACTTAATGTTTTTGATTACTGCATGTAGAGCAACAAAATGATTACTTACCAGTAGGAGTAGTTTTGCAGCTTAAAGTTTTTTCTGGATTCACATGCTGTGCATTATTCCGCCATCTAGTAGTTGGGTCAGGAATTGTCTCAGTTTCCTTTTTTCGTGGGCGTTGGTGATTACCATTTGGTGCTAGGTCCATCCCTTCTGTAATGTCAGACGGCGCCCCGGAAGTTCCTATGTGTGGTACTCCTCTTCGGATTCTTTTTTCTACTTCCTTTTGTAAATAAGGGTTTGTCTTGACTTTTTCTGTTTTAAGTTCCTTCTCTTCCTTTTATGAGATTTTTTCTCAGACCTGTTTGTTTTCCTCATCTCTGGGGAGGCGGGTGGGTCGCATGTAAATCCAGAAAACTCTTCAAGCTGAAAAACTACTCCTACTGGTAAGTAACCACTTCGTTTTGCAGCATAAATCCTTTTCTGGATTCACATGCTGTGCATTAGATTATGTAGCGGTTTCCCCTTCCTTGGGATGGTTGGGATGAGATGTGGAAGAATTTGTGAACAGGTGTTGGAGGACTTAATGTCCCACCTGAGCTTCTTTTTCCATTTGTATATACACACAATAATGCTTGGTAAAGGTGTGTGGAGATGCCCATGTAGCGGATGCACATACAGTGTCTATTGTCACATTGGCCATTATGGCTAGAGTTGCCCCCTTTTCTCCTGGTTGAATGAGCTCCTGGCCAGGAATTTAATGTTTTTCGCGCTGAGGAATAGCATACCAGAATTGCTTCTACAATCCAACGTGCAATTGTCCCCTTTCTTACAGGTGCACCCTTGTTGGACTTCGAGTAAGAGACGAACAGTTGACTCCCCTTACGGAATTGTTTTGTCTCCTGTAGATAGTACAGTAAAGCTCTTCTTACATCCAGGGTAGGAAGGATTCTTTCTAATCGGGCTTGAGGGTTTTTGTAGAAAACTGCTAACAGAATGCTTTGGTTGATATGGAATTTGTTTACTACCTTAGGTAGGTACTTAGGATTAGTCCTTTGGACAATTTTATCCTTGTGGATTTGCATGTATGGTTCCTCAATAGTAAATGCTTGTAGTTCACTTACTCTCCGTCGTGATGTTATTGCAATTAAGAATGCAGTCTTTATTGTGATAGGCCTGAGTTCTGCTTTGTGCATGGGTGCGAAAGGTCCGGGTATAAGCTGTGCTAGAACTTTGTTTAAGCTCCACATAGGGACCGGAGCCTTCCTTGGGGGTGCAATTCTTTTGCAACCTTCTAGAAACCTTTTGATGACTGGTGATGAGAAAAAACGTTTACATGATGCTCCCCTGGTGTAAGGTACAATCGCTGCTAAATGCACCTAGAGGCTTGAATAGTTGATTTTACGGTCTAACAAGTGGGTAAGATAAATTAACACGGTTTCCTGTGTAGAAATAGAACTTGGGGTATTGTTATCTTACATCACCTGAGGTACCTTTTCCACTTAGCTGCGTAGCATTGGCTTGTAGTTGGTCTTCTTGCCTCTTTTAGTATCTCCATTGTTGTTCGCAGTAAGTTCAAATGTCCAAACACTATGTGCTCAGGTGCCAGGCCAGTGTTGCTAGTTCCAAGTGACATACTTGACACCTTTCCATTGTGAGAAGGTCCTTTTCTGCCTTGAATTTGATGATCTGTCCATGGACATTTCGAATACGCTGGAGTACCAGGTTTGTCTTACCCACTGAGGGGATACGAGAATTAGGTTTGTTCCTGGTTGTCTGGCCTTTTCCAGTACCTTTTGTAATAGAGAAATTGTAGGAAAGGCATATCCGTAGACAAATGTCTCTGGCCAGTTTAGTGACAGGACTTTCCCTTTTGATAGGAAGTGTTGAAACCTGGGGGCGAACAATTGGCATTTCTTGTTCTACGCTGTTGCAAATATATCTATCATTGGTGTCCCCCAGAGTCTGAATACCTTTGGCAGACTCCTTTGCTTTATTTGCCATTTGTGTGAGCTGCTGTTCTGCCTGCTGAGCTGATCTGCTTCTGTGTTGTCCTTCCCTGGCAGGTGAATTGTTTGCAGACTGATTGTCTTTGGTATAGCCCATTGCCATATCTCCTGAGTTAGCTTGCTTAATGTAAATTATTTTGTTCCTCCCTGTTTGTTCAGGTAAAAAATTGTTGTAGTATTGTCCGTTTGGATTAATCTCTAGGAAATTGATATGTTTTGTGAAGTCTGAATTGTTCCATTGACCCCGTATCTTTAGGTTTCCTGAATGTGCTCCCCATCTCTTGTGAGACACATCTGTTGTGATAGTCACTGACGGAGTAGGTGATTTGAATGGTCTGCCTAGTGGTATGTTCTTAAATGCCCACCATTGTAGCTCCTTCTGTACCCTCTTTGTTACAACCACTAGATCCTCCCAACTCCCTGTGGTTTGTGACCAATTGTTGCATAGCCATTCTTGTATAGGGCGCATGTGTAGACGTGCATGGGTAATTAGGGGGATGCATGATGCCATCATGCCCATTAGTTTCATCACTGTCCTCACTGTCCCTTGTGGTAGAGAAGAGTTTGCTCCTTGATTGCTTGTATCTTCCTTTGGGTCTGGGATGCCCGTACCATTTTGGAGGTCAATCTTAATACTAGGAAGATCTGTTCCGGTTGTGGTGAGGCTTTTTTGTGGTTTATGGAGAAACCTAACCCTTGTAGCGTTGTGATCACCCGTTGAATGTGTGTGTAACATCTTTGTTTTGAATTTGCCTTCACCAACTAGTCGTCTAGATAGGGATAGCCGTGGATTCCCTCCCTTCTTAGGGATGCTGCTATTGCTGCTAAGCACTTTGTGAATACTCATGGTGCTGACTTTATTTTTTAAAAAGCAAGACCTTGAATTGGTAGTGTCTCCTCGTGGATGAGCCAGAGGTATTTTTTGTGTGCTTGATTAATGGGGATGTGTAGATAGGTGTCTTAAGTCTATTGTTGCCATGTAGTCCCCTTTTTGTAGCTGTGGGATTACCTCTTGTAGGGTTGTCAACTTGAAATGCTGCGTGTGAATGAATTTATGAATCTGAGATCTAGGATTGGTCTTAACATGAGATCTTGCTTTGGTACCAAGAAATAAGGTGAGCAAGAAATAAGGTGAGTAGTTTCCTTTGTTGTGCTCCCTTGTTTGTACCTTACTGCCTGTTTTGAAAGAGTTTCTTTATTTCCTCCTTCAATTTTAAAAGGTCTATTCTTTGGAACTTTTTCTTCTTTGTTGGATTTGGTGGAGGTTTTCTTGTTCGTTCTATATGTGGGTAATGTGCCATTATGCCTCCCACTGGTGTTGTGTGGGGGTCCTTTCTTGTGGGCAAGTCACTTGGAGTTTGCTCCTCGCCCTCTTGAAGGCTGTCCTGTGGCTCTTCCTCTGCCACGAAAGGGCTGCTTTGGTTGTTGCTGCCAGAAGTGGTATCTGGACTGTTGGCTAGACTGCTGTCTGCGGCCTTGCGCCTGTTTTTGCCCTGTTGAGAATACCCCCCTTTCTGTGGGTCTTATGAGGTTAAATCCTCCCCTTTTGAAGGTGCCCCCGTATTGCAATGCTCCCAATGCTTTAGTCGTTTCATTGTCCTTTATTGGCTGTAAGGAATTCTCTACTTCACATCGAAACAAGGCGTCTCCTGTGAAGGGCTTATTGATTATGGATGTTTGTACTTCCTGCTTGAAGCCCGAGATTCTGAGCCAGGCGTGCCGCCTTAGGATTGTATCTGTGCACATTTGTCTGCTGGCTGTATCGGCTGTGTCTAGAGCGGACTTTAGGCAGTTGTTTGCTATATTTCTTCCCTCCTGTATTATTGATTTTGCTCTTTTCTTATTCTCTTCAGGGAGTTTAGTGTAGGAAGCTGGCTCTGTACATACTATACCAAAGTGAGGTATAGTGTGCACAGAGTCCAGTGGAACCCCAAAGGTAGGCAGAGGTAAAGTTAGATAGCACCTCACTCTCTATTTGTGGTAGAGCAGTAAGGCAGTATCAGAGGACAGTGTTAAGCATTTGTTGTACACACTCGGTCAGCAAATGAATTCACACACACAAAGACTGAACTTCAGACCAATTGTTTTGTATCAAAAATATTCTTTTAGGTATTTTATTTCCTAGAACGAAGCAAGCCTGGCACAGGTAAGTGATAAGTACTTTGCAGGAAATATACAGATTGTAACACAGTTTGGATTGCAATTGTACTTTGATTTGATTACAGTAGTGTTACTGATAATGCAATGCTTTTCAGAATACAGTACATATACTTTGAATGGGATTTTCAGTAAGATTACAGGTAAGTTACTTTTGGATTACTTTTCTTACTCAGAGTAGTATACCTGGATACTACTCTGGGACATTTCCTGTAAACAGGTAAGTAAAATCGTTTTTGTTAAACAGTACAATTTTAAAGAATTTCTTAAGGTTTTCAAACTCCACACTTAGAAACTTTTCACAGAAACACAGTCAATGTTATCCTATGGCGAAAAATAGTGTTATCGGTTTTGAGATAAGTATTTGGTAGTGGGAGTTGAGGTTCTGGGGGTAGACTCAGGGGTCTCCCAGGGTCAAGGATGCACTCTAGTTACACCTTCAGCGGCACTAGTGCGGCCGGGTGCAGAGTGCTGAGGCCCAATGTTATCCAATAGGGAATAGGGGGCCTCCGGCTGGTGGCTGCTGGCAAGCAGGCCACTTGGTTGCGGGAGCAAAGCTCCTGGACTTTAGCTCAGGGCAAATGGGGAAACAAAGTAGCACCAAAGGTGCACCCTCAGGGCGGCCGGGTGCTGATTTGATGTCGGGCGCCCTGTTGTTTTCAATGGGGAACCTCCGGTTTGCAAAGGCACTGCAGGCTTGGGGACGAAGGTCTTCTGGGTGCGACCATCACTTCGAGAGGTAAGCTGGGAAGTTAAGGGTTGGTTAGGCACCGTCGGTTTGGGCACCCAAGGCCGTGGGGCGTCGGGTGCAGTGGTGCCTTTTGGGGTCGGATCTTCTTACCAGCTCCTGGTGGCGGTTGGGGGGACCTTCTGAATTTAGGCTGCAGGCGTCGGCTGGAGGCTTGAGTCAGGTCAGGGGTCGCCGGATCTCGGGTCAGGATCGCCGGGGTGACCTCCTCATGGTATTTGCCCACTCGAGCTCGGGCCGTGGACGTCGGGTGCAGAGTAGGGCGGATTCGCGGTGTCCGGCCGGAGCCAGAGGTTGCAGATGAACAAATCCGGTGTTCACGGGAGACAAAGTCTTTGGGGTTGAAGGCAGGCAGGTCCTCCGGGGTTTTCGAGGTTGCTGGCTGCAGGACACACCGGGATTTCGCAGGTTCAAGGGGGAGACAGGCCGGTAGGGCTGGGGCCAAGTCAGTGGGCGTCTTCCTCTTGTTAGCTGCTGCACGGCTGTTTGGTCCTTCTTCTTCTTCTTGTAGTTTCTTCTTGTCTGAGGAAGCAAGGTTCAGGGGTGCCCCTAAATACTAGATTTAGGGGCGTTACAGGTAGGTAAAAGGCAGGGACCAATTGGTCCCTTCCCTGGGGTGGGTACACCCCTTATTATGCCACCCTCCAGTGGGAGGGGGGCATGAGCCTGTCCCTGGTTGGCAGAGTCCCCCCATCTGCAAGATGGCGGGGACTGGGAGTTGTGCTTCACCTCGCCTCCCCCACCTGAGGGGTGGAGTTGGCAGAGGTGGGCACACCGCTCTTCCTCACTTGTTTTTCCCGCCAGTTCTCCTGCCCAAAGTGGGGGTCAGAACCAGTGGGGACCAGTTGCTGAAAGCAGCAAGTGGCCTGGGGAAGCTCACAAAGGCGGCAAGCCTTTGAAGCGTCCCCTCGTGAACCCTGCCCATCCTGGGGGAGGAGGCTTGGCACCTCGTCCCAGGATGTGCATTGTTTCAGGCCCCAGAGAGCAGCAGGCTCTCGACCCAGGGGTCCAGAAACATGTCTGGTGGTGGCAGCTGAAAGCAGCCACTCAGCCTGGACACTAGTGGTGGGTTAGTTTTCAGGGGGCATCTCTAAGATGCCCTCTGTGTGCATTTTTCATTAAATCCCACACTGGCATCAGTGTGGGTTTAATGTGCTGAGAAGTTTGATACCAAACTTCAGTTTTCAGTGTAGCCATTATGGTGCTGTGGAGTTTGTAATGACAAACTCCCAGCACCATATACTCTTAATGGCAGCACTGCACTTACAATGTCTAAGAATTGACTTAGACACTGTAGGGGTACAGGCCTCATGGACCTGTACCCTCACCACTGGTATAGTGCACCCAGCTAGAGGGGTGACTGATCTATGCCAGGGCAGTGGGTTGTAGGCATGGCACACAGAAATGTGTGCCATGTCGCCTCTTCACTTTGTTCTGCACCAAAACACGCAGCCTGCAAAGGCAGTGTGTGTGTGTAAGGGTATAGGACATCTGAGGGTGGCACAATAAGTGCTGCAGCCCTTAGAGGCCTTCTCTGGTCACAGTGCCCTGGGTACCTGATGTACCATTTACCAGGGGCTGACCTGTGGCCAGAGATGCCAATTGGGTTTAGGCTTCAATGCAGTTTTAGGGAAAGAACATAGGCCCTGGGTACCTGATTAGCAGGAGCCCAGGGCACACTCAGTCAAAGCATATCAGCAATTCAGCAAAAAGTGGGGGCAACCATGCAGAAAGAGGGCACTTTCTCACATTTAGTCATTATTTCCTCGATTTCGTCCCATTGTTGGTGACCATACCTATTGAGGAGGGCATTAGAATTAGCAATGCGCCATTGCGTTGCTGCATCCTTTTCCATCTTCCTCCCCACCATGTCCATTCTCTTACTTTACTTTTCTGGAGGTATACCAGTGGAGGAATGAGTGTTGCTTCTCCTTCTTGATGTGGTAACAATGATAGAGTTGGCCTCTGTGTTCTCTTGAATATATTTGGGGTCCTTCGCCAAAGGGTTTGTATTTCTTTTTGACCCTTGGCGTTACTCCCTTTGCTGAGGCAGGCTCCTTGAAAGCCTCCTTGCCCTGATCAAGAATGCTTGCTAGTACTGGAAGGTATTGTGTACGGTAAACAGCCTTTACTTCGCATGCTAAACAACGCATGCCATAACAACGCGGTCGTTACAACGACCGCGTTGTTATTTCGCATACCGTTACAACGCAAGTCGGAAAAACGACTTGCGTTAGGGGGAAGAAGGTGTTGGATTTAAAATCCAACACCTTCCCTAGTGTCCGCACAGACTGGAGTTGGAATAGTAAATTATACTATTCCAACATCCAGCGCCCCCTAAAAGCAAGTCGTTGTTACGACTTGCGTTGTAACGGTATGCGAAATAACAACGCAGTCGTTGTAACAACCGCGTTAAGGCATGCGTTGTTATGGCATGCGAAAAAAAGGCCTATATTCATTGTGTACCTCTTGTGGATGGTGTCAATGTTTCTAGGAGGAAGCATGAGTCTCCTTTCTCCTCCTCTCAGGGGACCCTGAAAGTATCACCTGCTCCTTTGATGAGGCTGTTGTAAAAGGCCATGTCATCTGGTGGCGAAGCCTTCAAGGGATAGCTACAGACCTCTTCTTCAGGGCTCTCTGTGTCGAGGTCGTTCCACTCTTCCTCGAAAGTACCTGTAGCTTCCTCCTCCTCTGGAACGTCAAGTTCTTCTTCGATGTCCTCTTCGTGAGATTCGGAGGTCGCCGGAGCTTCGAGGGTATTATCTTCTTCCTCAGCCTCTGAGGTAGTGGAGGGTTTCGAAGGAATTCTGTATTCCTTTAGTGCCTCGTCGAACTCCTTCTTCCGTTGAAGGAGTGCCGCCATTTCTGCCTCTAGGCGTCTTCTCTTTCTCCACCTTGAGGGCCCTTTCAGCGTCAGAAGTCGGGGAGATCCTCTTCCTTGGTGTGGTGGTTTCTGCCTTCGAAGGTATGGTCTTATACTTTGAGGCCTCTCGTTAGACACTCATGTTTGTCGATTTCTAGGCTTTCCTATCATCGGTATCCCTGAAATGGGATCTGTGGAGTTCTTTAGGCAGCGACTGACCCTCAGTCATTGTCTTTTTCAACACCTGGGATGCCTTTTGCGCCTTCTTTTCAAGGCCCTTGGTATCTGACAGGTCCTAGCTACCTTCTCTGCTTTCTTTTTGACTTCCTTGGAAATCTATTTTGCAGTTTGCCTCTTCTCGGCATCCCCCTCAAGGATCTCGACATCCAATCCTCTGTGTGTTGATTCTGCAGCTGCCCCCTGTTCGTCTTCATCGTTTGAGAGGCCCAAGTCCTTCAGCGATCCCTGCTGTTTCTGGCCGCCGAACATAACTGTGTGGTGCTCCTCCCTCTGCTGTCTCCGGGCCTTGAGAGTTTTTGACATGAATACAGCGCAGGCCTCGCAGTCCTTATCCTTGTGATCCCTAGGCAGGTAGAGGTTACAGACGTTGAGTGAATCGCGTTGTGCAAATTTGCGGTGACAATTAGGGCAAAACATGAGGGGTACTTTCCATGGCCCCTACCTTGCCTCATTTCTGTCCATTTGCATAGTCGCTGCTTCGACGGGGTCACTCCCTACAGGAAAGGTGGCTGGAGGTCTCTCTCCTTTTCCGGTGTCTTCTCGATTGATGTAGAATGATTTTATTTTGACTAAAATCCCTCCGAAAATTCGGAAATTCCATCCAAAAATTCGAAGGTTCTTCCCTTACTTCCAGACCCAACGGCAGAAAAAATAATCTGAAGATGGCTACCCCCCACAGGAACTTCCATGGTGCCGTTTGATGTCGCACAAGGGATGGACCTAGCACCAAACGGTTGTCGACGACGCCCATGAAAGAAAAAAAGAAAGGAAACGGAGACAATTCCGGACCCAACCACTAGATGGCGGAATAATGCACAGCATGTGAATCCAGAAAAGGATTCATTCTGCAAAATTAGTGTTATTTATTCCTGCAAGTAAAACATGACTACTCTCCTTACAACTATTGCATCCAAAGCCCTTTCTGCATCTGTGTTTGGCTTTTGAAATAAAGATGGCAACTCTATTGACTGAGTCACATGAAAATTAGATACTACTTTGAGAAGAAACTTTGGGCTTGGTCTCATAACCACTTATAAATTGGTAAACTACATTTCTATAGTTGACAGTTTGAATCTTGGTAACTCTCCATATTGAAGCAATGGCAATTATGAACACTATTTTCCAAGTTAAATGCTTTAGACCTGCTTTATGCATTTGTGTTTCATCAGATCTGCTAATACAATGTTTATGATGTTCTACGTTTATTTTGGGAGTGTACGTGGAGGATACAGTCTCTTATCTTCCACCAAAAATCTTTCAGTGAATGGGGAGGCAAAGAGTTGCTTACTATTGATGCATGTGTATACTGCAGTAGCAGAACAATTTACCAATAGTGACAGGTTGAGGTCCAATAAAAACATGAAGTACTGAGTTATGTTTGTTTACTGAGAAATGTTGTTTTCCCCAGCCACTGTTTTATACCAGGTAAGAAAGTGCAGCCATTTTACTGCACAAAATGTTCATGTGGCAGACTTGCTGGTCTTCTTTATCACCACAACAAATCATTTTAGTACATATAAATGCTGGCATTCTATTTCCTCGGGAGCTATGCTGCTATGTTAAAATGATCTGGCTCCGAGTGATAATTTTTACTTTTCCAATTGTTAGCTATTTTGGAAAGACTGGCAGCCCCCTGATTTGTTGCTGAGACATTTTCACGAGAGGAGTACGATAGCTGTCAGGACCACTGCCAAGCTATTAATATTAAGGTCATGTGTGAGGCTCTACAACTATTAAGAAGGACAGGAATCATTTTAATCGGGGGAAAAGCATAAGCAAATTATCCATAGCAACTGTGTGACAGCGCATTACTCTGAGAAAGGGGGTGTCTATCCCTGCACACAAACTTTTGACACTTTGTTAGGTTGCAAACAGATCTAGGGTTTGCAATACCCATGCTTTAAAATAATTTAAGAACCTAAAACTCCCATGAGGCTCCCATTAGTTAGATATACCAGTTTGGCTGCTTTACTTGTCTGATTCTGCATCTAGATACCTTGGTAAGTGATGTGCCACCAGTATAATTATGAGGATGGCTCATGTCAAATGTTTTGAGCTTATTTGGGCAGTGTTTAAGAATTGTTCCCCTTTTATATAAAGTGCAGTATCTGCATTCCTTTCCCCTTAATTTGTCTTTGAAAGGATTGTAGTGTGAAAAATATTTCCATTAATTCTCACAAACATATGTATTTGACTGTACCCTTCAATGTCCTCTGATTTATAAGTTGTTCAACAACCGTCGTTATAGCCACAACTGTGAGTGACTATTTGAAATGTCTGCTTCTAAACAACATATGGAGAGCATTTTGCAAGAAAGTTTAAATCCCTAACCATATCATAACAATACTACATTATACTTGGTGCTGCACAATTAACCACAAAAACTGAGCATCATAACAGACTGTGTTAAACTAAGGATATTATAAACCCACACATAAGCATAGAGATATATAAGGTGAAAAATTAGCACAAGAGATTCTAATGGGAACAGAACTACCACCGAGTGTTAGGTTCAATAGACATTGGGGTAATCTTAGAGGGAATGTGAGGAGAAAATAAAATAACTACAGAAATGTGACGTGGGAAAGACATAGAAGTGAAGACTGGATAGGCTGAAGTAAATCTTAGAGGGAGAATTGAGGTAAATTCTGCCTTTTACAAACATTATTCTCAGTACCCCAGAGTCTAAGACTATTGGTTTGTTAACTGTTCTTGGTCTCCTCTCATACGCACCCATGAAAGTGGTATTAAATGCATACATGACTCCATCATTTCCAACAATCATCACAGTTCTCACTATTACAGACCGAGCCACTTAGTATAAACAAACTTGTTGCTCTTCTTCACTGGGGCTGCCATGGCTGTCCTTGTAATCCAATTTGCTCCAATAAGACCTTCTGCTAGGATGGTATGAAGGCAATTTTGTCATGTTGACTGTGAATCCCAATTGGTTTAGGAGTTGAATGGCTTGATTTATCCTGGAATTACATTCTTGGAAGGAGTTCCCTTGATCATCCAGCCATTTAAATAAGGATAAACACTGCCTTCGATGCGCAGCCATCACACCTAGCGATTTCATGAAGACTCTTGGTGCCGTCTTTATTCCGTATGGCCACACTTTGAATTAAACATGTAGACACCCTCAATCACAAATCCAAGATAAGTCTGAAAGTTGTCATTACAAATTGAGTCAGATAAAGTTCAAAGTGCAAGCCTTGTTTTAGGTTTCTTTGATCCAGCCACCATGTCAAGGCTTCCTTGATTCTGTCCTTTACTCAACAGTCGATAAAGGATCTCGAACCTTGGATCATTTCAGCATCCAACTTCTCTTGCACTCCGTGCGTCCGTAACCTTCAACAACATGAAATCAATGGAATTCAGGAGGATATCATGCCCTGCAACGATTAGAGAAGGCGGACACATGCTACATCTAGTTTCCGAATATGATGAGGTGACAAGGTGTCACTCAAGAATTGGATGTTAGTCGTGGGCGGTAAATGGGAGTTTGGCCACGTCAAGAGAAAGGTTGAGATTCATGAAAAGCTGTGTGCATTCCTGCATTAATGTGTTGCCATCTATAAAGTACCTTCACTTCAGCAACCAGTCGTAGATATACGGAAAAACTTGATGAGCTTGGTGCTGATGGACTACTGCTACTGAGACCATGCAAACTTTAAATATGCTTGATGCCAACTTGATGCCAAAGGATTCCACTTATAATTATTAGTGGCGGCAAGCTATTTAAAATCGTAGTTACTTGTGATGCTCGGGTGAATAGGTATATGGAAGCAGGCATCCCACAGATAAGAGTCAAAATTTCTACTTTATGAAGTAATTGAAAACCCTCCTGCAGGGTTACTATTCTGAACGTGTTTTCTCTGCTATGTGTTGGTTTGCCGAAGATCTAAAATGAGGAATATTTTTCCCAGCTTCTTTTCTGCAGGAAAATTCTTAAGTAGTTTTTTTCAACAATGGGAGCTGGAGGAAGGGTTCTAGAGCTTCTTTGTGAAGCATGGACCGTATCTACGATTGCAAGAGCTGCAACTGGTAGTGTGTGGTCTTCCACAGTGGAAACTGCAACAGCATTTGACAAACTCAAGCATATACCCATAACCTACCAGATCCAAAAGCAATGATCGGATGTACTATTTTACTATTAAAACCAAAAGGCAGAGATTCTGCCGCCCACTTGAGGGGAGTATTCATGTTGCGTACCTTAGCCTTAGTACTTCATAGGTTGCTATCTGGAGTAAGATGAATAAGGAGTTTAGCCTGATGAAGGATAGGATAACTGCCTTTAGTATGCGGTCAGTGGGGCCAGCTGCTGTAGTGGGCAATATGGTCGGGTAGCTGCCACTATGGGATGACCAATCCCCTTGCTCTACGAAATGGAGCCTGCCATCGATATTGACTCACTCCCAGAGAATGAGCATTGCCAGTGTCTGCCATGCTTTGTAAACTTGCTTTCCGAAAAGATGTTCACTTTCAATTTGCAGATCTAGGACGTTGTCTAAGAACCACGACTCCTGACGTATGTCTACTACCAGTGCCAGCCCAATATATGGACCCATCAACTCTAGCAGTTGAGCCCTTGTCTACCTCTCAAAGAATAACCAGAGCTGCTTCTTTCTTAATGTTCAGAAGATGTTTAATATGAAGGATCATGTCAGCCCACATATGGCCATAACAGTAGCCAACTATAACCAGAGAGTTGGAAGTTTTAATGGCTGCAGTTTTAATGTATGCAGCAGAACAGTGGAAGCTCTTGTGCCAAAGTTGTCCATTTTTCAACCTTTCCTATGTGCAAGACTTGTCCTAGAACGGCGCTGTGCGGCTTGTATTACCACAGAAACCACATTTGGTTGCCAAGTGAAGCATGCAGGTGGGTTATCAGGGCCTCTGTACTTCGTATCAAGTGCCTGGGAATATGGCTGACAAAGAGGGGTCTTCTGTAGAATTTTCATTCTGTCTTTCCAAATGCAGTCTATTATAGGAAATTATTAGACCGATTATCTGGATGCTTCTTTGAGACACAGAGTAGGAAAATGCTACTTACCCAGTATGCATCTGTTCTTGGCATGTAGAGCTGTAGAATCTCATGCTTATGCATTGTAGGAAACTGGCTCTATATATACTACACCAAAGTGAGGTATAGTGTGTATAGAGTCCAGGTGACCCCAGAGGTAGGCAGAGGTTAAAGTTAGATAGAACCTTACTCTCTATTCGTGGTAGAGTGGTTGAGCAGTAAGGCAGTATCAGAGGACAGTGTTAAGCATTTGATGTACCCACTCAGTCAGCAAATGAATTCACACACTCAAGGACTGAACTCTAGACCAACTGTTTTTGTATACAAAAATATACTGTTGTTTATTTTAGAACCAAGCAAGCCTGGCACAGGTAAGCATTAAATACTTTACAGTAATAAGTTGCTGATTGTAGAACAGTTTGAAAATGCAATAGGAATTGTACTTGGTTTGATTTACAGGGGATGCAGTAGGTTGCAATACTTAGCAAATACAGTACATTGAAATGAATAGGCTTTTTCAGTAAATTACAGGTAAGTTACTTTTTACGTTACTTTTTCTAACTCAGTGCTGAATACCTAGATTCAGCACTGGGACATTTCCTGCAAACAGGTAAGTAAATACGTTTTGGTTATTCGTGCGATTTTTAAAGAATATTTTTAGATTTCAAAACTCCAGACTTTGAAACTTTTTGGAAGAAAAATTGTCAATGTTATCCTATGGAGGAAAAACAGGTTATCGGTTCACAGGTAAGTTATCGACTGTGGGAGTTAAGGTTCTGGGGTTAGACTCAGGGGTCCCCCAGGGTCAGTGATGCACTCTTGTTACACCCTCAGCGGCACTAGGGCGGCCGGGTGCAGAGTGTTGAGGCCCAATGTTATCCAATGGGGGATAGGGGGCCTCCGGTTGGTGGCTGCTGGCAAGCAGGCCACTGGGTCGAGTGAGCAAAGCTCCTAGGGTTTAGGTCAGGGCAAATGGGGAAACAAAGTAGCACAAAAGGTGCACCCTCAGCGGCACTGAGGTGGCCGGGTGCAGAGTGCTGTTTCGACGTCGGGCGCCCTGTTGTTTCCAGTGGAGAGCCTCCGGTTTGCAAAAGCACTGCAGGCAGGGAGACGAAGGACTTCTGGGTGCGACCACCACTTTGAGAGGTAAGTTGGGAAGTTAGGGGTTGGTTAGGCACCGTCGGTTTGGGCACCCAAGGCTGTGGGGCGTCGGGTGCAGGGGTGCCTTTTGGGGTCGGATCTTCTTACCAGCTCCGGGTCGCGGTTAGGGGGGCCTTCTGGATTTAGGCTGCAGGCGTCGGCTGGAGGCTTTAGGCAGGTCAGGGGTCGCCGGATCTCGGTTCAGGATCGCCGGGGTGACCTCCTCGTGGTGTTTGCCCGCTCGAGCTCGGGCCATGGACGGCGGGTGCAGAGTGGGGCGTATTCGCGATCTCCGGCTGCTGCCAGAGGCTGCAGTTGAACAAATCCGGTGTTCACGGAAGAAGCAGTCTTTGGAAGTGAAGGCAGACAGGTCCTCCGGGGGTTTTTGAGGTTGCTGGCTGTAGGACACACCGGGATTTCGCAGGAGCAGGTTCGAGGGGAGACAGGCCGGTAGGGCTGGGGCCAAGTCAGTGGGCGTCTTCCTCTTGTTAGCTGGCTGCACGGCTGTTCGGTCCTTCTTCTTTTCTTCTTGTTGTCAGGCTGGATCTGAGGAAGCAAGGTTCAGGGTGGCCCCTAAATACTAGATTTATGGGCGTTACAGGTAGGTAAAGGGCAGGGACCAATGGGTCCCTTCCCTGGGGTGGGTACACCCCCTATCGTGCCACCCTCCAGTGGGAGGGGGGCAGGAGCCTGGTCCTGGTTGGTTGGGTCCCCCCATCCTCAAGATGGTGGGGACTCAGAGTTGTGCTTCACCTCGCCTCCCCCACCTGAGGGGTGGAGTTGGCAGAGGTGGGCACACCTCTTTCCCTCGCTTGTTTTTCCCACCGGTTCTCCCGCCCAAAGTGGGGGGGTAGAACCAGTGGGGACCAGTTGCTGAAAGCAGCAAATGGTCTGGGGAGGATCACAAATGTGGCATGCCTTTGAAGCTTCCCCTTTCGTGAACCCTGCCCATCCTGGGGGAGAAGGCTTGGCATCTTGTCCCAGGATGTGCATTGTTTCAGGCCCCCGAGAGCAGCAGGCTCTCGACCCAGGGGTCCAGAAACATGTCTGTTGGTGGCAGCCTAAGCAGCCACTCAGTCGGGACACTAGAAGTTGGTCGAGTTTCAGGGGGCATCTCTAAGATGCCCTCTGTCGTGCATTTTACATTAAATCCCAAACTGGCATCAGTGTGGGTTTAATGTGCTGAGAAGTTTGATACCAAACTTCCCAGTCTTCAGTGTAGCCATTATGGTGCTGAGGAGTTCATAATGACATACTCCCAGCACCATATACTCTTAATGGCAGCACTGCACTTACAGTGCCCAAGAATGGACTTGGGCACTGTAGGGGTACAGGGCTCATGCACCTGTACCCTCACCACTGGCATAGTGCACCCAGCTGGAGGGGTGGCTGATCAAGGTCAGTGGGTTGTGGGCATGGCACACAGGGATGTGTGCCATGTCGACTCTTCACTTTATTCTGCACCAAAACACGCAGCCTGCAAAGGCAATGTGTGTGTGAAAAGGTGCAGGGCCTCTAAGGGTGGCACAATAAGTGCTGCAGCCCTTAGGGGCCTTCCCTGGTCACAGTGCCCTGGGTACCTGTGGTACCATTTACCAGGGACCTACCTGTGGCCAGGGATGCCAATTGGGTTTAGGCTTCAATGCAGTTTTAGGGAAGGAACATAGGCCCTGGGTACCTGATTAGCAGGAGCCCAGGGCACACTCAGTCAAAGAACATCAGCAATTCAGCAAAAGGTGGGGGGCATACCATGCAGAAAGAGGGCACTTTCTCACCCCCTCCAAACGAAAGATGATGAGACTAACCTTTCCCTAGAGAGTCTTCAATGTCTAAGTGGAAGAACCTGGAAAGTCCATCTGCATTGGCAGTCCCAGGTCTGTGTTCCACTTCAAAGTCCATTCCCTGTAGGGAGATGGACCACCTCAACAGTTTAGGAGTTTCCCCTTTCATTTGCATTAGCCATCTGAGAGGTCTGTGGTCGGTTTGAACTAGGAAGTGAGTCCCAAACAGGTATGGTCTCAGCTGCTTCAGGGACCAAACCACAGCAAAGGCCACCCTCTCAATGGCACTCCAACGCTGCTCCCTTAGGAGAAGCCTTCTGCTTATAAAAGCAACAGGTTGGTCTTGGCCTTCATCTTTGGTCTGGGATAGGACCGCTCCTATCCCTAGCTCAGAGGCATCAGTCTGCACTATGAACTGCATGGCATAATCTGGAGCCTTCAGAATTGGTGCTGAGCACATTGCTTCTTTCAGGGTGTCAAAAGCCTTTTGGCAACTAACTGTCCAGTTTACCTTTTTGGGCATTTTCTTGGAGGTGAGTTCTGTGAGGGGAGTCACAATGGACCCATATCCCTTCACAAACCTCCTGTAGTACCCAGTCAAGCCAAGGAATGCCCTGACTTGGGTCTGGGTGGTTGGAGCTGCCCAGTCCAGGATGGCCTGGATCTTGGGCTGTAAGGGCTGTACCTGGCCTCCACCAACAAGGTGGCCCAAGTACACCACAGTTCCCTGCCCTATCTGGCATTTGGATGCCTTGATAGTTAGGCCTGCAGTCTGCAGGGCTTTTAAAACCTTCCCAAGGTGGACCAGGTGATCCTGCCAGGTGGAACTAAAGACAGCAATATCATCAAGATAAGCTGCACTAAAGGACTCCAACCTAGCAAGGACTTGATTCACCAACCTTTGGAAGGTGGCAGGGGCATTCTTTAAACCAAAGGGCATAACAGTGAACTGATAATGCCCATCAGGTGTGGAGAATGCTATTTTCTCTTTTGCTCCTGGGGCCATGCCAATTTGCCAGTACCCTGCAGTTAAGTCAAAGGTACTTAGAAATTTTGCTGCACCCAATTTGTCTATCAACTCATCTGCTCTTGGGATAGGGTGAGCATCTGTCTTGGTGACAGAGTTGAGCCCTCTATAATCCACACAAAACCTCATTTCTCTTTTCCCACCCTGTGGATGAGGTTTGGGGACTAAAACCACTGGGCTAGCCCAGGGGCTCTCAGAGGGTTCAATAACCCCTAACTCCAGCATCTTGCTGACCTCAGCTCTGATGCTTTCCTTGACTTGGTCTGACTGTCGATAGATTTTGTTTTTGACAGGTGCACTGTCTCCAGTGTCCACATCATGGGTACACCAGTTTGTCAGACCAGGGGACAAGGAAAAGAGCTTAGCATACTGCTGCAAGACTTGCTTGCAGTCAGTCTGCTGTTGGGCAGAGAGGGTGTCTGAAAAGACAACTCCATCTACTGAGCCATCTTTAGTGCTGTATGAGAGGAGGTCAGGGAGAGGTTCACTCTCTGCTTCCTGTTCCTCATCAGTCACCATCAGCATGGTGATGTCAGCCCTGTCATTGTAGAGTTTTAGGCGGTTCACATGGATAACCCTTTTGGGTGTCCTGCTTGTGCCCAGGTCAACCAAGTAGGTGACCTCACTCTTTTTTTCTAGGATAGGGTAAGGGCCACTCCATCTGTCCTGGAGTGCCCTTGGTGCCACTGCTCCAAAACCCACACCTCTTGCCCAGGTTGAAATTCAATCAGTGCAGCTTTTTGGTCATACCAGTGCTTCTGAAGCTCCTGGCTCGCCTCAAGATTTTTGGATGCCTTTTCCATGTACTCACCCATTCTGGACCTTAGGCCAAGCACAAAGTCCACAATATCTTGTTTGGGTTCTTGGAGAGGCTTCTCCCAACCCTCTTTTACCAGACAGAGTGGTCCCCTCACAGGATGGCCAAACAGAAGTACAAAGGGGGAAAACCCTATTCCCTTCTGAGGCACTTCTCTGTAAGCGAAAAGCAGGCATGGAACATCCCATCTCCTTTTGAGTTTCTCAGGGAGCCCCATAATCATGCCTTTCAATGTCTTGTTGAATCTCTCAACAAGGCCATTGGTTTGTGGGTGATACGGTGTAGTAAACTTGTACTGCACTCCACACTCTTTCCACATGTGTTTCAGGTAAGCAGACAAAGTTAGAACCTCTGTATGAAACCACCTCCTTAGGAAACCCTACCCTGGTGAAGACACCAATGAGGGCCTTGGCTACTGCAGGAGCTGTAGTAGTCCTAAGTGGAATTGCTTCAGGGTACCTAGTGGCATGATCCACTACCACTAGTATGAATTTGTTCCCTGAGGCTGTGGGAGGTTCAAGTGGACCCACTATGTCCACACCTACCCTTTCAAAGGGAACCCTCACCACAGGCAGTGGTATCAGGGTGGCCTTTGGGTGGCCACCTGTCTTGCTCCTGGCTTGAGAGGTAACACAGGAGCTGACAAACTCCTTCACCTTTTGGTGCATCTGGGGCCAGTAGAAGTGGCCAACTAGCCTCTCCCAAGTCTTGGTTTGGCCCAGATGTCCAGCTAGGGGGATGTCATGAGCTAAAGTTAGGAGGAACTCCCTGTACCTCTGTGGCACTACCACTCTCCTGGTGGCTCCAGGGTTGGGGTCTCTTGCCTCAGTGTACAGTAATCCCTCTTCCCAATAAACTCTGTGGGTACCACTGACATCTCCCTTTGCTTCTGAAACAGCTTGCTGCCTCAGGCTTTCAAGAGTGGGACAGTCCTGCTGCCCCTGGCACAGCTCTTCCCTAGAGGGTCCCCCTGGGCCCAAGAGTTCAACCTGGTAAGGGTCAAGCTCCATAGGCTCAGTTCCCTCTGGGGTGTCCAAGTCCTCTCCCTGAGGAGAGGGGTCCTGATCCTTTTGCTGAACAGAAGCTGGTTCCCCAGTCTTCTTACCTTTTCTCTTGGAAGGTTGGGCCATACTTTCAGGCTCCAACACTTCTTTTTCACCCTGCCTTTTGCTCTGTGCTCTTGTTTTTACACACACCAATTCAGGGATATCCAGCATTGCTGCATGGGTTTTTAGTTCAACCTCAGCCCAGGCTGAGGTTTCCAGGTCATTGCCAAGCAGACATGCAGCTGGTAGCTTTGGAGAGACCACTACCTGTTTTAGGCCAGTAACCCCCGCCCCCCAGTCTAATGTCACCATAGCCATTGCATGGTTAGTGGTAACACTGTCAGCATTGGTGACTGGGTAACTCCGCCCAATCAAGTATTGCTCAGGGGAAACCAGTGTGTCTCTCACCATAGTGACACTGGCACCTGTATCCATCAGAGCCTCTATCCCAGTTCCATTAATCCAAGGGTAAATACTTCTTTAAGTTGGGTGGCCACACAGCTACAGTGGCAAACTCAACTTCCCCCTCTGAAACTAGAACTGCTTCAGTGTGCAACCTGATTTGCTCTTGGCACACTGTTGATCCCATCTGAAGACTTGCTACACCAGGAGTAGCTGTAGGACTAGGGGCCTTTTTGCTAGGGCAAGTATTGTCTCCAGTTAAGTTTTCCAACTTCTTACAGTTGTTTCACCCGGCCTTTGCAGGATCAAAGTTCTTCCCCCTGTATCTAGGACCAGATTGGGAAGGGTTTTGGGACCCACCCCCCTGTGCAGGTTTTTGGGGCCCTTTAGAACACTCAGACTTTTTATCTTGGGGATTCTCACCACCTTTCCCCTGGGGAGGTTTTGTAACCCCTTTCTTTTGGTCACCCCCAGTGCTTGTCCCTCTAGTCTTGACCCAGTGGTCTGCCTTCTTTCCCAATTCTTGGGGAGAAATTAGACCTAGGTCTACCAAATGCTGATGTAACTTTTCATTCGTGCAATTACTTAAAATATGTTCCATCATAAACAAGTTGTAAATTCCAGTAAAGTCATGCACATTGTGTCCAGTTAACCAACCATCTAGTGTCTTTACTGAGTAGTCTACAAAATCAATCCAGGACTGGTTTTGGAGGTTTTGTGAGCCCCCTGAATCTAATTCTGTACTCCTCAGTTGTGAGTCCAAATCCCTCAATCAGAGTTCTCTTCATGAGGTCATAAGACCCAGCATCTGGCCCAGAAAGGGTCAGGAGTCTGTCTCTGCAGTTACCAGAGAACAGTTCCCACAGGAGTGGCCCCCAGAGAGGTTTCTTCACCTTTCTCATGTCACAAGCCCTCTCAAAGGCTGTGAACCATTTGGTGATGTCATCACCCTCCTCAAATTTAGGGACAATCCCTTTGGGGATTTTAGGATCATAAGATTGCTCTTTATCCTTATTATTTTGATTGCTGCCACCATGGATGGGTTCTAACCCCATCTCCTTTCTTTCTTTCTCTAGAGCCAGGAGTCTGGTCTCTAGGTCCAGTCTTTTGGTCAGCCTTGCTAAAAGGCTGTCCTCCTCATTGAGGCTGTCCTCAATGTCCTCTCTGGCACCTGATCCACCTGTGTGAGATCTAGGCACTGAGAGGTTGATTCTTGGAGTCAGGGCTATTGGAGCCCTTTTCTCCCTAAGCAGTGGAGGAGGTAGATCTACCTGGTCATCCTCTTCCACTACTTCCCCATCTGACTGGTCATCACCTTGTTCAGAGGGGTGGTCCTTTGCATACTCAGCCAACAGCTCCTGGAGCTTTTAGTTTGGTTGGATGGGGACCCATTGGTATGTTTTTAATTTTACATAAGGACCTTACTTCCTTGAAAGACAAGTGAAGGTAAGGGGTGAGGTCGAACTCCTCAACCATGTCCTGTATGTCATTATGGTTATCTTCACTAGTAGCTGGGTTCTTATTTTGAGACATTCGAACAAAAAAGTTCTAACCCCCGTACCCTTGACTACAGTGACTTTTTATTTTCTAAAATTCTAAAGGGACTTAAGCAAGGCCCTAACAAGACTTTTAGTATTTTGGAAAAAATGCCAATTTGACAAAATCAGAATTCTAAAGGCAATTTAAGAGTTCTGTTGTGTGATCAGGTGGTAACCAAGTAGTCCAACAAATGCAAAGTTGTGTATCCCACCGCTGATCCACCAATGTAGGAAACTGGCTCTATATATACTACACCAAAGTGAGGTATAGAGTCCAGGTGACCCCAGAGGTAGGCAGAGGTTAAAGTTAGATAGAACCTTACTCTCTATTCGTGGTAGAGTGGTCGAGCAGTAAGGCAGTATCAGAGGACAGTGTTAAGCATTTGATGTACCCACTCAGTCAGCAAATGAATTCACACACTCAAGGACTGAACTCTAGATCAATTGTTTTTGTATAAAAAAATATACTGTTTTATTTTAGAACCAAGCAAGCCTGGCACAGGTAAGCATTAAATACTTTACAGTAATAAGTTGCTGATTGTAGAACAGTTTGAAAATGCAATAGGAATTGTACTTTGTTTGATTTACAGGGGATGCAGTAGGTTGCAATACTTAGCAAATACAGTACATTGAAATGAATAGGCTTTTTCAGTAAATTACAGGTAAGTTACTTTTTACGTTACTTTTCTAACTCAGTGCTGAATACCTAGATTCAGCACTGGGACATTTCCTGCAAACAGGTAAGTAAATACGTTTTGGTTATTCGTGCGATTTTTAAAGAATATTTTTAGATTTCAAAACTCCACACTTTGAAACTTTTTGGAAGAAAAATTGTCAATGTTATCCTATGGAGGAAAAACAGGTTATCGGTTCACAGGTAAGTTATCGACTGTAGGAGTTAAGGTTCTGGGGTTAGACTCAGGGGTCCCCCAGGGTCAGTGATGCACTTTTGTTACACCCTCAGCGGCACTAGGGCGGCCGGGTGCAGAGTGTTGAGGCCCAATGTTATCCAATGAGGGATAGGGGGCCTCCGGTTGGTGGCTGCTGGCAAGCAGGCCACTGGGTTGAGGGAGCAAAGCTCCTAGGGTTTAGGTCAGGGCAAATGGGGAAACAAAGTAGCACAAAAGGTGCACCCTCAGCGGCACTGAGGCGGCCGGGTGCAGAGTGCTGTTTCGACGTCGGGCGCCCTGTTGTTTCCAATGCAGAACCTCCGGTTTGCAAAAGCACTGCAGGCAGGGAGACGAAGGACTTCTGGATGCGACCACCACTTCGAGAGGTAAGTTGGGAAGTTAGAAGTTGGTTAGGCACGGTCGGTTTGGGCACCCAAGGCCGTGGGGCGTCGGGTGCAGGGGTGCCTTTTAGGGTCGGATCTTCTTACCAGCTCCGGGTCGCGGTTAGGGGGGCCTTCTGGATTTAGGCTGCAGGCGTCGGCTTGAGGCAGGTCAGGGGTCGCCGGATCTCGGTTCAGGATCGCCTGGGTGACCCTCCTCGTGGTGTTTGCCCACTTGAGCTCAGGCCGTAGACGGCGGGTGCAGAGTGGGGAGGATTTGCGGTCTCCGGCTGCTGCCAGAGGTTGCAGTTGAACAAATCCGGTGTTCACGGGAGAAGCAGTCTTTGGAAGTGAGGGCAGGCAGGTCCTCCGGGGTTTTTGAGGTTGCCGGCTGCAGGACACACCGGGATTTCTCAGGAGCAGGTTCGAGGGGAGACAGACCGGTAGGGCTGGGGCCAAGTCAGTGGGCGTCTTCCTGTTAGCTGGCTGCACGGCTGTTCAGTCCTTTTTTTCTTCTTGTTGTCAGGCTGGATCTGAGGAAGCAAGGTTCAGGGTGCCCCCTAAATACTAGATTTAGGGGCGTTACAGGTAGGTAAAGGGCAGGGACCAATGGGTCCCTTCCCTGGGGTGGGTACACCCCCTATCTTGCCACCCTCCAGTGGGAGGGGGGCAGGAGCCTGTCCCTGGTTGGTTGGGTCCCCCCATCCTCAAGATGGCGGCGACTCAGAGTTGTGCTTCACCTCGCCTCCCCCACCTGAGGGGTGGAGTTGGCAGAGGTGGGCACACCTCTTTCCCTCACTTGTTTTTCCCGCCGGTTCTCCCGCCCAAAGTGGGGGGGGGATAGAACCAGTGGGGACCAGTTGCTGAAAGCAGCAAATGGTCTGGGGAGGCTCACAAAGGCGGCATGCCTTTAAAGCTTCCCCTTTCGTGAACCCTGCCCATCCTGGGGGTGGAGGCTTGGCACCTCGTCCCAGGATGTGCATTGTTTCAGGCCCCTGAGAGCAGCAGGCTCTCGACCCAGGGGTCCAGAAACATGTCTGTTGGTGGCAGCCTAAGCAGCCACTCAGTCGGGACACTAGAAGTTGGTCGAGTTTCAGGGGGCATCTCTAAGATGCCCTCTGTCGTGCATTTTACATTAAATCCCACACTGGCATCAGTGTGGGTTTAATGTGCCGAGAAGTTTGATACCAAACTTCCCAGTCTTCAGTGTAGCCATTATGGTGCTGTGGAGTTCGTAATGACAAACTCCCAGCACCATATACTCTTAATGGCAGCACTGCACTTGCACTGCCCAAGAATGGACTTGGGCACTGTAGGGGTACAGGGCTCATGCACCTGTACCCTCACCACTGTGATAGTGCACCCAGCTTGAGGGGTGGCTGATCTAGGTCAGGGCAGTGGGTTGTGGGCGTGGCACACAGGGATGTGTGCCATGTCGACTCTTCACTTTGTTCTGCACCAAGACACGCACCCTGCAAAGGCAGTGTGTGTGTGAAAAGGTGCAGGGCTTCTAAGGGTGGCACAATAAGTGCTGCAGCCCTTAGGGGCCTTCCCTGGTCACAGTGCCCTGGGTACCTGTGGTACCATTTACCAGGGACCTACCTGTGGCCAGGGATGCCATTTGGGTTTAGGCTTCAATGCAGTTTTAGGGAAGGAACATAGGCCCTGGGTACCTGATTAGCAGGAGCCCAGGGCACACTCAGTCAAAGAACATCAGCAATTCAGCAAAAAGTGGGGGCATACCATGCAGAAAGAGGGCACTTTCTCACATGCATAGATCGCCATCTAGTGTTGGGCTCGGATGTTTGCACTTTGTTTTTCTTCGAAGAAGTCTTTCTAGTCACAAGGTAGGTGACTCCTCCTTTCGGTGATAGTGCGCATGGTCATCGACTTCATCTTCAGATTGTTTTCCCGCAGAGGGTGAGAGAATGGAGTAGTAGTAAAGAATAGAGATGTCCATGTGTATATATGAATAGTAACAAGAGAACTACAGCAGTCACAGGTACCTGGGGAGGTGTGTGGGCGCATGAGATTCTACAGCTCTACATGCCAAGAAGAGATGCATACTGGGTAAGTACCATTTTCCGTTCGAGGCATGTGAGCTGTAGATCACATGCTTATGCATAGACTATACAGCAGTCTCCCCTAAGCGGTGGCTATCCTGTAACTGATGGAGTTGTCTGAAACAGCGTTTTAAGTACTGCTTGGCCCACATTCGCTTGTTGTCTGGCTAACACATCTACACAATAATGCTTGGTGAATGTGTGTGGTGTGGACCATGTTGCAGCTTTGCAGATGTCAGTAATAGGGATGTTCCCTAAGAAAGCCATAGTAGCCCTTAGCTTACGAGTGGAATGTGCTCTAGGGGGTACCGTTAGAGTTCTTTTTGCTTTTGCATAGCAAATCTGAATACATTTAACAATCCACCTAGCAATACCGGATTTGGATATAGGATTGCCCTTGTGAGGTGGTGCAAAAGTGACAAAGAGTTGCTTGGTCTTACGAAAAGATTTCGTTCTTTCAGTGTAATACAACAGTGCTCTTCTAACATCTAAGGTGTGTAGAGCTCGTTCTGCAACGGAGTCAGGTTGAGGGACGAAAACAGGTAATTCACCCGACTGATTTATGTGAAATGCAGATACTACCTTAGGTAGGAATTTGGGATTGGTACGAAGAACCACTTTATCTTTGTGTAGCTGGAAAATGGTTCTTCAATGGTTAGTGCCTGAAGTTCACCCACTCTCCTCAATGAAGTGATTGCAATGAGGAAAGCTGTTTTCCAAGTGAGGAACTGTAGTTCACATTTCAAATGGTGGGCCCATTAACCTTGTGAGGACTATATAAAGATTCCACACTGGGGCTGGTGGAAGTCTTGGTGGTAGAACTCTTTTTAGTCCTTCCATAAATGCTTTTATTACAGGCACTCTAAAGAGCGACAAATGTTGCTTATTTTGAAGATAGGCTGAAATTGCAGCGAGATGCAGTCTGATGGATGTATAGGCCTATGATGACTGCTGCAAATGTAACAGGTAGCAGATAATGTTTTGTATGGCAGCATCAAGAGGGTTGATGTTCTGGTTATTGCAATAGATAACAAATCGCTTCCATTTGGCTGCGTAGCAGGCTCTTGTGGTAGGGTTTCTGGCTTACTTAATAATGTTCATACAGTCTGGTGGAAGGTTCAGATAACCAAACTCTATGACTTCAGGAGCCAGATCGCGAGGTTCAATTGTTTGGGATCTGGGTGCTTGATTTCTCCATGGCTCTGTGTGAGGAGACTGGGAGTTAAATGTAATTTTTGATGCGGTACCAGAGAGAGTTCCAACAGGGTTGTGAACCAGGGTTGACGTGCCCATGTTGGAGCTACTAGGATTAGTGTGAGAGATGTTTGCCTGAGTTTCCGAACCACTGATAGAATGAGTGGGAGAGGCGAAAAAGCGTAAGCAAATATCCCCGACCAGTTCATCCATGGAGCATTGCCTTTGGATAACGGGTGTGGATACCTGGAGGTTAAGCTTTGGCATTTTGCGTTTTGGGGTGTTGCAAACAGATCTATGTGAGGGACTCCCCAAGCTTGGAAGTATGGGTGGAGAACTTGAGGGTGAAGTTCCCATTCGTGTATTTGATACCTCTGTCTGCTGAGGAGGTCCGCAATCTGGTTGTTGACTCCTGGGAGGTGTTCCGCTAGGAGATAAATATTGTGGTGAATAGCCCACCTCCAGATGTCTTGGGCTAAGTGGGACAGCTGGAGAGAGTGTGCCCCCCCCCCTGTTTCTGTATGTAATACATAGCTGTCATGTTGTCGGTTCGAACCAAGACAGCTTTGCCAGACAGGTGATCTTGAAAGGCTTTGAGAGCTAGAAAGATTGCCATCATCTCTAAATGATTGATGTGGAGCAACCTTTGCTGGTGGCTCCACAGACCTTGCACTGTGTGTTGTTGAAGATGAGCTCCCCAGCCAGTAAGGCCCGCGTCCGCTGTTAATACGGTCTGTGGAACCGGGTCTATGAACGGCCGTCCTTTTGACAAATTTTGTGTGTTCCACCACTGCAGCGAGCGAGGAGTACGGCCGCTTACCAACACTAGATTGGTTAATAGACCATGTGACTGGTTCCACTGACTGGCTAAGCATTCTTGAAGTGGACGCATGTGCAGCCTGGCATGGGGAACGATCATGATGCAAGACGCCATCATTCCCAACAGCTGCATAAAAACTTGAGCTGGAAGTGACTGATTGGCTTGAAACTGGAGAATTAACACTTGAATGTTTCGAATTCTGGCTGCGTTGGGAAACACCAGAGCCCTTTGAGCATCTAAAGTGGCTCCTAGGTAGTTTTGAGTTTGGGTTGGCTGAAGATGTGATTTTAACACATTGACTGTAAACCCCAGTTGGTGAAGTAACTGAATGGTTACGGAAGTATGCTTGCGGCATTGTTGATACGTGCCGGCTTTGATGAGCCAATCGTCCAGGTATGGGAAGACATGGATGCTTTGTCTTCTCAGATGAGCAGCTACTACCGCCAGGCACTTTGTGAAGACTCTGGGGGCAGTGGTGACTCCGAATGGGAGTACCTTGAATTGGTAATGTTGATCTGCTACCACAAACCTGAGAAATTTGCGGTGAGCTGGGTGGATTGGAATATGAAAGTAGGTGTCCTTTAAGTCTAGAATAGACAGAAAGTCGCCCTTTTGCACGAGAGGTAGTACCTGTTGAAGTGTTACCATGTGGAAATGGCCTGATTGCATGTAAAAATTTAGTTCTCTGAGATCTAATATTGGTCTGAGAGAGCCATCCTTTTTGGGAATTAGGAAGTAAAAGGAATACACACCCGACCCTTGATGTTGTGGTGGTACGGGCTCTATAGCTCCTTTTAGTAGTAGGGACTGTACCTCTTGTTTGAGGAGGTGTAGGTGATCCGGCGAACGTTTGTGTGACTTTGGGGGAATGTTTGGGGGAGTGTTGATGAACTCCAGGCAGTAACCAGAATGGATAATTTGTAGAACCCACTTGTCTGTTGTTATTGACTGCCACTTTGGTAGGAAATGTGACAGTCTTCCCCCGACAGGTGTTAAGTGGTCGGGGGGAACTATGGGCAAGTCACTGTTTTGTATTGGAGGGGGAGGTACGTGTGCTAGAACCTCTACCTATGCTTTGCCGTTGTTCCCTCTGTAACCCCCTCTGAAGTAATTTTTAGAGCCTGAGGGTTGGTTATTGCCCTTATAGGTGGATGCAGTTTCCGAGGAAGTATTTTTGGACCCCGCCCGACAGAAAGAGCGCCAAAAGGAACCACGGCCTTGTGTAGACTGAAGGGCTCACCAAGATTTAGCCACTTCAGTATCTTTTTTCATCTTCTCAAGTGAAGAATCTACCACTGGCCCAAAAAGGTGTTCTTTGTCAAAAGGTGTGTTCAATATGGAGGCCTGAACCTCAGGTTTGAACCCTGATATGCGTAGCCAGGCGTGTCTTCTTAAAAGGACACTAGTGTTTACCGCTCTGGCAGATGTGTCAGCAGCATCTAGGGAGCACCTAATTTGGTTGTTTGAAATTAACTGTCCTTCCCGTACCAGGTCTTGCGCTTTAGAGTTATGTTCTTGGGGTAAAAATTGGATGAGTTGTTCCATTTCATCCCAATGCTCACGGTCATATCTGGCTAGCAACGCTTGTGTATTAGATATGCGCCAGAAGTTAGCTGCCTGGGAGGCTACCCTTTTCCCTGAAGCATCAAGAAGCTTTGACTCCTTATCTGGGGGTGGAGCGTCTCCAGTAGTTTGGGAGTTTGCCCTTTTGCGTGCATTGGAAACTACTAACGAGTCTAAGGGTAATTGTCCTTTTATGTAGACTGGATCAGATGGTGCAGGCTTGTATTTTTTATCCACCCTAGGGGTAAGGATACGTGCCCTGACAGGATCCTTAAATATGTCGTCTACATGCCTGGTCATTCCTTTCAGCATGGGTAATATATGTGTTGACTTTTGTGTGCTGTTCAATGTCTCAAAAAGGAAATCCTCTTCAAGGGTTTCTTTATGGAGCTGTACCCCATTATAATTGGCAGCCCTGCCTAGCAGTTCAATATAGCCTACACTGTCGTCTGGTGGAGAGGGCCTGGTAGGATATAGGTCAGGATCATGATCTGTGGGCGAGTCAGTGTTGTAACCATCCCACTCATCTATAGGTCCTGGCTGACCATCATCGTTATCATAATCCCCATCACCATGATTGTCAGGTGTAAGTGGTGGTGAGTGCTCAGGTGAAGTTGGCACAGGTAGAGACTGAGGCGAAGGTGGTGATGGAAGAGGAGGAGGAAGAGGAGGAGGGAAAGGGTTTGTTCTAATATTTCTCTTCTTCAATGGAATATGATATTCCTCTTCGGTATTAGCCCCTCTCTTTAGAGTCACTTTAGTGGTAATGTGTCCAGTTTTTGGATGTATGACCAATATTTTCTATTTTGGGTCCGGTTTTTGGAGCGGATCACCGAAACTGTGCTTTTTAGGTGACTTTGGTGTATCAGTCTGTTTCGGCGCCGAAGGTTTCGGTGCCGACGGCTTTGGGGTTGTTATTTTCGGCTCCGAGGTGGTTTTCGGTGCCGAGTGGTGAGGTTCGGAGCCGGACTTTGGCTTCGATCCCGAAGGCTTTGGCTCGGTACCCGACTTGGCGTGGGGTTTTTCGGTGCCGGAAGGCTTTTTGGTAGGCTTCGGTGCCGAGCCAGAAGGCGGGGCGTCGGAAGCGAGTTCTCGGTGCCGACCGGGGCCCGAGGGCGCGGGTTGGTCCGGAGCCTTCTTTTTCGGTTGACTTGGGATTCGGGGCGAGGTAGGGACTGTACTTTCAATACGTTGTCCATGCGGGATGTCTTCATTCTGGTCGGAGCCGTCGTTGGAAAGGGAGATCTGTTCCTGTTCCTCCTCGGCTCCGATAGCGTCGTCGGCTTCTTCATCAGATTTAGGTCCGAAGAGGTCCGGAATGGAGCCTGTGTGTTGGCTCTGCATGTCGCGTCGTCGAGCCCGACGGTCGCGAAGAGTCTTTTTGGAGCGGAAAGCTCGGCACGCATCGCAGTCCTGTTCACTGTGTTCTGGTGACAAACACAGGTTGCACACTTCGTGTGAGTCGGTGCGCGGGTATTTCGTGTGGCACAGAGGACAGAATTTAAAGGGAGTTCGTTCCATCGACTGCGAGTCGAACCAGGGGCTAGGCCCGACGGCCTACCACGAGCTCTCCGATCGAAATAGGGTTTTTATCAATAAACACGATACGCGAAGAATGGAGAACGCGATCGGAAACAATACCGTCAAGGGCGATTGTTCTACGCACCGAGGGAAACCGAAGGATCGGCATCGAACCGGAGCGTAGCGAGTAGCATCCGAACCCGATGGCGGAAAAAAACTATCTGAAGATGGAGTTGATGACCATGAGCACTATCACCGAAAGGAGGAGCCACCTACCTCGTGACTAGGAAGACTTCTTCGAAGAAAAACAAAGTGCAAACATCCGGGCCCAACACTACATGGCGATCTATGCATAAGCATGTGATCTACAGCTCACATGCCTCGGACAGAGATGTATCTCAGTTTCGGTTACCGTTACATCAAATCCCTTTGTTGCTTTCTCTATAAAAGACTGAAAGACAGTGAGGTCATCCGGCGAGGAGTGTGTGTGCACCAGTTGCAGATGCTACATAGTCCCATTTGTCTTTTGCAATCGGTTGATTCTCAAGAAACTCCCCTTCTTCCTCCATATCCATGTTGTTTGAGGAATCTGTTATCATATGTGAGCACTGACTTGCCAGTGGAGGGGAAGAGTCACAGGAGTAGCAGTGACAGATGAGGAAAACTGGCTTAGGAATTTGTGGTGGAGTTGGCTGTGGTGATGCCTACTGAGGATGATGCAGTGGTGGCTATGATGCTCCTTCCAGGTGTGCTGGTATTGTTGGAAAACAACAATAGTAACCTTTCATCGCTTTGTGAAGGTCATCAATAAGGGCAACAGGTACTATGAGGATTGGTGATTCCCCAGTGGGATTCCTTTTCGTCATGATGGTTCCCCCTTTATTTCTCTTCCTCGTATCCTCCTCATCAATTCTTGGCACTTTACATGTTTCTACATTTGTCTGGTGGCTGCCTCGAAGAGTCCTCCAATCTGCAACTCTCCTTCAGTGTCTAAAATTTCTGAAAGCAAGTGTTGTGGGACTACCTGGTTTAATATCTTCAGGAGCCATGGTGTGTTTTGCAGGAGCTGGAGGTGAAGACATGGATTTCTTTTTCAGTGACAAAAATGATGAGGTCTTCAATAGGGGAAACAGCATTTACAATACAACCTGAACCACGCATATGCCTTACCCACGCAAATGCATGGTTAAGGCAGTCAGCGGCCTAGATGCAGAGCAGATGGGCGGAGAGAGGAACAGCAAGGATCGGGAGAGGAAGGACCTAGATGCCGCTTGGTAAGTGGGGCTGGGGCCGGGTTTGGGGTGGGGGAGGGAGTTTTTAGGGCTGGGGCCGGGTTTTAGGGCTCAGGGTGGGGGGGGAGGGGCAGTTTTTAGGGCTGGGGTCAGTATTAGGGCTATTTGGGGTAATTTTGTTTGGCAGGGGACTGGGTTTTAGGACTCAGGATGGGGAGTTGGGTTCATTTTTAGGGCTGCGGCAGAGTGGATTGCAGGGCTGGGGTATCGGGATTTAAGGCTCAGGGCGGGGGGAGCTGGGGTGTGATCTTTGCCACGTATATCCCTTTACCAAACATGCCTTTACAACGAAATTCGTTGTAGAGACATGCATGGTAAAGGCATGCTTGGTAAAGACGCGGTCATGGTTCAGACCGTGTTGTTTAGGCATGCGTGGTTAAGGCATCCGTTGTTGTATCAAACAACCCTTCAATGGTGGTACCATCAACAGTTGTCCTACCTTTGGACTAGGCTTCGCGGTCATTGATACTGTTATTGAAGGTGATGGAGTAATTGACAAATGCGATACCAGAGTCAGTTGACAGTGAAAGAGATGGTGCGTCAAGTAGCATAAACAGTACCTTGAATGTAGACAGGTTGGAGACTGATGTTCACAAGGGTCATCAGTGATTCTGATGTAAATATTTTTTCTTTTTTTATGTGACTCAAAATATGGCACTGGCAGCATAGCAGGATTCCTGTCAGTTTTATGAGGCCTTACGAGGAGGTTCTGCTAACTTACATAGGGCATGCCTGCCAAAAGACGCCTTGTGAGGTGGCGATCCTCCCTCAATACAACACTTAGGTGGTCACTATGAATAGATAAATTGATGGATGAAACCATGTCACTAGTGTTCTACTTTTGGAGCCAACTAAGTAGTCAACCTTCCTGGTTAGCCAAGGTTTTAGCCAAAAACATTTGGCAAAGTTTTCAGTACTTGGGCTTGTGGTGTGGATGCAGGCAGTAGATGCATAATGTGTGGTGGCCGTCCACAAACAGATTTTTCCTACCACAGGAGCTGAAAGCCCTAAAAGAACATATTACTTATTGATGGTAACGTTCTTTCTGGTGAATACTCTAACTACAAATTCTTCATATTTCAAATATCCCGAGGCACACAACTGGATCTGGATATAGCCCAAACACTTGCTCTGGCATCATCAGACTCCACACTAGCCTCACACCACCTCTGGAAGTGACAGCATGGAGTTGGACACAGGCACTAGCTGTGCGTGCGGACGCAAGTTTAATTTGAATTCTTCTGCATATGCAGATACAAATCCACAGTGACCAATTGGAGATCACAATGAGCTGAATGTAACTTGATACCTTTTTAAAAGCTAAAAGAGCCCAGTCCAAAGAACTGGAAAGAGGGAAGGCACTGGGAAATGTGTGGTCAGATAGAGCATCCACCAGAATGTGCACCATTCTTTTGCTGGATGCTTCTTACCACAGATTTTTCACTTTTAGAATAGATACCCAATCAGAAATACTGAATAGGTGGAGGGTCTGAGGAGTGAACTCACACCACAAACACCTGTAGGAGTGAGCAAGCAAAATGTCCCACTTTGCATACTAGACTGTTAGATTAGTGCTTGGTAAATGTATGTTCGGATGCCCACATAGCTGCCTGGCAGGGGTAATGAGACACCTCTCACCAACACCAGCAAAGTAGCCTTGGCTCTTGTGGAACAAGCCTTTAGGCACTTGAGGGCTCCTTCTTGAAAACGGCATAGCATGTCTTTATGCACAGGACGATCTACCTGGATATGATTCCTTTCTACACCAAGCTCCCCTTCTTAGCACCAGTAAACCCCACAAAAAGTTGGCCATCAACTCGGTACTCTCAGGTATGCTTGATGTAGACACTGAGAACTCTATTTGGGTCTAGCTAACAAAGCCTCTCTTATACAATAGAGGGATGTGGCAGAGAGAAAAAGGTAAGTAGGGCAGCAGATTGACCCACATGGAAGAGCTATGTCGCTTTCATCAGAAATGAAGCATGAGTTTTCAGAATCAATTTGTCAGAGAAGAAGGTAGTGTATGAGAGATGCACTGACAATGCTTGCATTTCAGTGTGCAGAAGTAACTGCGATAAGAAACACTGTCTTGATGGTGAACAGTTGCAGAGAACAGCTCTGTATCAGCTTGACAGGCATACACATCAGAAACGTTAAGCCAGGTTAAGGTCCCAAAGAGGCATTAATAAAGGGCAGCAGTGGGAACATGTTTGCACCTGCGAAGATGGGTCACAACCACCACCATCACTTTTGTAAACACCCGAGGAGCAGAGATGAGGCCGAGTGACAGAAGAGCGAACCGGAAATGCTCCAAAAACACTATGAACCAAAGGTAGCATCTGTGGGGTTGCAGACCAGGCATATGCAAGTATGCGCCCTGCAGAAAAGCATTCGGGGGAGCAGGGGGACAAAGAACCCGAATCCACTTGACCCCTCTGTATTTCTTTGGCAAACAAAAAAAAGACAGGAGTAGCATCCCTGCCTTTTTCTCCCTTTGGGACCCTCTCGAAGGCCCTTTTGGTAAAAAAAAATTGCACTTCCTGCAGAAGGACAATGTCAAGATCTGCTGAAGTTTGAGTGGAAACAGGCAGGGTAATATGTGGAGGACAGGGTATAATCCGCTCTGAAAAACTTGAAACACCCATTGATCTGACATTTTAGCTGTCCAGATGGGTAGGAAAAATCTAAGTCTGCCCCTACTGGCCCAGCATAGCTCTGGGAGGGAAAATCAAAGTGGCAAGGTAGCCATAGTGGCAGTGAGAAGGAAGATGAAGAGTGTAATCTTTGGTGGTGTCCAGGATCTTTGCTTGCAGCATGTCCTTAGGGGCCATGAAAGGTTTTGGCTGACTGCTGTACAGGCTGCCTGTGGTTGCAAGCTAGGCCCTGAGAGTATCCTCTGAATTTTCTGTACTGTTGATAGAACTGATGGGACAGGGAGAATAAGCCATAGAATCAGGCTGTAAAGTTCTAGAGAGGAGTCAGCCTTTGCGCCCAAAAATCTGGAACCATCAAAAAGCATGTCAATGAGCAAAGGCACCGGAAAAACCTGTGGCATGCATCTAGGCATGACCTGTAATCATGACACTAGTACCCATGGCAAACAGCCATTCCTTTCGTTGTGTCAAGGGCAGCCCCCAAGGCATATTTTGCAGCATCTTGTCCATCCAGAATTGTTCAGGAAAGGGCGTTCCTTAATTCATCAGGGACAGCTGCCAAGATCTCACTGACCATGTCCCAAAGAACATGTGTGTATGTGCTCAGGATGCAAAGCGTTCAAGGACCTTAGGGCAAAGCTGGTGGAAGAGAATGATCTTTTGCCAAAGGCGCCCATACACTTTAACTCCCTATATGGCAGTGTAGAAGGCAAGGCATTAGGGCTGGCCTAAGTCATGGAAGCTTGGACCGCTAAGCTTTCAGTGGTTGGGTGCCGAGTTAGAAAAGCTGGGTATACAGGGGATGGACTATGCTGTTAAGCTACCGGGCAACTAACTGGGGGAGCAAAAACAGCTTTATCCATAATGCCACCAGGGTATCTGCTAAGGCTTAATGTAATGGTAACAAGGGCTTGGATGCAGCAGGCTCAAACTGCAAGATCTTAATATGCTGGCTGTTATTTCCATAGCCAGAAATTGTAGATCTAGCAATTCTCTGCGGATAACAAATGAGAAAAGAGGCACTTTCATCAGTAAGGGGTCCTGATGGAGAGTTCACTTCGGCTTCAGGAGAAGTGTCTAAGCCACTACAATTTTGTAAATCCAAGTATAGTCCAGCATCAGTATAATGAGGGGGGGGCGGAGTTGCCCACCTCTTCATTGTTCCCTTCATGTGGAACATTTTGAAACTCTTGGACTGCACTTGAATCTGATTCAAACAGGGCCTCAGGCAGTAATAGGGTAGGAATCATCCAAGGTTGGAAGCTGCGATTCAGTTATATCATAGCCATCCATGGATGGCTTTCCGTGGGCCAAAGTAGGCTCTGGATCAAAATGGGTAGCAGAACCAGACCAAGAGTGGGCGCCACTGAAGACTGGGTCGGCGTCAGATCGGTTAGGACCGTTGTGGCCTCCGAGGCTTGTGAAGCATGGACTCATGCCAGCAGGAAGATGGGAGGAGGCCCAATGGATTCAGTTAGCACCTGGGTAGGTTCCACCGGCAGGCATGCATTTCAGGGCCCCCAAGTTGGTCCAGAAGGAGCCCGATATCACCTTAAAAATCTGCAGCATGGCTTCCTTGAAGGCATCTAATTTCTACAGGGTCGACAACACAATGGGAAACGCAAGGTTAGAGACAGCCTCAGGATGGGCCCCGATTCAGAAGACAACAGCTGACTCTGCTGTTTGGAGTGTTGACTGTGTGGCTACTTTACTGACGGAGATGAGACCCACTTGCTTTTCTTGTGCTATGGCGCGACTTGGCCTTTGACTTACCTGGAGAGTTGCTGCGAGGGAGGTGGTGCGGAAGTGGCCCTGTGACCAATAGCAAGAGCAGGGCAGTGTGATCTGCCCTACATTTTATGTTCTGGAAAAGCGTTTTGCTTTCCGCTCCCTGATTACCTTCAGGTGTATCAGGGAGTATTTGGTGCATGTCTTCAAGTCATGACTGATGCCTAAACACCAGAGGCAAACAGCATGCAGATTCATGACTGGCATCTGCTTCCTGCAATCGGAGTGTAGCTTAAAGCCTGTGGTCTTTGGAGAGACATTTCCTTGGCACCCTCTTGAATTTTAATAAATGTTTGGGAGTTGCTAAAGCAGACAAAGTTGAATACAAAGCTCCAGATCCGCATCAAAGAGCAAAGAAGAAAGTAATAGGCATCAGCGCTCAAGGGATGCGCCTAATCACGGTCATTTCCGGAGGCGTGTTTGTCCATAAAGAGACACCTTTACAGGAATCAAGCAGAACACCAAGGTCAGCTGGCCAAGCCCAAGCAAAAGTACAAAGGATTTGAGGAAAATCTCTATCCCAGTCAAGAATGTTGCTACTCTTTCCCCTCCATCTCAAACCACACCATATTATGTTCACGAAGGCACAAAAGATCCATCTGTTTCACTTAGTCTATTGATCTTAGGTCACTGTTTTATTCCTTGAACACTCAATTTCCTTTTTGATTCATGTTCTGTCTCACCCTTCTTAATCTTGGTCCTAGCTGATGCAAGATGAACTGGACTGCTAGCTGGGTAGGACGGCGTGAGCAGGGTAGTAAGGTGCCTGTAAGCACTAAACAGTGACACCTGCAAACCCTTAAGTGGCTTAACTTCTTGGTACAGACAATGTCCAGGTTTTCCTGAAGACATGCACTTGGAAGTAATAACTTTCTTTTGTGAATTGCTTCATGATATCAATAGCAGGTGGTTTGCCTTTTGTTAGGGTGCTAAAGACTGTGTTCTCCACCACTAATCTTTTAAAAGCATTTTCATTTCAAGCATGTTAAGCATGTACTTTTGACAGCTTTGCAGCGATGAGGTGAAATGACCCCCACACCATTCCTTAATTAACATTCTGTATTTGTAAAGATTGATGCATCTTATTTTTCTATTCGGACTGTTAATCCATTCTTGTTTATTTTGATATACCATTAAGATGTTGTGTTAAAGGTAGCTGTGCATGCCACAAAAATATGCAGAAGATCTTCAAATTCATAATATGTAACTTAAGCCCACCTACAAGTGGATTCAAAATATTACCTCATGCTGTGAAAATAGCACAACCTGTGACAAATAATACGAATAGGCACTTACTCATCAGATCGGTGGATGTTAATCTTATGCAGTGTCATTTGTTGAAGTGAAAACACATGGATTATTATTCGATGTAGAATATCACTAGTTTCTGTAAAAAATGTGTCAAACCCCCAGCACTTGTCCTGATCAGCTTCAAGAATGTTTGCAAGAACTGGTGTCAGCAAATTCTGCAAGCCCCTAGAACACAGGAAAAAGGCAAAATAAAGTTACTTTGACAGAATTGCAGAATGCTAGTTAAGACCTAATGTTTTCAAACACCTAAACAAAGGTACTATGTTGGATGTCAAAATCAATGTGCTTAGTAAAAGAAATTATCATTTTGAAGTCCCTGTTTCAATGGTGATGAATCCATATATCCTCAACTGCTGGAGTTTACTTTGCAGATCGAACTGTTCCATGCCAGTCAAATGAGGGCTGAATTTATAACAAAACCAAAGGGGATGATGGACGGAGTGTTGAACATTGCAAGCACTCACCCCCAGTCAACTGATCTGGGTTTAATCCATCATCATTCTTTAGCTCACTCCGCCACCCCAGTTCAGACATGGCCATATGCAAATCAGTCTGACCCTGTGCCTCATGGGAACAGTCCAGCCCGAACCGCCAAGCCATGTCTTCCCTGGACCGGAAACAAGCATCCCGGGACCGGTTTCTGGCTTACAGCCGTCATCAGCCAGGCTATCTTGAATCCAGTGGCAAAGTGAGCAAGGGACCCACGTCTGGGCATACCCTGCCAACTTAGGGCGAACATAGCAAAACCAAAGGGGATGATGGACGGAGTGTTGAACATTGCAAGCACTCACCCCCAGTCAACTGATCTGGGTTTAATCCATCATCATTCTTTAGCTCACTCCGCCACCCCAGTTCAGACATGGCCATATGCAAATCAGTCTGACCCTGTGCCTCATGGGAACAGTCCAGCCCGAACCGCCAAGCCATGTCTTCCCTGGACCGGAAACCAGCATCCCGGGACCGGTTTCTGGCTTACAGCCGTCATCAGCCAGGCTATCTTGAATCCAGTGGCAAAGTGAGCAAGGGACCCACGTCTGGGCATACCCTGCCAACTTAGGGCGAACATAGCAAAACCAAAGGGGATGATGGACGGAGTGTTGAACATTGCAAGCACTCACCCCCAGTCAACTGATCTGGGTTTAATCCATCATCATTCTTTAGCTCACTCCGCCACCCCAGTTCAGACATGGCCATATGCAAATCAGTCTGACCCTGTGCCTCATGGGAACAGTCCTGAATTTATAACACTGTCTAGTTTGCTAATGACTACCACACAAACTTTATTTTGCTTTGCCCATCAAAATACAAATGTCTTAGAGATGATCACTGCACTCCCAACACTCTAATGTCTAGGATTTCCTATCTGTCTTCCACTGCCTTGAGATGAGACTTACTTCAGAAAATTCCAAAGAGACACGATAACCTCTCTTTTCTGCTAGTACGTATCTTAGACTATGGACTTCACATATGATCAATGTGACTCACTTCCCTCTTTAATTTAGTAGTTACATATTTATTTCAATGTGTTCTCTTTTAATGATAAGTAACCAAAGTGCAGCGTGAATGCATGAAATTGATAATGTAGTTATTTTAAATGTGAAAAGTTATCTAAAATAGGTGAATACTGATTTGATGTAAAAGGGATCAACTATCAAATTTGATCACAAATACATAAAACATAGCCTCAACTCACACAGCTCTAGCCTACTTAAAACAATCTATCCGAGGTCCAAGTTTTATGTGACCCAACCTTCACACTTTAAAAAAATCTAATTCCAGCTATTGCATTCTGATGCCTTTAGCATAAAAAGGAACCACCAAGGACAACATTTCTTGATGGTCATCAGCCGTCAGCAGCATTTGAATTCTCTTTCAGATCGATTATTAATATTACGAGGACTGCTATGTGGACACTAATGCCATTGTGTGCAAAGTATTAACAGTTGACCATTTTATAGGTTATGGATAAAGCTAAAAGCCAAGTTATGGTGTCACAGGACTTTGTGAACTATGGCAACAAAATCTACAAGGATTTAAGTGAAAGGAAGCGTGACATGCAGGGTGATCGTGAGGTTTAAAAAGGCATCGCATTGACAACAGTATAATGAGCTCCACAGTTATTTTACAAAGAGTAATAGGAGTTCATGTTGTATGGTGGTCGACGGCGTTTCAAACCCAATAAGTGGGGTTCATCTTCAGGACAAGGGTGAGCAAGCTGAATCTAAATAGGAGGTAGTGAAATGGGAAATATAATTAATCTAAAGACCCTCTGTGTATGCAAACAATCAATTTAATGCATTGATTGGGGCTCCCTATTATGCAACTAATCAGCACAAAACATGCATTTGGTTGAGGCAGCAAGGTAAAGCAGAATTAATGTTAAATAAAATTAAATGCCTTTATCAGTTAAGAATAGCGCGCGCTATAATACATAATGGCTCCCTGTACAACTGAATTGGTGCTATGAGGCATTAAGTTGGTCAAGAAGGTGAGAATAGAAATTTACTGCAGCTGTTTTTATCATGGTCGCTAGCCCATTATTAACTAAAGGCACCATGGAAAAGGGGGACTGGTGCATTGATAGCAAGGCGCTTAATGCTAAGGAAAAGGTTTTGGACTTACTAGAGGAAAGGAAAATCATCCTTGGCCCATTCGTCTGTTAATGATGTGGGCGGCTGGTACTGATCTAATCAGTGAGAACGAGACAATAATTAAATTAGAGCATAAGCTTGAATCTGAGCACAAGCTTGAATGTATTAAAGTAACAGCTTAGTGCTTAACAAAAGGTTACAGGATTGAACATACTTTTAAAATTGGCTGAGGGCGTGAATTATTGGCGCCAAGGAACTAAGTGGGAAGGTCTGCCCGGGACTCGTGTTTGCCTGAAGAAAAAGAGAAAATTAATTTAAAGGGGTCTTGCACTTGACAGTAAGCGTGGGAGCTGGAGCAAGGAATCAACAGAGCACTTACTTATTTTGGAGGGAACCCGGGATGGGAAGGCAGCTGGCCGGGATGATTAGTTTTGTTTTCTAAGACAAGAAGGGCACAAGGTTGTTTTAAGTAAAGGAATAAAGGCTTACATTGGTGAAATTATTTCATGGCCTTAGCGTGCTGAAACCACTTACTTATATAATAAAAAAATTTGTAAAATAAATGTTTATCATTTATCTGACCTACATGACCTTCCTTTGATCTTTCCTTTGCTCCCTCATGAATTAATTTCAAAATCTTAGAACCAAGTGTTCCCTGTTGGGTCACTTTCTCGCTTTGGACCATTTAGGCCACACCTGAACCACTGTTTACTAAATATCTCGCCACCCCAGGTTCACATATTGGGGTACCCTTGTCTTCTCAAAAAACAAAATCTACAAAGCAGCATTTATAAAGAAAGGAAAATGCTACTTACCCAGTATGCACCTGTTCTTGGCATGTAGAGCTGTAGATTCATATGCGTTAGCGTAGATCGCCATCTGGTGTTGGGCTCGGATGTTTGCACTTTGTTTTTCTTAGAAGAAGTGTTTGTAGTCACGAGGTAGGTGACTCCTCCTTACGGTGATAGTGCGCATGGGCATCGACTCCATCCCCAGATTGTTTTTGTCATAAAGGGTGATGATGGAGTTAGTAAGAATAGAAAGAGATGTGCATGTGTGTTGTATCCAAGTAAGATAATACTGCAGCAGATAAAGGTACCGGGGAGGTGGGTGGGTGCATATGAGTCTGCAGCTCTACATGTCAAGAACAGATGCATACTGGGTAAGTAGCATTTTCCGTTCGAGGCATATGAGCTGTAGATCATATGCGTTAGCATAGACTATATAGCAGTTATCTTCCCAGCGGTGGCTGACCTGTATCTGTTGCAGTAGTTTGAAAAAGTGTTCTTAAGACAGCCTGGCCCACACTAGCTTGTTGTTTTGCATGCACATCTACACAGTAGTGTTTTGTGAATGTGTGAGGTGTAGACCAAGTTGCAGCCTTACAGATGTCATCTAAGGGTATATTCCCTAAGAATGCCATAGAAGCCCCTAGTTTGCGTGTGGAATGCGCTCTAGGGGGAATAGTTAATGTGCGTTTGGCTTTAATGTAGCATATTTGGATGCATTTAACTATCCATCGTGCAATACCAGTTTTTGAAATGGGATTGCCTTTATGCGGTGGTGAAAAAGCAACAAAGTTGTTTGGTTTTCCTAAAAGATTTAGTTCTTTCAATGTAATAGAGTATTGCTCTTTTGACATCTAGTGTGTGAAGAGCACGTTCTGCCACTGAGTCTGGTTGAGGGAAAAACACTGGTAGTTCAACAGACTGATTGAGGTGAAAGGCAGAGACAACTTTAGGTAAAAATTTTGGATTGGTCCTAAGAACCACTTTGTTGTGATGAATTTGTAAAAATGGTTCTTGTATGGTTAGTGCCTGGAGCTCACCGACTCTTCTAAGAGATGTGATGGCTATAAGGAAGGCTACCTTCCAAGTGAGGAACTGAAGTTCACATTTGTGCATAGGCTCAAACGGTCGGCCCATAAGTCTTGTAAGGACAATATTAAGGTTCCAAACTGGAGAGGGTGGAACTCTAGGGGGAATGATTCTCTTGAGTCCTTCCATAAATGCTTTGATAGCGGGCACTCTAAACAAAGACAAGTGTTGTCTGTTTTGTAGATAAGCGGCTATTGCAGCGAGATGCAATCGTATAGATGTGTATGCTAAGTTACAGCGTTGTAGGTGTAAGAGATAGCAAATGATGTTTTGAATGGAAGCATCTAATGGATTGATTTGATTGTTTGTACAGTAAATTACAAATCGTTTCCACTTTGCTGCGTAGCATGCTCTTGTGGTAGGACGTCTAGCTTCTTTAATGACGTTCATGCAGTCTGGCGGGAGATTAAGGTAGCCAAACTCTATGATTTCAGATGCCAGATCGCAAGGTTGAGTCGAATGGGATCTGGATGTCTTATCTCTCCATGGTTCTGAGTGAGAAGCTTGGGTGAGAGGTGTAGTTTTTGATGAGGAACTACAGATAGTTCCAACAGGGTTGTGAACCAAGGTTGTCGAGCCCATGTGGGAGCAACCAGGATCATTGTGAGGGAATGCTGTTGGAGCTTCCGAACCACTAATGGAATGAGCGGGAAAGGCGGAAAAGCGTAAGCAAATGTCCCTGACCAGTTTATCCATAGCGCATTGCCCTTGGACAATGGGTGTGAATACATGGACGCGAAGTTTGGGCATTTTGCGTTTTGGTGTGTGGCGAACAGATCTATTTCTGGGTAGCCCCACATTTGAAAGAATGAAAGGAGAACTTGAGGATGTAATTTCCATTCGTGGATCTGTTGTCGTTGACAACTGAGCAGATTTGCAATGTGATTGTCTACTCCTGGAAGGTGTTCGGCAAAGAGATATATGTTTTGAGGTATGGCCCATCTCCATATGTTTTGAGCTAGTCGCGAGAGCTGTAGGGAGTGTGTCCCTCCCTGTTTTTGTATATAATACATTGCTGTCATGTTGTCCGTATGGACTAGGACAGCTTTGCGGACTAGGTGGACTTGAAAGGCTTTTAATGCTAGAAAAATTGCCAATAGTTCTAGGTGGTTTATGTGGAACTGTCTTTGTTGTAGAGTCCACATGACCTGAATAGTATGATTTTGAAGATGAGCTCCCCAGCCGGTGAGCGATGCGTCTGCTGTTAGCACTATCTGTGGAACCGGGTCGAGGAACGGCCGCCCTTTGGAAAGGTTTTGTGTGTTCCACCACTGCAGAGAGCGATGGGTGCGGTCGTCTACCAACACCAGATCTGTTAACAGGCCTTGAACCTGGTTCCTCTGACGTGCCAAACATTCTTGTAGAGGACGCATTTGGAGTCTTGCATAAGGGACGATTAGAATGCAAGAGGCCATCATTCCGATTAACTGCATGAACACTCGAGCTGGCAATGAGTGTTGAGGTTGAAATTCTGATATTAGTGCCTGCATGTTGCGTATCCTGACTGAGTTGGGGTATGCTAGAGCTTTGCAAGTGTCTATTGTAGCTCCTAGATATATTTGTGTGTTGGACGGTTGGAAGTGGGATTTGGTGAGGTTTACAGTGAATCCCAAGTGGTGAAGCAATTGAATTGTCTTGTGGGTGTGTTGAACACAGCTGTGTTGTGATTTGGCATTTATGAGCCAATCGTCCAGATAAGGAAACACGTGAATGTGTTGTCTTCTTAAGTGAGCTGCAACTACTGCTAGACACTTGGTGAAAACTCTGAGTGCTGTGGTTACCCCGTACGGGAGGACTTTGAACTGGTAGTGTTGACCGTCCACCACGAACCTGAGATATTTCCTGAGCGCGGGGTGAATGGGAATGTGGAAGTAGGAGTCCTTTAAATCCAAAGTGGAAAGAAAGTCGCCTTGCTGAAGCAATGGGATTACCTGTTGGAGGGTGACCATGTGGAAATGATCTGACTGAACGTAGAGGTTCAGCTGTCTGAGGTCTAATATTGGCCTGAGAGAGCTGTCTTTTTATGGAATTAGAAAATAGAGAGAGTAAACCCCCGTGCCCTGATGAGTTAAGGGGACTGGTTCTATTGCATGTTTTTGTAACAGGAAGAGAACCTCTTTTTTTTTTTAGGAGGGTGAGATGTTCTGAGGACATTGCACGATGTTTGGGAGGAATATTTGGGGGAGTGGAGGTAAGTTCCAGGCAATAACCATACTGGATAATTTGTCTTACCCACTTGTCTGTTGTGATGGAATTCCAGACAGGTAGGAACTGTGAGAGATGTCCCCCGACAGGAGTGGAATGATCGGGGGTAGTGGAGGGAAGTCACTGTTTGGTGGCAGGGGAAGTGCGGGTGGAGTTACCTCTGCCTCTTCCCCTATTGCTATTTCCTCTGTATCCTCCTCGAAAATATCCTCTGGAGGAGGAAGATTGATTGGGACTTTTGTAAGAGGAGGTATTTTCTGACACAGTTGTTTTTGAGCCACCCCTGTAAAAGGAGTGACGAAAGGAGCCCCTATTAGAAGGTAGTTGCAAGGCCCCCATGGATTTGGCAGTCTGTTTTTCATTTTTTCTAATGAAGAATCGACTGTTGGCCCAAAAAGATGTTGCTGATCAAAAGGCTGATTATGTATTGATGATTGTACCTCTTGCTTGAATCCGGAGATTCGAAGCCAAGCGTGCCGGCGTAGTAAAATGCTGGTGTTAATGGCACGAGATGCTGTATCAGCCGCATCGAGGGCACATTTTATAGAAGTGTTTGTGATGAGCTTACCCTCTTGAATGAGGTCGTGAGCTTTAGTTTTGTATTGTTCTGGTAAATGCTGCATTAGTTTTTCCAGCTCGTCATAGTGAGCTCTATCATACCGTGTCAACAGAGCTTGAGCATTGGCAATACGCCAATGATTAATAGCTTGTCATGCAATTCTTTTGCCTGATGCGTCTATAAGTTTTGACTCCTTGTCAGGAGGAGGAGCGTCGCCTGTAGTTTGCGAATTAGCTCTTTTGCGTGCGTTAGAGACGACAAGAGAATCTAAGGGTACCTGGCCTCTGATATAAACTGGGTCTGTAGGAGCGGCTTTATATTTTTTATCCACCCTTGGCGTAAGCATTCTAGCTCTAACTGGGTCTTTGAAAACCTCGTTGGCGTGTTTTATCATACCTTTGAGCATGGGCAAAGTATTGGTGGATTTTTGGGAGGAAGCGAATGTCTACACTAAGAAATCCTCCTCTAGGGGATCAGTAAGTAGTTGCACCCCATGGTACTGAGCAGCTCTGTTAATAAGCTGTGCAAAGCCAATATTGTCATCGGGTGGTGATGGTCTGGAGGGATATAGATCGGGGGTCATTATTATGATCTGGATCTTTATCGTAATCATCCCAGGGGTCTGTGTTCTGTGGTATGTTGTCCTCATTGTCATCCCCATCCCCATCATTGTCATCCTGTGGTTCAGGTGAGAAAGGTGGTGGTGGTGAGTTTGATGGTGAAATCAATAAGTTTGGATTAAAAGGTGGAGGAGAGGGAGGTATATAAGGGGGAGAGGGGTTAGTACCCATGTCTTTTTTCTTCAGAGGTATATGGTAGTCCTCTGGAAGATCCAGCTTCCGTTTTTTAGGAAGTGTTGCTAGAAGGTGTCCAGTTTGAGGGTCAATATGTAATTGCTTTTGTTTTGGATCCAAAGGGTCTTGTGGAGGAAGTTCTTTGGATGGAGTGTCTTGGTCCTTTTGTTTTGATTCAGAGGGTTTTTTAACAGGGTTAGTCTCTGAAGCTTTAAGAGGAGCGGTGTGCTTTTTGGGATCCGAGCCTTTCGGTGTGGAATGTTTTGGCTCCGAAGGTTTAAGTTTTCCTGTTTTCGGCTCCGAAGGTTTATCTTTAGATGTTTTCGGCTCCGAAGGTTTGTCTTTAGCTGGTTTCGGCCCGACGCTTTGGGTTTAGCTGGTGTCGGCTCCGAAGCTTTGGGTTTGGCTGGTGTCGGCTCCGAAGCTTTAGCTTTATGTGTTTCGGATCCGAGTCTTTCGGTGCCGAAGATGTCTTCGGCACCCGAATGGGGCCAGCTCGATTCGAATGGGGCCAGCTCAATCCCGAGCCGGAAGACTTTTCCTTATGTATCATAGCCGGGCCCGAGGGCGGGCATGTGAAACGTTTTCACGGTGTCGACCTGGGCCAGAGGGCGAAGGTGATACCGGAGCCTTTGTTGTTTTTGTGGGCACTTGGGGCTCATTACTCACTGTTCGTTGAGCCGGAGTGACGTTCAAGTCGTCTTCCATGTCGGAGTTGTCGGCTTCAGACACGGAGATTTGTTCTTCTTCTTCGGCGCCGGGCTGTTGGAATTCAGACTCTTCTCCGAAGATGTCTGGCGCCGGGATAGTGCCGCGTCGCATCTCGTGACGTCGAGTCCGACGGTCACGAGACGGTCTTTTTCGATCGGAATGATCGACAGGCCTCGCAGTTGATTTCTTCGTGCTCAGGGGATAGGCAGAGGTTACAGACCTCGTGCAGGTCCGTGTGTGGGAACTTAGCACCACACCCGGGGCATTTCTTAAAGAGAGTCCGTTCCATGGACTGCTGGCGTGGTCGGCGCGGATTGGACTCACGACCCGCGTCGAAGCTACCCATCGAAGTTGTTGGATTTTACGATGCGCGCCAAAAGGGAAACCGCGATCGAAAACAATACCGTTGAGTGGTAAGGATTGCGCGTCGAAAGGGTTCGAAGACGATACCGGAGCGCAGCAATACACATCCGAACCCGATGGCGGAAAAAAACAATCTGGGGATGGAGTCGATGCCCATGCGCACTATCACCGTAAGGAGGAGTCACCTACCTCGTGACTACAAACACTTCTTCGAAGAAAAACAAAGTGCAAACATCCGAGCCCAACACCAGATGCCGATCTATGCTAACGCATATGATCTACAGCTCATATGCCTCGAACCAATGCCTTCTGCTTCTTCCTAAGGAAAAGTGGTAAGACATGCAGTGAAAAGTGAGAGGAGAAAGCTCCAAGAAAGGGTTGCAGAAACAGAAAACAACAAGTTGACAATTCAACATTTCTGAACAGTAAGCATCAGTAGTAAAGAAAGTGACCCGGTGCATAATGAAAAACGAGTGAAGGCAAAAGTAGGACCCAGAAATATTTATACCTCTGTGTATCAGACAGAATTTTGAACAATGCTCATTCAGGTCATGGAAGCCTACTAAAGGCTCTCAATACAGGGTGACATTCAAGTGCTTTGCTGAAAATGAGCACATAAATGGTACACAGAACATGCTGCAAGAGCCTCAGAGACAGTCCAGGGGTGCCAAACACAAAATGTTTTCAAAATCAAATTGAGAACAGTGAGAGGGAAAGTCCAGAAAGTGAGTACCTGGCATAACAGCTCAAGTCAGAAAAAAAAGACAAGTCCAGACCAAGAAAGAATTCGGAGTTTCCAAATAGGGCTAACTATCAAGAAGGAAGCACTGGGTGTAGCCAAGCAGCATCTTGCAAATTACCCTTGGCAAGCTTTCGTGAAGAAGCAATTTGCAGCTGTGGACCAATAACCTCTCCCATATATCTGTAGATGCCCGGCTTCCTTAAGAATTTAGCCCAGTCCAAAGTCACCTCTGCAGTTCACCCTAGCATCCTATAGTTCTTAAGAGGCCCACTGGCGAGAGGGCTCAAATGAGCGAAGAGTTCAGAGAACATGTCCTCAATATATGCAGATGACATTTTGCTAAAGGTAGGGATCCCTTCACTCCAATTCCCTAGAATGTGGGTCGATATAAAAGAATACTGAATTCACACAAGTTTAAGAATCAAATAGCACACTTTGGTGTTCTTCTCACTAAAAATACTGGCGGAAGGTGGTCCGGATTAGGTCGGAGGTGTCGGAACAGGAAGTCCCTCTCGATGCCAGATGGCATATATTGTGTGTGACTGGGGAACGGAATTGGCCCAAATATCAACGAATATGGTTACAGGTGGCGGCAATGGTTGCAAAGAGGAATATTGCGGGGCGTGGGGGGCAATTCCACCGCCTAAAGTCTCCCAGTGGAAAAGGGACTTGGACTGGTGCTGTGCGGCAGAAAAGACAACCTATGACAGCAGGGGATGCCCCAAGAAATGGGAGAACATTTGGCAGCGATGGGAAGATTACAGGGGATTTGGGGGGGTTTCGACTAGTTAGGTGGGGAGGGCGCAGGGACCAAGTGAATTTGATTATTTATTTATAAAGTTTTATATAGCGCGAACATGACCCAAGGGTATCAGAGCGCTTCACAGTTACATGAGGTAAATATTTTATAATACAGCGGGTATAGCACAAGTAATATATATATGGTTCCGGTACATGCCTTTCTTATCAGTTTCAACAATAACAAGATTAGGATCGGTTTGGTGTACAAAAGGTATAACATTAGTATTATACATATGGTTCCGATGTATACCTTTTGTATCTTTTACATCAATACTACGAAGATCCATTAATTGTAGTAATGTACAGTCTAAGAAGTCTTCCCAGCTAACTGGTGAGTTTATCTTTACATTCGTTGTTGACCTGTTGAGGTAACACCTACATCAGATCTAGTTGGCATCAGTCTTAGGTTAGTTTTGGTGTCTTTGTGGTCTTTTTGTGCAGGATGTATCCATATCTGACAGGACTATGCGACGTCCGGCTATTAACCAAGATGCAGATGATGATAAGTCATTGTCTAGGGTAGGAACTTGCTCATTAGGAAGATCTTCGCTTCCTTCTTGAATGTTGCCGTGTTTGGAATTTTTCTAATGTTTGGAGGGAGTGAATTCCAGATTCTGGGGGCCGCTCCGGAGAATGCTCTGTCATACGTTTTCTTCTTCTGAAAGATGGGAGGTTTCAGCAACAGGTCTCTGGCATTCCGGGATGGTCTGCTTCCCCTGATAGCTCAATTTTCTGGGCTAAGTACCTTGGTGTTTTGTAGTGGAGCGCTTTGTGGGTAATACATGCCAGTTTAAGGTGGATTCTGGCTTCATATGGTAGCCAGTTTAATGCCTTCAGGTGTGGGGAAATGTGGTCGTATTTTCTAGAACCTGTAATGAGTCTTGCGGCCGCATTGAGACAGGCTTTTAGTGGTGCTGTGGAGATTTTAGGTAGACCTGTTAGTGTTGTACAGCCATATTCAATCCTTGATATAACTAAGGACTGAACTGCCAATTTGAGGTCCGACGTAGTAATGAGTGGTTTCACTTTTCTAATATAGTTCAGGTGAAACCGGACACTTTTTGCCATTGATTTGATGTGGGCTTTCATGTCTAGGTTCTTATCAAGCGTGATTCCTAGTGATTTGGTCGAGTCAACTAGGGTAGGGGTGCAGTTTAGAGCTGTGATCAGTTTGGTCCATTCCTTCACATTTGCGGGGTTCTTTGGAGGTGATATTAATAGGAATTCCGTTTTTTGTGCATTTAATTTCAGATGATTGCTAGTTAACCATTGTAATGACACTTTTAAGGCCTCATTCATTGTCTTGATCTCTCCCAACGACGAGATCTTGATGTAGATCTGAGTGTCATCTGCGTACATGTGATAGGATATGTTTGCGTGCCGGAGAATTTCTGTAAGGGGTTCGACATATAGGTTGAATAGTGATGGAGATGACATTTCGAGGAGGCATGATGGCGGACACGCCCGTGTCCGAGTGAGGCAGGCTAAGAATGCTCTCCGCTATTAATCCTCCCTACTCCTCCGGTAGCTGCTGAAGCTGTCGAAGTGAAGCGTTTTGCGGAACGTGGCTTAAAGTACCTGGGGATGTTTTTATTACTGATACATTTGTATCAACAAGGTCGCCGGCGCGTTTGGGGCTTTGTGGCTCACCGTGGAGATTGGCGGAGCAGGGCTGCGGCTGGCGCCCGGTATCGAGTGGAGAGAATTGCGGCTGTGGCTGAGCAGACTCGGGGCCTTCTGGAAGACCTGGGCTGGAGTAGGATGGGTCCCAAGAACGCCAGTGCCAACGCGAAGGGCCCAAAGACTCGGGCAGCAGCTGCCACTACAGTGTTTGCCCCTGGTCATGTCGGGGGCTTTCCTGCGGAAAGTGCAGATATTGCAGTTATCGACGTCCTTGGAGCCCCTGCTGCTTTGCAGGAGAATCCGATTTCCTCTCCGGGGGCTACCCGGATTAATGATGTTGCTGGGGCCAATGTAAAGATTCCTGGGATTTTTTTTAAAAAAACGCCAGTTAAAGGTAAGACCCCGGCCGCTGAGCAAGCGAAGAGCGTAACAGCCACCCTGCAAGTTGACAAATCGCATGATAAAGTTTGTGGCACACCTGAATTAGTAACAAATACTCTCGTGCCCTTGACAAGCCTGAATGCATCTTCTGTGTCAAAAGAACAGGAAACTGTGCAAGAATTGGGAGAAGTTGAGGCGGGTAATACGTGCGTGGATGAAGCGTTAGAAATTGCTGCAGAGAATGCTGCCTCCCCCCAGTTGATATTAGGGGGTCTAACCAATTCCCAGAGTGCCCTATCTTCAACAGTGGCTAATAATATGAGTCTTGGCGAAATACATCAGGGGTCTGTGACCAGTAGCGAAAGATCTAGCAGAGACGTGATAATAGAGGCGGACTCCGGGGATTCAGGTGGAAATTTCTATTCTATGTCAGACGTATCTAATACCTCGGAGATTGAGAGTGTTGAAGGTGACTGGGCAGATGACAGAAGTCTGACTAGCTCAGCTCCACCGGATGAAGAGGAAAACACTTTGCTAACTTCTGGGGAAAGAAGTACTGTGCGAAAGGCAAAGGAAGCAAAGGATCTATCTAATTCACCGCCTAGGGACGGACTAGGCAACGATGGGTCCCCTATGCTGAATCATACTTTTTTACCACATCTCCGGGGGCTGAGCGACAGTAGGGGGGGCTCTGCTGGTGTACATGGAGGAACTATCTGTCCTGGTGAACTGATAGAGAACGAGGTTACTTTAGCCACTATATATCAAGCTATAATGTCACATCGCGAGGAGACAAAAGCAGAAGGCCTGCGGATGCAGGGTGCAGTCCGCAAGCTCCAGAATACGGTCCGCCGCGTCGTTAAGACTTGCACGGAGATGTCGGTCAGGATTGGGGAAGCGGAGGGCAGAATCTCCCTAATTGAGGATGAAATTGTGCAGCAGAAAACGGATGTATCTTCCTTACATTATCTTCGGGACGATATAAATTGGAAGCTAATTGATTTAGAAAACAGATCAAGGAGGAACAATTTGCGAGTACTAGGCGTTCCGGAAAAAACGGAAGGGAAAGACATTTGTCAATTTATTATCGACCTGTTCTCGGAAGCCTTTCCTGAACTGCATCAATGGAAGTGGGAACTTGAGCTGCAGCGGGTCCATAGATTTCCTTTCCATATGCGGAGTGGCACCAGGGGGGCGGATGGTAAACCCAGAGCCATATTGATTTGCTTAAATAATTTTTTACTCCGTGAATCTTTGTACGACTTAGCAAGGCCAGACCGTAAGAGAAGGGGGAAGGGATGTGATTTCTATGTACGCCCTGATTACTGTCAAGCCACAGTTCAGCAGAGGTGGCATTTGCGTCAATTGATTCCGCTGTTTCAAGCAAAAGGGGCACAGGCCTATTTACTAAATCCTTCAAAGCTTAAAATTATCTATAAGGATAAAACGCTATTTTTCATTTCTGATATTGCTGCAAAGGATTTTCTGGGCACAATTTAGGGAGATGGCTGTAGTATAGGTAATTTAGGCAATTTAGACAGCTTTCCTTTTCTTTCTTTTTCTTTATGCCGGAGGGCTGGGGGGGCCAGTGGAGGGCATTTAACCCTTTCTCTCCATCGCTAATAGGGACCATTCAGTCCCTCTGCCTCATTTGGGTGGGTGTATGGGTGGGGGGGAGGGTCCTGGGGATAAGGGTGGTGAGGGTGGGTGGGGTGGTGGGGCAAGGAATAGTATAGATGGGTTTTTGTATTGGAGCTGCAGCAAGGAGTGGGCAAATGAAGGTGGCACAAATGTATTACTCGTATCAATATTATTAGGAAGTTTGGTGGTAAGGGAATGGCAAAGTGATTCAGTTATGTTAAAATGTTCTTTGTTTGAGGATGGGTAAATTTTCTGTTTGCACATGGAACATATGTGGCCTGAATGATAGGAAAAAAAGAGGGATTATGGCCCAGATTCTTAAATCAATGAGGGTGAACCTGCTTTGTGTACAGGAGACTCATATTGCATGGAATAACAGGAGGTGGTTAAAGGATTTGGGCTTGGACTTTGTGGGCTGCACACGTCAAGGGTCAACAACGAGAGGGGTGGCAATTTTGAAAAGATTTGGTTGGGGGGAGTGTAAGCGTGTAAAAGAAGATCTTTGTGGCCGATGGGTGATCATTGAGTTATTGATAGAGGGTCTTTCCACGACTATTTGTTCAATTTACGGGCCAAATTTAGATGACCCTGAAATGATGAATGAGCTTAGTATTGAGCTAGCCGATTGGCCATCTCCCTTGATTTTATGTGAGGATTTCAATCTCCATTTAGCAGGGAATGTTGATATATCAAGCAACCATCTTTATGACGGGAAGAAAAATAAAGCCTTTAATGCTACCAGGGGTCTTGCTAAGGAATTTGGGCTGGTAGATGTATGGTGGTTGAAAGGAAAGGGTGCCCCAGGGAATACCTTTTACTCCGCACCTCATCGAAAGCATGTGCGTTTAGACTATTTTTTTGTAACTGCAGAGCTTGCTAGTAAAGCCAGGATTGATATTCAACCTAAAATAATTTCTGATCATAATCCTATTATGTTAGAATTAGAAATTAGCTATAGATCTCCCATAAGGGCCTGGACTTTTGAACGTAAGTTATTGGCTGACTCCGCCTATTGCGAACAAATGTGTAAATGGATAGTGGAATTTTTTTTAAATAATCGTGGGTCTGCCTCCGTCCACATGGTGTGGGATGCTTTTAAGTCAGGTGTTCGTGGGGAGACGTTAAGCTATTCTGTTAATAAACAACGCAAACTACGGGTAGAATTTTTGGACGAAATGAATAAACTGCGGCTGTTAGAAAATGAGTTTATGGTGGCAGTTAGCAATGGCCAGGACTCTGAACAGATTTCAAGCGATTTGGCTATTCAAAAAATGAGGCTATACCAAAATTTTGCTACAAAGCTGGCAGCGCAAATCGCAGTATATAGTTCCGAGATATATGAGGTGGGTGAAAATTCTGGCCGAATACTGGCCAAAAGACTACACCAAAAAGAGGTTGCCAAAAGGATTAATAACATTCAGGATGAGCAGGGGCAAATTCGGGACAAGCCAGCCGAAGTGTTAGAGGTCTTTGGCAAATTTTATAGTCAATTGTATACGGATGAGGATATTTTGGGAGTTGAAGATAAAGTAGCAGAGTTTTGTGGCGATATCGAAATTTCCAAGGTGACACATGAGCAAATGGAAAAATTAGACCTCGATATCACCTGTGAGGAAGTGGAGGCAGCAATTACATCATTGGCTGTTGGCAAGGCGGTGGGGCCGGATGGCATTCCGCTTGAATTTTACAGAACTTTCCGGCATGTGCTGAAAGAGGAAGTCATGTCGACCTTTTTGTCCGCACAAAAGGGGATTGCGCCACTGTCCTGGCGGAAATCCACTATTACGGTTTTTTTAAAAAAAGACAAGCCTGCCTTACTGCCGTCATCCTACAGACCCATCTCGCTAATTAACTCTGATAGCAAAGTTTATTCTAAAATACTAGCAGCACGCCTATCGGGGATCATTTCTACGTTGGTTTCACAATTCCAACATGGATTTATTCCTGGGCGCGATACCGCAGATCATGTTCGGCGTCTAATATCATTTGTGGATTGGGCACAATCAACCAATTCTACAATGGGGATAACCCTGTTGGATGCCGAGAAGGCATTCGACAGGGTTTCCTGGCCATACATGTGGGAGGTCTTAAGGCTGAAGGGCTTTGGCCCTGTGATTCGGCAGGCGCTGAAGTCATTATACGTGTTTCCAGTAGCCTGTATTCGAATAGCTGGCCAAGAGTCGGGCTTGTTTACAATTAGTCGCGGCACACGGCAAGGATGCCCGTGTTCACCCTTATTATTTGCTTTATATATCGATTTTTTTGGGGATAAGTTAAATCAGGCTATCGACATTAAACCGGTCCAATTGCGGCATATTGATTATAGAGCTCTGGCATACGCGGATGACATTGTTGTTGTTACCAGAGACATTGTCACCGCAATACCGGCAATTGACGGATTGGCATCTAAGTTTGGGCTCTTTTCGGGGTACAAGTTAAATATCTCCAAAACACAGATTCTATTTATTGGTGGGGAACCTCCTGATATTATAACAACTGCTTCTGAAGTCACCTATTTAGGAATTCAAATTTCTTTACCAATCAGTAAGATCCCAGAGCGAAATATGAATCCTGCGCTCATCAAAGTGAACTCAATGCTGGAGAGGATGGATCATTTGCACTTATCCCTTTATGGAAGATCTAACGTTTTAAAAATGCTAGTTTTGCCTAAGTTTCTTTATATGTTTAGAACAATCCCACTTGAATTTCCAGTTTTGTGTTTTAAGAGGCTAGAGAGGATCAGCTCTAGATTCTTGTGGGGCTATAGACGTCAGAGAAGGGCCTATAAAAAGATGGTATTGCCGAAAAATCGTGGTGGCTGGGGTATGCCCTATTTTATGTTTTATTATTGGGCAGCGGCTTTGCAATTCATTAGTCCTTTGGTAGTGGGGGATCGGGCTAAGATCTTGCCTTGTCATAGTCCTCCAATCTACGAGTTTGGGCTGGGTGATGAGGCCAATGGTTGTCTGGTTAAAGTATTAGAACCCAGTTACTTTAAGAAAACTAAATTTAAAATCCTTAAAGCCGCATACTTTGTTTGGAGATCAGTTAAACGGCAACTTGGGGTTTCGAAGTTAAACGCATATACCCCATTTTCAGCCACCGGGTTACTCCCATTGATTTTTCGAGACCAAACGTCTAATAGATGGCGCTTAAAAGGAATTCAATGCTTAGGGGATTTGTGTGATGATGGACAGTTGGTATCATTTGCCAAGTTACAAACAAAATATGGTCTGGCCAAACATGAATTTTTTAAATACCTCCAAATTCGTAGCTATTTGAACTCGTTAGGCCCTGGTTTGGAACTTCAATTGAGAAAGTTCCCCCTTATTGAAAGGATGCAAAAAAAAACACCTATCGGTCAATTTTATTCTCAACTGATTGATGTACTTCCAGACGATGTTGAGGTATGTCAAGATAAGTGGGTAACGAAGCTAGGTCAAGAGGGAATTAACGTCATAGAATCTTTAAATCTTGCGAACCAAGTTCTGATGACCGGGAGGATGCGTACCCAGCACTATATGGCCATATATGATTTGTACTATACCCCAAGAAAGATCTCTAAATGGGGGACATCTGCTGGGACCAAATGTAATAGATGTGGCTTATTTGCAGCAGATGCAGTCCATATGTACTTTTCATGCCCCAAATTAGCTGAATTATTTTTGTCTATTGAGCGATTTTTAGGACTAATAATGGGGTCATCAGTGTGCATAACTGGGGAATTGGTTTTGATTGGTCTTAATTCAGATACCTCGGCTTATACAAGATCCAATGCAATGGCATCTTTTTTGTTTATCTGTATGGCAGTGGTGCGCGCATGTATTACGAAGGATTGGATAAATCCTGATCCTCCGTCTTTCTCGAGTTGGCGGGCAAGATTACTTGCTATGTATAACTTGGAATCAGCCATATATAAGACTAAGGGGAGAAGGAAGAGTGCAATGGGAGCTAAGATCTGGCCCGCTGTCACTGACTGGATTTAATGCCTAATAATGGACAGTTACTGTTTTTTGGCAGAAATTTTCTTATTTGGTATGCTTATATAATATGGCTTTTCGATATGTGGATACATATTGACTAGTTTTTTGATGCCTGCTTCTGCTGCTTTATCTGTATTTGTATTATGTCTGATGACCTTATTTGTGATTGTATAAGATGAGTCATATATTCCTTGCATAAAAAGGGGAAAAAACCAATAAAAAAAAAAAAAGAATAGTGATGGAGATAATGTTGATCCTTGTGGAACTCCAATCGAATTAGGGCATGATGGGGATAGCGTGTGGTTGACCAGGAATCTTTGTGTTCTGTTCTGTAGGAAGGATTTAAACCATTTCAGAACATTTCCAGATAATCCCATCCTGTCTTCAAGCCGGGCTAGTAATTTTGGTGGGATTCCAGAGGGACTGTCAATTCAATATTATGTCTTTGTATTGTAGTATGTGTATCTTATTGAACGTGAAGGTAACCCAAAGTTAGTTCAAGATTATGTTCATGAATACTGACTATTGCTTTAATAAAAAGAAGTTAAAAAAATAAAAAATAAATACGGGACAACAAAAAGGGGGTTCTTGCCATAAATCTAGAAGTATCTCAGATTACATTTAGGGAAGACGTGAAGCATAAGCATTCGAAGAGTTCCCTGGTCAGTGCTTGAAACAGCAGCGCTCTTTAAACTTCTCACTTATCGCATTCTAAGAGACAGAGTACTTGGTTCTAGATAGAGATAAAAAGTTCCTAGGTCATCCAGGTTGGAGGTGAAAGTGTAGATACGAGTCAGGGATGTATTGATGCTAAACTTCTCTACCTAGATTTATTTATGTTCTATAAAACACACACCACACTAGAGGCTCAGGATGTTTAACATGGGTAAAGAAAGAAAATAGACAAATGTTTTGGAAAAGCAGGTTCTCCAAGGATAGGTCTCGTAATGATCTATAGATCAGTCTGTGAAGGGGCGAAGGGGATATGACATTATCCATTCTTGTAAATACTAGTGGGTATCACATCGGGGGGAGGGGAGAACTACCACATGGGGGGGGGGGGGAAGAAATGTGCACCGTTTATACAGGGAGCACTGAAGGGATGAAGAAAGGTGGGTATATACAAATGAAATGTTATTGCCCATGCTACCACCCAAGTACTCCAGCAGAGCAGCAACTGGCGAAATTATCTATGAACAAATCGATGAGGAGATTGTTTTCTATTCATAAACTTAACGCTGAACCTCACAGGTACAATCTGAATACTGAACAACCTAACAGCAAGTCTAAGATTTACAATCCCTAATCCTGATTGGTGAGTGCCTACCATCTGCAAGATGGCGGGCACTGAAGAGTGGGCTTCACCTCGCCTCCCCCACCTGAGGGGTGGGGTAGGCAGAAGTAGGCACACCATCTGGGCAGGCTAATTTTTCCCGCCGAAAAGGAAGGGAGACCGGAAGGGGGCCTGCTTCTGATAGCAGGAGAGGCTGGGGTTCGCATTACAAAGGCAGCAAGGCCTTTGAAGCTCCCCTGCCACAGATGACTCTTCCTGACCTGGGGGAGGTGTGACTACCTCCACCCAGGAAAGGCTTTGTTTCTGGGCTCAGAGAGCGAAGGATCCCACCCCAGGGGTCAAGAAACATGTCTCGTGGTGGCAGGCTAGTGTGTACTAGTCAGGGAACCCACCAGAGACTGGTCGTTTTTCAGGGGGCATCTCTAAGATGTCCTCCGAGTTCATTTTTCAGTAAATCCCACACTCACATCAGTGTGGGTTTAATGTGCTGAGAAGTTTGATACCAAACTTCCCAGTTTTCAGTAAAGCCATTATGGTGCTGTGGCGTTCGTAATGACAAACTCCCAGCATCATATACTCTTAATAGCATTACTGCACTTACAATGTCTAAGAATTGGTCTAGACACTGTAGGGGTACAGGGCTCATGCACCTGTACCCTCACCACTGGTATAGGGCACCCAGCTAGAAGGGTGGCTGACCTATGCCAGGGCAGTGGGTTGTAGGCATGGTACACAGGGATGTGTGCCAAGTCGACTCTTCACTTTGTTCTGCACCAAAACACGCAGCCTGCAATGGCAGTGTGCGTGTGTAAAGGTACAGGGCCTCTAAGGGTGGCACAATAAGTGCTGCAGCCCTTGGAGGCCTTCCCTGGCCACAGTGCCCTTGGTACCCATGGTACCTTTTACAAGGGACTGACATGTGGCCAGAGAGATGCCAATTGGGGGTACAAGCTAGTTTTGGGAAAGAATACAGGCCCTGGGAACCTGATTGGCAGGGACCCAGGGCACATCAAGTCAAAGTGCATCAGTAGTCTGGCAAAAAGTGGGGGGGGGTTACTGCAACAGAAACCCAGCTTCATACAACATTCCCATGGTAAGCAAAACTTCTAAAGTCTGTAATACAACGATATTTACCAGACCGTGTTAGAAAGTTGATATACGTTTTTTTCAAGAATTTCTTTCCACTTCCACATGCTTGGACTCGGAAACCTAGGCAAAAGAGTTCCACTAATTGGTAACAGGAGCTTTTGACAAGGTGGTCCATCTAAAAGCCAAGTGCCTGCGACCTGACAGGACCTGGTCAGTTCAACTGCAAAAACCATGAATAACAAACCAGATACCTCAATAAGGCTATGGTGAAAGTCAGCTCTAAAGGCAACACAGAATATAGAGAACCTCAAACAAGAAAGCCAAGACGTCCTACAAGGTATAGCCCACATTGGAGGCCACAAGACCAGCTAAAGATCTCTGCACATAGCACTAGTACTAAGTAAATCCACACTGTTAATATATTCTTGCTGGCTCAACTTTTTAATTGTTTTGTTTATATTTTTTGCTTGACTCTGGGGGGGGGGTTTGACTTATTGTAGATTTACTCAGTTATTTTTGCTTTGGCTGATTGTAAGTGCCTGGTTTTCTCCTCGAGGCTGCAGCCTGCAAGTTCTTACCCAACAGTCCTTTTTTAGTGCCACAGATTTACCTTCTTGGATTGTGAAACTGGGATTAGGGCTGTTCGTTAGGCGTCATTTTGGTGACTTTGGTTGCACTCTATACTTTTGTAAAGTGCAAGGATTCTTTTTGCTATATCAATGATGGTGCAACACGTCCATGCAGCAGGTGTGCAAAAGACAAGCCCATGTGTGACCGGATCACACCAAGTGCCATCCACTCCGCCGTATTTTCTCCACTTTTGACCAGTTCCAAGCCAGTGGCGTAACGATAATTGAGGGGGCCCCCCTGCAAGGTACTTGGAGGGGCCCCCTCCAGACTCTATCAGGAGCTCTCCGGGCGAAGTGCTGTGCTGAGGGGCCCCCCTGGAGCTTGGGGGGCCCCCCCGCACTGCGGGGGCCTGTGTTACGCCCCAGTTCCAAGCCCTCTAAGAGGTAATGACTGTTCATGCCATTTATTCAATTTTACATTTTACCATGAACCTTTCCTGTGCACCATATGTGGTTTATTTTGAATCTACCTTCTCTGTTTGAACAATCACTGGATGGTGAGCATATATCTGATATGCACAGAATCAGTTGTTTTCTCATCAATGTGAGACCATGACACAAGCATCAATTGGATATTTGTGACTTTATCCTGACTCATCGCCCTGACTTGCGCTCCTTCAAGGAAACTTAGTTGAATGAAAGCTCTGGTCTGGATATGTTTATTGCTATACCACAAGGCTATTCTATCATTAGTAAAGATCACCTTTCCAAACCAGGATGTGGGCCTTGAAGTTTTGCATCAGATAGCATTGTCTCCTATATTAGGAGTTTTCCTATAGTAGGAGTACTGTTGTTGCTGTTGTGGTTGATATAGTTGGTAAGCACTTCAAAATGATTGGTATCCTTGGGTTCCTGAGCTGTGAAGGAATGTTTGTCTACGAGCCTGAAGGTAGCATAACAATCTTGCTGAGTCAGTATCAACTTTCAACTTCTTAATGGCGTTGTCAACATGGCAGCCAAATAATAATATGCCAGTGAATGGTATATCTAAAATGCATTTTGCACCTCTGGGCGAAAGGACGCACACTTTAGCCATCCTTCACATCTTAATGCGGGTGCTACCGCTAGTTAACGAAATATAATGTTATAATTATTCATAGCTCTGTTAACGATAGCTGCTGATGTTCTCGCTCATTTCCTTAAAATTGCAAGAGCTCCATCCCTTCCAGAATGAGTTCCAAAAAGGGCTGGTGGTATTCCACATTTGCTGATCGTTGTGCCCTAACACTGCCACCGAATTAGCTGCCCTGATTGATACCACTGCCAGTGATGAGATTGGCTTACCTAAAGAGTCCAGGTATCTTCCTTTTTTCTCCACGATTGACTCTGCTTTAGGATGGACTGTCAGGCATGCTAGTGTAGAGTCCGGTGCTCTTTACTTCATTTACAGCCTTGGAACAGTCCCTAGCATGGTAGCTGGACTTTCCATCAGCTTTTGCCCCTCATTCCATATGTGATCCACTATAACTATGGATTTGACGTTTTCTTTGGAATGTACTTAAAATCTTAAAGAAAACAATCAGTTTGCAGCATTTGAATTGGCAGAATAAAAGTCTTGGAATCTTTATCTACAAAAGAGTGTAATCTAGGATGGTCAATTGGCGGGGAAGCCACGGGGTATCAGTTCTACTTCAGCTGAAGGGATCACCACATAATTATCCCATTCTTGGCAAGCCTGCTCAAGGAGCTCTTCTTTCTTCTCTTCCTCAAAATCATCCTATTCCATTGAGTCTGTTTCCACTATCCTAGGCAGTGGGAGCGAAGGTAGAGGCTGGCGTTTTGGGGTTGCATATTCAGTTCTTGTAGTGGCCGAGTTGATGATACTAGTTAAATATGGTTTTGTTGCTAAGGAAAGCTTGAATAATAATCCATCATCATAGGCTGGAGAATTTTAATGAGATCCAAAGATACATGCATAAATAGAGGCTCAAAGATTCCTTGTAATAAGGACCATAATGTGTCATAATGTGAATGCCCATAGTGCCAGGGACATTCCATTGATGGATGAGGAGCACATTAAGGGCTAGGATCCCTTGGTTGGAGCTGAACCTCTTCTTGCTTCTCATCTTATTGACGCATGACATTCATGTCGTTCGGGCTATGAAGAGGTTCAAAGAGACCACCATATTCTGATGCCTCATAGTCTCCTTCTACTTCAGTGTTGAATTGTTTCACTGGCAAAGTAGGTGAAGTGTAGCAAAGATGAAAAACAGATGGTTTAGTACTAAATAGGGCAAACCGGAAAGGACCTGCTATCGCTTTTGATTTCAGTGTACTTAGTGGTGCTGTCTCCTCCTCCTCCATAGCATCGCTCTCCAGCCACTCCTGCTGCTCTACCTCGAGAGTCTGCTCCTCGCCCCCCCCAGCCTCGAGGACGCCTGTTCGGTCCCAGGTGACCGTTGCCTACTGATGTCCCCTGGCCGCCTCACTCATTTTTAGCCTCATTATTTTATTTTATTTGCTTTTCTTGAGCTTTTGTTGAGCTTACTGGGTTTAGGGTTAATTTAGTGGGTTGGGTTGCTGGTTGGGACCCAGGTGACTCGCTCTAGTTACCTCCCTGCCCCCACCATTTTTCCCACTCCCGCCGTTTTGCCGATCCATGCCCTCCTGGCCTCCCTGCTAGCCCCTCCCAGGACTACAAATGGAGGCCGCTGCATGGCCGCGCCAAAGGCAAGCCTGCCTGCGCACATCTATGTCTGGATCTGGACCTGGAACCCGGGAAACAGAAATGACAGCTGCGTCACCTCCTCTCCATGATCCACCAAAGGAACCTCCACCTGTCGACACTTCCACTTCTCCTACAACACAACCTATGTAGGATCCCACGCCACTCCCTCCCAGAAGACCACGAATAACCTGGAACTGCTCCAATGTATCATGCTCAACGCTCACTCCCTCTGCAAACACGCACGGAAATCTGGGACACCATCACCACCCTCTCCAAGTACGTTGCCTTCATCACCGAAACGTGGATCAAACCCTGACATCACCACTACCACCACTCCCGACAGCTAAAAGATGATACACCAAGACCACACCAACAAACAAGGCGGAGGCATCGCCATCATCTTCAAGGAAACCATCAGATGAACCATCACCAAGGACGACCCAAACGCCTTTCATGGAACACCTCAACTTTCAACTACAGACAGACGCGAAGACCACGATAAGAGGCACCCTAGCCTACAGACCTCCGGGACCCAGACCAACTTTCTGCGACACCATCTCTAACCTCACCGCATCCTTAGCAATCAACTTCCACCAATAGGTCTTACTCGGCAACCTCAATTTCCACATCGAAGACCCCAACGACGCCAACTCGACCGCCAACTTGAACAACATTGGCCTCGCCCAACTGGTCATTGAACCCATGCACAAGGCCAAACACGCCCATTTTCACCTCTAGCGACCGACTCAAATTCAGAAAACAACACAGAACTCACCTGGACTGACCATGCCATCGTATACTTCACCATCTCCGACGCCCAGCACACCATCACCAAGCGTCACATCCCCTCTCACCGTAGCTGGAGCAAGGTTACCGAAACTCAGTGGACACAAGCCCTCACCACCACCCAACCTAATGCCTCAGCAAACCTCGACCATGCCGTCCAGAACGTCTCCGCCCTCCATGATCAAAGTCCATCCTACAGCAACCATCGACTGAACTTCCATCAACCCTCTAGACACCTGCACTATCCTTCACACACACCCACTTCTGCCACAGCCGAAGTGGTTGCCGCTCTTTCTCCTACATCGCTGCCAAGACCTGGAAAGACCTGGCTCAGAACAGCACCCTCCCGGGCAGACTTCAGAGAGAGATCAGGCAGAGACTCAGCAGCCTCAGCACCTAGATACTCCTTGGGGTAACAGTGTTGCGTGATACAAATGCTGATTGATTGATGTCGATGAGCTTGCCATTGACGATGGAGTTGTCAACAAGGAACCTGTCGTTGGTGAGGCCGTCAATGACAGTACTGTGGATGGCACAGTGGTCGACGTTATGCCTGTTTATGAAGTAGTCAACAAAAGTTCTGGCTTCATCCAAAAATCAGAAGCAACTATAATGACAAATTGTCAACTGGGTCCCAATGACTTTACCACTTGGAAAAAACAGTTACAGATGTCAATGAACACAATAAGATTTTCCATAGCTACGGTAGCAGAAATGAGAACTACAATAAATACCACATGCCCAGTTCGAAATTTTAGTGCAGTTGAGTATCCACCTAAACAGGCATTTTGTTATTTTATCCAGCAAATATCAGAAATTTCTAATTCTTCATTTTGGAATGAGTGAATCATGTTAGCAATCTCTATTGTAGCATAATAAAATGAATAAAGTAAAAAATGGCTGTCCAAATAGCAGTAAAAAGTCTCAGCGCTTAATTTATTACATGTGGTGCTATCTTCATGCCCCCTTTATTTACCAGACTATGTAGAATTTCACAGATCCACAGTGTGTATCAATCTGATATTTAACAGAAGAAATATGTAATTATGCACTCTGCCCAAAATATACTGTGAAATAGCCTTCCTTTTACGAAGAAACAAACCAATGTAAGAATTGGCCAAATGTTACACAAATAAAAGTCAGGGAATGTGAAATGCATAAGATTATACAAGAATCTACAAAGTAGTACGACACCTTTAACATCATATCTGAAGAGACTGGTAGTTCTCTAGAGAACAAGTTGCCAAAGAAGGCATATTTTTGATAACTATAAAAATAAGTCCAAAGAAAAATACTTTAGGAGAAAAAAACAAATATAAAATGAGTAATAAGAAAAATATTAGTACCATCATTTGCAAGACTAATATGCTTACAATTTATGATTGATATGGCACTTCCACTACATTCATAATACCTCAGAATAGGGCAAGTGCGTGAACATAGTATTTTAAATACATGGTAAACTGCTGGAAAACTAAATAAAAAGCCAATACTCTAATAAAGAACTTTAACTTCAGAATGAATGATAATATTGGATTTTATGACCTAATGGAGATATTAAATATTTTGTATGCCAAAAAGGCACTGTATTACACATTACTAAAGTTAGAACACAAGGCGTTTAGAAAAATACAAATTAATATCTAGTATTTTACTTTTTCTGTAGGTCCCAAAATATAGCACAATATCTAAAAAGAAAATCAGTTTCACTTTTTAGAGGCTGCCATTTTCTGCAGCTAATTGTGTATAGTGTGCATGCTATAAATTCCATAAATAAGTCATATGAATAAATGTTGAAGGAGAATATTTACTTAAGGATCAACCAATTTCACACATTGGTTATTGGACAGTAAGGTCAAGCTAGAATATCTGTAGTTATTGGATACTTTAGCTGCAAGAAGTATACATTTAGAGCAGTATTTAAATACCTAAATGGAGGCCTGTGATATAAGCCATGATTGTTGGGGTATGGGAAACTGGGAGAGGGAAGTGGGGCAATAAAGAGCATGACTAAAACTACAATCAATTTCACTTCATACACACCACTTTGGGGTTCACCGCAGGGCCGATGTCAGTGCTAGTAAGTGCTACTAAGAGTGGTCGACTAAGTAGTCACTGGGGTTCTTGTTAAATGGATGCCCTCTGAACAAGGGGAGACCAGGCCTGTGGGAGGGACACAAGGATGGCAAAGGTCCAGAATCTGAAAGTGGTTCAAAGGCAGTTTTAGGAAATGAAGACGAGCTAGGATTAGAAGAAGAGCAGTCGAGAGTGTAGAAGAAGGACAATTAAACACGTACTTATCTATAACAACAATATTATGGACTGGCTTATTATAGATGCTATGCACCTATCATTGTGCTGGGCATAATGCAACCATCTAGAGGATAGGTTTGGACTAGTAGCTGGCTTTCCTGGAAAATTTCAAACGTGTCTTTTTACCAGAAACCAATTATTCAGATCCTGAAAAAAAGAAAGGTACCTGGAAAGGCTGCAGGAAGCAGGCATATCACGACTCCATTCAATTGGTCCATTTTCTGCTTTCTGTAGTCCAGATATTGCCCCAGAAGGCTTTCCGGTGATTATCTGATACCTTAGTGGGGTAAAATAAATAAAACAAGCAATTTGTTTTCTTTTTTTCTTTTCAAATATTGACCCTTGTGGCGTCAGCGCTGGGCACATAATCAGGTAATGAAAGCATAACAAAGTAGTATAATATAGTGAATAGCAACAAAGAAACAGACGTACAAAAACACTCATGGTCCAATACATGTGAGACAAGCCACAACTGAAACACGTAAGGATTTTTACTTACCCTGTAAACAGCTGCTCGTTGTATGTAGTGCTGTAGATTCACATGCTGCATATACTTCGGCCATCTAGTGTTGGGCTTGGCCGACTGCAACTTATTACCTACGTATTATCTATGAAGAAGTCTTTCGAGTCACAGTGAACCCTCCTCCTCTGGTCTTTGATGCACATGGGCACTGACTCAATTGTTAGATTTTTTTTAGCTCATCAGGTGAAAGCAGGAATAGAGTAGTGTGCAAAAAAGGATAATGTCTGTGTGTATAGAAATTTTTTTTTTAAGTGAAATAAATCTGTAACAAACACTGACTTCCGGGGAGGAAAGAGGGCACATTTATTTATTTATTTTGTTAGGCGCACAAATCCTCCCAGAGGGGATCTCTCGGCACCGAAGCCGTCAGATACAGGTCCCAATTCCATACAATGATTAAAGATCGAACAGCAATGTCTTCAGAAGTTTATTGAAGAGGATTAGGTCTGAGCAAGAGCGAATGGGCAAGGGTAGCTGATTCCAGTGTTTGGGAGCAAAGAAAGAAATGGAGCGGCCACTATATCGGGCTATATACATACTTTGGGGCATAGCAGTAATAGCTCACTGGATCTGAGCTGGTGTACCGGGATATAAGGCTGTAGTTTGTTTTTAAGATAACATGGTCCCCTCCCGTGCAGTGATTTAAAGAACACACACATACGTTTGAAGAGCGCACGCTTTTTTATAGGAAGCCAATGGAGGGAGCGTAATAAATGTTCAGATGGGGATCGGGGAGGAAGATTACAGAAAAGGCTCGCTGCCGTATTCTGTACGGGAATTCCCATAGTCCAGGTGGCTCACTATCAACACCTGGACTAGGGTCTTCCTAGCATGAAGAGGGGCCCAATGAAAAGCCTTCCTAAGCATGCACATCAGGCTGAAACAGGTTCCTGAGATGGTTTTAACATGTTCATTCATAGAGAGATTATCGTCCAAAATGACAAACCAGATTTGTAACCAATTTTTTGGTGTTGGGGATGACAGCACGACATACAATGAACAGATTACAGGTTAAAGAACATAGTCCGTTTATAGGATGTGTGGCTGTAGATACGCATGTTCTGCATAGACAATAAAACAGTACTCCCCTAAGCGGTGCTTAGCCAGTGAATGGTACAGAGGTCTGAAATAGAGTTCCCAACTTGGTGGCATTGACTGAGAAACCCAGGCTGTGCAGCAGGGAGATTGCAATCTGGATTAAGCATTCCCATCTGCTTGAGCTCTCGATCAGCTAAATGTTGCCGTAGGGGAAGACCGGAGTTCCTCCCCTTCTGAGGTGAGCAGCTACCACCACAAAAACACTTGGTATAGACCCTTGGAGTCACAGTGACACCAAAGGGTAGTACCTTGAACAGGTAGTGTTGACCACTTACCATGAAGTGGAGGTAGAGCCAATGAGCAAGATGAATCGGGATGTGAAAGTAGGCGGCCCTCAGATCTAGTGTGATCAAGAAGTCACCTTGTTGCAGTAGGGGAATGACATTATGTAGGGTGACCATGTGGAAATGTTATGACAGGATGTATCTGTTGAGAGGACGTAGGTTAAGGATGGGTCTGAGGGATCTGTCCTTCTTGGGAATATGGAAGTATAGGGAGTAGACGCCTTTCCCTGGTACTGATGGGGCACTGGCGGCTTTGAATAGGAGAGCCTGCACCTCTTCTTGCAACAGCATGAGATGCTCTGGGCTAAGGGTGTGGGATGGAATGCTTGTTGGGGTTGAAATGAGCTCTACTCAGTAGCCTTACTCAATGATGGATAGGATCCAATGGTCTGTGGTGATCTCTTCCCAGAAGGGAAGGATCCACTGAAGTCTTCTGACGACAGGCGTTTTGTGATCAGGGGGAAGCAGGGTAAGTCCATTTTTTGAGTGGAGGCTCCCTTACTAGGGGTGCCTCTGCTTCAGCCTTTGGAGCTTTTTCCTATGAAGGAGCCCCTTGTGAAACCCCTGCCACCCTGTTGATAGCACTGTTGCTGCCTATGGTAGGACTACAGGAGTTTGTGAAGTGGCTTTTGAGGCCCCTCTCAGCTGCTGCCTTCAAAAAGAGCCCCTGCCAGAGGGAACCTGTAACGCGTCCATCGCCTTAGCGGTCTCTGTCTCTTTTTTGATTTCTTTCAAGCATGGAGTCCAAAAAGATATCCTCCATCAAACTGCAGGTTGACGAGGTGCTGTTGCATCCCTGGCTTGAAACCAGACAGTCTGAGCCAGGAGTGGTGGCGCAACAACTGAAGAGTTGAATCCCCTGGCTGCTGTATCCGCTGTGCCTAAAGCACACCTAATGGTTGCATTAGAGATGGCCTTACCTTCCTCCACAAGCTCTTCCCCCCACTTGGGATATTAGTCTGGGAGGTGCTGCAGGAGCCCCTGCATCTCCTCCCAGTTCGCGGTATCATATCTAGAGAGGGTCATATGGAGTTTGTAATGCTCCAATGCGTGGCTCAACTTACGGCCACTCTACCCTTCAGTGTTGATTTGTTGCTCTTCTCATGAGGAGGCGGTGCATCCCAGGTGGCCTGGGCTGTTGACCTCTTCCTAGCACTAGTGACTACTAAGGAGTCAGGTGAAATGTCATCCCTGATGTAGAGCAAGCCAGAGGACGCAGGTTTTATTATTTCTCAATGTGTGGAGTGACCATGCAAGATTTAAGTGGGTCCTTAAAAATTTTAGGGACCGACTTTATCATATCCTTGAGCACGGGAAGATATTGGATGAGGAATTCAGTCTTTAAGACCCTCTCCACCAATAGGTCATCCTCCTTGGGAATGGCGTACATCTCTACCTTACGGCAGTTGTCCGCGCATTGGATGCGCTGTGGTACGCCGTGGTATCATCCGCCACGGAGGCCCTGATTCGAATGTGCTCTAGGTCTGGGATGACAACGTAGTGTTCTTTGGAGACCCCAGGGTAGACTCATGCAATGTCCTCTGCTGGGGAATAAAGGATAAGACCGCCGGTATCTGAGTAAAAACTCGTGACCTAGGGGACGAAGGTGTTGGTGGAGGAGGAGATAGTGGAGGTGATGTTGGAAGTGGTGGTGGAGGAGGAATTTCATCTTTCGACCCCTTGGGAAGCAAGATTGGCACAGGAGTGTCCGGTGGTGAAACTTCCTCAAAGGTAATCCTGCATTACTTGAGTAGAGTTTTCGCTAGTGCGAAAGTGGATGAGGATCCTCCTCTGTTTGTCCAGCTCCTGCTGTAGCCTCTCAAGGATTGGGTGTTCCTCTGCATCGACAGTAGAGGTCTTCGGAGCTGACAATGGTTTTGGTGCCAACGGTGGCAGTTTCAGAGCCAGTGATCACTTTGGCTTTGATGGCTGAGCAGACTTTGATAGTTTGGAGCCGACAGAGCTCCTTTCGCTCGGGGTGGTAGAGAACCCTGGGAAGCTCTTTTTCCAACTCTGAAGTCTTGGTTCAGTCTAGACCAGTGCTCGGAGGCAGTGGAGCACCTAAGGGTGGCAGCGGCTTCGCACAAGTCTTAACGCCCATCCCCTGGAGAGGCTCCAATGTGTGCCAGTTCTGGATGTTTTGGAGGGGTTGTGGTGTCGACAGTACGCACTTCAGGTGTGGTCTTCAAGCCTAGAATGAAGCCGACCGAGGTGAATGGAACATCCGGGGCGCCTCTCCTTCTTGCCTGACTCAGATTTCAGAGTCGACAAACACAGAACTAGGCTGGTGTGCCTAAAGGTCAAGAGACTCACTGAATCCTTCTTCCTCTTTCTTCGGTGCAGAGGGGAATTGGCCTCGGCAAAACATTTCTGGTGTTTCTGAAGAGGACTGCGCCTTCCTGCTGAGGACCCCCCGCGGTCTCGACGTTGGCGTAGAGTATTCTTGCTGCCAAATGCCGAGCAATAGTCGCAGCGGCTCTCGTCGTGCTCCGGCAAAAGGCAACGGTTGCAGACGACATGGAGCTCAGCCCGCAGGTAATTTTAGAGCGACACGGGGGGCATCTCTTGAAAGGCCGAGAGACTTAATCGGTCGAGGACAACAGACTGTAGGGATGGAATCGACACCAATATCGGAGAACTTGTGGAAAATGTCTTCTCACGACAGAGTGAAAAGCAACAGATCCAGGTCCATGAAGGAAACAGACACTCTTCGAGACCGGGACCGAGCCAAATCACGTCCGAACCCCAGGGTGGAGAAAACCAATCTAACAATGGAGTCAGTCCCTATGCGCATCCAAGACTAGAGGAGAAGTCACCGAGGCCGCATGACTCTAAAGACTTCTTCCAAGATAAACAAGTTGCAATCACCCAAGCCCAACACTAGATGGCAGAAGTATGCAGAGAATACCTGTCTACAGCCATACATGCTACATATCGTTTTAATATGAGTGGCATGCATTTTCAGATTTGTAATAGAAGAATATGCTGAAAACTATACAAGGCTACGAAAGAGAAACAGATTAGAATTGGTGGGGGTATGCAGTCAAGAATAGGTCAAAGCAAACATGGAGCGTGGGTGGAGAGTTAAACTCATGGTGCTTTGTTCTCCTGTAGGTATGCATCTAAAGTGCCCAGAGAGGCCTTTTGCTGCTGATTGGTTCAGAACGGTTTAAGTTCACATTGTCTGTTAAGTTATTGGTGGGAAATTCACAACAATCTTTTGAATGTTTCACAATGTTGGCTTCTGTGAACTGCTACCTTCCTGCACCTCCTCACGCTATGCACTAGTCAACCACTCCCCCTGCTCTTGGTGCCCCTCCCACTTGTTCCTCTCTCTCTCTCTCTCTCATACCATCTCTAACCCCACTCTAGCGCTCTCTCACACTCTTCCCGCCTCTCTCATGTGGTTCACTTCAGGAATTCGAGCACAGTTTCTTTCCAGTGCCTTTTCAAGGTTTCCCTCTCTCAAACCCACCTTCTCCTCCTCTTCTTGGGATGTCTGCTGCGTACACAGGCACTACCTCTTTATGCATCTGTGGTCTGTTCTCCCCTTCTTTCTCTCTTCCTCGCACACTCTTTCTGCTCCTCTATCTGGAGTTTATTCACCACTTCATGCACAAACTACCTATCCCTCTCTTTCTTTATAACTATTCTGTGCAGCTCTCACCCCTATCTATTCACCATGTCACATAATTCCAATACACATATACTCTACACACCACACAATTCCACCACACACAATTCCAATCCAACACAAATAATTCAATTCCACACCACATACATCCACTCCAAATTAAAACACATGGGTAAAAGTCATTGTCATTTACAATGCCAATAACTCTAACTCTCACAAATGCGAGACCTATTGCATTGCAAATGCTTGTTAACCAAAACCAGGTGTCTACCTGGGTCAGGAGCTGTTGTCTTGGGCAGTGCCAAGAAAGTCTTCATTATTTCTGAGGTGCTGGCGAGTCTGTCTAATCTGTGCTTACTTTCTTCTGATAGACATGGATTAACTTCAAAGTGACGCTGCACGCTTGGTTGAAACACCTTGCAATGTTGGTATACAGTAGCTATTTCTGTATCTTTTTGGTGAATTCGGTCTTGTTTAGCTTTAATTGCAGTTATGCCTGATTTGGCCTTCTTGTATTTTATAATTTGGCAAAACTTTACCCACCTTATTCAGTTTGTATATGATTGTTTGGTAATTAGGTCAAACTTTGGATCTCTTAATTAACATCCGATTGCATACCTATTTGAGGTTCTTTAGGTAGTAAACTACAAACTGTAACTTGTACTCTAGATGCCGGCATTCTAATTATTTATTTCAGACTCAAACATTTGTAAACTAATATTGCTGATGAACCTTGAGCCTGTCAGTGTGGGTTAAACGGCCTCCACATTATCAAAAGGAGAGGAGCAGCATGTGATTTTATTTTTCACTACAATCAGTTAACTCAGCTCCTGATTTTTCACTTGTTCTTCATCAAGTGTCCAGATTTTGGCTTTAAAATTAGGATAACTCTCGATGTATGAGACTAAGGCACATGCATCGTCCGAAACTAGCATTAGTTCTATTGTTGCTTCTGAAGTTAGGGATATTTAGCCCCATCTATCAGAAAATAATCTAACAGTGAACAGGTTTTGTAGGAAGCTGGCTTTTTATGTAGTGTGCCAAATGAGGTACACTATGTAGAAAGTCCAAATGACCCTTATGGGTTACAGGGCTTAAATTAATAATCCCAAACGCTCTCTACTGTGGTAGTGTAGGGGAGCAGTTTAGGCTTATTAGAGGGTAGTGTTAAGCATTTGTTGAACACAGAGTCAATAAATGAGACACACACAAGAAGAAACTCGAGAGCAATTTTAGAAAAATAACAGGTATTTTTATATATTTTTTTAACACCTAGAACTTCGTAATTGGGTTTGTACTTTGAGGAATCCATTTTTATGGCTAAGCAAAAATGTCACACAAATGCGTTTTTACACGGCAATGCTTTCCAATAGAGAAAGAAAGATACTGCATACAGGGATGTGTAATTGTATTTCGGGAGTCCCCTTTAGGTCTTAAGGTGCTAGGGAATCGAGGTAACAAGATCCACCAGCAATTCAGGTTTACCTGCCATGGAGTGTGAGTGCAGAGGTGCTGGACATGTTGGTAGCCTTGTGAGCTACACCGTAGGCAAAGAGATGGGGGGGCATCTAGAAACAGGCTGCAGAGGGGGAATTTGGGGACAAGTCCGGGAGCTCCCAACGAGGGGCTCAGTTCGTTAGGGTCTTGGGAGTAGAGGGGCTCAGTCGATGTTCGTGGACCCGGGCCAGGGACATTGGGTGCAAATGGTTTAGGTCAGAAGGTCCAGTGCACAGCTGGAGGACAAGTCGGGTTGTCGCAAATGTCGGGGTTTGGCGCCAAAATCCACCGGATAGTCCACAGTTCTCATGTCTTCAGCTCTTCTTGGTCCTTCTTCTTTTGTCATTTGAATACGAGTTCCTGGTGTCAGGGGGCCACCTAAATAGTGAATTTAGGGGTGTTAAGGGAAGTGAAGGTTACCCAATGGCCTACTTACCCTTAGGGCCACTACAACCCCTACATGACCACTTCCTGTGGGGAGTGGACATAACCCTGTCCCAGAGTTCCTAATTCCACAAAAACCAAGATGGTGGATCCTTCCTTTGTGAAGCACATCAGGCAGCCCACCTTAGGGGTGTGACTAGCCTGGTGGTGCAACAAGCTAAATTGCATATCTAATTACTTGCCTGTCCTGGTACCAAATGGGCCTCAGGGCAGGGGGTGGCATCTTCCAGGTCTCTGGGAAGCCGGGGTCGCATATCAAAGGCAGCAGAAGCTTCAAAGCATCTGGCCTTGGTACGTAGATTCACTAGCCATCCTGTTGGAGGAGGTGCAAACACCTCCTGCCAGAGCAGGCAGGATTTGTGACCTCAGAGCGCGGGCTCTCACCTACAGGGGGGCAGAAGCTAGTCTGTGGTGGCAGGCTAGAATATACCAGCCAGCCAGCACACTAAGAGGCTCGTACGTTTTCAGGGGGCACCTCTAAGGTGCCCTCTGGGTGCATGTTTAATAAATCCATTCCTGGCATCAGTATGGGTTTATTAAAACAAGGTGTTTGATACCAAACATCATAGATTTCAGTGAAGCCATCATGTAGCTGGGGAACTCATTGACCAGTGCCCAGTACATGTACCTAAGATGGCTTCCCTGTTCACTTGTACTATCTAGCAATTGAACTAGACAGCACAGGGGCATATCTGCTCATGATATATGATACACTCTGCCTTAGGGCTATGAGGCCCTGCTGTAGGGTTGACTTACATATATTGCATGCAGTGCATGTGAACATGGCACACAGGTCGTGTGCCATGTCGTGTTTTCACATTTGTTTGCACCATTTCACACAGCCTGCAATGGCAGTCTGCATGAGTTTAGTGGTGGGTCCCTTAGGGACCCTCTTTAGTGCCAATTCCCTAGGTACCATTTATTAGGGGTTTACAGAGGTGCTAAAGGTCTTGGCAATCGGGGAACAATTGAGCAGCTACCTTGTTTTAGGGACAGAGCACTGGCACTGGAGACCTGGTTAGCAGAAACCCAGTGCACTTCAGGCAAAGTTGCATCAAATACCAGGCGAAAAGTGGGAGTGACCATGTCAAAAAGGGGCACTTTCCTACAGGTTTGGTGGAGGGAAAAGTAGAAAATGGGCTCTTAATCGATGAAATATTGTGAGCTCCACAAATCTTTCAAATTTAGGTGGTAGCATACTTTTCACATTCGAGATTTCAAGGGGCACATTGTTGATTGTCAAAGGGACTTACTTACGTCAGCCTCGTCAATTGGTTTGGTGCTTTACGGCATACCTTGTAGTTTATGTCCAAGATTGTCTAAAACACCAGATTGTTATTTGTAGGGGCGTAAATGTTCATCACAAACTTTCTTGTCATTCTTCTGTAACCTAGTGAGCAAGCATCTGCCGTAATCATCAGCTTCAGGTGAAAGGACAAAATCAGAATGATGTCTCCAGTTTTTTTTATTTCTGACTTCTGAACATATGACATTGTCCGTCAATGGTTTCTCATACTCATCACATATTTCAGTGCAATATTTGACTCCTACAGTAATGTAACATAACACTTAAGCCTACCATAAAAGCCACAAAAGACAAGCATTTTCCTTCTCTTAACATGGTGATTTAGGTCCTTTATAGCACGAGATACAATTTCAATAGACTTAATGTAACTGCAGTCAGTTGTTGGTTTATGTGAACGGGTTTTAAACATGATGAAGTGAAAAAGAGATAGGGTGGATGAACCTGTGTAGTTGCACCGTACAGTGACACACAGGAGCCTGGCTAAAGGAGGTGCTGTGTATCGAGAAAAAAAACTAAACACAGCCAGTCTCTTCCTTAAAAAAACTTTCTGCTTAAAAAAAGAGGTTAGGCTGGGTGATGAAGACTCACTATTGTCAACTACAAATAAACCATGACTCTGAAGTACACAAGACTGATTAAAGTTGTGTTTATGTGCATATCAGCCCAAAGTGGTAAGAGCAGAGTGCGGGTGATCTATTTGATTATATAAAGGACTGCCCTCTCTAACCCAACAGCATAAAGTGGGATTATGGACTTCGGCCAAATATCCGATTGCCTATGAAGGTAGGACAGAGACTGGCAAGTGTAGATCACCTTGCGGGGTATGCCGTGGCATGTCTATATATAAACTTAAGAATACTCTCATTGAACATATGACCACCTTGGCATTTGACCGATGAAAGGTTAGGTCAATGAGCCTATGCTCCCACTTCGATTTTAATGTGTCCATGACTAATTCCGATATAATATTCAGTCTTTTCTGAAGTGCCACCCAGGCTTTCCTGAAGTTTAGTCTATTTAGCAAAATACTGTGAGATTATAAGATTTTGGCTTTGAGATTGTCTCATACGCTGACGACACGCAGTTGCTTTTCTCCCTTGAAAACAATCTGTCTAATTCAAAAGCATTATTTTCTGCCGGGATGAAGGCTACTGCAACCTGGATGTTGGACAGCAGACTCCAACTCAATCCCGCTAAATCTGAAGTCATGTTGTTCGGCCAGGCCCAACTTCTTTGGTCTCCGGACTGGTGGCCTTCACACCTGGGTCTAGCCCGGGTTCCTAAACCAGTGGTAAAAAACCTTGGAGTCCGTCTGGACCAACCCCTCTCCATGACAGAACAAACCTCAGTTATTACTGGTTCCTGCTTTAAATGCTGCGGTTGCTGAGAAGGGTATTTCCCTTATTATCCCTGTCCTCAAGAAAAGCTCTTGTCCAGGCGCTCGTCATTAGTCATCTGGACTATGGTAACTCATTCTTGGCCTCCATTAACGAGAAGCTACTCTCCAAACTTCAGGTAGTCCAGACCATCGCCGCCTGTCTGGTCTGTAACCTCCCCCCGGGTTCGTCAACTGCCCCTTTTCTCCAGTGCCTACACTGGTTACCGGTGAGAAAGATAATTATTTTCAAGATTTGCTGCTTAGCCCATAACGCCCTCCATGGACAAGGGCCCACATATCTAGCCTCCAAGCTTGTCCCTTACTCCTCCCCAGACTCCTAAGATCTTGTGCAAAGGCCTTGCTCAAAGTTCCTAGGTTTAGAAAGGCCAGGTCAGGCTTCAGATCGTTCTCCTTCCTTTCCCCTCACCTCTGGAACAATCTGCCATTGCAATTACGCACCTGTGAAAACCACGTCCATTTCAGGAAAGTGTTAAAGACCCACTTATTTTAATTATTGCCTCCTTTGCCCGCTGTCCGTCGTCCTGGCCCCGCAAAAAGATACCCCTCCGGGGGTGATTTGAGCGCGTAATAAATTAAAATAACATAACATGGAATCCTCCTAAGTGATTTGATCAACTTTTCTCATGTCCTATAGCATCTTTCAGAGTGCTGGAAAAGCAGTGGCTAAAATATGAGGGGTCTTGGGTACTTTGCTGACTTTGTGTAAATCTACATCGATCCCAGGTGATCAAATTAAGGTGGCTCTTATTTAAATAAGAACACTAGAGTATTCCATTGGTAGAAGGTAATTATCCTTTGTTGCATTGTTTTTACGCTCTGTGATCAAATGGGACACACTGGTACTTTGACCGCTGCTGCACTTGCCTGCTGTCCCACCAGCCTGCCGCGACCCAGGAGGAGGGGTCACCCTCTCGCGCTATTAAAGAGCACAACTTTCCCTGAGGCGCGGGTCGTGCTGCTGCTTTGGCCACTGCGGGACTTGCCTGCTGTCCCAGTCTGCCGTGACCCAGGAGGAGGGGTCGACCTACGTCACCCAGTCATGCTATTAAAGTGCAGGACCTTCCCCGCGGCGCGAGACACGCTGGTGCTTTGGCCGCTGCGGGACTTGCATGCTGTCCCAGCCTACCGGGACCCAGGAGGAGGGGTCACCTACATCACCCAGTCGTGCTATTAAAGCGCAGGATTTTCCCCGTGGCACGGGACGCACTGGTGCTTTGGCCGCTACGGGACTTGCCTGCCGTGACCTAGGAGGAGGGGTCACCTACGTCACCCCCAGTTGCGCTATTAAACAATGAACTTTCACTGCTGTGCAGGACGTGCCCGGGTAAAGCCCAGGCCAAGGGCGGACTCGTCCACGCCCGTCATAGCCCGTTAGAGTCTGGTCTGGGCCACCCCTCTGACGGATACTGTATAAAAACTTTGGGCAAAAATTCTAATTCTAATTGTCCTGCACGTTTATACAAGTGTGCATGTGTTGGTGCTTTGGCCGCTGCGGGACTTGCATGCTTTTTTTTTTTATGCAGATTTATATAGCGCGAACTCGACCCGAAGGTATTGGAGCGCTTTACATGAGAACCGGTTACGTTACACAAGGACACATTCAGGCACGGGGAGATTAAGTGATTTGCCCAGAATCACAGGATGTGGTCGCGACCCCGAGGCTCGAACCTTGGTTTCCAGCACCAAAGTCGGCAATCTAGCTGGCGGACCACATCCTAGCCTGCCGTGACACAGGAGGAGGGATCACCTACATCACCCAGTCATGCTATTAAAGTGCAGGACTTCCACTGCGGCGCGGGACGCGCTGGTGCTTTGCCCGCTGTGGGACTTGCATGCTGTCCCAGTCTGCCGTGACACAGGAGGAGTGAACTACGCAGGGCTCGAGTCGAGGTACCACGCGGGTGGACGGCGTCCCCCCACTTATTTTACCGGGTTTTTACCGGGTGGACGCCGTCCCCCCCTGCCCAAAAGATGGAGCCGGTACCCGAGTCTGCACCTGCGCGCGAATGATAGCCTTTCAAATGCACCCGAGGCTCAGACTAATCTCCCCTTCCACCTCGCGCCCTCCCCTTGCCAGCCTTTCTCAGAGCACAGCCGAGACGCCAAGGCTTCAAGGAGCTGCGCTGTCAACACGCCGAGCATGTCACTTCCAGGGACCCCGACAGATGTACGAGTTACTTACCTTCGGTAACGATGTATCTGGTAGAGATGTTGTCTAGCCGCAGATTCCTTAACTTAGAATATCCCCAGGCGTCAGACTGGATCCGGGAAATTTTTGCGTAGCAGTACCTCTGCGCGCCGGGGCGGCGCCGCCTAGCTCCGCCCTGACGTTGTCCCCGGACATGACGTCAGTGGAGCTATATAAGACCCCCTGGCTCGCTGACGTCAGTTTTCTTCGGAGGAACTTCTCCGCGCCACAACGCGGAGCCCCCAGGAAAACCGTGAGAGTATGGGAACAGTGTGCGAATAAAAAAAGATAATGGGTGAGAAGGCACCATGAACAACAGTGAGAAGCACTGTTGACTGAAAGGTGTTGAAAAGGAAAGAGCAGAGCAATACATGGAGAAGCTATTGCGCGTAAGCGAAGTGAATGTTACCCCCAAGGGAAATAGATGTATAAAAAGAAGACCGAGGCAGACGACAGAAAGTCAGCACTCGATGAAGGGAATGAAAAGCAACCCCACAAAAGCGACAGAATGCTCTTTCCTGAGGCAAAAGGAGTAATGAATTGAGCCAACTGCGACAAACAAGAAAGCCCCAACCCATAGGGTTAAAGAAAGAAATAGGGAGACTGTGTCCCGTATGATAGAACTAGTGGACTGAGGAACAGGCTAGAAAGACCTCGGAGGCAACGGAGAAGGTGGGTGGGAGGGTAGAAAACACCAGTAGGCTCCATACTGGAGGAAACTGATGTGAGAAACGCAGAAGGACACCTGAACCTATCACCCAAGCATGAGATTGGGAGAAGCAGAACAAGCAATGCCAGAATAAGCCTAACGGGGAGGGAGGCGAAAGATACCGCCCCGTAGAAGGATAAACCACTCCAAGGGAGTGAATGTAGAAAACCCCCCCTGAACAGGTCCTCGCAGATCGGTGAGGATGGGTGGGCGTTAAGGAATCTGCGGCTAGACAACGTCTCTACCAGATACATCGTTACCGAAGGTAAGTAACTCGTACATCTGATAGAGACATCTAACCGCAGATTCCTTAACTTAGAATAGATACCAAAGCCATACCCCATAGGAGGCGGGTCTGCGAGAGAACCCCACTAAGTGGTTAGGGGAACAGCAGTGTCAAGCACAGTGGGGGCAGAACTGCCAGAGTGGCCAACACCGGAGTACAATACTCCATAGGGAGTGGCCAACAATGAAAGGCAATGGCATTAAAGCTGCCGAGGGCGGCAGGAAATCCCTGTTGGTGAAACAGAGGAGAAGTGAGCACAGAACCAGAAGGACAGTGCGGAATAAAAATGGATACCTTCCGAAAAGGGAGAGGAACCAAGTGTATAATATGAGGGATCCACAGGATCTGATGGACTTGAAAAAGAGAAAGATGTAGCTAGTGTACAAAAATGGACCGAGTCCGAGCAGGCAGGACGGACATGCAGAAGCACAGTGGAAGTGAGAACAGCAGCGGAAGGATGCTGATGACTCCCAGGATGAGGCAGTGTTAAAGAAAACACAAGACCGGCTAATGCACTGTGGCCCATGCACCGGACATGTGAAAGGGCGGGCATGAGAAGAATGGCAACAACCAGCGCCACGAATGTGGGGAACAGAAGTACATAAGAGAAACCGTATGTACCGGCAGAACCACACCATGGCGAGGAGAAGGCCCCATAAAGCGCCATGAGCAACAGCTGAGACACGAGAGACGCACTAATAGGGGTATCGTGTGAAAGAGAGCCGGCAAAACTAACACACATCGAAGACATGCGCTCACGAAAGTGAGGAACCAGACCACAGCCACCGCAAGGAAGAGTACGCCTGCAGGAGGTCTGGGTGTGAGTAGTACGCTGGACAGGATAAAGAAGACAGGGCACAGCCCGGTGGATGAGTTGAGAAAGAAAAACCCATGATAGCACCAACCGCTACGTAGCAGTGGTACCGGCCCAGAGCCAGACACAACAGCCACAGGCGGTAGGAAAGACCCACTGGCTGCCGTGAGACAGACAGGGAGGCCGAACAGCACTGGAAGGAACAAGAGTGGATATACGCTCAATACCGCACCAGAGAAAACACTGCTGGGAGGAGAACACCCCCACTGAAAGCAGCAACCGCAGCTGGAAGGAAAAACAGGACAACACCTGCGCGGAATGCAGCAGGGAAATAGAAAGCCCTGGTAGGGAAGTGGCCAAAAAGCAAGGCACAAGACAAAGACAGCATCAAGGTCTGGAGCCAGAATGCCGCCACGGAGAGCAAAGTCCAAACATGAAAGGACTACGCAGCACGGGCACAGGAGAGTAGAACCGTACAACGGAAAGGTGCCGGAAAACGCACCAGCCTGTGAGAGCGAGCATACTAGGGAGCAGTCACTGTGCGCAATAGAACACAGCGACAGGGTCCTGCGATAGGCAGTCCAGAGATGGAACGGCCGCAGCGAAAGAACCAAGATGAGACGGCAGGGACCTGAAAGCCCATCCGGCCTCAAGAAATGGAGTAGTGAGATGCAGGGGAGTGCCGCAGACCAGCAGCAGCAACTATGAGAGAGCCCAACAAATGGACCGCAAGAAGGCCCCGGGAGGGCATGCAGCAGCAGTAAAGCGCACAGGCATAGCTGCCGAACAACGTAGTAAAAAGGGCCCCACGAAAGCGTAGAAAGACTGCCGTGGGAAGAAGGCAGCTATACAATAGCTAACAAAATACCCCACATAGGGTAAGCATCAACCCGCAGAAGGGGCACCTCTTGAGCGTGAGCCCATAGACAGAGGACGTAAAGTGGAAACACAGAAACCACAGGTTCCGAACATATAACCCTTGTAGTAGGGGCGTGCAACCTGAACCACTGGGCCATAGAGAGTCAGAAAAAATAAGCAGCTGACCTGCTGCATGAAAGAAAGCAAATACGGCGAGGGGCTGCTGAGGCATTACCAGGAACCCAGGGCCAACCTGAAGCAAGACACACTACGGAATGGTAGACAGAAGGCGGTGAACCGCAGAGTCCGCATGTGCGTCAAACAGGGACACACCATCAAATGGTAAGTCCCGGAGACTGTCACTGACATTTTCGGGGAAACCCCGTCGCGTAGCCAAGCATGGCGGCGCAAAGCAACGGACCTCGCCATCGCCCGACCCACCGAATCGGTAACGTCAACGGCGGACCGAACGGTAAACCGCGCCATTTCTCGGCCTTCGTGAAGAAGACGAGCTACGTCAGCGCGAGGACACTCAGGGAGGGCAGGCAAAAGACACTCCACCGAGTCCCATAGGGCAGAAGAAGCCCAGGCAAAGACGCAAGCCGTGTTTAGAGCACGTAAGGCTGAACTAGAGGACGCAAAAATGCTGCGTCCACACGCTTCCAACCAACGAGACTCCCTAGTAAGAGGCTGCAGAAGAGGTGGAGAGGAAGGTTGCGTGGCCAAAGACACCTGCACTACAAGGCCATAAGCCCCAGGCTGAAAGGACAAACAGGCTGGGCTCCCAGGAGCCGGACGGTGCCGGTGTGCTACAGCCCTGTCGACAGCATCTCCGGAAGAGGGCCGTGCCCATGTCCCGAGAAGGGCATTGAACAATAAGCCGCTAAAAGGTAGCAAGGGCTCAATATCTACCGCACCCTGGTGGAGGAGATCCAATAAAGGGTCGGAAGACAAGGACACAGAAGGAGGGTGCAAATGTAAAACAGCTCCAGCCCTACGAACACCCCTCAAAAACAAAGCACCAGCGTCAGTGGGCGTGGTGGGGGGGGGGACAATAGCCCATCTGTAGGGGACGGTTGCAAGCTGACACGTCCCACAGGAGGAGGAACAAGGGCCCACTGCCCCCATGGCATTGGAGGCAACTGGCGTGGAGACAAGTCCTGGCATACCCGGCCTGTGTCCTCCGGAAGCGGAGAACCGACAGGTGCCGGCGACCGCTCCGGCGTCGAACCAAAGGCTTCGAACCCACCACGGAGAGGCGCGGAGACAGAGCCTGAGGACCAGGTGGCGTCAGGCACGGCGTGGGGCTGAAACGCACATCGGGGTTGGTACCCGACGCCGGCACGGCTCCGGAGTCGAGGCACTGGGCCGCCGGCGCCGATGATGACGATGTCGACGCAGGGAGCCGCCAGGGGCTATGTGGAGACAAGGCAGAATGGCACGGCGTGGGGCTGAAACGCCCATCGGGGTTGGTACCCGACGCCGGCACGGCTCCGGAGTCGAGGCACTTGGCCTCCGGCGCCAATGATGACGCCGGCACGGCTCCGGAGCCGAGGCACTCGGTCGGCGCCGAGGGCGAACCCGCCGGCGGAGCTCCGACCTGAATGCCTACCTCCACTGTGGGACCCGAAGGCGCGCCAGGGAGAGGAGGTGACCCAAAGACGGAGTGCAGAGCCTTGTAGTAGGCTTCCATCTGGGCCCGAGTCGCGCCAGTACCCGGAAAGGGCGGGTAAAGGGAGGCTGACTCCGGGGCGCACGGCTCCGTGTGGGAACGGGAACCATGGCCCCCATCGTCATGTGGAGGCGAGGACCTCGACTTCCGTGACTTTTTCTTCAACTTACCTGTAGAGCGACGTTCGCGGGATCGACTCCGGGAGCGGGCGCGGAGAGAAGACCCAACCGGAGACGTCGGGGAGACGCCGTGTGGGTAATCCGGGCGGCTAAGAGCTTCATCCGACGCTCCCGTAGGGACTTCGGGCGCATCTGCCGGCAGGCATTACACTCCATGGAGTCATGGTGCGACCCAAGACACCACATACAAACGGCGTGCGGGTCCGTCGCCGACATCTGACGCGAACAAGATTCGCACAATTGAAAGCCCGAAGGCATCGCACACTGTTCCCCGATGCCAAAGGACGTCGAAAAAGGGCCTGAAGAAAAACAGGCCAGAGGAACAGCTGAATCCTGGATCCGCGTTGGAACGCGGAAAAGAAGGAAAACTGACGTCAGCGCGCCAGGGGGGTCCTATATAGTTCCACTGACGTCATGTCCGGGGACAACGTCAGGGCGGAGCTAGGCGGCGCCGCCCCCCGGCGCGCAGAGGTACAGGACGCAAAATTTTTCCGGATCCAGTCTGACCCCTGGGGATATTTTAAGTTAAGGAATCTGCGGCTAGATGTCTCTATCAGATGCCCGTAGTGCCTACGGCCCGAGTCTGTAATAACCGTGTAATCCGAGGAATGGGTCCTGTGTATTGTGTGTTCTTGTGTTTTGAGTGACTGCCACTTATTGCAGTATTATACCTCTACTTGTATCTTGTATGTATTCACGCATTTCAGACGGAGACCGGCAAATTTCGTGACGTCACTTCCGGTGACACCACCTAACTTGGAGCGTCCCCCACTTCTTTTTTTAGGACTTGTGCCCTGGAACTACGTCACCCAGTCGCGCTATTAAAGTGCAGGACTTGCCCTGCGGCGTGGGACGCGCTGGTGCTGTGGCCGCTGCGTGACTTGCATGCTGTCCCAGCCTGCTGTGACACAGGAGGAGGGGTCACCTACATCACCCAGTCGCGCTATTAAAGAGCAGGACTTTCCCCGTGGCACGGGGCGCGCTGGTGCTTTGGCCGTTGCAGGACTTGCCTGCTGTCCCAGCCTGCCATGATCCAGGAGGAGGAGTGACCTACATCACCCAGTTGCGCTATTAAAACACTGTACTTTCCCCGCTGCGCGGGACGTGCCTGGGTAAAGCCCGGGCCAAGGGCGGACTCGTCCACGCCCGACATAGCCCACAAGAGTCTGGGCTGGGCCACCCCTCTGACGGGTACTGTATAAAAACTTTGGGCAAAAATTCAAATTCTAATTGTCCTGCACGTTTATACAAGCGTGCATGTGTTGAACAGTGTTATCGCTTGTTGGGGAGATTTGTGCCGTGTTGTAAGTTACCAGTAATAGAATTTTATGTGGTTTTTGTTAAATTTTATTGGCAGTTACTATTTCTTCCATTCCCTCCTCTTTTTGAATGGGGAAACAAAAGGCCATGGCGGGGGAGGGGGGGCTGGCCTGGCTAAAAAGAATACAAAACAAGCATTTGCAATGCAATAGGTCTCGTATTTGCGCGAGTTTAAGCCATTGGCATTGTAAATGAGAATGCCTTTTATTTAAGTTTTAAAAACGAAAACAAAAATAAAAGGCATTGTTATTTGCAATGTGAATAGCTCAAATTTTGAGTGAATATCTTTGTATTTTCCAACAACTAGAAAATGAATGATGGCCTCAATCAAAGCACGAGTTAGATTGGTGGAATGAACTAATTTATCCTGATAGCCAAACAGGACAATAAAGGCTGCATATGTGCATCTGTTTCATTAACTAATACTCAAAGTGGAATACTGAGAAATTATTTCTGACAGTTATTGGGAAATCATAGACCAGTACCATACCCACTCCGGTGTGCTACAAGAACCCTCAGACCAAAACTATAAAAGATGGCTGTCCAGCCACAGAACAAAATGGATGTTACGCCAATGCAACATGGCAGATGCATTAAATGGACTGAGACCATTTTAGTGATGCAGTCATGAAAGAACCTATAAAACAAACTTAATTCTGCAACACAACGTCTTTGCTACAGATTACTCTGCTTACTGAGGCTCTATGGTTTTTGCTGTTTTGATTTTCTCCTTGAATCTCGATCTGGACTTTTGTTACATGGCAGAACACTGGATTCTGAATGATAATTGTGTTATGATTTCCCTTGTGTTGAGGCTGCGCGCCTCTGTGGAATGCTTCTATGCGAACGTTCTGATATTACGTGGTGTTACTCGCGACCTCGGCCGTTTGTCAGTTACGGCTGGCTGAGGCGTGAGGGACGCTGCGACTCTGTGCTTGGGTGAATAAACCTTGTTGAATAGTCACCTGCCTCCGTGTCATATTTGGATTACAGCATTTTATTGGCAACGAGCTTCAGCCGGCACAGCACTGAGTCAGCGGCACAGTACCTGCGTGTGCAGAAGAACTTTCAAAGGTCCTGCGGTCATCGCGCCTCCGCTGAGGGGTGGAAGTGCGACTGAAGTGACCCCCAACGCGCCGCTAATCCAGCAGAGAATCGTGGTTTATGGGGTAAGAGCGAGAGAAAATTGACCCCTAACGCGCCATATTTGTCCGCACTCTGCGGCTCAGAGCGCGGAAGTTGCTGCTTGAGGGGCGACATGATGTGTGGTTGAACCTCTACGATACGCATCCGTGTGTGTTGGAAGCCTGGGGTGAATTTTAGTGATTCTGCTTGGAGGTGCTGGAGGATTGCGTGGCAGCCGATTTAACGCGACTGAGCATGAGCCAGCAGCTGACTGAACGCGCTGCCGCTCGTCGGTGAAGCTGACGCGCTGAGAGGAATTCCTGTGCTATCGACCTCACAACAGCTGCCAGTGACGCGCCCGCGTGAGTGGAGCCCCTCCTCTTAAAGCTACAGTCACACGTTAAATTTGCAGCATGTTAATGTGACAGCCTCCTGATTTTAAGCTTCAAGGTGTCATGGTTTATTAGTTTTGGCGAACATTTTGCGTACAGCTGTCCAGTTGTTTTTTTTACCTCTGCCAGAGGGTGCACACCTCTGTGAATTTTCAAGCCTCATTTCCTTTCCTCATCTTTCATTGAAGCATGGATGTCACAGCTTTAGATGTCACAGCCGTCTCTTCTCCCCCACATTTTCTCTCTCAACCTGGTAGTCCTAGCATTGAGTGGGATGAGTGGATCGACATCTTTGACAATTATCTTGAGGCGTTGGATGCTCAGGATTTTAGCTCAAGTAGGAAAAGGGCGATCTTACTTACCAGTCTAGGTAAAGAGGGACAACACATTTTTAAGTACCTCCCAGTTGTCACTGACGAACGTGGCCAACCCATTGAAGACATCTATCTAGAGGCACGGAAAAGGTTGGAAAAAAGGTTTGCGCAAGAGACAAATGTCGTCATGAGGAGGCACAAATTTTATACCCAGCCACAGAGAAGTGGAGAATCAATTGATTACTTTGTCACAAGACTGCGTGAACTTTCCCTCAAATGTAGATTTGGTCCCATGGCTGAGGAGATGATACTGGATTAGCTGATAGTGCAATGCAGAAGTTGAAAGACTCAAGAACGGCTGTGGGCTGCAAAGAACCCCACTCTAAAAGATGCCATTGATATAGCAAAGATAGTAGAAGAGTCAGAGTTTTGCATGAAGGAGATGGACCGTAGAGATTCAAAATTGAACAGTAATGGCAATGGGGAAACATCTGTAGTGGAAGGAAGTGAAGGTGAAGTGGCTGCGTCCACAAGATATGGTGGCAAGGGTAATAAGGGCTTTTCTGGCAACAGGCCATTTCCCAACAAGTTTAGAAATAGGATGTGTAGCAAGTGTGGTAGCACATATCACACAGCTGATTCAAAAAACTGCTGGGCCATAGGCAAAGAGTGCATGAAGTGCGGCCGCAGAGGTTATTTTGCTAAAATGTGTTGAGATGTTATCAAAGGAAAGGTGGCCTTGTTGAATGAAGATACCTACTACAGTGAATGCTTGCCGAGGTCGGACAGAATCCTTTGCGTTGAACCTTCCCAAATCGAGAAGGGTGACAATGAAGAAGTTCTAACAACCCACTCTTCATGTTTTGATAATAAGAGAAGACACCGACCCAAGGCAGAATTTGTCATCGCTAACAGAAAAGTTGATCTTATGGTAGATTCGGGGTCGTTGTACACCATCGTACCTAAGAGGATATACGAACAAGAATGGTCCAATGTTTGCTTGTTACCCAAAGATATAAACCCAGGTGGCTATGAAGGAGAGCAGATAGACATACTGGGTTATATATTGGCGGATATTTATTTTAAAAATAGGTCTGTTAAAGGTAAAGTTTATGTAGCTGAATCTGGGACCCCCATATTAGGTTGGCACCATCAGTACGACCTACATATCAAGATTGACCCCCATGGTGTAGAGCAAGTCATGGTCGTAGATGATCTCACTGTTGAGGACATCTTGGAGGGTGCCAAGGAAGTGTTCAGAGACCAACTTGGTAACCTTGAGGGTTACGTCCACAAGATAAAACTCAAGTCTGGAGCCATCCCCGTCCAGCATAAGCTCAGAAGAGTTCCCATTATGGTAAGGGGGGAAGTCAAAAAGATGTTAAATGAAATGTTATCCAATGGGATCATTGAACCTGTTGAGTGCTCTCCATGGGTTTCTCCCGTCGTCATCACAGAGAAGGCAGATGGTAATTTGCGCTTCTGTGTTGACCTGAGGAGTTTGAACCAAAATATTATTCCAGACACCTTTCCCCTGCCCAACATTAACGAGCTTATCTTGTTGTTGCAAGGGGCAAAGTTTTTTTACTAAATTGGACCTTTGTCACACCTATCACCAAATACGGTTGCATGACTCCTCTAAACACTTGACAGCTTTCATAACCATGGAAGGTATCTTCCAATTCACCAGGATGCCCTTTGGACTATCCTCTGCCGCCAGTGTTTTTCAGAGGATGGTGTCTGAAGTGTTTAGGGGCATGAAGAACATCATCTACTTCCAGGATGATATCCTAGTTTTTGGTGATAGTGAGAAGAGTCACAACTTGGCGCTTAAGGATGCACTTGCAAGGCTTCTAGAGGCTGGTTTAACGCTTCGCAGAGAAAAATGTGCTTTCCTCGTCACGGAAGTTGAGTACTTGGGACACTCACTATCCAACGAAGGAGTTAAACCCAAAAGGGATATGCTGGCCTCCATAAGGGAGGCTCCCACTCCCTGTACTAAGGATCAATTGCGGTCCTTCCTTGGGTTAATTGAGTATTATTCCAAGTTTGTCAAAAATTTTGCTAGCAAAACTGAACCTTTAAAAGTACTTATGAGGAAGGGTGTGAACTTTACATGGGGTACAGACCAGCTTACCTGTTTTGAAAACATCAAACATGAAATTTGTGATGCAGGAATTCTAGTGCCATTTGATGTTAATGCTAAAACTATAGTCACAGTTGATGCATGCGACACTGGTATTGGTGCTGTCCTATCACAGAGTGATGGTACTACTGAAAAAACAGTAGCTTTCGCATCACGCACCTTGACAACCATTGAACGTCATTACTCTGTGATAGAAAAAGAAACTTTGGCTGCCACTTGGGGAGTTGAATATTTCAGAACATATGTCTGGGGACGTAAGATACTTCTCCGTACAGACCACAAACCCCTACTAAAAATTTTGTCACCTGGTGGGACCGGAAAGGGATCAGCCAGACTAGCTCGCCTGGCCTCCAGGTTGCAAGAGTACAACTTTCAGATAGAGTTCATTTCTGGGTGGCGCAATGTCCAGGCAGACTGCTTATCACGTTTGCCTTTAGAGTGGGAAAAAGTGGATAAGATTGGGGTCACAAAGAGTGCAAGAGAAGGGGCCATTTCATGTGTGGAAGATGTTGTTCAATGGAGTCGTGGGGTGGTCAACAAAAAAGAGTGGGCGAGTGCTATGTCGGAGGATGAGGTACTCAAGGCCGCCCTCAACCTCATTCTTAAAGGAGGGCGCAGAGAGAGCACCTTGCCTTGTAATGTGAGACCTTTTAATCCCATCATCAACGAATTATGGATCGTTGCAGACCAGATTATCATGCGGGGTGATAAGATAGTCCCTCCCCTTGGCATTCCAAGAGGTTATTTGACATAGCCCATGAGGGACACATGGGGCAGACCATTACCAAGAAAAGGTTGAGGAGCGAGTTTTGGTGGCCGGGAATGGATGGTGAGGTGGTCGATTGGGTTGAAAAGTGCAGCGAGTGCAAGGAGTGTGAGAAGAGGTTAAAGGTTGGACCACAGTCTGTCCCGAGTTTCATCCACGATCCCGGTGTGAGTTGGCATAGTATTTGCCTTGACTTCATTGGACCCATGCCAGGAGTTCATCCCAATAAGAGGTTTGGGATGGTTGTCATGGATGTTCACTCTAGATGGCTGATTGTGCACCTTCTTCCAGAAATCACCACTAGAGTCACCATAAAAGTGTTGGGCTGCATTTTTAAAGAAGAAGGCTATCCCAATGTCCTTATTACAGACAATGGCACGCAGCTTACTTCAGGTGAAATGAGTGAATTCTTACGCCATTGTGGGATCAAACATTCCCTCACTGCACTTTATAATCCCCAGTCCAATGGTATTGTAGAAAGAGCCAACCGCATGATTAAAGGTGCTATAGGTCTTGCTCTCGCCAATAACCTGGATGTTGATGAGACCTTGAACGAACTGGTGTGGGCTTACCGCACTACTGAAAATACCACCACTGGTGTTGTTCCTTTTGTTGCCATGCGCGGAAGGAAACCCTCTACCAAACTAGTACCCTCTTGGGTCAGAGAGTTATTGGAAGGGAAGAGTGTGTGTGTGTGGGTGATGCATCTAAAAACAATTCTGCACCCACTCTTGTGAGCTCTCAGCCTATGTCCCACACCAGTCTCCAGCCGGGAGATTGGGTCAAAGTCAGATCTGGTCGTTGGGTTAAGGGTGTGTGTAAGTTCCGTGGCCCTTTCCAAGTTAAAGAAGTTCACCAGTGGCATGTCGTTTTGTCAAATGGAGAAAAGTGGAATCTAAGTAGAGTAGCCAAGTACTGCTCACGAGACAATCCTCCCAGGGCTAGCAGGGGTAGAGATTCTTGTTCAGGTTATATGTTGGCGCATGATTATCAATTATTGAACAGTTCTCGCTCTTGTGCAGAAATGAGAGCACCTGGTCCCAGTGGTGACAACTTGGGTGTTCGCCAGGGCCACAGTGACGAAAATCAAGATTTACATCCTTCACAAACCACTCAACGTTGTCAAAGACCCTTACGGGTCAAAGGGCCTCCCCATCACTTACAGGATTTCCTAGTGGGTTAGCCCTTTCTATTCTTTGCTCTTCCCCTTCTTCTTCTCCTGTATCTCCTTTCCTGTTAATAGCCATTCTGTGTTTTATTATTCTACCTGCGTGTAGAACAAAGGGGGGTATGTTATGATTTCCCTTGTGTTGAGGCCGCGCGCCTCTGTGGAATGCTTCTATGCGAACGTTCTGATATTACGTGGTGTTCCTCGTGACCTCGGCCGTTTGTCAGTTACGGCTGGCTGAGGCGTGAGGGACGCTGCGACTCTGTGCTTGGGTGAATAAACCTTGTTGAATCGTCACCTGCCTCTGTGTCATATTTGGATTACAGCAAATTGCACCTTTGTTGATTTACCAGAATCCTGTTTGCTCTAGGCTCAATATAAGGGTATGATTGGATGGTGGCCTCATTGACGTAGTACCATGGGATGACCCTAAACATTTCATTAATGCGCCCCAGATATACCGAAATCAGACTGTGTTGCTTGTGTTCCCATCTGAAGCAAACCTGATCTGACATATGAGGCTGAACTGTTGCTACTGGATGAGAGCCAGGCCTGGGTTGCATATGGCTGGTTTCTGCCTGGAGAGGGATACCGAGGAAAAAGATGGAATGGAATACAGCCCCCCAATACTCCCGTGGCTGGCATGAATTCAATAAAAGATATTTCTAATACCAGAGCAATATTATTAATTCCTATCAGCCTAAAATTCTCATAATTCCCAGTGGCTCCCATCTCTTCACCCATTCCATCCTACTGCTGAGTCCTCCCAGGTTTTCAAACATCAGCACTCGTCACCTACTGTCCCTCTCAGTCCTTCCAGCAGCTGGGAAGGGGTGTATGGCTGCAAATGGTTGACTACTCGCTGTCATCATTCTCGAATGTTTGACACATGAAAATTCCAGGAGGACTGTGGAAAGATCCACTCTTACCCATTACTTAACTGACACTACAGAAGAGCTTCAGTGGAGGTATTGCATATCGATGCAACGTCTAGAAAAGTAAAGACAATTCAACCCTTCGGGCATGCACATCACTATTCTAAGCAGTTTGTTTACGATACAAACAATGCCCTATTCTGATTTTACAAAATAAACAGAACCCTTCACTTTAAGCAGAAACGTGTCACTTTTTAAAACTGTTCACAAAAAATACTAAGTATTTTTTTTTTCCTGCTAAACTGCCTAAAATGCACAGACTTGCAGAGTTTGTAAAGTGTGGACACGCCGTATAGAGCTTTATATATAATGCTATTTTGACGAGTGCATAAATCCAGCATTAGACGTCCTTCGATGGCTCGACCTTGCCATAGGTGACCCCGGTAGCGGAGAGTCTCGCATGGCCTATTTCGGCAGCTGGGACAATTAATTCAGCGCTTTTTTTATGCAGTCACGCAGTGTCGTGATCTGTTACCAGGGAAATGGCAGCAGTAAATTACAACCCTGGCCTGCTTTGTCAAGACACACAATGGGAGCATAAAAAACATTCTCCCTAAAATGAAAACAACATTCTGAAGTGGAATCTCTGCTGATTCTAAGGTACAAGCAGGGCAACTGCTGCAGCCAACACATTCTGCCGAACCGTCTCTAAAACGGGCAGGTCAGCAAGGCTCGAAGCGCGTTCATTCACACGGAAGGTGCCGAAGAAATCCAGCTCTTGTTTACAGATGAGAATATTTTTAAAAAGGATCAGGCGTTTTACCTTGAAATGCGGCAAGTGTGTTTCCCATTTAAAGAAAGTGCGATATCTGTCCCCCTGGACCGCGCCGCTTGCCTCGTGCACTCTATTTACAGACTGTGTAAGACACGAGCCTTAATGCAAAGTGAAATCCATCAAGCCAAACTGCTGCAGCAGCATTGCAAGTCTAACATCACCGAGGGAGCCCTCGTCCTGATTACAGCACTGATAAGGAGAAAACAAGGAATGTCAGGAATGCAGCTGGCATCCGGCCACGCTGCTGCTCGCTCCATAGCTCCCTAGGGCAGGGGAGTTCACGTTTACAGAGAAGGCGGGACATGCACCCGCCTTTGGCCAATTGCGGGCTTTCAATTTTTGAAAGCCACACACAATGGCCAATCACTTCAGCTTTTTTTAGCCAGACGCACGAGTTTGCTGAAAAGCTGAAGTGATTCCAAAAGGTCATTTTCTAGAGCAACGCATGCGCGCTGCGCTAGGCTCGACCTAAAAAACACTAAACATGCTGCGGAAAACTGCGTGTTAGATCGCATTGAGGACTTAGTGGGTGAATGTCAAGTGATTCTAACACCCACCCCAGACGATGTGTGTTCTCCCTCTACCAGTATTACAGCACCCACAACTAGTGACCACTCTCTGCAACAAACTAATATACCTGGCCCAGGGCCGGACTGGGAACCAAAACCGGCCCTGGCAAAGTGCTCGGCCGGCCCCCCGGGGGTTTGGGGGTGCGGCTGAGCTGTTTGCCAGGGCCGGTTTCGGCCGATTTTGTTACGCCGATATTGCAGCTATGCTGCAAAAGCGGCCCTGTAACAAAAACGGCCCCCCATGGGCCCAAAACCGGCCCCCAACCTGGCGGCCCACCGGGGAAACGCCCGGTGCCCGCTACGGCCAGTCCGGTATAAGCATGCACAGGCCCAACTTACTGAGGCCTCAAGCCACTAGTCATGTGTTCACAGCTTAGTATTAGTTGAGTCTGCAAAGGACCAGCACCCTTTATTTGATGGTACTTTACTGCGTAGCAATCGATATGCCCTGCTGTGCGATTTGGACACGGACCAGCATGCTAGTAGTTTGACTCCAAGTACCTTTTTTCTCACTGGGTGTTTCCATACCTACTCTAACAGATCAGGATCAACATGTCAGTCTTATTCTGGCCTTAGAGGCCGAAGTTGGGGCTTTCAAATTGTTGTTTTCAACCATGAACCAGCTCTTAGCTTTCAATAAACAGCTCATTTCCGCACAGGCTGGTTAAAGTATTAAAGCTCAAGGCCCATCGATGGTGGGAATTCCTAAACCATCGGGTGGTCCTGAAACCAACCACTGTGAACAGCATCCCTCTAAATACGTGGCTCCTAAACCACACCACACAGTCCCAATAAATCCTCATTCCTGGGGTGGCCAATTTCAGGGCGTCCAGGGCAAAACCTAAAGTAATTTGCAGCCTAGTTGTAGCCCTCCCATCGTGAATAGGGAGTATACCCACTAGTCCAAAAACATTGATCATTTTAGTCAGCAAAGTGGGTTCCTCAGGGATAGTTGATCGGCTGAGCTGCTACGCCGCCTCTGCTGTTGACACCAGGACAAGGTAAGGGCGAGGTACGGAGTAGGGTGAGCCCCCTGCCCCATCCGCTGGGTCCTGCTTGGATCTCTAAAGAGACCAGCTCGGCTGAGCTGCCACGCCACCTCTCTGAGAGGACTCTACTGCCTACGAGCCAGACCTGACTCGACCTGAGATAGGGTGTGGGCCCTGTCTGCTTCTCCTCGACCCGATCCGGGTCTTGCGCCGCAAGAGACAGACTACCATCTGAGTAGGTTGCTCAGGCTTGAGATTGGGCTGATCAAACCCGCCTCCCTCCACCACTGCTCGGGTCGGAGCGGGCTGCCTTGCTTTTCCGGAGTCATCCAGACGCTGCGTCAAGATCATGTGGACACTACGGGAGAGCCGACTCCCTCTGGCACATATAGATCATATGTGTAATTTATGTGTAGGCGCTGAGCATATAGCTCATAAGCGTTATTTAAGTGGAGGCGCTGTGCTCCTACAGTGCGGCCCTGCAAATCCAGTTGTAGCTGATTTTTCCTGGCCCCGACTTCCATTTTACTCTCAACACTGCTCCTCACTCTGTTAGCTACAAGGCCATCTTAGATGCTCTTCTCTCTGGTATCCATACAGCCAACTTAGACAATTCACCCAGCTCCTCTATAAACTATTACGGCGGCCATCTTGGAACGACATAGCCCACTGCTGCTACCTCCTCGAATCTCAATAACCATCTTGTAAGATGTGGGTTTATGCTGCTGTCCACCTAAATTCTCATTACATTTAACACTCTTCGCCTGGGGAATCACTGTACAATCTCATTTGATGTTCTTCACTCACCTCCTTACTAATAATAAAGAGTTTATTGTGTAGTTAGTTAAAACCATTACAATTTTGGCATAAAATCATCAAGTATAACAACATTCCTATTTACATATTGAATTGTGCAAAGTTGCGAGTTCGTTCGATCTTCTTAAAATGAGACGTTGAACATAGTGCATCTAACACCAAGTCAGCACATTTATGTCCAGAATGTAGAAATGTCCGCTGGCTACTTCACAGGGATTGTAAGGAAGCTCTAAACTATTGTAACAACCTTGGCTACTCACACAGCTCTTCACTATCCCTATGTGTTGGCCATCTTGGAACGGCTAGGGTCTCTTCTGTCAACCTCCCGAGCTACCTTACTGGGGAGTCTTTGCACTTCAACAAAACCAAAGTCATCTACTACTGTAACAACTTTGGTCACTCACACAGTTCTTCATTATCCCATGTGGCGCATATAGATTCTGAATCATGTCCTCCTGCGCACAGACCAGTCCGGACTCCAGGCTGGAGCGGCTAGGTCTGAACAGTTGCATAATTAATTACCCACCCAACCTATCAAAAACGCTGCAAAATCCTTCAAATACAGATTGCTTAAATCTAATCCAGAAACCCATATCTCTGATCCATATTTCTGCCTAAAAAAGGAGCTATCACAGGCGATCTGATCTTCTATACTAAAAGAAGAGCCCAGTGGAGGAAGGCTTTCTACTCACTACTCAGGATCTCCGCTGCTAAGAAATTTCCTCTAGGCTTAAGATTCTCTGCAGCCCCGTCACCCGCACTCAGAGCGACTGCTACCAAATCCATCTACAACAATGGGACTATCCTCATACAAGCCTCTGATCGTAATTTAGGAATCTTTTATAAAAGTTTCTCCCTCATTAAAAATTCCCTCATCCATAGTGACCCTCAAACCTTCAATGGACTCTAGCCCCTCACCCATTCCTCAGGACCTCCAAGAAGTCTCCTTACAGAGCCCCACTCACCCGGTGACTCCCCCTGCTACCTAGAACAACACACATATGTCCTTAGCTCCACCGCATCGAGGATGCACTGACTCACCCAACTTGTCCCGACAACCCAGACATCACCACCTTCACTCTCTGATGGCTGGGTTCACTGATAGCCATAGCATTGATTACCTCTCTAACACCTCCTCCATACCCATACCTCCTTGCACTAACCTAGATAATGCTATTTTGCCTTTATCTTCGCCGCAGGCTCACCTATTCTCCACCATAAAGTCTGATCTCTCTAACCACAATACCAGCAATACACCTCACTCCCTTGCGATTCCCCAACGCTTGAACCTAACTCCCGTACCGCCCAAGCTCCTTCACCACTCCAAAACATCCTCCCCCCGCTGCTCCCATCGGACCAACACTGCCCGAAATCTTCCTCAGGGGACGGCCCCTCTCCATATCATCCCCATTCGTGTGCCACGCCTACTTCCACCCTCGAGAACGGCCCCTCTCCGTCCCGTTCCAAGATCTTTGATCCTCTGTCCCGCATCTAGACTTAAGGAAATCAACGGGGAGCTTCAAAAACTCAAAACTGACATACAAAAGCTCATAAACCTCACCTCACATCTCCCGCCCGGAACTGGAGTAGCATTCCCTACCCTAACGCCCCCTCCAGACCCATTAGATCCAAGAACCACTTTTCTGTCCCGGACATTCTCTCCCTCTTCCTAGCCTACAACTCCACTCGATCGGACAGCCCAGACACACCTGGACCCACTCAAACTACGCCACTAAATCCTCCTAGAACCACTGCCATTACCCAGTCATACCGGGGCCTATTCAAACTATTCCACTTAACCCGCATAGAGCGCCCAGACATAACTCTAATGCCTTAAACACTGCTAACCTTATGCAAGTTCACATTACACCGCCTACGCCCACAGACGCCAAAACACACCTGAAATGCATGTTGCTCAACTGTAGATCAGCTGTGAAACATGCCACGGACATCGCTGACCTCATCCTAGATCAGGAACTCGACCTCCTAATCCTCACCGAAATTTGGCTTAATGACTCCTCAGGACCGGTCCTTGACATCCTAGTCCCTCCCAGCCACAACATTATCAGACTTGATAGAGCTAAGATATCTGGTGGAGGCATCGCCTGTATGTACCATAACAGGCTCTTTGCAAAGCAGTCTTCCTCTGCAATTCTCTCATCTTGTGAATATCTCTTTAGCAAACACAGACCCTTATGCAATCTGCACATCTTTTACCATCCTCCAGGAGACAACCTCCCTCTGGTCGAATAAACTATGGAAACCATCTCATCCAACTTAGGTCTCCATTGTCCCCAGATCTTCCAGGGAGACTTCAATCTACATTGGAATGACCCGAATGATAAGGCTGTGAATAGTCTTAAAGACTTCCTAGCTGACCTCAACCTGACTTAATTTTGTGACAGCCCAACGCACAACTTAGGCTCAACCCTCGATCTAATCATCGCCAATCCCAACTCCATTCAGGTGAAATCGATTGCCCCTTGTGACTGATCGGATCACCACTATATCACCTTCCTCATCTTTGAACGATGGAACACCAAAAGACTCCAACCCAAGAAACAGACACTGGAAAAGATCGCTCAAAAATGGAAACATGAATGAGCTCATATGCCGTTGCAACTTATCCCTGCCTCCTCCTACGTTCATGTCAGACGTCCACGAACTCCCTGAGCACTACAACAATTCCATGTTGAAAGTCCTGGATGCAATTGCCCCCCTTCAACTAAAAATAAAGTCCAACAAAGACTCAAAACCATGGTTCAATGACAGTTTAAACTCAGACAGACGCAACCTGAGACTAGCAGAACGCTCATGGAGATCATCTCCATCTATTGAACTCCTTAAGCTTTTAAAATTGAGAAGGAGTATGTACAAACACACACATCAGAACTGCGAAAGCAACCTTTTTCAGAAGCCAACTGGACAAAGCCAAAAATCGCCCCAAAATGCTGTTTGATCTGATTAAACTTCAATCCAACAACACTACCATTCAATCAACACTCATCTCCAGTCCACAACCAAACTGCGAGGACTTTTCCGCCTTCTTTCTTGAAAAGTCTAACAAGATCGAATCTGATCTAAGGTCTGCCCTGATCGATCTATCATTCTTACCAGACTCCCCCCTACCTTCGCAGCCCCATATTGTTGCATGTCACTCCCCTAAAAACAATGCCTTTTGGAGCCTTTTGTGGACTATTCTGCGGCATTCGACGGGGTCAATAGGAGTCTGTTGTGGCGGAAATTACAAAACTGGGGGATACCAGTGATGCTGCTGAAAGCAATAATCTCTCTTTATACTGGAACTTGGGTACGGGTGAAACTTGCGACGAATTCAGCAACTAAAAAGATTCACACAGACCGAGGGTTAAAACAAGGCTGCGACTGGCGCCCCTGCTTTTTAACCTATACACTGCGGACCTCGGCAAAACAATATCCAATGCCAACCTGTTACCCCCCCAAAATTGGGTCAACCAGACTATTTTTAATGCAGTATGCAGATGACATGGTGCTACTGGACCACACCAAACAGGCATGCAAAGAACATTGGATGCACTAAGCACTTATAATAATGAAAATGATTTAAGAGCAAATGCAGGAAAGACGAAGGTAGTAATATTTGGGAAGTATGCCAACAAACAAACAACTATGGAGAATGGGCAACTTGAAAATAGCAACAACAACCAAATATAACTACTTGGGGGTTTGGCTCATGAGTAACGGGAAGCCCACAGCGCACACTGCTTCTATCGAAACAAAAGCTAAAGCAGTAACGTACGCCCTATGTAAATTGAATTCTAAACTAAACAGCCCGACAACCGAACCCATTAGAAAGGTTATAAGTGCTAAGCTACTCCCCTCAGTCACATATGGCCAATTAGCATTTCCCGCGGCATTAATTAATAACATGGAACGCGTCAATAGTCGAGCATTTAAGCAGATCTTCCAGATTCCAGCCCACGCCCGGAATGCTTTGGTACGACTGGAATTCGGGCTAAATAAACAAAATTATGAACATTGGGCATCGATTGTTCGGTACTACCGAGGGGTTTGTGCGGCCCCTCCGTACACAATGAAAGCAATTTTGAAAGTAATTTTTACGAAAGTTAATAACTCGTGGACCGACGGCCTGCACACTGCCTGCACTGAACTGAACCTTGACATGACCAAATTGCAGGATTTTATTCATCAACCCGGCACTTTAAAAACTATTTTAAAAAACACAAGTCAGACTACTATCCAAGGAAGATGACATGAAGGAACTGGAGTTCTCCAGCAGTAATATTAGGATACTAGCAAGCTCCTATCAAGATCGACTAAGGCAGCCATACCTCGACGCCGCCTTAAACAAGACAATCTTAAAGTGAATCTTATCAGTGAGACTTATGGTATTGCCGATAAAAGATATCAACGCGCTGGAAAACCTTAGAGGCGGTTACTACCTGCAGACTGTGTCATCAGTATGAGGGATCTATGGTTCACCTGGTTTGCACATGTCATTGTTTGATCCACACACGTCGCACTTTACTGAAACCTCTGTTTTTAAAATATGGAACACGTACTTGCACAGATGCCATGAAACTTCTTTTTAACTTGGAGATCCCAATGGAACTGGCCAGATTAGCGAAATTTGCACATAAGGTGAAAGAACTCTTAGGCAAGGCCTCAGTCATGGAATAGAACCAGTTTACGGGTTTAACATAGGTTTTACACCGATTTTATCTGTTTTACACCTTCTAAGTGCTGCGCTTTTAGATCTATCTCCCTATGTTTTAGTCATGAATATTAGATCTGTTAATTACGCATCAACCAGATTGAAGAAAGTGAGTAGTGGAGACACTTTGCTTGATCTTTTGTAACAATTTTTATTAATTGACACAATAAAATGTAATCATTCAAATTATTCGAGTCAATTCTCACCCTTCAACGACACATCCATTCTCAACATTCTTTCTACCCTGAAACCCTCAAATCACTTCAATGATCCCCTTCCCTCCAATTTCTTTAAAGAAATGATAAGGACACTAGTCCCACTCTGGACCAAGATTATTAATGCCTCCCTACTTCAAGGTGAGATCCCCGACTGCCTAAAGTCCGGACTGGTTTTACCTATTCTCAAAAAACGTACGGCTGACCCAGAGGATCTGAACAACTTCTGACCAATCACAAACATCCCTACTCTGGCAAAACTCCTTGAGAAATGTGTTCATGTACAACTGTGTAAACACATTGAGGAATTCCAACTTCTTTCAATCGGGCTTCTGTCAGGGCCACAGCACCAAAACAGCCATCACTCATATAGTCGACGACGCTCTTACATTGCTTGACCGGAACGAATCCTGCCTATTAATCCTACTCGACCTCTCATAAGCTTTTGACAATGTCAAACATGACAATCTCCTGAGCCTTCTGGAACGTATGATGGGGCTCTCCGGCTCAGTACTAAAATGGTTTGCCTCTTTTCTCCATAACAGAACTCAGAGAGTTAAAACCAATCAAACCCTCTCCAATCCCAGTCCTTGCACTCTGGGGTTCCCCAAGGGTCCTCTCTCTCACCCACACTTTTCAACCTTTTCATTGAACCTCTTCCTGAAATACTCAAAGCATCTAACATCCAGTATCACATGTATACAGATGACACCCAGTTGTACATAAAAATCTCTTCTCCGGACGATATCAAGACACTCAATGGAACCCTGCACAAAACCCAAAACTGGTTAACCTTCAACCATCTCAAAATGAACGCCCTCAAAACGGAATTCCTCCTCATCTCACCGTCCAAGCAAGCCCCCATTGTGGAGAAATATATGAAAAATATCTCCGCTCTCCACTGCACACCACACATCATAGACTCTACGAGATCCGTGGGAATAGTGCTGGATAAGAACTTGAACATGCAGGATCACATCAGCGCATCTACCAAAGGAGTTTACTTCCAATTGAGCATCCTAAGGAAATTAAAACCCTTCCTTACCCCTGATGACTTAAAGTCCGCTGTGCAAGCATTAGTCATCTCACGGCTGGAATATGGCAGTGCAACCCTCTGCGGTCTACCAAGGTACAGACTGGCCCCTCTCAGGGCGTCACTGAATGCTACTACTAGGCTCATCACAGGCTCCAGAAAACCAACCACATTTCCCTGGATTTGAAATCTTTCAATTGGCTACCTTTCTAAGCAAGGATTCAACTAAAACTTGCCTGCATGACCCACAAAGCACTTCATTTCAACACTCCTCTGTACCTTGCAAATAAGCTAGAACTTTCGGGCGGTGTCCGTTCCTCCAGGAGCTCCAGTACCTTGTTGCTTAAACCAAAGAAATTTAAAAAAATTAAAACTTACAATCAATCCTTCTCAGGTATTGCCCCGAGAATCTTGAACTCCCTACCTACGGAAACTAGACTGATTCCATCCACAGTGTCCTTCAAAAAGAAAGTGAAAGCTTTACTGATGAGTACTTTTCTGAGCTAGAAGTTTAGCCTCGGCCTTTCGGCATACCAGCCTAGATCTGCCGTGTCCTCCAAGTCTAACGATCTGTTCCTCCTCATCTAGTGTAACGACGACGCTTCTGGCTTTACTCTACTCACATGTTCTTCTGCCTTCCTTGTCTGCACCTCTGCTTACTTATGATATTTTGCAATGTTATGGTTCTGATTCCCTCCACTATTACTTCACCACGTACCTGTTATTTTTTGTACATTGCTGCTGTTTTGCGTCAATTGTCTCCCCTATGTGTGTCGCAACTCTTCTGTAAAGCGCTCTGATACCCTCTAGAATCATGTTCGCGCTATACAAAACTTTAAAAAATAAATAAATAGTTGCATCCTGTTAACCCAAGTTAACTAGAAAAAGTCAGCATGAGGGGGCAGATTCACTGAAGAACAAAGTGACTCACTAGATACGTCATGTTAGGGGCTGTCGCTCTTTTATTCGTGATGATATTATTAAAGTAAATAGATCCACCTCATCTACTTCCAATTTTGATGCACTGGAATTGACTCTCACATCAAAGGCCTTGGTTGACAACTTGGTGGCCTTGAATGCTAGAACTATTCCTTCTGGTTCTTCAAATATTCAATTTAACTACCCACTTTCAATGCACTCTAGGATGGCAGGTCCTTTTAGCCGAAGGCTCAGTGATAGACTGACTCGGAAGGGAGACTGTCCCTCCCACCCCCCCTCTTCTTCATTTTGTCTGCAATCAATTACCTCTAATGTAACGAGCCCCTTAGAAGGAAGTGGTGAGCCCAATTATTTATGCCAATCAAGGTCTCGAGTGAGTCAGCCTGTGAGCATTGCTTCTCCTAACCCCTTTACTCAAGCTTCGTGCTTTGCTGCCTTAGACTTTTTGCCCAGTGTTGAGTCCATTCCCAACTCTAGCAACATCGTGTCTATCGGTTTACTTGGTAGCCCCCTGTCATCTTTGCCTGAGCCTATAATTCCTAATCAGGCCCAAGAAAATATCAATCACATCAAATTGCATATCATCTCGTGGAATGTAGCGGGACTTAGATCTAAAACATCCCTTACAGACTCGAACAGTTTAATGGACAAATACGACATCAGCCTTCTACAAGAAATCTGGTCCGTGGATTCTGTCCATAGGCCAGGCTATCTCAATTTGTTTGTCCCTGCTATTCCTAGTCCAAGGGGAAGGGCTGCAGGGGGTTTGGTAATTTGTACCAGAAACTCTTTAAATTGTACTGTCCAATTCAAAATTGATTCTCCTGATATATTAGGCATCCAACTGGTCATTGGTAGCCATATCCGGGTAACCATTCTTAATATCTATGTTAGGGGGGGGCCAGAAAGGGAACAGTTTCTAGCACTCTACAAGCCCCGAGCATGTTCTTGATTCACTTCCCCAACAATATTTCCTCATCATAGGGGGTGATTTTAATCTTACATTCGAGCCAATGGACGACCAAGATGTGTATATAACAGAGGATGAGGACGCTGCTTGGGCAGTTCCTCTCCTAGAAATTCAACCTATTCATATCTTGGCTCGCTCTGCAGTCCATCTACAGGCACTCACTATTGAGCATGGCTTGAGGGCACTCAATGGTCGTACTAAATCTGATACCAAGGGTGCCCATACCTATAACAAGCCCTCCCAAATAAGTCGTTGATCTGAGGTTATGGCAATAGTCATTGATATGACAGTGGTAGAAAGAATTTGTAGTGACCATAATCCCCTATCTGCAACCTTTAAGGCCTTTTGCAAGTTCATTCACTCAGACTCCTATCCACCTTCCTATACCAGGGAGGTTGCCCTGACAGGAGATAAATGTCATCTGAAATGACGCCAGATTCTTGGACGCCCAGAAATCTTGCCCGCGATTCAAGATGATCTCAATATAGTCCTCACGCAGATTGAGGGGACCCAAGTTAGTGCTTCTGACCAATTGGCCCTGATTCATGAGGCATTCTTTGAACATGTTTTTTCTTCTTTTACAATCTATAATGTAACACCCAGGAAGAACAAAAGTAAACAGCATTTGTGGTTATAACAAAGAAAGTCACTTATTAGTCAAGGCCATAAAAACAAAAAATATGGCCCGTATACCAGCTCTAAGGAAATCATATAAAAAGGCCATTTTGCACGCCAAAAAAGTCTGGGACGAACAGATGTGGACTTTTGGACAAGTGTTCTCTTGGTGATTTGTCCAAATTCTGGGCTTTGGTGGCACAGGATCACTCCAGAGCAGCACAGAATTTGGCCACTAATGTGGCAGCTTCTGACTGGATAAAATATTTTGGCAATCTACACTCTGACAATCCTGCTGACCCCGTAGTATCAACAGATTTTTTAGTTCCCCAGACAAACACCAGTTCCACGCCGATGATTGAAATTGCAGACATTTTACAGACCCTGAATGAGATCTCATTTGGGCGAGCGGATGGTCCCGATGGCATTCCAGCAGATGTTTTTTCTAGCCAATATAGAACCCTGATCTCATTAAATCCTAGCCTTGGCCAATGCAATTGCAGCGGGGGCTTCTATCACCGATTCGTGGAAAGGTGCCACAGTCTTACCTATATACAAAAAAGACGACCGATCATTACCATCCAACTACAGGCCAATAAGCCTTATGGATTGTATCCAGAACATTTTTGGTTGTTGCCTACTCTACAAAATACAAAACTAGACTGAGGAGAGCAATATTCTCAGATCATTTCAAGCAGGCTTTCACTCCAGGGTCTCAACCATTGACCAGGTCTTTTGTTTTATACTAATCTATTGGAGAACTGTTCTGATTAACGGAGGCAGTATTTGACGCCTCTGTCGACCTAAAATCGGCTTTTGATTTGATTCTAAGATTTAAACTCCCTTTTAATTCGTTTGCACAAAGATAATTATGCGCGCATACGCTGGGGAGGGGATCAGGCACAGTTGACGGAAAGGGTACCAGTGTGTAAAGGTGTTCGACAGGGCTATGTCTTGGATGCCACCCTGTTTTCACTTTTTATTAACAATATTGTTCCCTTTTTGTTCCAAGTGGATGCAGATGCTCCATCTTTGGCTGTCCTCAAAACCCTGAATCTTTTACTTGCCGATGACACCTTGTTGATTTCAAAGACTCCGTCAGGCCTCCAGAAACTCTTGATCCGTTTTAATGAGTTCTGTGATGATCAGGGCTTGGAAATCAACACTTCTAAAACTAAGGTGATGTTTTTTAACCATCATAGATCTTTTAAGGGTAATCTAGAATCAGGAGGAGTTCCCCTAGAGACGGTTGATTCCTTTGTATATTTGGGGGTCACTTTTGCAGAGGGCATGTCTTGGCATCTCCATATCAACAAAGCCACTATTAAGCAGATCTCAGGTGTAATACTTAAGGAGTTTTCGACATCATACTCTATACCCATCTCTCCTGCACTCAAGATCTACGAGGCCAAGGGCCTGGTGTCAGCCCTGTATGGGGCCGAACTGAGAGGGTTTCTAAAACACGACGACATCATAAGAACTGAGAGCAAATTCCTCAGGAATCTTGTATCTCTTCCCGTCAGCACCCCGCTATCTCCCTTGTTTAGTGACCTGTGTGTCACTAGGGCCTTGGATATAATTTGCCTGCGGCCTTTGCTGTATTGGAAACATGCATGGACCACTCCTGAACTTGCCCATTATGCCAAATGTTTAAAGGATGTCATGAATGACGACCAATTTAATAAAATCTCATGGCTCAAAAACATGAAGTCAGTTTTGTACTCATTCCGGCTTCATGACCTGTGGGATCATCCGGACATATCTGTTTTCCCACCAAAGGCTATGATGAAAAAGAAATATTGATCACTTGTGGTGGCGGAGGATTCTCGGAAGGCAGCCACCACCAAGTTAACCAGTGATTTCATGGACATTAAGTCTATTCAGGGGTTGGAGTCATTTTGGGACGTCGTGTCCGTTCCACTCCATAGTAAACTTTACTTTCAGTTCCGTATAGGCACTTTACCTCTCAGAGCGTTTACATTAGGCTGGGCTGGCAAAGGAGGCACCTCCTGCCCTATTTGTGACTACCCGAAAGAAAGTGTCTCTCATTTCTTGTTTGCGTGCCCAGGCAATCTATCCCCTCGGCATACCTGGCTTGCACCCATTTGTAGGTTAATAGGTGTATGGAACCATCACGAAGCCCTCCGCATTCTTAGATCAGATTCTCACCCAGTAATGGCCATTTCCATTGCTAAATTTCTGGGTGCAATGTGGGTGCTCCGTAGCAAAGCCCTATGCCGCCCTCCTATATGATGTGTTTTTATTTAAGTGCACTGTATTTGGTATGTATTATTGCTGCCATAACATTCTGTTTTAATGACACTCCCCCATCTGATAACCAACTGTGTATAGTTTTTTTATGCTTATATCTCCATGTAATAATCGAATTTTTTTTATATGATCTATTTTGTGATGGACTGTTAACTACGTTGCATTCTGTATTTATTTTAAATGGATTGTACTTTTATGGCCCTTGTGGCCGAAATACAGTGATTTGAAATGAAATGTGAAAATCATATACTATCTTTGGATAAGGAGTTGTTAAACTGGTAAAATTCCTCCGGAATGTGGAGAAAAAGATCAAGGCTGTAGATCTCAGGAAGCAGAAGGACATTAACAGTGAAGTACATTAAAAGACTTCCAAGCTCTTTATATTATTTTATCTTGTTTTAAATTAGTGTTCTTCACTGAACTTGCATATCTTACGCTTTTAAACACAAGAACCTGAACATTTTTATATAGACAAACAGGGTCATTTTTAGTAAAATGAAAGATGTATTTTGCAAGCACAAATTATTGATTTTTCAGTAACGAATAAAATGTATTGCAATGGTTTTAATTAACTACGCAAATAAACTTTAAAAAAAAAAAAAGTTGTTAAACTTATGACCGGGCCATCAAGACTAGTTGGGGTATTTTACCGCATTCAGTAACTTAATAGGTGAGCAGGGTGGCTAGAAGGCAAAAAAGCAGCATTATGTTATGAAGGCTTACAAAATGAAGGAAAAGACATCCTGAGACAAGTAGTTCATCCACCAACCAGAAGATCAAAGAATTGATGAAATACTCGGACCATCATTTGAGCATAATTCAGAAAAGACTACAGTGTTAGTAATTCTATCAAAGTATAAGGAGGGGAAGGATACTTAAGTCTCAGAATGTGCAGTGAGGCAGAATAAGAAGCCCTCCACCTAAAGAAGAAAGTGAGAAGACATACACACAATCTGTGTTTATAATGTTTGCGGAAGATCATGTCAATTTGTAAAACCAAATCAGTTAGGATTCAGGATTTGGTATCATTACTTACTGAAAAGTAACAGCAGGGTTGTGAAGTTAAACAACTAAGTAAGTTCCAAAATGGATACCTCATACCATGCACTCTGCACAAACTCTTCTCATAATTCTCATGGAAATGATTTTAACAGATGGACAAAAAAGGCAATTTCAGGACTTCTGGATTCTGAAGATTCAGAGAATTTTTTGGATATACAGTTTGCTTAGTCCAGTGCAGCTTCACATGAGTATTGATTTATCTGCCTTGCTGTGAGAACCATCTTGCTGCTAGACACTGTTCAGTTCAAGGTTATCTTGGATACGCCTTGGCTGATGTTACATAACCTGTGCATTGATTGGCCGATATGCACAATTCAGATCATCATCAGGTTAGTTGCTTGAGTCCATGTAACTAGTCTCTAAGGGCCTAGCAGTAATTGGCTGTACAATATCTTTCCTTTTTAGGTCGGGCCTAGCGCAGCGCGCATGCGTTGCTCTAGGAAAACGACCTCTTGGAATCACTCAGGACTTTTCACACGCTCGTGCGTGTGGTTTTTTTTCCAGCATTTTTCCTATTGGGCTTTGCGTGCGAAGACAGCACGCAATTGGGCAAAGGCTGGTGCATGTCCCACCTTTCCCAGGAAATGTATCCGCCCACGGCTTATGGCTTGCGGTTACGAGCAGCAGCGCGCAGTGTGCCATCTGTTTCGGGTCAGATTTCAAAGGTTGTTTTTCATTTAGCTTTCGCGCGGCCGCGCTTGTTCGTTTAGCTTTGGCGCGGCCGCGCTTGTTAAAGCCTCCTCTCCTATTGTTCTTCTTTTTTCAATGGACGAACCACTTGTATCACGGAACGCTGAGATAACCAACACACGGCCTCTGAAAATGCCTGCCTTTTCTCTTCTCTGTTTGTTTTTGATTGCGTGTAAAATGTGCCTTATTTTTGTCGTCTCGCACACTGGCACTTAATTACAGTATCCGAGCATCGCTCGGTTGAATGCCAAGGTTTGTCTGGGACTGCAGGGCAGCATGAACTTCAATCGCTGTAGGGGCTGCTCGGCTTTTCATCCTTACCAGGTCGGTAAACCAAGTGCTATTAACTTGCAGCGCTTCGAGGCTGTATCAGAAGCACGAGACGATGCAGTACATGACGTCGTGGAGTTATTATTATTAAGCTCGTGCTTGCAGCATAGTGATGCGAGGGAAGGCTTTAATAGCATGAGACCCCAAGCCTGTCCACCCATGAATTGTTTTTTCCAGTTTAACCCCTGGCTCTCCTGCTCCCGGCAGTGCCTACAAAAATCGCTCCAAGACCGGCTTCGGGTCGAGTCTGCGCTATATAAAACTGCAAGAAAAGCTTTGTGTGTGTTTGAGGACATGTTGTACTTCATCGATGTCGCTGAGATCGGACGGTGACGGTCCTGGTGAGGGGCTGGCCTATGGCTTACGAATGAGGAACGGAAGGGGGGAGAGGGGAGGGGGTTTTGAAAATGCCTGCCTTTTCTCTTCTCTGTTTGTTTTTGATTGCGTGTAAAATGTGCCTTATTTTTGTGGTCTCGCACACTGGCACTTAATTACAGTATCCGAGCATCGCTCGGTCGAATGCCGAGGTTTGTCTGTGACTGCAGGGCAGCATGAACTTCAATCGCTGTAGGGGCTGCTCGGCTTTTCATCCTTACCAGGTCGGTAAACCAAGTGCTATTAACTTGCAGCGCTTCGAGGCTGTGTCAGAAGCACGAGACAATGCAGTACATGACCGTCGAGGAGTTATTATTATTAAGCTCGTGCTTGCAGCATAGTGATGCAAGGGAAGGCTTTAATAGCATGAAACCCCAAGCCTGTCCACCCATGCATTGTTTTTTCCAGTTTAACCCCTGGCTCTCCTGCTCCCGCCAGTGCCTACAAAAAGCGCTCCAAGACCGGCTTCGGGTCAAATCCGCGCTATATAAAACTGCAAGAAAAGCTTTGCGTGTGTTTGAGGACATGTTGTACTTCATCGATGTCGCTGAGATCGGACGGTGACGGTCCTAGTGAGGGGCTGGCCTATGGCTTCCGAATGAGGAACGGAAGGGGGGAGAGGGGAGGGGGTTTTTCAGAATGCGTTATGCAGCAGGGACTCCGGCCTCCTGTGGTGGGGTGTCCACGGAAAGGTGGATACAAACTTCTGGTGACAGCTGTTAAGTATACAAAAACCCTGCACGCGGTGCTTGACTGCGGATCGATAAATAGGCCTTTACAACCTCGGACCGATGTCTGTACAGTGACCTGTGGCAGCTGTTCGAAAAACACGTGAGATCGCGTCTAATTGAATAAAGAATCCTTCGTCGGCCGTGTGTCATGGCAGGCAGCTTAACCAACAGAGCATTACCTCTTGCATCTTACATCTTGCGGTGACCGTCCTCCAAATGCACGAGTTTCTCATCTGCTGTCACACCCTCTGTGTGCATCATCAGTATATTCCTTCTCCTTTCCGCCTTTCCATTCTCACTCTCTTGTTCTTTTTAATGAGGGTTTTGTAGGTATTAGAGCTGCAGCCAGACAATACCAGTATTGATCAAAAACTCAATTTACAAAATGAGGCGTTTAAGAGCGTGCCATAACTGTTAGCATGGTTTAGGACTTGCTGCCGTTTTTCATTTGTATTTTTCGTCGCCATCAGCGGCCTCCTCGAGTAAGGCACTGATGACAGCTTGTGAGCGGCGCAGTTTTGGCCCTGTCGTTGCATCGAAGCAGTTGTCATTTGCTTAGCATCATACATTCTTCATCGTACCATGCCAATTTTTGGGGGACAGGGCTTTTTTTTTTGCTACAATGATCACTGGCTGGTAACAGCCGCATGGAGCTCCCAGTCCTGACAAATCAAGCAAAAGCTTATTGCTCCAACTGGGTATGTCTGTGACTTCCATGCAGTGTGGGATTGACAGAACACAGAAGCGAATCTGCACATAGCAAACACCTGGTCCGATGCCTTCTAGCAGTTAATCAAGGTATCAATCAATTTCTGACAAAACAATCATTATTACTAATGTGCTTGCATATTCATTTATTTGATGGCTTTTTTTGACATCATATGAATTGTCTCCCGCCATTGATTTACCCCAAACTTTAATATCTTAAATGGCTAATGTAATAGATAATGTGCTGCCTGGCTAAAAACTTATAAGGTTCCAAAGGCGAGACCTATTGGCTATGCCAATGCTTGTTTGCTATGGGGCTTAGTGATGTATTTGATCAAAAGAAAGCAAATGTGATAATTGTACTGAAGTTAAGATCGTAGGACTGATTTGGAACCTGGTGCTTCTAAATGTTGTAGAAAATGTTATGCTCTTACTACGTCAGAGACCGAATAAGTTAAAGAGCATTAAGAGGAAAATCTGGGTAACAAGTTTATTAGACATTTACAGTCACCACCTTCTTCTCCACTGTCTTTGTTCCTAAAAAAAAAAAACGGGGTGAAATTAAAGTACATCAAGAAAGTAAAGAATTGTTACCTGTTAATGTTGATCTCAGTCTTGTTAGTTAAGATTCAAAATACAAAGGTATTTATTTACAAAACTGGATTTTAAGGGAGCTTGCCGCCTTGCAAGAGTCAGAGAAAGTGACAAAGAGATCACATTTCGCACTGTTTTGGTTGTTTGAGTATCAGGTCATGGCTTTTGGACTCTACAATGCTCCTGTGACATTTCAACATTTTATAGATAAAGTGTTGAAAGGAGTTTTGGATGTGTTTTGTATAGTATGCTGGAATGATATTCTAGTTTGGTCAGACTAAGTAGAAAAATACATAGAACATACATTAGCGCGGAATTCCTACTATTAAGAGGAGGCCATCTCTTTGCCAAAAGCAAATTATGTTTTTTCCACACTAGAATAATATTTAGATGGATGAAAAGAAGGTTCGTTCAACGGCCTACACCTATCACAATCAAAGGTAATGAAGGTTTTTTAGGCTTCGCCAATTTTTCTAAAAGGTTCATTCACCAATTTTCCGAAATAATATGCACCATTACTAAGTTGATATGTTAAAAGAACGTTTTCCCAGTGCACGTATTTTTTTAACACCTTTATGAAGAATGTAATTTTATAGTAGAGACAGATGCTTCCCTTTTGGGGTCTTCTATCTGAAAGGAAGTGGACAGATTCATCAAGTAGCCCTTTTCTCTAAGAAATGGGGCCAAGCACAAAATGGAAATGTATACAGATCACAGAGATTTGCAGTTGCTAAAGTCAGCTATAGCACTGACCCCTCAACAACTTGGGTGGACTTTGTTCTTTTCTGTCTGCCTTTGTTTTGTAATAAACTATAGACCTGGTTCCAACAATAATTTATAGGAAAGGACTAGCAAACTCTTTTGCACTTAATGTCCTAATATCTATGTTTCAAATATAGTGAAAGGACAGTCTCAGGACGAGGGTGGGACCAACTATACCACTGAGAGTTGAAAAGGTTTTGTTGGAGTGCTTTCACCTAATCGTTCCTGTGATCTCTTGCTTATTTATTTTATTTTTATATTTCAAATTGCTATTTCCATTAATTGTTTTATTTTGATGATAACAATCTTGTTGGTGAATGTACAGTTTTTTTATTAGTTGTCTGTTGCTCAGCTATCGCGTGTTTCCACCCCTACGACCTGCAGGTCTGGGACTTTCCCAAGGCTTTACAGGCTTTTACCCTCCAATGGGTATTAGCCTTATGTGGGTGTCCTATTTATCAAGCTGGCAATTATAATGCCAGTGTCTCTCAATTTCAGTCTTCTATGGTAGCATTCCACCTTTTGTTGGCTAGAAAAATGCTCAAGGCTTGGTTCCCCTGACTGAATCTATTTGCACGTCTTACTGCTTGTTGCGGAGTCAGGCAGTCATACAGCTAGTGGTCGGAAACGTCTCTGCGGTGAGAGCCACAGGAGTTTTCAAAAGTTAAATCCTGCAACAAAAACCCACTGTTTTTCAGGCACCTTCTGATTCCTCTAACAGGCGTTTTAATTGTGTAACCTGGAAACATCTTAATAAATCAGGGGAACCGTAGGCCTCCACAGGCAGGTGGCAGGGAAAGTATGCGTTGCCCTCTTCTTGGTTTCTTACCTGACCCCAAAAAGTTGTTCATTACCTTTTGGAATTTTCTGATGAGCATTGGAGATGTAGGCAGGGAGATCGTTTGAAACTGGTAAAGGACTTTGGGCAGTAACGTCATCTTAACAGCAGCCATTCGGCCAAGCCACAACAACCAGGTCAGTTTGGATCTCCTTTTCTAAGGGGGGGAGCAGAATAATCAAGACCTCTGTCTTGTTTCAGTTCAGCTTCAAATTGTTTCCTTCATCCAATAATCTACCGCTGTCATGAAATTTCAAATATTTACCTTGGTGTCTTCTACCTTTTTGGATATGCATACCACGTTTTGGGACTCATCTGCGTAAGATATTAGATTAGCCCCCAAATCTCTTCCTACTGTGGCCAATGGAGGTACAGAGATTTTGAAAAGGGTATGTAATAAAGCGGGACTTCAGACACGTGCTGTTATGTTAGTCCTTTTTATTTTCGGTATTTTGAGGTAGATAAACACAACAGTTATGATTTCTTCTTAGTGTTTTTCCTTCTCTCTTGCAGGTTAAGTGTATGCCGGGACTGGGGGCGTGGCCAGGCTACCGACCAAGATGGCCGCGTAGCGCTGAAGCTCCGCCAATCATCCCGACATCCTGGCCTAATCCACCGGAAAACTCGACCATCCTACCTGCCAGACGGGGCCGCTATCAATGCAGCGGTGCAGCCCTGACATCGGAGCAGTGGGGGGCCGGCGGCGAGCCCCGGTACCGGTTGTGGCCAATCTGCTTTGAAGAAGCGGCTGCGTGTTTGCCGACGTCGCGGGCCCGTACGAGCTGCAGCCTGCATGCGTGCTGCTGTGCTCCTGTGGAGGACCCGGCGCTTCACGCCCGGGGGCAGCCCATGAACATCCGTGCTTAAGGCGCAGTGCGCCGTACAGACACGGAGGACTGGACCTGCTGGCCTTTTATCTACGCCCGGAGCCCGCGCCACTCTGCAGGTAGGCTGGCCCACGCTGCTCCCGGAGGCCCCGCGGTGACAGGGTCCGCGGGCGAGCCTGGGAGCTGGCTGGTTGGACCGTCACAGGGTGGGCGTGGTGTTACCCTGGGGCCCCGTGGGGTCATGGGGGGGGTGGGGCCCACAGCCATCTGTTTCCCAGCAGGCCGGCGGCATTCTAAATTTGGGGCCTAACTGGGGTCCGGCCGTGTCGCGCGTTGGAGCCTCCCTTCTCCTGCCGAGCGCTTGCCTAGCGCCTGCAGGCTCCTCGCTATCTGCCGGCTTGGCCCGGATGGGCCCAACGATCCTACACAGACACAGGACATGACTGCTGAACTCCCTGGGCAGCACAACTACCGTCATTGGTGATATAAACATTGCTGAAGACGGGTTTCTCTTGTTGCATGCGGGGTGCCCCTAGTTGGCTGTAGTGGGGTTGGTGGATCTAGTGAACGCCCCCCTCCTCTCTATCCAGGACATTCAAAAGCAGTGGGGAGCACAGTGTTTTGCTGACCTGCATTTGGCGTTCTGCTGGTGTCACTAGCTGCCTGGTCCTTGGTGGCCCTGGGGGCGGTGGGCCTGCAACAGGGTAATCTCAGCATAGGCAATGGTCCGCAAAGATCCTAAGCAGAGGCAACTACAGTTTGGCAAACCAGGTGACACGTGTGTGTGTCGTCCCCCCCCCCCCCCCTAAGGCGGCTGTCCGGGCCGAGAATGCTCCGTCCGGTTCGGACGCCCTTATGTTGGAACTCAGGGCTGGATTCAAGGCCATAGACGGGCGCTTTGATACTTTAGATAAACGTCTGGATAAAATGGGGGCCCGACTCGACATGCATGAGAAACGCTTGGACACTGTTGAAGGTAGGGTGCCTGACCTCGAGGACGGTGCTGCACAATCAACTAAACACCTGTACCGAATGGAAAAACTCCTTTAAACAGTGGCTATGAAGAATGAAGATTTGGAGTAGACGTAATAACATTCGTATACTGGGGGTGCCGGAATCTACAAACACTGGCCGCATTGATCATTTCGTGGAAACTCTGCTAACAGATCTATTTAGCAAGGAGTCCTTCACAACCACTTTTCTGGTGGTGCATGCCCACCGATCTCTGGGCCCCCGCCCTAATCCAGGATGCCCTCCCAGACCGTTAATTGCCCGTCTGCTTAACTTCTGAGCCAGAGACACTGCGTTGCGACTAGCGAGAGAGAAGGGCCCCTTGACCAGGCAGGGATCATCGATTTCCCTGTACCCTGACTTCACGGCCATGGTGCAGGAGGCTAGACGAAAATATACTGGTGTCAAGGCCACACTAAGGAAGTTAAGCCTCAGGTATGGCATGATATACCCTGCCAGACTTCGGGTCGAGGTGGAAGGAAAGGCTCGCCTCTTTGACACTCCAGCTGCGGTGCAGGAGTTCTGCCGAGAATATTCAGAGGCCCGTGGGGGGGTGAAGAAGGGATCTTCCGAGGGGCTCCCCGCCCCACAGTGGTTCTGGGGCCAGCGTGGATCTATTTTCCACTAAATAGCTGCCGGTTACTCGCATGAGCTCCTGCAAAAACTTACACAACACGTGGGCTGCTTATAGTTACACTGGTCTGGTGCATCGCACTCCTACCCGGACACTGGTGATACGGCAAAAACATTGTTAAGCATTAGATGCAACATTTACTACAAGGTTGGGTAACTGGCGCAGCGTTGCCACCCCCTTGGTGTGTTTCACTTTGAGAATCGGAATGTTGATAGGAATGCCTTTTTTTTTCTCCTTCTATTCTTTTTTCACGTCCTCTTATCTTCACTCAGTTCCTTAGGTATGTTGGGACTTCCCTGTTTTGGGTTTAGCAGCGATGGGAGGGTGGGAATCACTGTAACTCATGGAAACCTATGTTGAATGTGCTATTTGGTTGCTATGGTTTGTACACTACATGACAGCATGGGGTGAGCTTGCCACATTTTCTGAGCTAACACTAGTCATCAGGGGTCTAAATAACGCACGTAAAGGGAAACCGGTCTTGGACTATTTGCAAAGACATAAAGCGGACATTGCCTTCCTTCAGGAGACACACCTACCACAGACAACAACAACTGGGTTTGCGTCCTAATGGGGTGCTCATCGGTACTTTGCAAATTACAGTACATACGCTAGAGGTACTGCCATTTTGATACATAAGCGCATACCCTTCCAGCCCTTGTGGATCCGCACCAACACTGAGGTCCATTACACCATAGTAGCGGGCCATCTTATGGGTCACCGTATGGGGTTTATCTGTGTTTATGCACCCAATTCTGATAGTGCAGAGTTCTTTCGAGACCTGCACGCTCAGATTGAGCAGGTTGAGGCTGATTATATTTGCATGGGGGGGAAGGGGGGATCTCAACCTATTGTTAGATCTTAAACGCAACAGTACTGCATATACTCCGGACTCTAAGCCCTGGGCACGCCGAGCACTATCGGACCTTAATGGCGAGCTTGATTTAGTAGATGTGTGGCGCCAGTATCACCCTGATGAGACAGCTTACACGCATTACACTGCACTGCTCGACACCTGGATGCGCCTGGATTATTGGTTGCTGTCCCCTAATTTGGTGACATGGCATAATGCAATGCAACATCTCCCTCGAACACTTTCAGACCACTCCCCCGTTACCCTTACACTACATGTGCCCAGAGCCGGGGGTTGTGAGAAACAATGAAGGTTCCCGGGGCAGGCACTGACTGACGATGTCTTCCGGGCCGAACTCCGCGGAGCTATCGTGGAACACTTTGAATTAAATAAAAGGATCAGTTAAATCCTGGGCCACCTTGTGGGAGGCATTTAAAGCCTACTTGAGGGTGATTTGTATTTCTAAGCATGCCGGGATCCTGAAAGACCTCAGAAACACGCTCTTCCGTCTAGAGGAGCAATTATATACACTAGATCGGGAACATGTAGCACAGGACACGCCAGCTACTCTCAAAAGCCGGATTAAGCTATTGTCTGAATTTCGCAAAGCTGCGGAGAGGGAAACGCATTTCCTAAGTAAGTATGTCACTGCCAGACGTTACGGGGAGGGGGAAAGGCCGGGTCGCATGCTGGCACGGTTGCGGCCCTCAGGGGGGCAACCGTATATCACTTGTCTACGTAGCAACACTGACCATTTAATAACTGGCACTCCGGCCATACTGGATGAACTCCTTGCGTTCTATACCAACCTATACACGTCGCGGATAACAGACGACGTGGATGAAAGAAATAAGCACTTAGAGGAGGTCGCTCTGGTATGGCTGGATGATGCTATGCGACAATTCTTGGCAGAACCCTTCTCAATAGAGGAAATAATCAACGCTATTGACGCCATGAATGGCTCGACGGCTCCGGGCCTCGACGGTTACACCGGCAATTTTTATAAAACATATAAAACCCTCCTTGCTCCGTATCTCCTTGAAGTGTATCAGGAAGCCCTCGAAAATAAGGTGCTTCCACCCTCCTTGCGCAAAGCTGTGATCGTATTGCTCCCTAAACCTGGGAAAGATCCGCAACTGTGCAGCTCGTACCGCCCACTCTCTTTATTAAATGTCGACAACAAAATCTTAGCAAAAATGATTGCCACGCGGCTAGCCCTTCTCCTAGGACCTAGAACAAATCATTTCCCCGGCTCAATCAGGCTTTGTCCCGCATAGATCTACGGCCTTAAACTTACGCCCTCTGTTTGTGGTGCTTCACAGGATCTCGCCTGACATTCCTGCAGTGGCTATACTGCTGGACACAGAAAAGGCATTTGACTCTCTGGAATGGTCTTTCCTTCTGGCCACAATGAGCAAAAAAAGGATTCATTGAGCTCACCTCACTCCTATACACCCAGCCCACAGCTCGACTCCGGCTAAATGGCACACTGTCTCTTCCCTTTACATTAACACGTGGCACTAGACAGGGATGCCCACTGTCTCCCCTACTCTTTATCATTGCACTTGATCCCCTGGTTAGACGGTTACAAGAGCAGCACCAGCATAGGGGGCTTCAGTTCAAAACAGGCCCTTTATTGATAACGCTCTACGCTGATGACATCATATTATATGTCCGCCACCCCCATGAAAATCTTGCACCAGTAATCAGGGAAATCATTTGATTCGGTGGGTTTTCTGGTCTTTGCATAAATTGGAACAAGTCAGAAGTTTTTCCTTTAACACCCAGCACTGCCAAACTGGACTGTGGGTTCCCCCTGGCATGGTGCGACACTTCGGTTAAATATCTGGCTTTACACATACACGGGGAGGTTGAACAGATTATACGACTTAACTATGGCCCAGCACTAAGTACACTTAAACACAAGTGGAGTGATGGTTAAAACTCCCCATCTCCCTACCCGGACACGTCGCTATCATCAAAATGGTGGTACTGCCCAAATTTCTATATCTGTTTCACAACATCGCCAATTCCACTTACTAACAGTTTCTTTCAAACACTTTGTTCCCCCCTCATTAAACTAATTTGGGGCGGTGGTAGGGCCAGGATCAGCTGGGATATGATGACCCTGCCATATGAAAGGGGCGGGTTCGGGGTCCCTAACTTCCAAATTTATCTGGTAGCTCAATGCAGCTTTGCGCACCATTGGTACCACCCAGACGCCCGGATTCCCTATGCGCGGCCAGAGGCAGACCTTGTGCTCCTTATACTTTTGGTCACGTTGCTTCCGAAGGGCTTCCCCAGGGACCCCCAGGATATACAAACGATGTCTACTACCAGCTGGGCCTGGAGGAAGCTGGCTCGAATGACGGGCGGTCGGGCTCTCTACTCCTCTGTGATTCCGTTGGCCAACAAACCCATGGCTGCCTATCACCCAGGAAAAGTTGGTTCAACGCACTCTTACTAACTACTCTCTTGTCACAGTGGGGGATCTCTTTCCGGAGGGACATGTATTCTCGGGCGCAGAGGATGCATGCATGCTTCGGCAAAGCTCCGTTTATGGACCGATTCGTACTCAACAGGCTGCAGAGGTCATTACGAGCGCATATCACAGAATTTCCATTGGAACCTGACAACTTCCCGCCACTAACATTAATAATCTCCAGCAAGGGAGGGGACCACCTCATTTCTAAGCTATACCAAGCCAGTATTGCCCTCGTCCCCAGCAGAGATACCAAGGTCCGTGAGGCGTGGGAGCAGGATCTGGGGTACCCGGTGCAGGATCCCCTCTGGGAATATTTTTGTGCTCAAACTAGGATGGTATCCCTTAATAATAGGCATAAGTTAATTCACTTTAAATTCTTGCGGAGGGCATATATGTCACCGGCGAAATTACACAGCATTGGCCCGACTCGACCCCACACATGCCCCAAGTGTTTGGTGCAACAAGCTGATTTTGCCCATATGACCTGCAACCCCTCAAACAATATCTCCTTGACATGGACACTAACCCTAATTCTCAGCAGCCAGTAAGGGAAGTACCATCGGGGAGGGTTAGCTTCGTCCACTCATGTCATCCTTACTGTTTCTACCCTAACGCGTTGGCTTATAAAGACGTACCTGCTTGCTGGTTTGTGTTAATATAATGTAGAGTATGTTCAGATACTGATTACGGTGTATATTTCATATAAGAACTATTTTCTTCTTTTTTTTCTTTTCAAAGAAAATGTTTGTGTGTGGATACTGTGTAACTTACATGGCAACCTGTGGTTTGTTAAGGTGAAAATGATAAATAAAGTTATAATTTTTTTTATTTTATTTAAAAGTGTATGCCGGGACCACCAGTTCTTCTCACGCCCCTCGGAGGAAAGTAGAGGCCACAGGTATGTGTACAGGCTTGGTTTATTACTACTTTGTTCCTATAGGGAAGGGTGTGAGGGATGCCGGTAAGAAATCATTCGCTCAGCCATCACCGTCACCCAGTGCAGTAGTGCACTCCTTGGGTCACGGGGAAGTGGGAGTTTCCCTTTTCCAAATCAAGACTTAAAGAGTAAAAGAACAAAGACATAAACCCTCTCGGAGATAAAATTTGGTTTCTCTGAACCACCTTTTCCCAATGATGGCGTTCTTTACTTCAGAGCACCCTTTACATCAAGAATATCGATTCTCCTCTCCCATCTCCCTTTCAGGACCCAGGGTTTGTGACGATGCACTGAGAGAATACCTTTTCTCGTGACAAAGTAGCGACTTATACTGCGCAATATTAACTAGGGTGTTGATACGGTCAGGGCGGGTTGGTCTTATCTCCCGGGTGGGTTTTACCCACCTCCCATACCTCCCCAGGATACGCAACCATGACTGGTGAAGCCACGCTCCTCCAGGAGCACGGCTGGGCATAGCATCTGACCGGTGGCCTCCTGGCTCCTTCGGTTTGTTCTCAATACGTCTTCTTCTGTGTGGATCAGCGCCCTCTGGAAAGCTGACAGGTGGAGCTTTCTCCCTGTGGATCTCCAGATGCCATCTCCACCAGCTGGAAGCCCTGCTTTCACTGTTCTCTTCTCGTCTGCTTCCTTCCTCGCGTTCCGACTTACAACCTCCTTCCTCTCGTTTGGCGTCTGAAGTCATCCCAGCGTTCAGTAGTCTTTTAAAGGGACCATGTCTGTCATTTTCTTCGTTGGCCGCCTTCCACTTCCTTTCAGATTCTTCAATGGCGGCATGTCCTTTGTATCTCTGCATGACCTTGAAGAATGGGCTGTGGAGGAAGAGTATGCAGTTGTGAGTCTTTTGCGATTCCACTGGTGTAGTGCCATGGTAGGTCGCCCCCCATGTTCTCAGGGGGGTCCCCACCACTCCCTCCCCCATGACGAGTAATAGAGCAACACTTTGCTCTCTGTCGAATAGGAATGTTTTCATCCATTTCCAGACACTGACATGTATCCCAATCTCTGAAAGTCGGGCAAATAGGATCTCATGTGAGATGGTGTTGAATGCTGCTGAGAGGTCCAAAAGGACCAATGTGGCAAATCCTTCTTGGTCTAGGGACATTCTCAGGTTGCCTGAAACCCCTAACAGAGCTGATTCAGTGCAGACGATAGGTCTGAAGCCGGACAGGGATGGATCAGTATGGAAGCAGTTACCTCTGCTACAATAAGAGTTTGCTCAGACTTTATATGAGACAAGGCCAATTTTAACAAATGGAGGGCCCGGGTCAATAGGAGATCTGGACTTGATCTCATTCAGAATGTGGGATACTTGGGATTTTGATATCTGCTGCCAATCCGTGAGTGCGGGACTGGTCGAGGCTTTAGAGGTGCCTGCACTTTGGGAGCTGGTATTAATATAAGACAGATTATGAAGACTGAAGTAGAAGGGCTCTATTTTATTTTTGAAAAATGAGGCGAGATTGTCACAGAGCCTCTGAGAGGGGAAGCACTTCAAGGTTACAGACAGCAGGGTTTTTCAATTGCTTCACAATGGGAAAAAAGTTCACACCTTGAATTCCTGGCTTTGGCGATGCGGGAAGAAAAATACACTACTTTAGCCTCCATTATCAGAAGTTTGTATTTCAGTAGCTGGTCAAAGTTTTTTCATATCAGAGGCATAACTTTCCCTCTATTTTTTCTCTAGATGTTTCTAGAAAATATTTCTCTGAGTGATGTAAACCGGTAAATCAAGATTCAATGGGTTTATTTCAGACCGTTTTCTGTTTGCTAATAGGGGATATTAACTTAAGTTCAGAAGCTATCTGCTATTTAAAGTTGTTTTCTGCTCCTTGTATCTTTGTAGCTTTACTGAGTTGGCATAGTTCAAGGCCTGACTAAGATTTAGAATTTTAATATTATGCCACAGTTGAGTCACTATCACCGTATTGACTGTGTGTATACAGATTTAAAGTGCATTTAATGGTTATACTGACAGGTACGACAGCATGGTACAACCAAATTAAAGAGAGAGAGCAGGGGGTAGCTGTAGAGTTGTGGTTGGTAAAGACTGCACGCGTGTGGCCCGCTAAGTAAGTAGGATCCTTGACGAGTTGCGAGTCCTAATACGGACATATCTTCCCCAAGCTCAATGAAGTCCTTGTCAGTTTTATTTTCAAAATTAAAATTAAAAATGCAGAAAGAGGAGGAAATTATATAGCATAACATGGTGCACAAGAGTTTCCTCAATCTTGCAACCAAAACCTGGTCTGGGGAATGGTGGGTGATGGACTATGGCACCAGTGAGAGTGTTGGTGGCAGCTAAATTAATAGTGAATATGATGCCCTCTGATTCAGGGGGAGTTACCTGATTGATGTTACAGGAGTGTTGCATTCTGCAGTATATTTAATTCTATTTAAAGGGCCAGGGTTCGTGGCGAATTTATAATAAAGATGCTGGTAAGTGATCTGATTTCGCTCCTATTGCAGTAGTGTTTGAATTGGTGTCTGGCATGCTTCTTCTTTTACCTACTTCTCATCACTTAGTGAGGGGAGGAGCGCTTAGGCTAATGTGTGCATATAGCAGCTGACATTTTTTTTTTTTTTTTTTATAAAGAGTTTTATATAGCGTGAACTTGACCTGAAGATATCAGGTATCAGAGCGCTTTACATGAGGACCTAATATACTGGAATTTGTAATTCCTTCACTGGGAGCTAAATTATTTCATCTTAACTCAAAAATATTAATAAGGTTATTCTTGCTAGCTGTCCTTGACTTGTGATTGACGGGGTGAACTTTTCACACTTCGCTTGGCTTAACAAAAAATTATATAATTTGTTGAAGTCTTTCTAAGATGACTGATAAATGCCTACCGTTAGTGCCTGAGGACTGGTCACTGGGTTTATTTGGGTAACAGTCATCTGCTAGGAGATGCTTCTTGAGCTATCCAGCAAACATAACCAAGAGTCGGCTAGCAATGGGAGGTCTTAGAGGTCCTGCACTGAAACACTAACTAGCTGTGTGACTTGATTTGAACTTAAGGAACTTACTGTACTCTTCTCGTTGCACAAGTTACTAACTTGTGTAACGATATATCTGTAAGAGACAGTAGTTAGTGACAGATTCCTTACCTTAAAATATCCCCAGGCGTCAGGCTGGATCCGGAAAGTTTTTGCGTAGCAGTACCCATGCGCGTCGGTAGGCGGCGTCGTGCGGCTCCGCGTCCGTCGTCGGCGACGGGACCGCCGGGATGACGTCGCGGGCAGTACTTAGATGCCGCCCCTGCGCGCTGACGTCAGTTCTGTACACGACTTTCCGCGCCAGGAACGCAGAGCCATGCAAGAAGCTGACATAGGTGTCTGAAAAATACTAGGGCCCTGAAAGGGATGTCCTTAACCCTAGAAATCAGTTTGCAGAACGGGGAGGATGGGTGGGGCAGTAAGGAATCTGTCACTAACTACTGTCTCTTACAGATATATCGTTACACAAGTTAGTAACTTGTGCATCTGAAAGACACGTTAGTGACAGATTCCTTACCTTAGAATAGATACCCCAGCAATACCAACCCCGGTGGTGGGTCTGCGAACAGAGTCAGACAAGGAAGTCCCGGAGGACAGAACGGCCAAAGAAGCCGTCCCTCCGGACCTGGCTGTCAAGGCAGTAATGTTTGGTAAACGTGTGCAGCGAGGCCCACGAAGCTGCCTGACAAATATCCTGCAACGGAACACCGTGACCTAAAGCCGTGGTAGCAGCCGTAGCCCTGGTGGAATGGGCACGCAGCCCAACAGGAGGCTCCTTCTTAGCCAAAGAATAGCAGGCTTTGATACCCAAGGTGACCCAGCGGGAGATGGTCCTTTTGTGTACCGCCCGACCTTTTTTGGCGCCCACGTAGCCAACAAAGAGCTGGGCATCCCCCCGGAACTGTTGTGTGCGGTTGAGGTAAAAGGAAAGCGCACGTTTTGGGTCCAGACGGTGGAGCCTCTCTTCCTCTCTGGAAGGATGCGGAGGCGGAAAGAAGGTGGGCAAAGTGATGGTCTGCCCAATGTGGAAGGCAGTAACCACCTTTGGCAAGAAGGACGGACGCGTCCGAAGAACAACCTTGTCTGGATGAACAGACAGAAAGGGGGTTTGCATGAAAGAGCCTGGAGCTCACTCACCCGCCGAGCGGAGGTGATGGCCACCAGAAAGGCTGTCTTCAGAGTCAGAAGACGAAGAGGACAGTTATGCAGAGGCTCAAAGGGAGCGCACATTAAGAAGGTAAGAACCAAATTTAAGTCCCACTGAGGCATTATAAACGGAACAGGGGGAAAGAGGTGAGTAATGCCTTTAAGAAACCTGTTAACAACAGGGGACTTAAAAAGAGAGGGCTGATCAGGAAGCCTGAGGAAGGCCGATATTGCACAAAGATAGCCCTTGATGGTACCCAGGGCAGAACCCTGTTGGGCCAGAGAAAGAAGGAACAGAAGAACCTCAGAAAGAGGGGCAGAAAGGGGATTCACAGCCTTTGCTGTGCACCATGCCACAAACTTGTTCCACCTGCATGCGTATACCACCTTAGTGGAGGGACGCCTGGCTGCCAGAATCACATCACAAACTTCGGGAGGCAAGTCGAAAGGAATCAACTGCCGCCGCTCAATCTCCACGCAAGCAGGTGGAGAGTGGAAAGGTTCGGGTGGAGGACCGTCCCCTGCTGCTGCGACAGAAGATCTTCCCGAAGAGGTAGACGGATCGGGGGATCGACGCTCATACGGAGTAGCTCGGGATACCAAACTCTTCGAGCCCAGTCCGGAGCCACAAGGATGACTTGGGCCCGATCGCGCCGAATCTTCTTCAACACTCTGGGTAGAAGTGGTATAGGCGGAAAGGCGTACAACAGACCGCAACTCCACTCGCGACGAAAAGCGTCGCCGAGCGAGTGCCGACTTGGAAATTCCAACGCGCAGAACTGCTGACATTGCGCGTTCTCGTCGGTGGCGAATAGATCTAACCAAGGCTCTCCCCACTGTAGAAAGAGTCCTTGCGCCACTTCCGAGTGAAGACGCCATTTGTGATCCATCATGCACCTGCGGCTGAGTTCGTCCGCCCTGGCGTTCAGGGAACCTGCCAGGTGTTGAACCATCAGGAACATGCCCTGATGTTCCAGCCATGTCCAGAGGCGCAGAGCCTCCTGACAGAGGGTCCACGACCCCACCCCGCCTTGTTTGTTGCAGTACCACATGGCGGTGGTGTTGTCTGTGAACACCTGCACTACCTTCCCTTTGACAGAGGGAAGGAATGCCTTGAGTGCAAGTCGGATCGCCCGGAGCTCCAGAAGGTTGATATGGAGCCGGGACTCCGCCGGAGACCTCTGATCTCCGCCTCTCCCATGTGACCGCCCCATCCCAGAAGGGACGCGTCCGTCACAACTGTGTGCTCTGGCTGGGGAAGGGAGAGGGATCTGCCCATGACCCATTGCCGGTTCGAGAGCCACCACTGCAACTGTTTTGCAGTCCCCTCCGAGATCTGGACGTGATCGGACAGGTTGCCCTGGTGCTGCGCCCACTGGAACTTCAGGTCCCACTGCAGAGCCCGCATATGCCATCTGGTATGATCGACCAGCAGGATGCAGGAGGCCATGAGGCCCAGCAGCCTCAGGGTCATCCGTACCGAAACCCAGGATAAAGGCCGAAAGATCGGAATCATAGCCTGAATATCCCGGACTCGCCGTTCGGGAGGATAAACCCGAAACTGAGTCATGTCCAGAACTGCTCCGATGAAAAGGAGCTGTGGAGAAGGAATCAGGTGCGACTTCGGCACGTTGATGGAGAACCCCAGCGAGTGCAGGAGTTCGGCCGTTGTCTGGAGGTGGGAGACGACTGCCTGGGACGAGCCCGCCTTCAGCAGCCAGTCGTCGAGGTAGGGGAAGACTGGAACCCCTGCCCGGCGCAGATGGGCTGCGACCACCGCCATCACTTTCGTGAACACCCGAGGGGCGCTGGTAAGGCCAAAAGGGAGCACGGTGAACTGAAAATGCTCGAGGCCTACCGTGAACCGCAGGTAACGCCGGTGGGCCGGCAGGACGGGGATGTGGAAATATGCGTCCTGCAAGTCCAACTCTACCATCCAGTCTCCAGGGTCGAGAGCAGTCAAGACCTGAGCTAGGGTGAGCATCTTGAACTTCTCCTTCCTGAGGAAGCGATTGACGTTCCGGAGGTCCAAGATAGGACGCATGTCCTCCTTGTCCTTTTTGGGCACCAGAAAGTAGTGGGAGTAGCAACCACGTCCTACTTCTGGGGTCGGAACGCGCTCGATGGCCCTCTTGGCCAAGAGGGCCGCAACTTCCTTTTGAAGAAGCACCAAGTGATCCCCTGACATGCGGTGGAATGGAGGTGGCATGGCTGGGGGGATGGTCATGAAGGGGAGGGAGTAGCCCCTCCAGACAATGTCCAAGACCCACCTGTCCGAGGTGATGGCACGCCAGTGGTGAAGGTGATGGCGGACACTGCCCCCTACTGGCGTGCTGTGCACCTGAAAGGAAGGACTAGGAGGGCTTGGAGGCCGCGGACGGGGCGGGGTTTGTGGCCTGACCCGCACGCTGGTTGCCTGACCCGCCATGGCGGGAGCCACGTCCTCGGCCATGCGAAGACGCTTGCTGCGCGGGCCGGTGGCTGGGCAGCGGACGTGACTGGGCGCCCCTTCCGTGTCCATGAAAGGGGCGAAAAGCAGATGGCTGCGGAGGGCGTACAGCAGAAAGGCCCAGGGACTTAGCCGTAGCCAGCGAGTCCTTAAAACGCTCCAGCGCATGGACTGCCTTGTTCCCAAAAAGACCGGTCCCATCAAAGGGCATGTCCATAAGAGTGTTTTGGACATCACCCGAGAAACCAGTGGTTCTCAGCCAGGCGTGACGGCGCAGCGCCACTGTCGTCGCAAGCGATCTGCCTAGCGAGTCGGCGGTATCAAGGCCACATCTGATGGTGTACTTCGCCGCATCTCTTCCCTCAGCAATGACGCGGGTAAGCAGTGTCTGGACCTCCTCAGAACACTGGGGCAGAACTTGCGCCACCGAATCCCACAGGGAGTGGGAATATCGGCCCAAGAGGCAAGTGGTATTGACGGACCGCAAGCCAGCACTGGAGGAAGAAAAACCTTCTTCCCAAATTGATCCAGGCGTTTGGATTCCCTATCCGGGGGAGCGGTAGGGAAGGCGCTTTGGGAAGTAGAGGCTTGGACCACCAAGCTCTCAGGGGTGGGGTGTTGGGAGAGGAACAGGGGGTCGCCCGGAGCAGGGCGATGGTGTCGGGCCACGTTCCTATCCACAGGAGCCCCTGTGGTGGGCTTGGACCAGGTGCCCAAAAGAACGTCGGAAAGCGCCTCGTTAAACGGCAGCAGTGGCTCCGAGGAGGTAGCCGCCGGCTGAAGCACTTCCGTCAGGATGTTAGTCCTGACAGCCACCGTAGGCAACTGGAGGTGTAAGGCCTCAGCTGCTCTACGCAACACCGTTGCAAAGTTTGCTCCCTCCTCCGTTGCCACGGAAGGAGGAGACAGCATGCCAGGGTCAGGGGAGGTGTCCAAACCACTGGCATCCCCAAGCTCCTCAGCCCAGTCCTGATCAAACTCACACTGCTGTGTGAGAGGGTCATCAGACCCCTCCCAGTCCTCTGCGTCCTCCAATTCTGGTTCAAAATACGGAGGAGGGACATGCGGGACCCAAGGTCCCATCGGCGTCGGAGCCGGCGTCGAGCGACGCCGGTCCGGCGCCATGTCCGGATCCGGAGAGAACCGGGGAATGACGCCGCCCGGAGCCCCGGGCGGCGTCGGGAATGGCACCGGAGAGATCGGCGCCGGTGGAGGTGTCGTCAGGTCAACCGGCGTCGATCGGGGTTGTGGCAGCACCGGAGCCGGGGTCGAGGCCGGGGCCGGGACCGGTGTCGCTGGCGGCGCCGGGACCGGAGTCGCCGGCGGCGCCGTAGGAACCCCACTAGGGCCCGCGGGGCCCGAAGGCGCACCGGGGGACCTTGAGGCCCGAAGAGGCGGGCCATGGCCGACAGGAACTCCTGTATCTCGGCCGGAGTCGCCCCCAAACCCGGGAAGGACGGGTAATGCGGGGGCGGCTCCATAGGCACTCCCGGCGCCGCGGGGGCGGTGCCGACAGGACCCTCAGCCAAGTCGCGAGACGCTTCTTAGACTTCTTATGCTTCGACTTACCGGAGGAGTGCGAAGACTTGGATCCCGACGACCAATGAGGACTCCGCGACCGGCCCCTCGACCTCTCACGTGACCGGGGCTTGGCGTGGCGCGGAGTCGACTGCCGGACCTCGAGGAGCTTTCGAAACCGCTCTCGCAAAGCCTTCGGGTGCAAGGCCCGGCAGTCGGGGCACGACTTCGTGTCGTGGCCGAGGCAGTAAAGACACTCCTGATGCGGGTCTGTGATCGACATCATTCGACCACCGGCGTCGCATGGCTTGAAGCCGGGCATCCCTACCGACACCTACGGAGTCGAGACACTTGGAGAAAACAGTGAAAAATCACCAAAAAACTTAGTCAAAAAATGACTAGGGCACTGCTCTTACCGGATCAGCGCTTACTGGCGCGGAAAAAGAAAGAACTGACGTCAGCGCGCAGGGGCGGCGTCTAAGTACTGCCCGCGACGTCATCCCGGCGGTCCAGACGCCGGCGACGGACGCTGAGCCGCACGACGCCGCCTACCGACGCGCAAGCGTACTGCTACGCAAAAACTTTCCGGATCCAGCCTGACGCCTGGGGATATTCTAAGGTAAGGAATCTGTCACTAACGTGTCTCTTTCAGATCATGTTGCTAAGCCTAACAACGTATGAGCAGACTTTAAGGCTTCCCTCCTGAAGGCTTGTCATGACCTTAAACAGGCTATGCGATTGCATGCGTTTCTTATTCCTTCTGTTCGAGGGTGTATGAGCTGCATTTGATGTCTGCTACGTTGATTCCTCTAGATGTTACACATAAATCTACTTTCTAACAAAAATGTAATGTATGTTTTGTTCTGATTTGTATACGGCTTGCTTTTTTTAAAAACATTAAATAATAACACTTCTCATACATCAGACTCTCACAACAGAAATGACCTCAGTCAGCTGCTGCTGGTCAAATATCCAATACATGCAAGACTGCACAAGGAGTGGAATGGCAGGGGTGCAGAGCCAGGACAATGGAGCTCCAGAGTTTCTTAGCCTGATCATGTGGTGAGAAGGATCTCTTTCTACTTTGCAAGCGACAGACAGGATCAGTGTATATGGCAGGGTTTTCTTCAATTGAGTGGTCCACTGCTGCCATCTTAGGACTCGTACACCACGTTTGTCACAGCATGGGTAAAGAAATATTGTATGGTCAGTTTAGTCCCACTGAACAGAGCCAGTTGGGACAAAGTTGGGAACTTCCCATATCCATTATTTATGCAAGAGTGATTCACCTCAAGTTCGAGGCCACAGCACTGAAGTAGACCAGGGAGAAGAGAAGAAACTGGTTTAGGGTTAAAATTTCAAACCCTTCCAAATTCACAGACTGTGCACTATTCTGCCATTTAGGGGTTGGTGTCAAAAATAATATGTGCAACCGCAGTTTTTTTTCTTTTGGACGTCGACCATGGATAGAGCTTAAGACTTCACGTTTAAGCCCAAAATGCACCTCTACGTCACCTCCATCTTCAGAATATATTTCCTGTATTCTGAATTATCATTAAAAATACGTTTTACAAAGATTTTTTTTACTAATTGCACTTCTTCACTAGGGTGGTGAAAGGGTCACATGTGAATCTGTAATAAAGGTCAAGCCACAAAAGTACTGTTATACATAAATAACTAGTTTCTTTTTCAGCGTGAGCCTATTATGGATTCACATGCTATGCACTGATTATGTAGCTGGGTACCCCTTTTAGGCTTAAAGATAATGTAGCTACCAAGATAAGTTCCACCCCTTATGTAAATTCTTAACACAGTCTTGAAACTACTCTGAAAACCCATGTTTGAACCAATGCATAAAGCCATCCTTAAAGGTCAATCATGAAAGACAGCCACTATTAGTGGCCAGCATATCATTATGCAAGTACTTATCATACAAGAGCCATACTTTCACATCCATAAGTCTAGCAATGAGAACTAACCCAAAATTCCTCCTCAAAGTGGTATCAAATTTGCATGTAATCTAACCCATTCCATTTCCTTTCATCATAAAATAACCCCAGCGGAAAGATCACTACACACGAGACATCAGGAGGGCTTCCATATTCTATATTAAGGCAAAAAAAGACACAGGTAACACCAAGTAGTTTTTAGTGGCACATGCAGCACAATACATGGGATATTGTACAAACAATTCAAACATTCTATCACATGGCCATAAAATTCACAGAATTCACACCCAGAGCACACTCCACAAATGTGCAAACCTAGGCTATGTGGGTTACGTCCCCATAAAGGACATGTGCATTGCGACCACTCTGTTGTTTACACATACCTTTAATAAACATACCGCATATATTTACAGGCAAGGAATGAGGATCAAGTGGGTTAGCTGGTGCTAAGGAATAAATATAGCAATACCAATTAGTCATACATTTTTTTTTTTTAAGTATTTGTATTTGTTATATCTTTCATGACAACAAAACAAGAAACATACATTATTATGCTAGCTACAAACACCGGGTTCTGCACTGGTAAAGGCATGTCCCAGTGGACTTCCCTCCACTCCAGGTTTCATTACACACTTTTGACTAAGGCATGGTTTGTTGAGGAATCATCAGATGGGGTAGGTTACTATTTTCACCTGTGAAAACTTTCTATGCAATCTCAGATATCACTGTGTGTTGTCTGTAGTAACCTCAGATGTGGTGGTGAATCCTTCCTGTCGGGTCTGAGGGTTTTGTGTCTGTTGTTCAGGCTTTGAAGTGGTAGGTCTAAAGATATCCCTCTGTGTCTGTGAATCTGGGTTGCTTGTTTCATGCTTTAGTGGGTATTACAACACAGTAATAATGGGATCAAATTATTTTTTCTGTAAAAGAGTGCAATGTCTACTTTGAGAATGTGTTTTTCAATCCCTATTCCAATTTGGACTCTTTTTCTTGCAGGGAGATATAATGGTCTCTTTGAATATAAACTTCCTCTGGTCTCAATCTTCTTTTAAGGCTGACCTAGATGGTTTAGGCCCCTACTTCCATACTGACTAAGCCATAGAGTGCAGGTACTCTTTGCTTCCCTTCAGCTGAATATATGTACAGCTGACACACATCTTTTGCAGGCCTGTGCTAGATGATGGACATCTGGACGATTTCTTGGATTACATGTCTAAAATGCACTACCATTAATGTTATTTTCATAAGTTGGATTTTAGGTTTCCATGTTCAGTTTCGATCCTGGTAAGCTACTGTCTAAAAGAATCTCGCTTACTCAGTTAAGGCTTTAGAGATGTGGTTCTCACTGTGGCTGACCAGGTGGCAAGGCTCTCACAAAAACATACTATGGCGCATACATAAGTCCACTGTCAGTCTTCGGAGTGGACAATAAGAACCCCCTGATGCATTATAACATTGGATATCATTGCCCCATGTCGAGGATCAAATGGCATTAATTAAATGATTTTCATTTCACAACATAACTAGATACCTTGAAGTCGAACTGGACTGGCTTTACAACTTTTACTACATTCCTTTTGTTTTCTTCAGGAGTTTGAAAGGGCTATATAAGAAAGAAACAGTCTTGTCCCATATCTCCAATACATCCTATGGGCTTGGAAAGACAGTGCTGACACGTGGGCTAAAGAGCACAATGGAATTTTTTTTTTCTAGCTTTAACTCTTAGATGTTGTTAGACTTGCAAGCTGTACACGTCAACATTCCAAGACTAAAAGCTCAATGGCTTATTTCACCAGTGTACAGCAATAACAACACAAACTTCCTGCCTTTGGTTTCCATAAAATCGATAAGGGTGTTTGCTACAGCTGTAGCTGGCAAAAGCAGTTCTCCATAGGTGCCAAAGCATTAAGGTTTCTCCTTTCCGAAGAGAGAGCCAATCAAAGTGTTTTTGTAGCTCATACTCCATAGACTAAAACTGGTTCTGGATAACATTGCCCATTTCAGATTTTCACCTGGTAGTCCAAGTCTGGTGAGTATCTCAGACACTAATTTCTAAAAAGTCTAACTTAGCTACATGAAGCACAGCTTTGAAACCACAAAATAGTCACATTGCATTTTCTCATTTTAAAGAAAAAATATGGACAAAAGTATAATTGCTCATGCATACCGGTGACGACATAGACACAGCAAATGTCAGCAGATAAGGATTAAGAGCCAAATGCAGTATTTCTATTAAACTGCCTACTACTGACATTAAGAGTCAACATTATCTCCAGCAAAATCTCATACATTCTCATTACAATTACTCTGTTTGATTATGAACTCTCCTGCTTGGAGGCTGTCCCACTGCATTTCTCAATTTCCAATAAAGTATCATTCCCCGAGTCAAGGCAAATAGACTTTATTGGTGGCTTCTACAGAAAAGCTCTTGGCCATTGCACTGTGTTTATCCTGCTCAATGTTTTAATCAACTCTCCAACTCTGTCTCTTTTGCTTGGTAATACTCAGCAACTCACCTTGTAGCTTGTACATTGCTGCAGCACTTTTGCTCTCAACAGACTAATTTGCAATTCGCTGCAACTAATATTAATTACTAGTGCAGAGATCACTCTTGTGGCTTCATTCCACTCCTTCTTGGGTAACAAACAGATTACAGATTTATCTACAAACTGATTTATCTAACACTGTAGCTCCTCTGTGATGTCACAAAAACTATAGAGAGCTAGATTAATGGAGCATCCAATGGTTCATCTTTTTATCCTTTCAGCATTTATCATTCACATCCATGACCCAGTTTAGCAACATCTTCCTTGTGTTCTTTTGAACTTAATGCCTTACTGACGTTTAAGAATTCTCCATCATCACCTTACCTCAATCACTTTCCCTCTGTGACCTGATCAAATCTATCATTAAATGAGCCTGATCGTAACCTCCACTTATGAAACCATAATGCAGTGTATTTTCATTCAACTATCATTACTGTGGGTCATATTTAGGGCTCCCGGTTTTATGGTATTTATTTATTTAACATTTCCGTCTGTATTTATCCATATTTGTTTTTGGCCCATTTTATCTGTATTTATCCATATTTGTTTTGGGTATAAATGAAGTTGTAAAACTGTACATTTCCATATTTATTTAACTGATAGACGTGCACTCATACTTTGATGTCTGTCTTGTTTTTAGCTATTTAAGCTGCCAAATATTACATAACAATACATCCACTGGTAAATACTAGCATTATACCACAAATGTATATTGACACATGCCGTTATTTAAAGAAATGTTATCCTGTTTTTTAATTTCCCATGCTGTCCATCTGCTCAGCTGTTTGGCTATAATTCATGAAAGACATCACGGAGAGTCACTTAAAAGCAGCACAATTTTCTGTATTTATCCACTTTTAAAAATAAATGCAGACAGAAAACACATTGTTTTCTGTCTGTATTTAACTGTAAAAATCTGCAAAAACGGAAAACAGGGAGCCATAGTCTTAATATGTTTTGATTACACTACTTCTACAAGAAGGCCAGTGAATATCAGGCTGATTCAATGGCCCCAGCGAAGCTACTGGCCCAATGAGAGGATTTGAAATGGGTTACAATCCATAGTGTCATCTCTTTAGCACAGACAAGAACACCTCTCTGTTCAACTTACATTTACTCAAATCGGTTAAAAACCTTGAGTTCTAATCTGTTCCAACACATTCCACTTTCCACACAATCAGAGCCTCCGGTCTGGACAATAAATTAAACAAAAGGAATGTGAGCGGGTTGTGTGATAATGTCAAGCACTTATCAATAAATCTGTATGGTGAACTGAGGAAATTGATGTAAAAATGTTGAGTAACTCCTTACTTTTGGTTTAAGAGTTTTAGAATATGTAGTAAAAAAATAAAATCAAGAAACAGAAGCAAATAAGCAAAGGGAAACATTCTTTTTAACACAGTTTTTGTAGTACAGATAATTTAACAATGAGCAGTATGAACACATACAAATTAAAAATGGCAGCTTTTGTCCACATGGCCTTGACTTTAAATAGGTACAAAAACAACATATATTCCTGGGTCATGCAACATATTGCATTAAGACCAACACATAATCTCAATTTTTAAAGTCCTGTAAATAAATCCTTATAAGGCATATAAACTTACATCATCTCCTTATTCCTGCGAGGGCCTTCAAAGGGTCTGAAAGGAAGGCTGCCAGTGGCAGCATGGTAAAATGTCACCCCGATGCTCCAAAGATCCACAGTTGCTCCATACTTTTTTTGATGGTCTTTTCGTAGTACAGCTCGCTCATACATATCTGGATGCTTTGAAGGAAAATAAAGATGAGAAAATGAATACAAACATGATTACTACATGCTGCTTTATGCACCTGAGCAAATACCAGTCATCCGTTCACATAAAGCACCAAGTCCATTTGTGAATAGATAAAAGGGATCATCTGCAGAACTTTTAGCACATTCACTGCAGTCAATATGTTCACTAGCAAAGAGAGGGGCATATCTGCTAGAAGGGAAAAAGCACTTCTGCATGTATGTACAATTACTGAGAAAAGAAGAACAAGTTAATTACCTTTGGTAACACTCTGCTATTTCTGGTGGGTACTTTAACAGCAGACTACTTACCGTGTGAATACCCCCAAGCGCCATACTGGATCTGGAGGTCTTTCTCAGCAATTCCATCTCACACCCACAGGTGGCATTTTAAGGCTAGACGTAGAGTCCGTCCCACCCCGAAAGGGACGCTGGAGCCACATATAGACGCAATACCCACGCACCGATGCCAATTTCCTTCTGATTGTCTGTGCCATCAGACACAAAGCTATCAAAGGATCAGACTTTGAAAGTGTGCAGATCTCTAAATTAAGATCATTTTAAGATGGAGAATAGAGTCCATTCCCCAGAACAGGGAGGTGGGAGGGTCGTGATGAATCTGAGGTTCGATAGAGTATCCACCAGGAAGAGTGTTACCGGAAAGATACTTCTAACCAAAGAGTCCTCACTTTGTGGATAGATAACAAAGCAGTTCCCTTCCTCGGTGGTGGGTGTGTGAAATGACTAAAAAGTCCTGCAGGACTGAACAGGCAAAATGTCCCTCCCACCAGACTTCACCATCCAGGCAGGAGTGCTTTGTGAACGTGTGAACTTCCACCCACGTGGCAGCCTGACAGATGTCCAAAACTTTGTGTGCCAGTACAGTGGTGCCTACCTTGGTTCTGGTGGATGAATCTTTATGCCCTCTGGGGGGTTTATTTTTAGATAGCGCGTAACAGATCTTTATACAGAATACCATCCACTGTGAGGTAGTCCTCTTCAGCACTGCTTTTCCCTTTGTGGCTCCTACAAACCCAACAAAGAGCTTATCAACAATCCAATATTCTTTGGACAATCGATACAGAAGCTCAAGGCTCTCTTGTGGTCCGGGCGATGGAATCGCTCTCCCTCCTTGGATGGATGAGGTGGAGCGAAGAGTGTCGGAAGGTTGATGGACTGTCCGATATGAATGGGCATCACAACTTTTAGCAGAAACACTGTGCCTTAGTACTGAGCACTGGTGTTATGTTTGTTGGACAGATAGTGCAGTTAACCGTTGCCACTCAATCTCCAAGATTGGAAGTGCAAGTTACACAGGCCTGGGTGCATTGCTTCTGCAGCAGAAGATCCTCCTGAGGCGGCAGCTGGATTGATGCTCATTGCCAGAAATTACTTATACCACACTATTGCGGCCCAGTTCAGAGCCACTAGAAATACTTGGGCTCTGTCATTCCAGATCTTCAGAACTTTGGACAAAAGAGGTAAAAGCATGAAAGCGTACAGGAAGCCAGAGTTCCATTTGAGGCGAAAGGTATGTCTGAGACAGAACAGTGGAGGGAACTCCAAAGCGCAAAAGCTTGGGCACTGTGCATTCTCAGCAGTGGCAAAAAGATTGAGCCAGGATTCTCCTCATTGCTGGAAGACACCCGGTTGCATTTCTGGATGTAGGTTCCACTCAAGATCTGCTAGGCAACGCCGACTGAGCTCGTTCGCCCTGGTGTTTAAAAATTCTGCCAGGTGGTTTACGATCAAGGAGATACCCTGAGGAATCAGCCAGTCCCAGAGGGGCAGAGCTTCCTGACACAGGACCAACGACTCCACTCTGCCCTGCTTGTTGCACTATCACATGGCGATGATGTTGCCCATGAGGCCCTGTAGCCATTTCCCCCTGAGGGACAGAGAAAGACTTCAATTCCAAGTGAATCACCGCAACTCCAAGACAATGAGGAGGCTGATCTCTGCCAGAGACCAGAGTCCTCTTATCTCCACCTCTCCCAAATGACCTCTCCAACCTATCAATGATGCACCTGTCACATTAATTATCTCTGGGTGGGAAGGGAGAGGGGCCTGCCACTAGTCCAATAGCGGCTCAGCAGCCACCTTGGAGTTCTGATCAAGATTCTCCTTAATAATAATAATTTGCAGGCTCCTCCGACACCTGGATGGAATCTGTAAGATTCCCTTGGTCCTGAGCCCACAGACTTCAGATCCCACTGCAGAGCCCACATGTGCCATCTGGCATGATCCACTAGCAGGATGCAGGAGGCCAAGAAGTCTCAGAGTCGCCCTGAGACCAAGGTCTAAGGTTGAAACACTGGGATCATAGCCCAAATGCGCAGGACTCACTGAGTTGGAGGGAAGGCTTGGAACTACACCTTATCCAGAATGACTCTGATAAAGTGAAGCCACTGTGAAGGAGTTAGATATGACTTTAGCACACTGATGGAAAACACCAAAGAGGTTAGCAGGTTGGCCGTAATCTGGAGATGGTCCATGGCTGGTTGAGCAACCAGTCGTTGAGGTATGGGAAGACTGGTATTCCCAACCTTTGATGATGCACAGCGACCACCACCATCACTTTTGTTAACCCCCGAGGGACACTGGTGAGGCCAAATAGGAGCATGGAGAACTGAAAATGCTTGCGGCTTACCTGAAACCGCAGGTATCGTCTGTGCGATTGCATGATAGAGATGTGGAAATGGAAGCTATGCAGAACCAACGCCACCATCCAGTTGTCTGGATCCATGGCGGAAAGAACTTGGGCCAGGATCACCATTCTGAACTTGTCCTTCCTGAGAAAAAAGTTCAGAGGGCGAAGGTCTAACATAGGACGAAGCCCTCTGTCCTTTTTTGACACCAGGAAATAACAGCAAACAGCAACCAATCCCCATTTCTGATGCAGGTACCCTCTTGATGACTTCTGTGCCCAAGAAGGTCTGTACTTCCCTCTGTAAGATGGACAAGTGGTCCTCCAGAAGTCACTGTGATGTAGGTGCCATGTTTGGAGGGGTGGACAGGAAAAGTACAGCGTGACCATCCTGGACTATTTGAAGCGCCCATATGTCTGATGTGATGCTTGGCCACCCGTGGCGGAAGTAACTTATCCTGCTTCCAGCCGGATAATAATGTACCGCTGAGGGCATACTAAAGTTGGTTTGAAGAGGCAGCAGGCAGGAAGGGGGATGGGTAATGCAATGCCCCCAATGGCCTGAACATTGTCAGTCATTTCCCCAACCTCTACCTCAAATAGAAAGGGAGGTGTGCTGTTGCGGAGGTGGGCCTTGTTGCTGCTTCTTCTGGATGCCCCTCCCGGGGACTCAAGAGTGGCAGTATTGTTGGAGATACTGGTGCACAGGTACTGAAAGGCCAAGGGAGTCCACAGCTGCTATGCTTTCTTTGAGCACTCCTGGTCTGAGTATTCTGACCCCCCCACCCCCCAAAGAGACAGAGTCAACAAATGTCATGTCCATCAGTGATAGCTGGATGTCACTGGAGAAGCTTGTGGATCTTATCCATGTGTGGTGCAGGAGCACCACGCTGGCACCGACTGCCCTACCCAATCCAGCCCTGACTTGATGACCTACTTCACAGTGTCTTGTATTATCTGTGCCAAATTGGTAGAGAACTCTTTGTGGACAATGGGTAAGATCTCACTCAGCATATGCCACAACATGCACGAGTAATGTCCTAAAAGGCAATTAAGGTTTACTGATCTGAGGGCTAAATTGGCAGCAAAGAACATCCTTTTCCCAAAGGACTTTATGAGTTTGTATTCTGTGTCTGGGCGTGCAGTTGGGCAGGAATTGGGGTTCAACCTGCCTGTGGAGGCTTGCACCACAAAATTTGATGGGGTGAGAATGGGGGTGCTGGAGGAGGAAAGAGGAGTTCCCCGGAGCAGGACTGCGTCTTCTAACAATCTGTCAACTAACATGCAGACTAGATCAAAATTTTGTGCAAGTGCTCTTGAAGATATCAGTTAGGAAGCCATTGAATGGAAGGAGCGGTTCTGGTGAAGTCTACCCAGGCTACTGGACCTCAATAAAACAATGGTTTTCACCCCCACCCACGGTAATTGAAAGTTGAGGAATTCCACAGCCCTCTATATAACCATGGCGAAAGATCCTGACTCCTCTCTGAATGGGCCAGGTGGGGAATTTAGGCCAGAGTCAGGGGATGCATGAAGTCTACTGGCGTCTTGCAGGTCTAGAAAGCTGGCAATCATCAAACCATCGCTGTGTGGTTCTGGATCTGAAAACTGTAAGGGCAGTGGCAGGAAGAATTAACAAGGTGAGAAATCTGTGATTAGTAGTATTAATCAGAAGAGTGTATTTTAGTTTACTACGAGATGGCAACCAGAAGACACAAATGTATTATTGGCTTTCAATTCCTACAGAGTTCCACATTACTCATGCAATTCGTGGCACCACCATAATAAAATAATCAAACATAATAATCTCACACAGCCTTGAAGAGACAGAACTTGTTCAAGGAGAGTTTTTCATTACCCAGAAAAAAGAGAAGACCCAAAAATGGTAACCAACAGATATAATTGAAAGAGATAGGGGATTTAGTCTCTTCACCCCACCAACATGCCTATCGGTCTTTCATTTTACCTAGCTAGATATCAGTCGATGCTAAATGCTAAATGTTAAGTGAAAAATAGGATAAAGTGTTTGTGCCCTGCTGCTCATTGGTGTTTAGAGGGTCCATGCCAAGAGTGACGAGGATATCTGGCACGACAGGAGACCGTTTCAACAGGGACACAAGACTCCCTATCCACTTTTTTGGTGTGGCTTAACAACCGTGACCCATACTTGAGATTCACTAGCACAGCTATCGCCACCAGCCTAGCTTTTCTGGATCTCACCCTTGAGGCTAATGAGGGATCACTACAAACCAAGACCTTCTAAAAACCTACGGCTAGGAACTCCCTACTGAACTTCGAGAGTTTCCACCCCCCACCCCCACTGAGAGAGAACCTCCCGTACGGCCAGTTCCTCCGAATAAGAAGAAACTACAGTCACACGCAAGACTACCTAAAGCAGTCCGCAGACCTGGCTAGCAAACTCAGCGAACGAAGATATCCGGACAGAATTATCCGGACCACTAAAAAACGAGCACGTAACCAGCACAGAGAGGCCCTGCTCGAGGACAACACACGAGAGATCAACACCATCCCCCTCACGTGTGTCACTACATACAACCAAGCTTCTAATCGAGTGGCTAAAATCATCCGCAAAAACTGGCGCATCCTTAATACAGGTGCACTAAGATGGGACCCACCCCTTTCTCATACAGGAGAGCGGGCAGCCTAAAAGATCGTCTAGTGTCCACTCGCCCTAGAAAATCGGAGGCACTGGCGTACAATACCGTCCTGAATGCATGGGGTTTACCCAACGTAGTGGGTCACCACCCAAGTGGAAACTGCTGCGTTTGCCACCTCACCAAAGCTACTAAAACACTTGTTCTGGAAGAGGTCAAAATATGGCACCAGAGGAAACATACCAACTGCAACTCGACACATGCGGTGTACCTTATAGAATGCCCCTGCAAACTCCGCTACATCGGGATGACTAGCCGAAAAATCAAGACCAGGATACGGGAACATCGCAGCAACATACGTTGCAAAAAAAAAAAAACACAACAAAGATGACAAATCACTTTATCCAAAGAGGACATACACCCAATGACCTGAGGTGGACCATAATCGAACAAATCGAGATCAACAACCTAACAGATGACAAAACCCTACTCCAGAAAGAACAACGTTGGATCTACCGTCTTTCCAGCCATATAGTGGGACTCAATGACAATATCCCGTGGAATACCATCAGTAGCCGTTGACACCCAACTACATGATTATTTGCATGTACATATTCAGCCAACGGTTGAAAAAGCTGGCACTCCAGTCCACACGGGCGTCCAGTACCCTTTTTTTTTTTTTAAATGGGCCACCATCACATTAGTGTTTTCTCTCCAATACAGTATGACCAACCAGACAAATCCCTATCTGGAACCTATACATACTGTATGGGCGCTGAGAGATACAACACCAAACCCATTCCAGTCCAGGGTATGCCAAGCATAACCCCCAAGCCCAAATAAGAGTGTCTTCAATACACTGTGGGAACACACAACGGTGGGCATTTCGGCTGATTGACCACTCCACTCCAGAGACGGACACAGAACACACATAACCCCTTCATGACATGTAATTATGACAGCAGCATGTTCATCTTGTCCTAACTGACATACCAGCACTCTTTCTCAATGGACACAGATTCCTCTTCAGGAATTTCTCCAGACACGAGCTGGAGTGCACGTTGTCCATTCCGCCTGCCTTATACACCACGGTGACGGCGACATGCTTTATATAAAACCTACAAGCTTTATTCATGAGGATCTATTACAACCTTACTCGCATTCTTCTCAAAACTTTATTCGCCTGACATCAACCACGCGCTACATGCGCAGTCAATGCAGTCCGCTTTCAGTTTCAGTATTTTCGGGCATTTCCCCAGATACAAGCGGGAACCCGATTAGTCTATTTACTCTGTCCACTACACGGTGGTGACAACATGCTTAATTAATTAAATAGAACTACTAGCACCATATTTACTTATGAGCATAAATTACAACCAGACTCATTTTTCTCACAAAACTTTACTCGATTGACACCAACATACGCGCGACGCGCGCAGTCAACACAATCCTCCTGCAGTTTCAACAGCCCTGCCAGTGGACGCTACTCACGAACACTCGACGGCTAATGAGGCACACCGGCCCTGATGCGAGGCACCTGGCTAACACGTAGGGTATTTAAACCCTCTTCCGGTTACCTGCACACAACGACGGAATCCCGGTAGAAGGCCGCAGTAGGTATGGAGAGTGGGCTGGAGACCTTGATGAAGTAAGTGGGGCTCTTTGGGGGTCTTTCATTCTGCCAGCCGGTGGACACAAACCCATATGCGGCTGGGTTTCACGCTGCAACTGTTTTTGTTTTTCTCTCATTTCACACACACAGTGTGTGACCACAGGTCCGGCCCCCTGCGGGATTCATGGGGCTCATTCTAAAAGTTTCAGAGTAAGCATAACTCTTTCCTTCGTAGCACTCGTCACTCTGATTTTGATTGCTTACCTGACGCCATTTATTTACAGCACAGTAGCGCATAAATCGGCATTAGCAATCAGCCACTTTTCTACAAGCGTCACGTTCCGTTCCACTAACGCTCATTTACCCGCATAGTGTACGGACACGACGTTTACCCAGTCACATGATTAATGTGAAAGAAGAAGCTTTTTTACTGCCTGAATGTTTATGTCTGTGTGTTTTGTTTGTCCCCCTTTTTTCCTTCTCAACAGGTATTAAGCAACTAGAGGAATACCTCCTCTTCAAATTAACGCAACTTAGCGCGTGCGACACATTTTGGTTGAAATACACAATTTTTTGACCATCACTAATCCTCCACTCACATAGGTCCTGACGAAAGCCAGCACAACTCTGTTATCTGGCTGAAACATGCAGGCCACACAGGACACTGGAGACATAATTTACCTCCACATATATCCGCCGCTCTGTTTTTAATACTGCCAAGGGCCCTTCATTAAATTTCTCCAATCCTTGGGACTCTTTGGACAGTTTTTAAACCCCACCCTCTCCACTTCACACTCACTGCACAAAACCTGCTCCGCTGTAATCAGGCGTTGAAGCACACCCGAGGTGCACTCTGCGCCTTGGGTGGGACCCGATGATGAAGCATGCCACCAACTAGGTTGGTGGGTGAGGGTCTTCATAAAAAACAAATGAGTTTTTTTCTCCCAGACATGAACGCCTAGCTTCTACACAAATAGCTAGTTCTCATTGATATTTACTTACAGTACCAGGGGAAGTGAACTAGTACACCTTTCCTCTCTCTCTCGCTTGATATACATTGACTGTTTCAACTCAACACAAAAGAAAAAGGATTGTGGAACGAGCCACTCAAAGCAATTGGTTACTGTAAGCAAGGAGTATACTTAGGCCCACTCTCTTCATCACTGCATTAGTTTTCAGGACTGCCATATAAGGTTGGGACAGTGGGGGTACTGGAGAGATTTTCTGTATGGAGTAAGACATTGATCAAGTGGATCTCAGCTAGGATGATCATTCCTCTTATCCTTGGGTTAGGGCATCCTGTTGTGGAAATCTGAAATAATTTCTGTTAGCATAGGCTGAAGCCATCTTGTTTGTGGCATCCATTTTGTTAGCTATGTAATTCTTCCGTCTTCACTGTTGCTTGCCCTTCTATTCTGCTTGTGTCATCAACTCTAGTTAACTCCTTCTGTACTGAGCTAAAAGCAATGTGCTGAGCAAAGGCCTGTAGCTGCTAGAATGCACCTGGCTAAAGATATAACTGTCAACTGTTTTTTGCTGATGTAAACAGTTCTGTTCTCCCTCCCACTCTGCTGACTAAGTGATCTCCCATCTGCCCATGTTTGTAGGTAGTTATTCCTGTGTATGCTTGTACCTTCTATTTGTAACTACATGCTTACTCTGCAACAAACCTGCATATAAGCACCATGGTCTGTGACTTCAGTGTACTACCTTAGGCAGCACTTGAGTGCTGTGTGGACGTAGTCCCACTCATGAGTGATTAATAAACTTGTTATTTGAATTCCAGCTTCAGTGCCAATCTCTATTTTGTTGGTCTATGGGCCCGTGGACAAGAGAAGGGTGACCCCTGCACCGGTGTGCTCATCAAAAAGCACATTTCCACAGTTGGCGCCCGATACGTGGGGCCTCATCGAGGACGCGGCCGTCTGAAGGAGTGGTCTTGACGGAAGAGTAGAATATTACTGAGAGACGTCCTGCATGAGGAGACCCTTGTCTTTGCAGCCAAAGTGACTTTTCCGGTTTTTCGATTTGACCCTCCAGGTGGCAGCCGGTCCCGACTGAGGTATCCTTTGGTGTTATTTTTGCAGTGACCATTAGGTCGATCAAGAGATTGGCAGTTGGAGGTTGGAGACTTTTGTTTGGTAAGGTCGCTGGAGCAGCACTCGTTTGCTTGGCCAAGATTCTGGTTTTGTTTGTTTGATTTATTTTTTGCAGGTAATGTGGAGATTTTTCTCTACTTTTGAACAATTTGGTAGCATGCCTGTTTCCAGCACACTCCGTAGGTTGTGTTGCTGTCTTGGTGGTACCAAAATGGAATTAGAAAGAAGTCAGCCGGCTCCCTTAGAGGGACCACCTAATAGACATATGTATATTAAATACGGTATTTCTTCCATAATGTATAGTACACTGTGGAACAAATATACTAAAAAGGATCCTGATCTCCAATGGCCTGTGAATGGGTCATTTGACCTTAAAAAGATTCAATATGTAGAACAGTGTTTGTTTAACAAAAAAAGTCAACAAGATATGTTTGATTGTGTACGAATGTGGGAGAAAGAAGTGAATGAAAGAGCAAAGAGAGAAGCAGCTATAGCAGAGAAAGAACAACGAAAAACAATATATCAAAAAGCGTTCTAATTAAAAAATAAGGAGATGACGGAAATAAAAGAAAAAGAAGAGAGGGAGTGTCGTTTAGAGGTAACTGGCCAGTACCCTATTAGGCGCCCCCTTTATCCCATGCTTAATAAACCTCAGGATGATTCCATCTTATTAGATCGACCTCTGCCCCCGTATAAATTTCCCTCTGCCCCTGAGGAGGATCCTTCCGATGAAAAACATCATTCTTCTGACGATAAAGATATAGATAAGCAAGATGGGCGACAGACTCGCTCTACTTTAACTACTGATGAAAAAGCCACCATTAGATCCACTGTTCGTTCAGAAGCCCGTAAGAAAACTTTTCCTTCAGATCTTGTAGCAATGGTTCAGCAGTGGAAAGATTTAGAACAGTTATATTTTGCAGAGAAGTTTGCTTGGGAAGTTATACTTAATTTTAGAGACCTTTCTAAAAACTTAGAGCCCAATGATATAAATTCTGATTATAAACAATTGAGTGATGGAACTTTCCTTTGTTCAAACATACCTGATTTAATTAGGCGAGTGGTTAAATTACGAGATGAAACATTTCGCTTAAAAGCGGAGAAAAAGAAGCTAGTAAAACTAAAACTGTACAAGTAGCCCAAACCCCAGCGCAGATAGTAGAAACTTCAGAGACAAATAATGGATCTAGTAGTGCTGAAGTTGGTATACGACCAATGCGCGAGCTGCGCCTTTGTATGTTCCTCCAAAGGGTACGGGAACAAATGAAGATAAGACTTCAGATGATGCGAAAGGGTATTTTATTTATAATTGGGTTTATACCCCTTGGAGTAGAGCAGATGTTAAGGCTCTTAAAGCCGCTTTGCCCGATCCGCGGAAAAATCCTGCCGCTTTCTATGAGGAAGTAGAAGGAGCCATTAGCTCCTGTACTATGACTCTGCCAGATATTGATATGTTTTTGGACTTATTTTGCCCCTGATATGTGGAGAACAATTCGGAAAATAGATAATGTAGCATATGGTGATACTTGTGTGCATTTAGAAGAAATAGATGCGGCTAGAGAGCCTGCGCAGAAACCACAACAGGAGATATTAGATCTTCCCAAAGCTATTGTGACTAAGTTGAAAACTCTTATACCCCCTAAGAAAATAGATTAGACTACGTTAGCGTCTTGTAAACAGGAAGCGGATGAGTCAGTTTCTGATTTATTTACACGATTTGAAGAGACATTCCATGACTTTAGTGGGCAGTCCTTGACAGATGACACGGGTAAGCATCTGTTTGTCGACAAATTTGTCGCTAACATATTGCCAGAAATAGCTAGTCGCCTTAAGGCCAGCGAGAGTTCGTGGACTACGTCTTCCCCAGTCTCCCTTTTGACTATGGCCCAGTATTATGGAGCGTCAGGAATTGGAAGCAAAGGGCAAAGAGGATAAGAAGGTTAAGGATTTAAAAACAAAAGTTATGTTGGCTCAAGCATATGGTCCACCATTCAGAGGTGGTGGTGGACGTGCAGTATATACACCTGGTGTACCCCCTTTCTCTCGATCAACTTTGTCTTCTGATCAGTGTGCTTATTGTAAAGAGATTGGACATTGGCGTTCTGAGTGCCCCCTTTTGCGAGGTCAGCAGTATCAACGGGGTAGAGGAAGTATGAGAGGACGCCCAGGGAATTCAGGAAATAGGGGAGGAATAGGAACAAGTCCCAGGTTTGAGGCAGTTGAACACGGACCAAATTATTCTAATACCTTTGATAGACGAAATCAATATCAAATGTCTGATTATTCGGCTGATGGTCTTGCAGATTCTGATTATGCATAGGAATGGCTAGGATGGGTTAAGGAACCGGTTGAAGTCCCAGTAGATCAGAAGGGTCCTTATGTTGATGCAAATGTCTTGGGTTCTACTGATCGGTTTCTGGTTGATACAGGAGCAACTCGTAGTGCTCTGTCTAAAAAAATTGGTTCCTCGGGCTCCCCTGTCTGGCGCAATGATAACATCGATAGGATTCGATGGGACACCTACACCTAGCCCACTGTCACAGCCACTTGCATTTAGTCTTGATAAATTTACTGCAGCATGTCCATTTCTGCTTTCCTCGAACACGCCGGATAATATTGTGGGCATTGATATGCTTAAACATTTTCATGCTACAATACGTTGTTCCCCAGAAAGTGTGCGTGTTATCTTAAATGATAACTATCCAATGGTTGAGAGGTCTTGTCTCATCAAAGAAGATATCGCTTTGGCATCTTTACCTAGTACTTTGTGGGCTACATCAGATACCGATGTGGGACACATGGTTATTCCACCAGTGCATATTCAAGTGAAGGAAGGTGCTTCATTGCCTCGATTGCCCCAATATAAAATATCTCGGGAAGGCGAAGAAGCATTAACACTCATTGTTCAGGATTTGATCAAGGTGGGGGTTGTGGAAGAAGTCCCTTATAACATTTGTAATAGTCCTATCCTTCCTATTTTGAAAAAAGACACTGATACTAAAATTTACAGATTTATTATAGATTTACGAGAGGTTAATAAAATCGTGGTGCCCCAATACCCGGTAGTCTCTGATATCACAACACTTCTCACCATGGTTCCTCCTACTGCCACTACATTTAGTGTAATTGATTTAAAGAATGCATTTTTCTCAATACCTATTCACCCCGACAGCCGTTATTTGTTTGGCTTCACTTTGAATAATAGATCACTCAGGTTCTGTAGAGCTCCACAAGGGTATACAGAGAGTCCTAGCATTTATAGTCAGGCGTTGAAAAGGCAGCTTGACTCTTTTCCTGTACCGAAAGGGGTGGCTCTTATTCAATATGTCGACAACATCTTGTTGGCTGCTGATACCCCTGAACAGTGTAAAGAAGGAACACTGTCATTATTGTTATTTCTTGCCTCTCATCATCACAAAGTCTCTAGGAAGAAACTGCAATTTTGTAGACAGCAGGTTACCTATTTAGGTCACCTCCTGTCTAAGGAGGGACGTGCACTCACACCAGATCGCATTCAAACTATTTTAGACACTCCCGTGCCCCATCATCAGAAGGATGTCCGTGCACTGATTGGCCTTACTTCTTTTTGTAGGCAGTGGATCCCTAGCTTTTCTCACATTATTAAACCCTTGTTGGCCCTTTTGACTAAAGACACTCCGATGCCTCTCCCATGGACTACTGAGTGCCAGGATGCCTTCCAACAGTTACGTCAAGCTCTTTGCTCTGCACCAGTATTAGGAACTCCAGACTACACTAAGACCTTCACACTCTATGTACACGAGAGGGAAGGTTGCGCTCTCTCAGTTTTAACACAAACACACGGTGATAAACAACGTCCTTGTGCATATTTCTCAGCTGTCCTTGATCCAGTTGCCCGCGCGCTGCCTGGTTGTTTTCGAGCGGTGGCGGCAACGGCTGTGTCCATACGTCAGAGCGAGGGAATAGTCTTGTCACAGATTGCTTGTGTTAGTACCCCATTCAGTTGATGCCTTGTTAAATCAAACAAAAACACAGCATCTGACTAGTGCTCGCTTGACAGGATATGAATTGACACTTTTGGCCCCTCATATCACGTTAAAAAGATGTTTGACTCTGAACCCTGCTACATTATTGCCATTTCCAGCGACTCAGTCTCAGTCACAAGAGTTACATGACTGTATAGCCCTTACTGAAGAACAAACAAAGGGTCGTGTTGACCTACAAGATACACCTCTTTCTAGTCTTGATGGGGAATTGTGGGTTGATGGATCCTGCCTGAAATTGCCTGATGGCACTACATCTGCTGCTTATGCAATTACAACACTTCAGACAGTAGTTGAGACAGCTCGTATCCCACAGAAGTCAGCTCAAGCAGCCGAGTTGATAGCACTGACAAGAGCATGTGAGCTTAGTACAGAGTTGCTTGTTAACATTTACACTGATAGCCAATACGCCTTTGGCGTGGCTCATAACTTCGGGCAACTTTGGAAAGAGGCTTTCTCACTTCACATGGGACACAAATAGTGCATGGGGAATAAGCACATAATCTCCTTACTGCCTTGACCTATCCTAAGAAAGTGGCAATTGTTAAATGTAGTGCACACAAGAAAGTGACTGATAAAATAGGAGCAGGCAATGCCTTTGCCGATTGCACAGCTCGTGAGACTGCAATGCAGCGAAGTACCACATCTATGTATGGAGTTAAGTCACAGGCTGAACGTTGGCATGATGCCAGGCAAGAGGTGCTGGACATGCAGCAATCTGCTTCTGTTGATGAATTAGACCAATGGTCCAAGGAGGGAACATTGGATGACGAGGGCTGTTGGAGGAATAAAGAAATGACAAAATGGAAGTTACCCGCAGCCTATTTACATCCTATGATTCACATGGCACATGGGCCGGCACATGTTGGAGCATCCTCAATAGCAAAGCAACTTATGCAAGTTTGGAATCATCCAGAGATTGTCGGTACGGTTAAGAAAATAGTCCAGTCCTGTCTGATCTGTCTCCAGTATAATCCTGGAAAGGGAACACGAACTCCAACAGGAGGGTTTGCAATACCAACTGCACCTTTTGAGGTCCTGCAAATGGATTACATCCAGCTTGAGCGCTGTAACAACCTAAAGCATGTCTTAGTAGTGGTTTGCACTTTAAGTAAATGGGTGGAAGCATACGCTACGAAGGATAATACAGCTCTTACGACAGCAAAGGTGCTCCTAAAGGAGTTATTTCCCCGATTCGGCATTTGCCAAGTTTTGTGGAGTGACAACGGACCCCATTTTATTGGGCAAGTTGTTGAGTATCTCATGAAAGGGTTGGGAATTAAGCAGAAGTTTCATGCTGCTTTTCACCCACAATTAGCAGGACTAGTGGAACGTTACAATTCTACCCTGAAACTAAAATTGGCTAAAATACAGGCTTCCACATCTTTGAAATGGCCTGATGCATTGCCCTTAGCATTGCTATCCATTAGATCGATACTACATACACGATCTGGCCTCACACCGTATGAGGTGGTTTTTGGAAGGCCAATGAATATTTGGGCGATTCCTAAGCCACGCCCTATACATGATGTACCCTATGTATTGATGAATGACTATTTGTCTCAGTTGACTGACAGTTTGTCTTCTATTTATCAACAGGTATCTTCCAGACAGGTCGCAAGGTGAGGGCCACTGTTTACGGCCTGGTGACTTTGTGGTCGTAAAGTCATTCCAGAAGACCAGCTCCCTAGCACCGAGGTGGCGAGGACCGGAGCAGGTACTACTGGCTACCAGGACTGCAGTTCGCGTGACGAACCGGAAAAACTGGGTCCAAGCGACACACTGCCGAAAAGTGTTGCAAGACCTAGTGAGCCCAGCTGTGTTGGCAGATCACCGCGATATCCTGGTCACCGAGAAAGGACAAGCTGCAACACCTGAAGGACCTGAGGAAGTCTTCCCGGACCACACGATTCCTGGTACATCCCGATATCAGCTTCGACCCAGGAAGAAAGACATTTCATTGAAAGAGACTGAGCCACTGTCCTGGGTAGTTAAAGCCTAACTACAAAGGGGGGTAGTCTTTTAGTGACTACTCGTCTCAACGTTAGTGAAGAAATCAACGCCTGCCCAGGACCTTAGGGCACCATCTGCTTTGTTGTTTGTCGACGAAATGAATATGTCTAAGGAGAAGAAACCAACTGCTGCAAGAGTTTGTAGCAAAAGAACAATAATTGCTACTGGATTTACTTTGACTATTGTTATTGTTGCTATAATAACATGGATTGTAGAGGAAGTAGCTCCTGTCCGAAATCTACTGACTACTACTACTCCTGTCCCAATTGAACATCATTATTTTACTCTACCGTATCATGAGAAAAAGCATAGAATGTCCTACCTCAATAACACTTTCATCCAAATGTTGCACCATACACACAATGCCGCGAACGTTACCAATTGCTGGGTATGTGGAATGATGCCAGCTCATCAGAAAAAGGGAGGAACGCCTTTTATTCCCTTGCCGTTTTCACATAATGGCTCCTGCAGAGCCTGGTTTGCATTGTTGTGGGCTTCTGAAGTTGCTAATATTACTTATGCTAATGTAGGTGGACTAAACGCTCAGTTGAATAAAGTTTGTTACCCCGATGAGGAAGGAGATCCACAAGCTAGAGGAACTGTGTGGGAAATGGAGGAGTATCGCCGAGGAAATTCCTCCATACACTATGTTTTCCCTAACACTCGAACAACTAAGGGGAATGGGCCTCCTGTTATTGCTGTTACTAGAGCTCGAGCGGATCTCTGTGTGAGCAGTATTGGCAGTATTCCTGTGGGAAAAAGTGACTGTACTTTAGTGTTGAACATTACTGGAATGAACAATAGCAGCTTTTTGTCCTCACACAACACCTATTTTATTTGCGGAAGTAAAGGTTATTACCATCTACCTATTGGTTGGTCGGGAAGCTGCTACGTGTCCTTTTTGCTTCTACCTGTGTTTTTGGCACCTGCATCCTACCATAAAGACTATAAACTGTATAATGTCATTTCCAAGAACAGATTCAAAAGGACAATAAACAATGATGAGGTGGATCAAACTGATACTGCACTACAGCAGTATATTGACTTTAATTTGTGACTATTCTTCTTTGTTGGTGCGGCCTTAAACAGTAGAAAAATAAGGCGCTTGACACATGTTGTAGAGGCTGTAACCAATCAGACAGCAATGGCGCTTGGAAATATCACAGAAGAACTACAAATTGCGAGAATTGTGGCGCTCCAAAATAGGATGGTCCTTGATGTCATCCTGGCCGACCGTGGTGGAGCATGTCGCATCATCGGGAGTAGCTGCTGTGTCTATATCCCTGACCATGCCCCTTCTGTTTTTGACGCAATTTCCAAGTTGCACAAAATAGCCACTGAAATCCATCAGGATTCAGGAACTTGGACTTTGACTGGATGGCTATGGAACAGGTTTACTGTATGGGGCTGGAAGCTATTGTCAGCCTTATGTATATTTCTTGCTATTCTTTTCACTTGTTGCCTATGTATTCAATGCGGCCCAATGCTTTGTTCCCTTTGTGTTTCTACTTGCACCTCGTGTATACCGACTAAACAAAATGTTAAGAATGTAAATGCCCGATTAGCAAGTGATCAAGAAATTACTGAATTAATGCAGATAGATGTGCACGATATTTTCCGTACTTCTTATAAAGCCTAGAAGATGTCTTCAGCATATGCTAAAAGGGTCATCTGTGGAAATCTGAAATAATTTCTGTTAGCATAGGCTGAAGCCATCTTGTTTGTGGCATCCATTTTGTTAGCTATGTAATTCTTCCGTCTTCACTGTTGCTTGCCCTTCTATTCTGCTTGTGTCATCAACTCTAGTTTAACTCCTTCTGTACTGAGCTAAAAGCAATGTGCTGAGCAAAGGCCTGTAGCTGCTAGAATGCACCTGGCTAAAGATATAACTGTCAACTGTTTTTTGCTGATGTAAACAGTTCTGTTCTCCCTCCCACTCTGCTGACTAAGTGATCTCCCATCTGCCCATGTTTGTAGGTAGTTATTCCTGTGTATGCTTGTACCTTCTATTTGTAACTACATGCTTACTCTGCAACAAACTGCATATAAGCACCATGGTCTGTGACTTCAGTGTACTACCTTAGGCAGCACTTGAGTGCTGTGTGGACGTAGTCCCACTCATGAGTGATTAATAAACTTGTTATTTGAATTCCAGCTTCAGTGCCAATCTCTATTTTGTTGGTCTATGGGCCCGTGGACAAGAGAAGGGTGACCCCTGCACCGGTGTGCTCATCAAAAAGCACATTTCCACACTGTGGTTTACAAGGCTTAAGATTTCCTTTTTAGAGATTTTGGATCAATCTTATAGATCCCATGGGCCACTGAAATAGAGGGAGCTCCCGGTGCATAAGTGGACCAAGCAGCACTAAATGTGTAGCAGAAAGCCAACATGAGATATGATTGACCCACATGTAGAAGCCGAATTAACACCATGGAAGCCAGAAAATTAAGAGGAACCAGCAATTCTACCCAAAAGCACAGGGTTTACTTCTAACAACAAATCATCCGTAAAGGGGTGTAAATGGCTGTAAAATTGGGTATTTTGCACCCAAGTGAGACTGCTGAAGTCCCATCTATACAGAGGAAATATGCATTAAGGGATACGCAGCTTGGTTCCAGTGACAGTGAGCAAGAGACCCATATCCTGGCATACCCCAGCCAGTGGTTAGACGTATTGCTAGCAGCCTCCCATCATCTTCTGTGTGTTTCACGTACTGCCCTAAGTGGCATGGGAATGCCCAGAAGTGGGTATTATGCTCACTGTGTCACTGGAACCAAGCTGTACCAGGCTGATGAGCCCATAACTAGGGTGAAACCGGTCCTGGGTTGCTTGTTTTCCGGTTCATGGAGGACCTGGCCTGGCAGTTTGGGCAGGACTGTTCCAATGATGAGCAGAGTCAAGACTGATTTGCATAAGGCTGGGTCCAAACTGAGGTGCCATGGTGAGCAAAAGAATGATGGGTTGGAGTGCTCCCTGAGCTATTGCCAGCGATTAGACGTATTGCAAGCAGCCTCCCAGCACCATTTGTTTGTTTCATAATCCACATAGAATTGCCAAAGGTGAGCCACTGTAGTAACAAAACTTGTCCGCTCTCTGAGAGAGCATACAAGCCCTATTGCGCCCCCTAGAATGAGGAGCATCTCCATCTTCTTCAGAAATGCTTGGGACACAGACGGCAGGAGACATGGGCTTGATGGTAGCAACTAAGAAAGCTGCATGGCAAAGCTGTTTCTGCTCACCACGCACCTGGTGATCACTGTTGATCCGAGCCATGGATGGTAGTGAAGGAATAGCCTGTTTCAGCCCTCCTCTCACTGGAGTGGAATGTGTTGATTGCCAAGGAGTGGTATTTGTGACCTGGGCTCCTTGCTTTCAGTGAGACTACTTAACCTCTATGACGGTCTTTAAGGGATAGGCTTAGTTTTTATCCTGAAGTGTCTCATCAAGGACTGTGAGGCGGAGGAAGAGGGGGCGCTAGCTGGAGTTTTCAGATGACTTGAAAGAGTTAAAAGCCTTGGCTTACTGTACAGGCGCACGGAGTTTTATGTTTTTTCAAAACTACACATCTTGGCCACAACTGTTTTGCACTGTTTGAGCATCGCATCCTATGGGGGTTAAAACTGACTCTCCCCAACAAAGAACAGGTACATGTTCTGGGATACCTTTTTTGAGTAGGAAAATCTCAACTATGCTTCCCGGTAGATGGAGAAACCAGTGCTCATGAAGCAGGTAGTGTTGTATACACGGTCCCTGCACTGGATATGAGCAGATTGGGATCAGCGTCTCCTTTCTGAGGTTGAGCATGCATTTATCCACCCTCATGGACAGGTTGAAGAAACCAGGAAGCATAGCAGTCAAAGTCACAAAGTCAACATGATCTCACTGATGGTAGCCTGTCTGAGCATGAGAACAATGGCATGGCCTATTTTCGTTCTGTAAAAAGAATCATTCAACCCACCCTTCAAATGGGAGAATAAAGTCTTTCCCTTCAGGAAGACTGCCATCAAAACCACAGATGGAGCTAAGTGGTTTCCTGTGACAATATAACCTGTATCGGGAGTCTGATTCATACTGATTTAAGGCACACAAATAGTTGCTTCAGAACTGAGTTTCCTGAAGATTTCCTATGCTGCAAAGGAATTTGGGGTTTCAAAGAGAGTAACAGTTTCAGTGGGCGAACTTAAGAGGCTACTTGGTGTAAATGCAGGGGAGACAGTGTTTCAAAGATAGTGTATGAAGTACTTCCATTAGGATTGGTACATTCCTCTTACTATGGATCAAGGCCTTGTCTGTGTAAGAATTCGCCAGACTTAGCTTCTTGCACAGACCAAGAATTAGAGTAACTCAAGTTCTAAGTTATTTGATGAAAACACAGAACTGTAGCCATGTGGAAGGTGAAAGATTCAAAATCTCATACAACTCATCAGCTCTCAGTAGAAAGCAATCAAGGAAATGATTCCGATAGAGAGGGGAAGACAAGCCTCAATGATATGGGCATAAGTAGATGTGAGAAAGTGCCTCTTTTGACATGGTTAGCCCCGACCTTTTGCATGGTTTTGATGTGGATCCGATTGTAATGCACAGGATCCCTGCCAACCATGTCCCCTGTGCTTCTTCTCTAAAACATAACCACAATTGGTATTTCTGCCCCCCTGTAAGTCCCTAGTAGCTGGTACCCGGAGTACCTAGGGCCTGGTAGCTGAAGAGGGTCCCCTGGGACCTCCCTCAGTAGGACCATGCCACACCCCTTGCAGCTTGCATCCCCCGACAAAGTCGATATGGCACCATGCCTCGGTGCCATGCCAGCCAGCAAGCACTGACTGCAGGTATAGGTAAGCCAACCCTCTAGCAGGCCTTACAGCCCTAAGGTAGGGTGCACTATACTCCAGGTGAGGGCATGAGTAGATCTGCCTCTACAATACTTAAGTCAATTCTTAAATATTGTAAGTGCCAGGGAAGCCATGAGGAGTACAAGAGGTGGAAGCAGCACCACGATGTTCCGCAGCACCATGAAACCAGGAGAATTTGGTACCAAACAACTCCTTGTAATAAATCCACACTGATGCCAGTGTGAGATTTATTACACCATGTACTCAAAGGGCACCTCAGAGGTGCCCCCTGAAAACCTACCGACCCTGGTGTGGGCACTGACTGGTTTAGGCAGCCTGCCACACACAGACATGTTTCTGGACCCACTGGGTCGAGAGCCCCTGCTCTCTGGGACCAGAAACAATGCACATCCTGGGCAGATGTGTCACACCTCCTCCCCAAGGATGGGCCAGTGCTCGAAGGGGAAGCTTCAAAGGCCTGCCGCCTTCGTAATGCGACCACCAGCCTCTGGTGCTAGCAGCAGATGGCACCCCCCGGTTTACACCCCCACCTTGGACAGGAAAACCGTCGGAAAAACCTAGAAGAATAGGAGGTGTGCCCACCTCTGTCAACTCCACCTCTAAGGTGGGGAGGCGAGGTGAAGCACATCTTTCTGTCCCTGCCATCTTGAAGATGAGGAGACCTCTCCAATCAGGGCTAGGTCTATGCCCCCTCTTACAGGAGGGTGGCATAATTGAGGATGTAGTCACCCCAGGTAACGTGCCCATTGGCCCTACCTGCTACTCCCCTGAAATGCCCCTTAACTTCGTATTTAGGTGGCTCCCCCAGACCTGGAAATCAGATCTGCGATGACCGAATAAGAAAGAAGACATCCCTGCAGAGAAGACTGAAGGCCTGTCTCCAGCTTCGACAAACCTGCGACCTGTCTTGCAGCCAGCGACCTCTGAAAACCCTGGGAGGACTGCTGCCTTTGAAAAAGACTCCAATCTCCTGGCCCTGTCCACAAAAAAACAGCTACAAGGGCTCCGAATCCAGCTGGAACTGCGATCCCTGACCACTCTGCACCAGATGCCCACGGCGTGAGTCTGAGTAGCTCACCTGTCCATTGAAGTCTCTCCAGCGATCCCGACTTTGAATCCAGCGTTGGCTGACCTCTCTTGGACTCCACCACCATGCCTGCAGCCTGAATCCAGAGTCTCCCCCTGATCGCGACTGGCTTCGGTAAGAAGACTCCGACGACCAAAGGCACCCCAGCACCTGAAGCCCCTGCACCTTGGTGAGCTTAATTGACGGTGCCCCTGTGACCCTCTACATCTCTACTTACCTCAGCTGTCGTTGGTCTCCCTCCTGCAACCTCCGGGACAACGCCTGCAGCCTGTTTGTGAAAAGCAAAGTCTCCATTGAAAAGCATTGGGCGCCCAACATCGAAATTGCACCCTGCACCTGGCCGCCCCTGTGCTGCTGGTGGTGTATGTTTGGTGCAGCTTTGTGGCTCCCCCCATCCCCCTGTGCTTAACCTAACCCCCATAACTTGGCCCCTGCAACCGATCTACTTACCTGCAATCAGTGTGGCTTCAAACACCCCCAGTCTCCATTGAAACGTATTGGGCCGTACTCTGATTTTGACCTCTGCACCCAGCAGCTCCTGTGCAGATGGTGGTGCAGTTTTGGTACTCACCTGACACTTGCCCCTTGCTTACCATGGGTCCCGAAGACTGGAATTGTAAGTGTGATACTTACCTGTTTAACTGCAATATTGTTTTCCCCATAGCATAACGCTGAACTGCTTCAAAAATATTTAGAAAGTGAAAAGTATTTTTTTTTTAAAAACATACTTACCTTATTACGGAGATCTTGGTCTTAAAATAAAATACAAAGTATATTTTTCTAAAATTGGCGTGGATCTCCTTTTTGAGTTGTGTGTCCATTATAGGTCAATGTTTTGCAATAAATGTCTTACACTCCTCTGTTAGGCCGAAGGCTGCTCGCCCACACTAGAGCACTTTGGGTTTTACATTGAGCCCTGTACACTTTTGGTGATCCCCTGAACACTGTGCACGGTATAGCCACCTAGTGGGCATACCATATACAGAGCCAACTTCCTACAGTGAGGCTCACGTATTCACATTTCGCAATGTTTTGCAATCACAGGAAAGGCACCTGCCAAAAAGGAAACTGAAGAGACTCATGATTTGGAAAAGAGAAGAAAAATTAAATCCCTACCTTAAGCAAAAAATGGTGGATTAATTAGAACATGTCTGAAGATATCAAGAGAAACCCAAAAATACATCTGAAAAAAATGTTTGGAAAATTTTGGCTTTCTATAGGGATAGCAGTTCTCGGGTAGCTTTGCTCAACGGGGTGAAAAGAAGCTTCCTAATTGACCTTAAGAAGAATTCTGCAAAAACTGGAATCCTTAAAGGAGCATAGTCAGTTTTAGTTAATGTGATGTACTATGTCTATATTCAAGCTGTGGGTTAATTAATTAAATAAGATTGAAAATGCACCCTTTTAAAGGCATGTGTTAAAATGTTTTAAAATATTATTTTAAAAACTGACAACAAATGTATACAATCAAATGTATTCTGGTATCCCACACAAAGGTGGCGAGGTTCAGTTGTTTCAGATTATCAAAAATATCCTTTTACGGAGAACATATATTGATTTACAGGGTTTGCTTAGTGGGCACCGCAAATTCAATGTCAAAACACCTCCCAAGCTACCCACCTTAACACAGAAGATCACTATAACAAGCTTAGAAGAAAGTTGCAATTGTTAAATAACTATACAAGTCAGGATTTATAATTGGGTGTCAAATTACACTAGGTTGTAGCACAATAGTATGGCAAAGTCCTCAATGGGATCAAAAATGAGGAATATTGGCTCCCTTTTCAAGTGATAAGGGGGGTTAAGAACACTCAGAGAAAATGATTGACAACGCAGAAAGGCTAAGCTGTATGGGGGCATGTAACCATTTCTTCACAACACAGACAATTTCACATTTATCATGGTGTCAATCCGAAGCAACTAGAACACTTGTACAGTCAGTATGTGTTTCCATGGTTTAGCAACATAAATGGCTGCTGGGTTTTGCTTTTTTCTGTAGACATGTAAAAGATGCTTTTGGCAAGCTTCGCAACATCATGACTTTCAGTTTAATAAGAGTGCCATGATTCCCTGGATTTGTAGCTATGAGAAGGAAGATATTGAACATTGGTGGGAGAAAGAGGAGATGAGGGACAGTTACATGGCTTTATTTGGACTGAGAATAGACATATTACATATTATAAAGGCATCAGCCACCAAGATGTCAATGTGTTGAAGGCAAACTGTTATACTTTAAAATATGCTTGAGAAATTTGGAATGACTAAAGTAAAATGGAGGGCTGATGGCATACAAATACAAGTGTGACCAAAAGAGTTTGAAGGGCCGATGTAAATGTTGAAGAGAATTGAGACAACAAGGATCCACCACAACTCCCCTTATGGGGCAAGAGGCAGTTTCAGACAGTTGCTCTGCATGGATTCCCCTTTGAGAGAAGTTCAATAGTCACGATGCAAGCCAGCATATGGCAACGGCTGCAAGGTTAGAACCAGGAGGTAGGTGCTCTAAAATAATGCAGTTATTCACCACAGGAATAGCACACCTTCCTTTAAGACACCTAGGAAGTCACCCTACAGGTGAAAAGGGGATTACCCCATTACTCAATTATGGACTGCTGGACAGCTCTGGTTAGAAAATACTTCAATAGGCATATCAGGTAAAGACAAACAAAACAGCACACAAAAACATTGTACCAAATATTCTTCTGTGCCATAGAGAGAAACAAATTGTTCATCATCTTCAAGTTCCCGGGCAGCCCCAAAATCTGTCAGCTTATAGACAGACTGGCCATCTTCACCAATCACACGCATGATGTTGCCTGGCTTGATGTCTCTATGAATTATACCATTCTCGCGAAGATGATTCATCCCTGCCACTAGAGTGGATTAAAAATAAAAAAAAATAAAAACACATTTTAAGTGGCATGCCATCTAAAGGACAAGAAGAGCAATTGCATTTATAAGCACTGGTTCAAGATGGCTACAACAGATCATATATTAAAACATTGAGAGGCTTTACTATCTTAGTATCATGCCCTGCAGAAAATACAAAAATATATCCATCACAAAGAAAAAAAGAAAAACATTACTTACCTGTAACCATCGATGTACGCCTTGCTTCTTTTGTAGTTTCGTAAACTGAGCTTACTCCTGCCATACAGTTTTTGGGCTGGAAAACTGCATATGCATGTGTCACCTGGAAGCCCAAAGTGCATTGGGCAAAGACACCAGCTTAGTTTTATTGTTTCCCATCCTGCCACTTGTCCATTTAGTCATGGCTACAGGTAAGTAATGTTTTTGTTCTTCAGAATGCATTCGCTTTTCCATTCACATAAACTCAAACTGAAAAGCTACATCCTGCAGGTCAGCTAAAGGAATGTTTCCAAGGAAAGACACAGTTGCATCATAAGTGGTGAATGTGGTCTACATGTACCCCACTATCAGCACATGCGTAGCAAGTGAGAGTACAACACAATATCTTTCTCAAACCTTCTTTACATTCTCAAACACTGTAAAGCACTCAAGATACCCGCAAGAGTCATGTTCGCGCTATATAAAACATTATAAATAAAAAAATAAAAAATAAACCCCGACAGGTCTGCCACATGGAAGGGACGAGCACCTATCATCTCCAGCTCTAACTCACAAACATCTCCTTCCTCAGCTTATAAGTACAGCAGATATATTCGGGCCTGGTATCCCCTGAAACACACTGCCAATAATTTTAATCCTCCCAGAAATACCCACACCCAAATTCAAACATATTAATTCTCCATCTTAGTCCCTCTTCTTCCCTCTCCCCTTTGCCCTCTCTCTCAGTTCCTACTTTTCTGACCACCCAACTACATACCTACCTTCCTGACCAGCCAAGCAGATGGCTAACACTTGCCATATAGTTGGCTACATCACCCACACAATCACCCATGAGTAAACTGTGTACAGACCACATCATGTGTGCTCAATACACTTATGGAATCCAATAATTGGCTCCTATGTGGCACCCAACAGTACCTTTCACCCAACAATATCCACTACACACCAATTGTCCTTTAACACTCATAATCCCCCAGGCACCCTCACTTAGATGAGATGAGGTTAGCTTAAACATATCACGCTTCCATTAGCATGTCTCTGATGCTTAAGCAACCTACCACTCACTTCTTCGTGCTCCTTGTGAAAGGGCAGAATGCGGTCATTCACAATGAAGTTAGCCACAGGCTGACGTAGGCTAACCCACTGTCCCATGCTATATGTTGTAGTGGGTGGAAGACAATAGTGAATGGCACAATACGAGACAAAAGAATGTAGAGGGCTGACAAAGTCCCTGCAATTAAGTATACTATACATATCATTTTAGTAGATTTAAAGGGTCTTGGCTAACGCCAGACCTAAATAAAAGGCCTTATCACATTCCAAAAACAGTGGGATGCAAAGGGATTGAAAAGCAGAAGAAACTAGGATTCTGTCAAGTAGAGAGAAGTTTTGTGGATAGCTCTTCGGATTGTAAAAGCACCGAAAATACATATTTACAAAACAAGTGTAACTTGAAATGGTGTGATATATCAAATCATATGGAGTACACCTAACATCTGAGAGGAGTACATTACATACTCACACTCGTGGCACCAAAATAATTCAAAGGTGTCCGAGACAAAGTTCCAAAGATCCAACTATGGTTTGGAGTTTGACGAGTGACAAATCATCTGGAGTTACTTTTGTGTTTGCAAACCATCTGCACTTCTTGCTTGTTGTTTTGAATATCTGACTTTTTTGTCTTTGAAGAGATCTTGGAAGCTTCTACGATTATATCCACTTAGCTGGATCTCAGACAGACGTTTTTGTTTTTTGATTTGCTTATCCCGAGTTACTATAACTAGTGACATAGAGCAGTGCTCAGATGTTGGGGAATATGCTCACTTTTCTAAAAAGTAAATCATATGGCACACATTTTTTGCTTATTGTTTATACCGAAATTTCATATGGAATTTAGGGTTCCTGTGCGTATATATCATGTAAACTATGCCATACACAGAATTAGTGTACTGAACAGCTACTGAAGAGGGATTTTCATTTTGTGCCTGTCAGACTTATTCGCGCTAGAGAAAAAGTAGTCAGTGCTCTGAAGGGAAGGTCTTCTTCTTGGATGCCATTCTACAAATATCAATTAAAACGTAGCAAGGTGACTAAGCGTACTCCTAAGGAGGACAGCCCCCAAGCAGCATTGTAAAATAAAGCAGTCACAAATGCACATATAGCTTACTATGAAGAGTTACAAATAAATCTGCCATATCCAGTGCTAACAGTGTATTTGTTGTCAACTTGCTTAACAAAGTCCCACAGTCGAATCCTCTCATTATCTAGCGCAGACAATGACGGTCTGGAGTTCATTTGTGTAACTAAACCTCACATTTCACATTCCTCGATACTGTCAAGTAAATTATGATACGCCTTCTAATATATTATCAAGGGATTTATGTTTCACAGGTATAGTATCTTATGAAATATTCCCAAACTGATTTTTGTTGAGCAAATGTTATACTTTAGAGTCCTCAGAACCTACCCACCCACACAAACTATCAAAGGCATAATTACCATTCAAAGCTTCATTCGGTTGACATTCTGTACAGGTAAAACAATCTTCAAGATCAATATGAATAAAACCAATTCCAGATTTTCATTTGAACAATGCAGCACTTTGTTTTGAGGACATGCCCCTTTCAAGCCACCTGTTCTACATGTAGGAATTTCCTCTCATTAGCCCCATAACTCATGGTCCACCTTCTTTGCCTGTGGGGCAAGAACATTTGCTCTGAGACTCCCCATACGTCATCTCCAACTTCCAATCTATCTCCAGGTATGTATGATTTGTTGTTAAAGTCAAGCAGTAGCAACCTCATCCCATGACTAGAAGCAGATGCTTCCTTCAATGTTACTTTCTCTAAATCATCCAAAACCTAATCAGAGCTCTTAACAGTACTATAGAGCCTCTCATTTATTAATGTGACTTCACCCTACATTGCAAAGCTATTATGTGGGAGTTAAGACTATTCTTCTTTACTGATATCTTTCCTAACAAAAATTATTAAATGCACCCTTAGGTGAGATTTTATCCTCTTTACTGTAGCCTGCATAAGAGTGGCACAATCCTCAACAGCTGATGGGCTCACTATCTGTGTTTCCCAAACAGCAACTATGGCCAATTTCTTAAAATATTTAACATCCAACTATGAAAGGTGCCATGTTATTCGCCCCGCCCCAAATTCCATCAATGCTTCAAGAGCTCCTCAAACTAAGAATTAAAATTGTTATTTTCAGCAGGATCAGACATATCTAAACTATCTGACAACCATTCTCATGAGACTTGGTAATCTAGATTAGGGTTTACTAAATGCAACCAGTGCAATTTATATTACTTTTAATTTGTTCATTTCTCTCTGTCTTAAAGGCTTTCTCTACAGTGGGTTTAATATTCAATAAATGTTAATGCAGGATTAACAGCCACATTGTCCTCAATGCATCATTAGGGAGCAAGAACATACATTTTCTTTGCACCTCCCTTTTAATTCTGATGAATGCAGGGAATACATCAAGTCTTGCTAATCCAATTTGATCAATGTAGCGCATAATTAACTAGCCAATGCCCATGGAATTAAAAACAACATGAAGTCTAGAGTTAGCTATGCTTCCCCGTTTAGTCTTAACAAATAAATCAATAATGCATTATCCTTTAGAGCAAAAATCTCATTTGGGGTACTGCTGTCAATAAGACAATTACCACGGTGAAGATACCCAAGCTTTCAGCCTGGCTTTTGAACAGTATACTTCTGGAAATCAGTGTGTATTATCGCATTCCTTGATTTATAAGTTTTAGATAAATCAGGGTCTAGAAACAGCGAAAAGCTCAACTTTTTTTTACCATATGCTTCATTCTTTTCCACTTTATACAGTGTCTTGCCCTTATCTACTAGGAACCTCGCCTTGAGTATTTACCTGGATACAGCAAAAATACCTGTATTCCTCCATTCAATTTGTCTGACTGGAGGAAATATTATCCCGCTTTTGACTAAATTTAGGGACATTTGGGATATCACCTTCTATAGCGGATTAGCATCCACCCCTGGTCAGATAAAATTCCTCTCGACCCAAGTTAAAAATGGTACCTCAATGTTCCTACTCTCTTCAGACAACGAACATTCAGTTTATGAATTCAAACAACTCTGGGATATTTTCTCGTGATTTTCCTTGGATTCCATTTTTGTCAGCTGCTTATGTGGAAGCTACACACTATGAACCCCCTTTCTAGTACCTCACCAGGGACTACTTTCTCATTTCCCACTCTTGTGCTCTACAGCCACGCAATTACACCACTTCTCTCTCTAACATTCTCCTTTTCCATAACCAATCTTCAAAAATTGCTTGCAAAATCAAAAGAAAAATCTGCAGCTTTCCAATTTGGAAAGCACATGACATCCCACTTTTTCAGAATTTAAAGACATCTTTATTTATTGCTTGTACTTTTTATGAATTGGAGGGAGCATTAATGCAGGGACACATTGCCTTATAAAAATGAGGTTTAACACAGTCTCTGATCCAATGAAAGTGGGCATTCTAGTTGAGTTAACTGTTGGGGTGGCTGGAATTACAGGGCACCGCTTAACCACACACTAGATAAACACTCCTTGTCCTAGGGCATTCCCACAGCTCAGACATGTCGACAAACATTTGGACCAGCGGATGCAGATCTAAAGCAGATACATACCAACATCTCGCAAGACGATTAAGAACTCAGATTCTGGTAGTCCAAAGGCATTGGTTGGTTCCTCTAAAACCGTGTACAAGCTGGCACACGGGCAGTACTCCATCACAAGAACCTTGTGTCGTGTGGCTGTCTGAACAGGAAAAAGAAAATAAACAATATGCCACCCAGTGATGTATTACATTTAATGGAAGCAATGGTTTATTGCCTAAGAGTTGTACAAGCATAGGTTTGTGAACAGGTGTTTGGAAATTAACATTTAGTGCTGAAATCTTGCACCAGCAGGTAACAACGTATTTCAGAGTTCACAGAAGCAAGCAATAAGACTCAAAGTAATTCTGCCAAAATATAGTCTGCATTCAACAGTAATGTTTGTGAGAGAGAGAATATGAAACAGGTCAGAGAAAGATACAAAGTGAGAAGGAGGGAGAGAAAGGGAGAGAGAATGACTGTGTGCACATAGAGCTATTCAATCCTAACCACCACCGTGGAGACTCCAAAGCATTGAATTAAGTTATTTTTCAGGATATGGATAATGCTTAAAATGTAATAATGACAAATAAAAATTCACACTATTAAAAGCAGTCAAACAAAATCATAAAATAGCAAAAGAATGTGTCTATTTCTTTGTGCGTCTGGGGGTAGTGGAAAGGTCATGGCAGCACAGAGTAGAGAGAAAGTTTGTGGATAGCCCTCCGGACTGTAGATGCCCCGAAAAACACATTTACAAAAAAAAGTGCAACTTGAAATGGTGTAATATATTAAATAAAAGTCACTCCTGGGGGAGCACATTAGTTGTGTTACATTTGTTTTCTTGATTTCTTGTGTGTTTAACAGAGTTTAGAGTCGGGATAGAGTGATGGGAATGGATTTTAAAGGGGAAGTAGTAAGTTGTTTTTGTAAGCTGTAAGTGGTTGTGTGTGCCAGTTAGTAGGGTGACATTCCTAAACAAGTATTGGCAAAGCTAATAGGTCTCGCCTATGTAAGAACTATTGGCTTTGCCAATATACTTTAGCCATATTGCACACCAGCGTGGCTGCTAGACAACATGGCTAAAAGTTAGTGGAGTAAAGGAGAGTGGCGTGGAGTGGACTGTCAAAGTAGAGTGGAGTGTCATGGAGTGCTGTAGAATGGTGTGAAGTGAAGTGTCATGGAATGACATGGAGTGGTGTAGTGTCGTAGAGCGAGTGGAGTGCAGTGCTGTAGAGTGGAAGGGCGTAGAGTGGAGTAGACTTGAGTGGAGTAGACTATCAGAGTCCAGTAGATTGTCGTAGAGTGGAGTGACAAAGTGTTGCAGAGTGGTGTAGAGTGGAGTGGTGTAGAGGGTGTTGCGTAGAGTGGTGTACAGTGAAGTAGACTGTAGCAGAGTGGATTGGCATAGAGTAGAGCAGTGTAGGATATTGAAATGGCAGAGTGGAGTAAAGTGTTCTAGAGTTGAGGGGCATAAAGTACAGTGGAGTGGCGTAGTGTGTCAGAGTGGAGTGGCATAGAGTGTCAGCGTGGAGTGGCACGTAGTGGAGGGGCGCAGAGTGGGGAAGTAGAGTGGAGTAGTGTGTCATAGAATAGAGTGGAGTAGAGTGGCATAGAAGGAGTTGTGTAGAGCATGGTAGAGTGGAGTAGTTTTGTAGAGTGGCATGGAGTAGAGTGTTGCACAGTGGAGTTGAAAGATGTAATCTTATAGAAGTATATGCTAATCCTGCAGTTTGTGAATGAAATAGGTATCAGATAAGTGTTTGTACTTTTGGCTGAAGTGGGTTAACGTTTTGTTTATGACAGAACATAAAGCGTGTCCATTTTGCTGCATAACATTGCCTTGTAGTTGGTTTACGAGCCTCTTTAAGAATGTTCATACAGTCTTGAGGCAAATTTAAATATCCAAACTCTAAGACTTTTGGAGTCAAATTTCTAGATTAATTTCTTTGGCATTGGGATGTCTTAATGTTCCATGGTTCTGCGTGAGACGATCCGGGTTCAGGTGAAGCTTCTCGTGTGAGACTAGAGATAGTTCCATAAATGTTGAGAACCATGGTTGTCGAGCCCATGTGGGAGCTATTAGTATCATGGTGATAGATGTTTGTCTGAGTTTCCGGACTACTAACGGAAGTAGTGGGAGAGGTCGAAAAGCATATGCAAATATCCCTGAGCAGTTCACCCATAGAGCATTGCCTTTGGATTGGTGGTGGTGATATCTGTGAAGTGTGGGCATTTCGCGTTTTCTTTTGTTGCAAACAGGTCTATCTCTTGGAACCACTACTTGTGAATGTATGGTTGAAGAACACTGGGGTGAATCTCCCATTCGTGAACTTGTTGTGATCTGCTCAGAAAGTCCGCAATCCGATTGCTTGTCCCTGGGACATGTTCTGCTAACAGATGAATGTTGTGGTGTATTGCTTACTTCCATATTTTCTGAGCTAGGTGGATAATTGGAGAGAGTCCCCCCCCCTCCCGTTCTTGTAAATAATACATTGTTGTCCTATTGTCTGTTCGAATAAGGACAACTTTGTGCTGTAGGGGAGTTAAAAAGGCTTTGATCGCTGAATGAAGAGCTTGCAGCTCTAGGTGATTGATATGGAGATTTCTGTGTTTGGAATCCCACAGTCCCTGAACAGTAAGGTTGTGGAGATGTGCTCCCCATCCTGTTAGGGAAGCATCTGTTGTTAGAATTATTTGGGGAACTGAGTCTTGAAACGGCTGCCCCTTGGATATAATTTGTGGATTCCACCATTGCAGAGAGTGATATGTGCGGTTGTTTACCAACACTAGATCGTGAAGTTGACACAGTGACTGAGTCCATTTGTAGTGTAGCTCCTATTTCCCTTATAGGCTCTGCGCATTGGAATAATATATCCTATAGGTTTGACATAGGACTAAGGTCGGTATGTCCCTATCGAGTATATTAAACTTAATTACTTGTGCCAGCTAGCTCAGAGGCCACTAGAAACTTCTTGACGACAAGAAGGGAGTAGTTTCTGGCAGCCGCAAAACATGACCACTGTGTTTCCCTTACAGAATCAGGACGTGTCCCAGAGTCGTAGAAACAATAGATAACTATTTCACTCAGCTCAGTCGTGCATATCTTGGTTACTCTCAAAGTTACACAGAAATAACAGACGGGCGTTTTCAATAAAAAGGTTTATTGAACTGTCTTGTTTCTGTTGTAAGTTAAATGTGCTGTTACGATCACAAGACAGTATGCGAGATAAATAATGTACAGAGTGAGCAGTAGAAATAAATAATACTGCGTTAGCATTATCTTTTCAGCATATATGCATTTACATAAAATGACACAGCCTAAAAATGCGAGTACTCATACGATGCGTTTCTAGCCTAGTTCTACCCCAGTGTACCTAACCTGTCCTAGGTGTAGGGAGAAGTAGAAGTAGGTGATGTAGTCCTGACTAGAGTATACTAAGAGTATGTTGCGCCTAGCATGCCAAGAGTCTAGCATGCCAAGAGTCTAGTATGCCAAGAGTCCCTCTAGGTTCTAGTCTGCTCCATACCTGAAGAATGAGAGAGGTAGGAATCTCTTTCCTAGACTCGAACTCCAACACCCCGCAAGGGAAGTTAGATCACTGGAAGCTGGACTCTCTGCGTGCAGGAATGACAGCGTCTTCTCAGTGCGTCCGGCCGGGAATCGGGCTCCTCTGAAGTCGAGGTCTCCTCTGATTTACAGGGGTTTGGGAAGGTATATTTATACCTGAAAATGTTAGCATTGACGTGAGTTGGGCAGCGAAAGACGTCATGAATGAACCCCTAAGGAATAATGGTTCATGCATAATATATGAGTCCTTGAAGAAATCAATAGTCCTGGGCAAGGGAAACTCCCGCAGCCTAAGAGTCTGTTTTTTCATGAACTCGTTGTGAGGCTAGGGTGGACGGATGTCGGAATCCATGCCTGTATTTGGAGTGCGTGGTTTATGCCTAAATAAGGTCTGGGATTTTATGCCTATATAAGGGCAAGGCGAATTGTGCCTATATAAGGACATGAGTCTGGAAAGCCCGTTTATGGACACCCTAGGAAATATACAACACCCACTCCTCTTTCGTGTGTACGATAATGCTAAAATGCTAAACATATAAAATGCTAAAACATTAAAATGGAGTACTGCATATTAAAAATATTTTCTAAAAGCATTAAAAAACATATTGAAAATGCAAAGGTTTCCGTACATCATTAAGCAATGTCTTCATTTCCAGCATAAAGTTCGAAATAAATGCAATCGGAATGAAACATAAAAGCAATAATTACATATGACGAAAATGATCGATAACTTAGTACAAAATCGAAGTTATTTCCTGTCATAAAAATTAAATGAACTGTTCTAGACACACAAGATGACTAAGTGTCCCTGGAAGTACTGCCAAGTCCGTATTATAAAGCTAGTTCTACTTTAAGCAGATCGAAGTGCCATTTTCGTTCGAAAAAATGGGACAAAAGTTCAAATTTGGTAGAGTTCCAAGTGTTTGAAAAATGAAGGCCAAATTGTTACTGCATCTCTGGAACACAGTATGCTGATTCAGAGTCAGTTTATGGGTCTGGTGTAAACATGAGATCATCTATTTCAATAGACAAAACATCATCCACAGTCGTTGGTGTAAGTTGGAACACCTCGTGTAAGAGATTGACCGCACAAAGATGTGAAGCATCGCTCTCAGCATAGGTCGCCGCAGCAATGTTCGCGTCCGTTGTTACCTGTGTGCCTGGAGTTGTCTCTCGTACCTCAGCAGCAGCCGGAAGCGTCTGTGAGATCTCAATGAATGCTGACATCAGGATTGGTAGCCTCTGGGGACAACACAAAGCATGGGCCGTTATCGGGACCAGCAAAGTATCGACGTCCTTTGGCGTGGCTGATGGATATGTTAGACAAGCGTCCAACACGCATTCTTCACCGCATAGCAGGCATCGTAGAACAGGTAAGATGCAATCTTGCCAGATTGGTCTGAATGACAGGAACCAAGTTGTATTAAGGTCCCTTAGACGAGTCATGCCCAATAGCTGTACTATTCGCTCACGGCACTTTCTTTCAAGGAGAGCTTTCTCCATTTCGCTCGGAGTGATGTCTGCGAATAGGCTGGCCATAGCGCAATAGCAGAAAGATGAATAAAATTCCGGCAACAAGTGCGAGAATTAATGGTATGCCACCAAACACCGAATGTGCAAAGTTGGGGATGATTCCAAGTATTGCCTGGAAAGGTGCTAACAGACCGGAGCAAATGCTCTTAAATACATGTACAATTCCGGTCGTATCTGACATGTTAAAGATACGTGATACCATTTCTACGAAATGTATAGGGCAGTTTGTACGTATTAAAGTCTGTATCTCAGCCGAAGTCCTTGCTACTTGTAGATCATAGGTTTCTTTGGCCGAGGTCAAAGGCACTGTTTGCTGTAAAAGCATGGCTTTCATTCTGCTTAAAGTATCAAATCTTATAAAAGAGACGTTCAGCGAAGGCCATAGCGGCGACTCCCTGACTGTGTCTATTGGGGCAAACAATACTTGCATACAGCAAGTGACCCTGGAGTTGACCGTTACTAGATATGGGATGCCTGGCAACATTCCACAGCAACTCTGATCATTCAGCATGAGGTAACTCCCGTTAGAAAGTTGTCCAAACGTTGGATTAATCACAGCAGCTGGTGTACCATGCTGATGGCAAGACAAATTTGCCACTGAACCATTACAAGTCCCGTGTAAAGAAATGTCCTGACACATAAGTGAACCGGTCAGTGCATTTTTACAGTTGGTACCGCTAAGAAACACTTCACGATCCCCACTCCAACATCTATGTGTATACGGTAAATCCCAAGATGTCTTAATGTATTCCTTACCCAACCTTTCATATTTGCCTGCTTGCATTTGTCTGAGGCAATACTGAAACTGAAAAGTTGTCACAGGTAATGTTATTTTGCCATGAATAACCCATTCTGTAGCTGGTTTTTCTGCCACTGTGAATGGTAACTTCTCCAGTTTTTCAATGCTTAGCACTGTATACCTTGCTCCCCTTTGTGCCAATTCGATCTGTTTATCAGTGAGATTGTATTCTGCAAACAGAGACGACGTGTTGATGAAACGCCAAGGCACATAGCCCGCTCGCAAAGATTGCAGCGTCCAGCTCAATAACACTATAGAACGTAATTGAGATTGACCTTGTTGTAACATAGCCAAATCTTGTTCTAGAATGTCGATAGCAGATGATACAATGCCATCCAATGAATATATTCTGGAGGACAAAGTTGTTAACCCATTGTCGACCACAGAGAGCGCTTTCTCTAAATTAATACGATCAAGTTCACGTATTCGTTCTGCGGCCTCTATCTGTGACACTTTCCATGCTTCATTATAAGCAGCATAAATGCCGGCATATATGAAACGTTTTTGACGCGGTTTTCTTGGTCCAAGCAAGAATTCCCTAAGATCTGCGTCTCCTGTAAGTAAGGATAAGTGTTGTTTCACATCCTGTAGTGTAGATCTATGCAGCCATTCGAGGCATAATTTTCCTACACTGTATGTTGTTACTACCCCCGGATGTTGTCTTTGGACATATCTTGGGTCTGGCCTATGAATAGTAAAGCCCTGAGTTTTGTTCAAGAACCTTTCCTGACAGTTGTTTGTGTCTAAGGGCCAGATCAACCATTTCTTCCAATTTGGATCAGATCTGTTGAATTGTAGTATATTGTCAACTGTCACCACTGCCTTTGTATTATTATCACTGGCAGGTGTTGGCACAGAAGGTGATTTCATCTCTTTGATCTTGGCCAATCCAAGACAAGATGTTTGTTGGACGGTTTCATTCAAAAACAGTACTTGTTCAGGGATGATACAGGCTCTAAATAAAGCTTCTATACCCTGTACTTGCCAATCTTTACTACCCCAGACAGTTTTTGTCTCTATTGTGTCTTTCCATAAGTCGAAACCCTGTGTTGACAGTTGGGCAATAAATGCTGCAGAGTAAATCTGTTTCGTATTTGTTAACATAATTTTCAGTCCTGTTTTGTTTACATTTCTGTAGTAAAACGTTTCTGGGTCAGATGTATTGTAACCTAAAAAATATGGAAACTTACTAGCAAAAGTTTTTGAACTACCTTGTGGTGGTGTAGGACAATGTTCCCATTGGTTAAACATAAACACATTTCTTGGATATGCAGTTTTATGCAAATAATGATGACCATAGTGGTTATAACAATACAGTTCTTCATAGTCTGATGAACCCTCTAAATATTCATTTTTAGAAAATGCAGCAGATTTTTCTAGATCAAACATTATGTCAGTCACAGTCTCAAAGTCCCAATCATCTGAATAGGTACTGGACGTAATTAAATCACTTAGTGAAATTTTAAACAAATGTGGAATGTTCAATTGTTCCGTTGGTCCGAAAATTTCATAATCTGTTTTGTCCCACACTATACCATCCTGTATAGGAACAGCTGTGATGTTTACTGATGACAAGTCTCTTGCTTCACGATGGGAAGATTTATGTGGTTTCAAAAGTACGTTAACGCCTTTTCCTTCACTATCCACATGGATGTATCTGCCACTTATAAGCACGCTTATAGTTGTTACCAAAGCTAACCAGAGCAGGAAAACAAAAAGTCCAGATGTAATCCAGAGTTCAATCCATGGAGAAACCAGATAAGTCTTTTTCAGAAAGTGAATAAAGTCTTGTACTTGCTGCTTTAGTTTGAAAGTTGCTGGCGTCGTTTCAGGTTCGCTTGGATCTTCTGAGAACGTATCAAAGTCAATGAAATAGCCAGAAGCAGTTCTGTCAATTGTTGGAATTGCATCAGGATTTGTAGAAATCACAGGAGACAGTTCATCACGTGTCACGTTGGTGTAGACAGGTGTATTTGGACGAACTGTTATTTGGTTGTCAAGAGGGATGAGTTCCATAGCTTGGTTGCTTAGTCCTTCATTTGTTACAGCTGAATTCTCGATCGTGATCAGTCTTTCAGTCTGAACCTCTTGAATAGTAGCGAGAGGAGTGCGTCTGCTACTAGGTCGGAGTCCACGAGGCCTACTGCTTAGTATTGGCCACATACTGTGGTTTGATCAGGTCGATGGACACAAATCTTTTCTCCTTTCTTCCAGCAAGGGGCGGCAGAAGTACTGTCCTTGTTCCTTGAACAGCTAGAACAGGTACCGGTTGTCTGTAAGAAGGTCCAAATTCCTTCTTGTCCGCGATTTTTTCTCTGACTAGATCCCCAACTTTTGGAATCCAGACAGGCCTTGCTGGGACCGCCGATATTTCCCCAGTGGTGGTTGGCTGTAGGGATACGTTGCTTTGTTTCGTTCTTAATTTGTTAAGATCCTGTAAAACAGCCAAACGATCTTTGATATCAAATGGTTTATTTTCCACCACTGTGCCTACGTGTTCTAAGTCTGGAACCCACATTCTTGTCCCAAATAGGACCTCATATGGAGTGACCCCCCTAGAGAACTTCTTGGCAGATTGTTGAGAGCGCGCTGTACGCTATTGAGGTGTTTGACCCACCCATCACCCGAACCTAATACCCTAGCTGTTATAGACTGCTTTATGTCCCGGTTTTTCCTTTCCACAACAGAATTTCCCTCAGGATGGAATGGAGAGGAGTACCGCAATGCAACGCCCAGACTGGCCATGGCCTCCTTGTAAGCCCTAGAGCTAAACGCAGGACCCTGGTCAGAATGTAGCGTGCCTATTGCGTATGTGCCGATAAAGACTCGCAAATCCTTTATAACAGTTCGAGCGTCAGCCGAGCGCTGAGGCCATAACCATAGGAACCTAGAGCATGAATCCACTGCAACCATGATGTATTTATAATTACCGTCCCTTTGCAAGGGACCGCAGTGGTCCAGGTAAACACAAGCTAATGGTTTGTCTGAAATTAACAAGGGTGTCTGCGCAGGACGTTTCACTGTTGATACTTTCATCCGTTGGCAAATTTCACATTCTAAAACATAGTTCTTAGTTTGTTTCCGAATGCCAGGCCACCAATATCTTTGCTTGAGTAAAGATACTGTCGCAGAAACACCTGCATGGGCAGAAGCTATCCCTTCGTGTGCTGCTAGGATTAGTCCTAATCTGCGTTCCTTGTTTGGAATTACCCTATCCCCCACTCCAGGGATTCGAGCAAAAGGAACGTTATTCGCATCAATTACATAAGAGTACTTGAGTGGAAACTTTTTTGGTAACGCTGCACTGCTGCCTTTGCTCGAAGCATTGACAGCTAACATTATCTCACCGTCTATTTTTGTTTTTGAACGAGTGATCGCAGCTACGGAAGCCGTCTGCACAGCCCCCTTTGCGGCTTCGTCAGCCAATGAATTCCCTGCAACGTGAACGCCATCACGCTGATGACTCAGTGTGTGAATCACGTGAGCCTTTGGTAGTTCGTTTTTCAACTGAACTACTTGTTCCCAAAGCAGTTTGTGCTTTATTGTGCCACCTTTCGCATCTTTGAAACCATTTTCAAGCCAGTTTTGTATATAGTTATTATACGACTGAACACAGTAAAAGGAATCGCACACGATTAGTGTGAGGAATTCTCGATCCGTACTCTCAAGTGCCAGTTTGAATGCTTGTAGTTCAGCTCGCTGAGCTGTACAATCACCTAGTGATTGAGTTTTTGTGACCATAGGTCTGAAGATGCCATTTCGCATGCGACCTTTAACGATAGCACACGCTGCACTGTAAGCTTGCTTACTCCCTGTTGCGGGCTGTGCGGATCCGTCAGTGTAAATTATGAATTCATACTGATCGAGAGGCAGAATCTCAGTGGGCAGAGGACATTCTTGTTCATATTGGAGAAATGCTTGTGTTTTTAAATCTGGATCAAAAACGTATTCAACATCAGGTGCAGCAAGAGAATTAACCCATTGTATCCATCTCGGATGTAGTGCTTTAGCATTTGGAATGCTTGCTTTTGTGACCGCTTCTAAAGCTGGTACCGGGGTTACGACAATTATGCGTTTCCCTTGGGCTAAGGCTCTTTCTTTTGCTACAGCTGTTTGAACTGCTGTTAGAATTTTTTCAGTAGAACTGAATCGCATTTCCGCTTGTGTGTACAAATGTGATTTGTACGCAATTGGTACTTTTTCACCCTCATTGAAGGTTAAGTAGGTGAATCCACATTGACCCGAAATTATTCGGATCACCAAATTTCTTTGACTTACGCGTGTTTGTAAGTGTTTGGTTGCTAACATGTTAGCCTGGAGTGAACGCAAAATTTCTGTGTGTTCCTGTGTCCAGTTTTTGATTGAAAAATCAGGTTTGATTAATGCATAGAGAGGTTTAACCCTTTCTGCATAGTTTAGTATGTACGTTCTTCCAAAATTTAGGAAACCCAGGATGGATTGTAAGTTTTTTAGCGTCTTTGGAGGTTGGAGCAGCGCACATTTCTCTAAAAAGTTAGCTGCCAAGCTCTTGCCTTCACTTGAAAGCTCATATCCCAAAAATAGGACATTGAGATGGGCAATTCGGGACTTTTTAAAGTTGAACTTGTAGCCCTCAGAGGCGAATCCCAGTATAATGGTGCTCACCCTGTTCAAGTGTTTTTCCAAGTCATCGTCTGTCAGATAAATGTCATCGACATAGGACAATGCCTCGTTGTCATAAATTTGTAATAACTCCGTTACTCTCGCTGAGAATAAACCTGGGCTGTTCTTGAACCCTTGTGGGAGTCGACAAAAGTGACGCTGGGTCCCCATTATGGAGAATGCCGTTAAGTACCTACTTTCAGGTGCTATATTTTGACAAAAGAAACCATTTGAGATGTCTAATGTTGTTTTGTATTTTTTACGCACAATGTTATTCATTAATGCTGTGCTATGTGCATTTTGCACTGCAAAAGTTTTAGAACAAGTGTTTAAATGTCTGTAGTCCAAAACTAGACGATATGTATTGTCTGGTTTGGAGACAGGAAACAAAGGATTGTTCATTGCGGAGGTGCATGTTTCAATCACCCCTTGATATTCAAGTTGATCTAAGATCTCCCTGACCTGTTTTTTAGCTTCTTGCTTAATAGGATACTGCCTCTGTGCAGTTGGTTCATGTTTCAGATTTATTTTATGGTGAGGTGAGTCCTCATCCCATCCTACATGATTTTTATATAATGCTGGAGCCTGGGCCACTGCCCATTTTCTGGCATATGTATATTTTAGGTGAATTGGTATGTGATTGGAGAAGGCAGGCATAATAATGTCCTCGCCATGTGGGCACTCCCTGACAAATTGTGGTGGCCAGTCCTTTTCTGCTAGAAGTATGTCATAACCCTTTGATAGTTTTTCCCAAAAGAGTGCTTTAACCTGTCTAGGTTTGTCTCCCTCCATCCGGAGTGTTATGTCAAATAACTTTTGTGGAGTACTAACCCTGGTGTCTACAGTCTCTACCGTAATGTACTCATTCAAGTCCACTATCTCCAGAAGTTCCTTCAGGTTCTGGCGAGCTATTGTGACTTCTGCTGCACTGTCCAGCATTGTCTGAGCCCATTCTCCGTTCTTGAGTTGTGTTCTCAGTATTCTCGGCATTTCTGATCTTCAGACCTGCTACTTTCTTTTTGGAGAATTGAGGTTTTGCCTTAGTTTTTGGAGCGTGTTTGTCGTCTTTCGATTTCACGCGTTCTTCTCTATGTTCTGTTCGTCCTCTTCTTTCCGAAGTCTGTGATGAGACCTGAAAGGGACGAGAGGAACGTGTATCAGTATCTTGATACCTATCAGGTTTTCTCAAATTATCCCTATTCCTGAGGTTATACCTCCTTTCAGAGGGCTCCTTTTGAGGAGACCTACCTCGGGATTGAGAACCTTTCTCATTTGAATTTTGTTTATTAGACTCCCACTTCTTTTTAGAGGATGTAGGAGTTTGTTTAATTGAGTCCTTCTCAGGACTTTCAGATAGTTTCGGTTTAACTGGTCTCCCACCCAAACTATCTCTGCCTAATTCTGCATAAGATTGTTCTATAATTCTGGGTAGCTCTGTTTGATGTTCTGTAACATCAAATTCCCTTAATTTTTGTCGGATCGCCACTGCTGCTGCCTCTCCTTTAATATTAGATAATATTATTGTTGAGACCTGGTCAAAATTTTTCAGTAATTTCATACCTAAATTTAAAGCAGGCTCTGCCCCGTATTCGTTTTGAATTTGTTTTAGGACATCAGGTATTACCGCAATTGACGGAATGCCGTGTGTTTTAGTGTAGATGGCAGCAAAGACTGAGCCCCAAGTGGTGCAGTCTTCCAGTTGTGGTGTGATCCCCATTGGTAAACTAATGGTTAGGATTCTGTGTTTCTCATGTGGGCTAGTATTTGGAAATACTGCTTCGATTTGAGTAATTTTTTGAGCTATCCAAAATGGAATTTGCTCCCGCTTAGTGGGCATTTTACCCATGACTGCGTATAGAGTCTGTGGTGTAATTTTTAGAGTATTCCCCTGGTGAGGGGTTTGATTTGGAATTGTTAATGGTGGTTGGACTGTAAAAGTCCGCATGACATATTGAACCAATTGTCTGTAGATTTTTATTAACTCTGTGAGTTGAGTAAGTAGTTCCTCATCTGACATTATTTCGATGTCGGGATGAGGTGTATAGCCGGCTAGAATCGGCCATGTTGCTCCTGGTCTACCTAGTGGACCGAGCCTGGTTATGTTTTTGTGATGTTTTAGGGCGCCTTTAAACCAGAGCTGATGCTCTTGGTATGTTAATGGAATTTCTATATCCTCGAAAGGAATGTATTCCTCTGGTGGTTCATCTTCTTTGTAGAAGTGAAATGTGTGAGTTACTGAATTGGATTCAGGAAATATTACCCATGAATAGAATACCTCTGTCTGAAAGGATTCATGTGCCTCAATCACGAAAACTGCTCTACCTCCTCTCGGTGATAGGCCATGTTTTATAAGTTTTAGAGTAATGGCTCTTCTTAAGTTTGGAGGGATGTTTAGGACACCCTCCTCGGTTTCATTTAAACCTGTGTTGTTAAAAAGTGCTGGCTGGGCTGGATCAGCCGCAGCTCCACCGTTTCCGGCGGGATTGTCCCCGTTTATGGACATTTTGTTTTATGAAAAATGTAGAACAAGTTTCAAGGAAACAAAGATAAGGTGCACAATATTGTGGAACACTGTATCCTTCAACGTTGAGCAAACCAAACAGCTAATATATAGAGTACTGCCCTATGTAGCCGTGGCGGATACTTAACCCTGCCCACTCCAGACGTATTTTGGAGTATATGGGTAGGGGTCTCTGAGAGAAAAAGAAGAAGCACGGCTGAGTTACTCAGTATCTAACGTTGAATTACTGCCTTACCAAACGTTGGGCGCCATGTAGTGTAGCTCCTATTTCCCTTATAGGCTCTGCGCATTGGAATAATATATCCTATAGGTTTGACATAGGACTAAGGTCGGTATGTCCCTATCGAGTATATTAAACTTAATTACTTGTGCCAGCTAGCTCAGAGGCCACTAGAAACTTCTTGACGACAAGAAGGGAGTAGTTTCTGGCAGCCGCAAAACATGACCACTGTGTTTCCCTTACAGAATCAGGACGTGTCCCAGAGTCGTAGAAACAATAGATAACTATTTCACTCAGCTCAGTCGTGCATATCTTGGTTACTCTCAAAGTTACACAGAAATAACAGACGGGCGTTTTCAATAAAAAGGTTTATTGAACTGTCTTGTTTCTGTTGTAAGTTAAATGTGCTGTTACGATCACAAGACAGTATGCGAGATAAATAATGTACAGAGTGAGCAGTAGAAATAAATAATACTGCGTTAGCATTATCTTTTCAGCATATATGCATTTACATAAAATGACACAGCCTAAAAATGCGAGTACTCATACGATGCGTTTCTAGCCTAGTTCTACCCCAGTGTACCTAACCTGTCCTAGGTGTAGGGAGAAGTAGAAGTAGGTGATGTAGTCCTGACTAGAGTATACTAAGAGTATGTTGCGCCTAGCATGCCAAGAGTCTAGCATGCCAAGAGTCTAGTATGCCAAGAGTCCCTCTAGGTTCTAGTCTGCTCCATACCTGAAGAATGAGAGAGGTAGGAATCTCTTTCCTAGACTCGAACTCCAACACCCCGCAAGGGAAGTTAGATCACTGGAAGCTGGACTCTCTGCGTGCAGGAATGACAGCGTCTTCTCAGTGCGTCCGGCCGGGAATCGGGCTCCTCTGAAGTCGAGGTCTCCTCTGATTTACAGGGGTTTGGGAAGGTATATTTATACCTGAAAATGTTAGCATTGACGTGAGTTGGGCAGCGAAAGACGTCATGAATGAACCCCTAAGGAATAATGGTTCATGCATAATATATGAGTCCTTGAAGAAATCAATAGTCCTGGGCAAGGGAAACTCCCGCAGCCTAAGAGTCTGTTTTTTCATGAACTCGTTGTGAGGCTAGGGTGGACGGATGTCGGAATCCATGCCTGTATTTGGAGTGCGTGGTTTATGCCTAAATAAGGTCTGGGATTTTATGCCTATATAAGGGCAAGGCGAATTGTGCCTATATAAGGACATGAGTCTGGAAAGCCCGTTTATGGACACCCTAGGAAATACACAACACATTGTTGAGAGAGACATTGTTGTAGAGTTCTCATATTTAGTCTGGCATGTGGGACTATGTAAATACAAGATGCCATCATGCCCAGAAGTATGAGAAATGTTTTGGCTGGAATGAGAGTTCCTGTTTGAAATTGTTGAATTAATGTTAATATGTTGAGTATTCTGTCTGTGTTTGGGGATGCCAACGCTAGATTTGTGTTTAGCATGGCCCCTAGAAACGCTTGAGTAGTATCTGGCTGTAGATGAGATTTTTGTAGGTTGAAAGTGAACCCTAGTTGATGTAGTAAATCTAGGGTCTTTTGAGTGTTGTGATTGCAAAGTGTGAATGTGTTAGCTTTGATTGGCCAGTCGTCTTGTCTTGTGGTTTGTGGCATCCTGGCCCTGGCCTGCCTTGCTAAGTTGTCTTGGGCCTGGCTGCCATAGTGCTTTTCGTTGCTCTGGGCCGTTGTTCTATCGACCTCTGCTCTTGCCAAGTTCTTTTTGCACTGTCTGCATTTTCTATCTTTCACCTTTTCTCCTGTTCACTTTGGGCTCAGACTGCACAACATGTACAAGGTCGAATAACAACGTTTCCTTGTCTTGCTGATTTGGCCAGTCCCTCACACCTAGACATAACACTAGGTACAGCTGCCATGGAAAAATTAGTGTGCTTTTAATATTGCGGTTGGTCCGCGCTAGAGACACTTGGAGACAACCTTTCCAGGGAGAAGAGCTGTGATTGTCTGCTGATGTAGTTTTGCATCTAGAGACTGAGGTATGGGGGTTCGCTAGTCAAAGCCCAGAGGTCTTCTATTTTTATAATAAACTAGCTTCCAGCACGGGGAGGGTGGTAATGTTAGTTAGACATATATCCACTGCTTTATGAGATGCTTTCCCCGTTCGTATTCTATGGAGTTGTAACTATGCTGATTATATTATTCATATGTATTATGCTAGTAGTACTGACACGTGTACTGTATCTTAGAGCACGTAAGTTGAAATAAACATTTTAACCTATACAGTGTCTCTTCTTACGCATGTTGTGGACAGGTACGAGTGAGTGACGAAAGAGTGTTCTTGCTTCTGCGAGTCCTGAGATAGAGATACCGTGTTCTGGGTTGTCCAATCATTGGTACATTGGTGCTAATGGGACGCTAAGGCTAGTTGGGTTGGGGTTTTAGGTGCTAAGGGCTATGGTTGGCTCACCACTATATTCCGAGGTTCTATTATCCTGTGCATAGCTCTGTGTGTGCAGAATCCCTATGACATGGCGCGACCAACGAGTGGGGCTGCTTATCTGCGAGACGCTTGAGTAGTACTTGTGCTTGTCCACGACCCCTCACATACGCTTCCGGAAGCGTGTGTGACGGCGATACCTCCTATATTGAAGTTTTTGTAGGTTCTTTCAAGCTTGAAGTTGTTAAAAAAGGTTTCTTAATCATAACCCTTTTGTGCTGCCTCTTGTAAGGTTGTCGAATAATCCCGTTAGTAATGGCGGGTATAGACATAGCGGCGCATAGCCGCACAGCACTCCGGGATCACTTACGGGTGTATGGAGTGCCAGACACGGGAGTCGAACTAGTCTTTGTGGTTCAAGCCGATCCGGCTTTCCACTTTGAGGTGTTCTACTCTTGGATCACTTTTCCAGCGGTGGACGCGAACGATAATCTGTTCCATGAATATGAACCCACTACTGTTCCTGCTGTCTATCGACCTTATACTACTCTTGAAGTACCGCTCACGGCTTGGCAGCACCGTGTTTGGTTTAATGGCGCCCTCCCACAACCGACTACCACGGTTCGTTTAGGCCCCTTATCTATTGAGGGGGCCACTTGGCCTGTTTTGGCCGGGTACACCCCACATCCGCGCTATATGACTATACCAGTCGCGGAACTGCGCACTATGTATGCGGCTTTGGTGCAAGTGCATCGAGCCTTAGTGCGATATGTTACAGGCAACATCCATGGCGCCGCTCCTGGAGTTGCCGGCCAACCAGCTGGTGCAAGCGGAGTGACCATAAGTCCTGTCATGGTGAACTCGGTGATGGGCAAACGTCCACAAAATAAGGATGATTTTCCTTATTGGCTTGCAGAAAAATTTGACCAGTTGGAGGCAGTTTTTCCACACACAACCCCGGTGGATAAACACCGCATTCTTACGATTAGTTTGCCAAAAGACTTAATTCCCGAGTTGACAGCATGTGACAACTGGGGTAAGGTATTCGCAGCAGTATATTCTAAGTGTTTTGGTACTCCTTCCATGACAGTTCTCCCCTCAGTAATTAAAAAAGTACAGGATGAACATGGCCCTGAAGCGGCTGTGGAATTAGGGATGAGACTGGTGGGAGTGTTTGAAGTAGTAGCGGAGCTGATCCTTGCGAATGTCAAGGGCGATGCAGTGAACTTTCAAGTAGCGAATGCTTTGGCTTTGGTCCCAGAATTGGACAGGCCTCGCGAATTACCGAAAATTATTACCCAGGCTTATAAAACTATTGGCAGAAATAGCCTGGGCAACAAGCCTTTTGCAAAACAGCAAACACAATCGCAACAACAACAACAAACCAAATCTCAGCCTGAGAAAGATGAGAAACCAGTCTTCACTAAAAAGAGTTGGAGGCTGAAAAAACAGGGTAAGCAACAAAAGAAGCCGGGGTCGAGAGGCGCATCCCCGGTTTCAGTCTCTTCTGAACGCACTTATGATTTACGCGATAGAGCGAGAATTAAATCACCGGATAGGTTTCAGATCCCTGATGCGCGTTCTCCTCGTTCTTCACAGGCACAGACTTCGTCACAGGCCGGTGGAGGAGACCGCCAGGATAGAGGGAGGGACCGAGAGGCTCCCCAGGGACGAGACCAACCTCGACAACAAGTCAGAGGAAAAGCAGAAGACTTTCAACGTTTTCGACCACAATTTCAGAAGAAGAAAGTTGCCGCTGTAACAGCGAAATATGCCACAGACGGTGAGAATGAGACTCCTGAATTGGACGTGGGCAGTAACCCTCCTAGACAGCGCCGCGGAAGTTACCATAGTGCGGGAGGCGCTACGTCCTCATATGGAGGCGACAGCAACTGAAACATTCATTACTGTCGAGACAGCTGACACCAGAGTGGCACCCCCTGATAGACTTTTTAATATTGTCATTCAAATTGAAGGTGATATACAGCGTATTATTAAAGGGATTTTTTGGGAAAATCTAACCTCTTCATATGACATTTTATTAGCGGAGGTGGATTGGCCACCCCCATTCGTTCTTGCTGCACGTACAGGGGAGGAGGTAATCCTTCCGAGCTTTTCTCGACATGTCCCAAAGGACAAAGCGGAGGCTCTGGCAGCTGAGTGGGCTGTGTCCCTGGCTCCTGCGTTATACCGCAACCACGTGGGTTGGGACGAAGATTCTCCCCCATGAAATACCTTTGCGGTCACTACCGCAGCCACAACCCCAATATCCCATAAAACGTGAAGCCAAAGGCCCCGTTTCCGAAATTCTGACTCAGTTGGAATATCAGGGAGTAATCGAAACCTGCGTATCACCTATGAATAATCCCCTATTCGCGGTTTCTAAACCCGATGGATCGTACCGCTTAGTTTTGGATTACCGGCATTTGAACTCTCATTGTCGGACCTTTGCGGTGCAAAATACCCATAGTTCTGCGCTTGTAGACAGTCTTGTTCGTAAAAAATATAAAACGACACTTGACCTTTCAAATGGATTCTACACGCACAACTTAGCCCCGGAGAGTGGCCAATGGTGTGCTTTTACTTCCGGTGGTAAAATGTTCAAATTCAGGCGTCTTCCTATGGGCTACAAGAATAGTCCAGGCGTATTCGCCGCTCGTGTTGTCTCTTTGTTAGACGGCATAGATCCAGACGCATGTTCGTACGTAGATGACATTTATCTGACAGATGACGAATTGTTTCCGCATCTGACCCGAGTAGACCGCATTATTCTTGAATTTGCGGTTCAAGGTTACAAATTTAACTTTGCTAAATCTCATATTGCTGAATTTACCGTTTTGTTCTTGGGCTATGAGCTCAACAATGAAGGTAAGGGCTTAGCCCCCATTTCCTAGAGAAATGTGCACTTCTGTGCCCTCCTACTAATCTGAAGAAGCTTCAGTCCTTGCTGGGTTTTTTGAACTTCGGACGTACATACATTCCCGAATACGCCCAGCGTATCAAGCCACTGTATGCATTGATACAACCTACTTTTTCGAAGTCTTGTTGGCTTCCGGAGCATACCTCCATTCTACAGTCTTTGCAGACTGACCTTCTTGAGTCTAAATATCTTTTGACGCGTGATAACCACACAAACCTGGTGATTAGAATCATACCAGGGGCAGTGGGTTTCACGTACTTAACCTTTAACGAAGGTGATACAGTACCCATCGCATACAAGTCACATCTGTACACTTCCGCGGAAATGCGGTTTTCCTCTGTAGAAAAAGTTCTAACGGCAGTGCAAATAGCGATTCTAAAGGAGCGCGCACTGGCACAGGGAAAACGCATTCTGGTGGTAACACCATATCCTGCCTTAGAGGCAGTGACCAAAGCAAGTGTACCGAACTCTAAAGCTTTGCACCCCCGTTGGATTCAATGGGCAACATCTTTGACGTCTCCGGATGTCACTTTCATTTTCGATTCTTCTCTTCAGACTCAGGAGTTTTTACAGTATGAATTCGTTCATCCTCCTCCTCTGTCTTTACTGCCGCTTGAGGATTACGACTGTGTGATCTACACTGATGGTTCGGCACAACCAGCCACAGGGTCCAAGCATGCTTATTCAGCCGCATGTGCTATTGTTGCAGGTACCTTTGTGAACGGAGAGTTCAAATCCACTGTAGTGCACACTCAGACACTCGGGGATAGTACCGCACAATTGGCCGAGCTGCGCGCTTTGGTGCTTGCACTTGAGTTCGTTAATCCTGATGTGACCACTCTAATTGTGTGCGACTCTTACTACTGTGTTCAATCATACAATGACAATCTGTTCTTTTGGTCGCAAAACGACTATAGAGACGCTAAAGGCAACACAATCAAGCATAAAACGCTTTGGGTTCGAGTGGCAGAATTACAACAACGTCTGCCGCTCACACAGGTGGTTCACACCCTAGGCCATCAGCGGGTGGGCGCACACGCTGTTGGTAACAGTTTGGCAGATGAAGCTGCCAAATCAGCAGTAGTCACGTGTTCAGTAGCAGCAGTTACTAGATCCATGTCTAAAATAGACACCGATATCTTGGCAGCTATTGCTGCGACAAAGGAAGGCGTTAATTACCCTAGGGGTTTTCCTTCCAAATATTCTTATCAGTTAGGTCCCGAACAGGCTCCTTATGTAACAATACCCGGTGTTGGGGATCGGCTGATCCCCAACGCGGACCGCAGGTTTTCCTTGATAACGGCAGCACACGAAGGCATGGCTTCGGCTCATGCTGGTGTGTCTGCGACAGTTTCCATCTTACAGCAGCGTTACTGGTGGCGTGGTTTATATAAAGACACCCGTACTTATGTGCTTTCCTGTGACGTTTGTCAACAGATCAAGCCTTCCACGGTTACACGACCACCTCAGACCTCGCTAGGCATTTCTAACAGACCCTTTGGGTGTGTTTACCTGGATCACTGCGGTCCATTTTCTTCAGACACTGCCTATAAATATATCTTAGTGGCAGTGGACTCGTGCACACGGTTCATCTGGGTCTGGCCACAACGGAGTGCTGACGCTCGAAATGTCATCAGGGATTTGCGTGTCTTTGTGGGAATTTTCGCATGCGGCACCTTCCATTCTGACCAAGGTCCGGCGTTTGCCTCTAAGGCTTACAAGGACGCAATGGGTTCATTGGGGGTGCGGGTGAAATTTTCGTCTCCGTATAGGCCTGAGGGCAATTCTATCGTTGAACGAATGAACCGTGACTTAAAGCAATCCTTGACAGCTAGAGTTATAGGTACTGGCAGGAACTGGCTGGCCCACTTGTATACCGTACAACGTGCACTTAATAATCTCCCTAGAAGACCTCTGGGTGGGCGGACCCCATACGAAATGCTTTTTGGCATACGAATGTTTGTGCCTGACCTTGATGGTCTAGACATGGCGGCGCAATCCGCCAAGTTTGATGTAGATAACCATTCTGCTATGTTACAGGACTTACAAGAAGCCCGAGACAAACTTGCAATTGCACATTTGCCTTCAGCCACAGACCCCGCTCTGCAGATTCCGGTTGCCGGCTGGCTTCCGAAGATTGGCGACCTGGTTCGAGAGAAGGTGGAGAACAAAAAGAATTCGGCCCCTCTTTTCGTGCACCGGTTCCAGTTCTGGGCTTGAAGGGAACACGTACAGTAATCTTACCACCGCTTCCTGGTCGCAAGGAGAACAGATACATCTCAGTGGAAAATGTCAAGCTACAACATCTGGCCGATCCTGAATAGTGTTACACCAGCGGTCTCTTGTCCTGCCATTTATCGGACATGTGTTCGAGGCACTCCTGCCCGAACGGTCACTGGTGTTACCATGGAGATGGTTGATTTGCCTGAAAATATATTCGAACCCCCTGCATCCCCCTGCATCGACGAGGACGAGTATACCTATCCCGCAACAGAGTCGGTGGCACACCAACCAACAACGCCACTGAGCCCGACACGTTTTTCCTTTGACTCGGATTCCACCTCTTCAAATGTCCCGTCCAAGTTCAGTCTTTTTGTATCCTGGTTTAGAGACAATTTTTTGGTTCCACCCTGGACATATCTCTGGTTGGTGCTTTTCTTGATTTTTTTGTTCATGTCCATTGGCTTTGTCACAGTGTTTTTTCTACTCATCAATGGTCACTATTTACCTGAACGCTCTGCTGTGAACAGTGTTGCTGGAACTTTGGCTCCACATTCCTCCTCTCACATCATGAAGCGTGACCACACATTTGTGAACATTTCAGCGTTTCCAGTTGCTGATGGCATCGTATGGGATGCGGTAAACTTTCAAATCCATGGTCCGACAGAAATTATTAATGTACCAAATGTCCTTCGAGTTTCGATGGGTGATGTAGTAAAAAGTAATATTCATTCTGACGATTGGGATGTGCATGCCGTTGAAGCATTATTTGCTGATTTAAAATATTATGCTTCTTTTAATGCTGAGGATTTGTATATGAATTCTGCAAATTATGCCGATTTGTACTGCTACCAGCATTGGGGCAACCATTTTCTCCACAAACCGAGTGCACTACGTAGCCCTGTTACATACACCCAATGGGAACATTGCCCAAACCCCATACCAGGTAGCTCCCAGACTCTTAGAAATAAATTTACCTATTTCACTGATTTCAATCGATCAAACCCTGGGTCCTATTATTTTAAACTGAATGCCCCATTAACTCAGAAAATCATGTTGACCCACACAAAATTACTTTATTCGGGTTCCTTTTTGAAAGCCTTAGCTGTGGGTGGTTATGAGTACTGGAGGGACACTGTGGATTTGAAATCAATCTGGGGCTCAAAGCCATGGCAGGTGCAGGGCACAGAGGCTTTGCACCGTGCTTGCCTTATCCCGGCCCAAATTGTGTTTCTAAATGCTTCCATCTATCAGTCTACGTGTTGGGGTTTGGCTACTACTAAACAATTAAACGCACCTTCCCTACCATCCCTGTCAAGCGCTCCCAATGATAGTTTGCGTTTTAATATGTCCCTTGCGACTTTGCAGGCCATGTTTCAGGACAATTCATTCAATGTTTCTACACTTGTACAGTCACCCTGGTTGGTATGGCCCATATCGTCTAATGCATGCCAACTGCGTTTTCACGGCTCAGTTCCTGGATACAAACAGGACAGGCCTGATCCGAGGTTTTCTGATTCCCGTACTGTCACCACATATTCTGTTGGTAAATTATGCAAACAGTGGTTGCAGCATTCGTCCCTAGATTCTGTTAAACAGCATTTATCCCTCCTTTCAGGCAACATTGAGCTGTCCGACTTTGTTTTGGGGCCTCGTGGTCCACGACCAAAGAGATTCATTTATGAAGCGTATAATGAACTCTGGAAGCTATCACAAATGGAAGCTGCATCCCGTCTTCGGGAAATAGACCAAGCAAATTTGGAAAAGGTGCTTGCTGTTGTTGACAATAGTATTAATACCCTGTCTTCCCGCATTTACACATTAGAGAATATTGTGTCCTCTGTTGTTGATATTGTACAAGATGATGTTTCTATATTGTACCATGGTCAAAATCAATTGCGTTCAGTAATGCAGTTTGCGTGGACTTTGCAAACCCTTAAGTTAGGTAAAGTTCCTTGGAATTTCTTGAACACCACCGCCCTATTTCTGCCTTTTAATTTGACTGAAAAACAGCAGTTCATGTCCATGAAAGATGCATCTTACACTTTGTTACATATTGAGAAAGTGGATCCTTTACCATTCTCTGTAGCGGAACTAGATTCTGCTGTGTGGCTAGTTCATGGGGTTATCGCTTTACCTTTTTCCTTGTTTGAATTTAGCTCATGCATGAAACATTATCCTGTGGGCCGTTTCCAGCCTTTGGGTAGTGCCTTCCTGCATGAACTCTGGTCCTTGCCTTTCATGTATAAATGCCTTAGAGACGGCAAGGAAGTTTTTCTCACGGGGGAGTCTTGTGATTCAACTGTAGGTCATTCACTTATTTGTAAACATATTAAGCTGCACGGAGCTTGTAGCGTTTCCGTTCCAAATCTTGCATGTGTGCTAAAAGGTATTCCTGCTCCTGCTATTTCTCCCACCTTTACTTTGCTTACTAATGGTAGCTATTTGCTTTTAAATAACGAAGACTGTTGTGGCTTACAGGCCGGCATTCCGTATATTGTCACGGTTTCGCACAGAGTTGTCTGCTGCAAGAATGTGCTTTTTCCTCCCCCTCACGACATCGTTGATAACTCTATTTGGCCTTCCATTCCTACCATGGAGGCAGATTTCAATAAGTTGAGCAGAATAAAGGCCCTATTATTGAATGAGGAGGTTATGCTCACATCCGCCCGGGAGACATTCATTCTCCAGGTGGCGAGTACCCACAGTGAAATACAGGCCCTTTTGAACACTGACCTCCCCCAACATTTCGGGGAGTTAATTCATCGTATTTTTAACGCATCAAACACTGAGGGTCTGGTGCACTTTTTTAAGGTTGTGGGGTCCGGCCTGGTGTCCACCTTCCAAACTATTTTCGGTGTGATACCGGCGTTCATTCATTCTATTTTTTCCAGCGTCTTTGGTGGATTCCCATTAATCCTCGCCTTGGCGGCTGGTGTCTTGCTGTTGGTCTGTTTTCTGCGCAATGGCTGCTCCCCGATGGGCCCTTCTCGATCCCGAACGCCTCCAGCTGCTCCGTGAGCGACTCCTGGACAGTTTCGGTGTTCTGCCATTGGCGACCATCAGTGTGTCATATACCCTTTCTTTTCGCTTTGCGTATTTCACTTGCGTGCAACCTGTGATGTCTTGCATCCGCTGTCCTTTCACCTGGACCATGGATTATTGCCTCTCCAATTCGTCGTTGTCTGTTCCGGATTTTGTTCGGTTGGTGGGTCCCTTGGAGGCCCATGAACAGGACTGTTCCGTTACTGGCTGTATGACGCGTGCGGCTGCACTTGGGATTTTGGCACAATGGGATATCTGGGCGGCTGCTCAGGATCTCCTACAACAGAGCTATATTGAATATCACGCAAGCTGTCCCGCATTGCTTTTGGATGCTCCGTCCTCTGAGGAACATTCCTGCTCGTTTGATCTGTTGGACTGGATGGCGTCTATGTTTTCTGACACTTCCAATGATGTCCTCCTGGATGCTATAGCGTTTTTCTGCACTTACACGCTTCTGGATTGAAAGGCCTGCCTTGCTGGCTCTCATTTGTCATTGGACACTTTTGTTTTTTGTCCCTCTCCCTCATGGGGTCTGCATAGCCTACAGACGTTTTTGTTCTGCTCGGCCCATTTGAACTCTGTCTTCGTCCTTTGTCTTGGCCGATGGACTGTCCAGGGGAGGGTGTCTTGTGGTTTGTGGCATCCTGGCCCTGGCCTGCCTTGCTAAGTTGTCTTGGGCCTGGCTGCCATAATGCTTTTCTTTGCACACGTTACTCTGGGCCGTTGTTCTATCGACCTCTGCTCTTGCCAAGTTCTTTTTGCACTGTCTGCATTTTCTATCTTTCACCTTTTCTCCTGTTCACTTTGGGCTCAGACTGCACAACATGTACAAGGTCGAATAACAACGTTTCCTTGTCTTGCTGATTTGGCCAGTCCCTCACACCTAGACATAACACTAGGTACAGCTGCCATGGAAAAATTAGTGTGCTTTTAATATTGCGGTTGGTCCGCGCTAGAGACACTTGGAGACAACCTTTCCAGGGAGAAGAGCTGTGATTGTCTGCTGATGTAGTTTTGCATCTAGAGACTGAGGTATGGGGGTTCGCTAGTCAAAGCCCAGAGGTCTTCTATTTTTATAATAAACTAGCTTCCAGCACGGGGAGGGTGGTAATGTTAGTTAGACATATATCCACTGCTTTATGAGATGCTTTCCCCGTTCGTATTCTATGGAGTTGTAACTATGCTGATTATATTATTCATATGTATTATGCTAGTAGTACTGACACGTGTACTGTATCTTAGAGCACGTAAGTTGAAATAAACATTTTAACCTATACAGTGTCTCTTCTTACGCATGTTGTGGACAGGTACGAGTGAGTGACGAAAGAGTGTTCTTGCTTCTGCGAGTCCTGAGATAGAGATACCGTGTTCTGGGTTGTCCAATCATTGGTACATTGGTGCCAATGGGACGCTAAGGCTAGTTGGGTTGGGGTTTTAGGTGCTAAGGGCTATGGTTGGCTCACCACTATATTCCGAGGTTCTATTATCCTGTGCATAGCTCTGTGTGTGCAGAATCCCTATGACAGTCTAGATAAGGGAAGACATGAATGTTTTCTCTGCGTAGATGTGCTGCCACAAATGCTTAACATTTTATGAATACTCTTGGTGCTGTAGTGATCCCAAAGGGAAGAACTTTGAACTGATAATGTTTTTCCTAAAATTGAAATCGGAGGTATTTTCTGTATGCAGGATGAATTGGTATATGGAAATAGGCGTCCTTTAGATCTAAAGTTGCCATGAAGACTGCTTTTTGTAGTAAAGGGATGATCTCTTGAAGAGTGACCATGTGGAAATGTTCTGATATTATGTAATGATTTAGTGGTCTGAGATCTAGAATGGGTCTGAGGGATCCATCTTTTTTGAGAATAAGGAAGTATAGTGAATATAGCCCTGCCCCGTAAAATTGTGGTGGAACTGGTTCAATTGCTCCTTTTTGCAACAGAGCTGTTATTTCTTGTTGCAGAAGGATTTGATGTTGCATGGATAGTTTGCGTGTGCGAGGTGGAATATTTGGAGGAGTTGTAATAAGCTCCAGACAATAACCATGTTGGATAATGTCTAAGACCCATTGGTCTGTTGTAATTGAATTCCAATTTTGGAGAAAGTGTTGAAGATGGCCCCCAACCGTTGTCTGGAGTTGCGGGGGAAAGGTAAAGGAGTCATTGTTTAGTATTGGTATTTGAGGAACAGGTATTGTTTCCTCTGCTGTTCCTTTAAAATTGTTACCTCTATAAGAACCTCTGTAGAAGGTTTTTGTTGATGAGGTTTGTCCCCGAGTTTTATATTGTGAACCAGAGGTATCTGTGGCAGCTGTCCTTGCCCCTTGTTCGTAATTGGGCCTATGAAAGGAACCTCTATAGGTGTTAGTTTATTAGAGCTCCCATTGATTTTGCTACCCCAGGGTCCTTTTTCATTTTCTCAAGGACTGTGTCCACTTGAGGGCCGAAGAGATGTTCCTTATCAAATGTGAGATTTAATAAGGTTTCTTCTAACTCACCTGAAACCCTTAAAGATGCAGGTCTTCTTTTTTTTATTTTTTTATTCTTTTTATTAATTACAGGTGCAATTCAAAAACCATGCGATTACATATCGCTACTTTTTGCACATTACACGCTTCTTTGGCACAATAAACCCATTAACCAAAGATCATACAGTTATTGCCTTTTCAATAGACGACCTCAGCTGGTAGTGGTTCCGTATTCGTTCAACTCAGCTTGAGTCGGTGTCTGACTCTAGGGGGGGCTGGGGTGCAAATGTTTCCCCTGTAGGTGTTCCATGATCCCCACATTCGTTCCCACATTTTGGGGCATCTACGATGGATATATACTGCCCTTTCCGCTACCATAGCCCCATCCATGTCTCTACACCACTCTCGGTATGTCGGGTAGGTTTGGGCACCCCAGTGTCGAGCTATATTGCGTTTGGCGAACATCATGCCCAGTGTTGCCCAGTCCTGTGCCGTATGATTAAGGTCAGTCGGCTCCCAGACATTTAGAAGATACATCTTGGGTTCCGGCTGGACGGTAACTCTGCTAACTTGCGTGATGGTTCGCATAATTGTTTCCCAATAGGTCGTTATCATAGGGCACCCCCATATCGCGTGGTAGAATGTGCCAACCTCCCCACATTGCCTCAAGCAAAGTGTATTCTCTGCCTTTCCTATCCTGTGTAATGTCACTCTCGTGTAATATATGCGGTGCAAGATCTTTAATTGTACTAATCTTAATTTGGAAGACACTGCTACTTCGCGTGGAGAGGCGAGTGCCGCTTGCCAGTCAGTATCATCTAAGTCCCCCACCTCCGTCTGCCACTTCTCGCGGAGAGATTCCATGGGATCTGGCCGATTATTGATAATTTTACGATATGTGAGGGAGATAGCCTTCTTTGCCATGTACTCCGTCAACAGCCTATCTTCTAATGGGAGGCCTCGGGAGAGTAGTTCCTGCAGGAATAGCTGCCTTCAGTGCATGTCTAATTTGAGTATATCTAAATGCCTCTGTTGAAGCTAGCTCGTATTGGTTTCGTAGGTGGGCGAACGTGACAACGTCGCTTTGCTCCACAAGTCCCCCACCGTAGAGATTCCGATGGAGTCCCAGCGTTTGAAACCTTTACTATTCCCAAGATTACCCAATTTTGGTGTGTCCCATAGTGGGGTGAGCTGAGTTATAACTCCGTCCCATCCCAGATTTCTACGGGCTATCTGCCAGATTTTGATTGTGTGCTCTGTAGGGCCTGGTAACAGTGGGTTACGCTTCATGGTATAAAGCGCCCTCATTATTCCTCCCTCTCCCAAGCTATGTCTGTCTGCACTAAATGCTGGGTCAGTTCGTGGAGCATGAAGCCATTGATTGATGACGATCAGTTGCGACGCCCAATAGTAGGTTTGTATATTTGGAAGGGCGATGCCCCCATCATACCATCCCCTCATCAATTTATGCATGGCTATGCTGGCCGGTTTCCCCTCCCATAGCAGATTGGTCACCTCTGCCTCGATTGCCCTAAAATAGCTGGGGGGGACCAGGAACGGGGAATTTTGATTTTGCAGGGCATAAAGAAACCTGGGGAGCGCCATCATTTTGAAAAGTGCGGCCCTGCCGAGTAACGTTAGCGGTAGGGATTGCCAATGTTTTGCGTCTTGGCGGAGTCTCTTCAAAGGGGGCTGAAGGGTTTTGTCCATAAAGTCCCCTTGTATAGGTGTGATATAAATTCCCAGGTATTTGAAGCCCTTTTCCGTGAGTTGGAGATTGCACCCTTTGGGAAGTCACGGCGGGGGGCCCTGTAAAATGTAGAGGATTGATTTCGTCCAATTGATGGTGTACCCAGAGTATTTGCCGTAGCTTTCAAACATATCGAGGAGGCGGTTAATGGAGCGTCCGGGGGACGCCATATAGAGGAGTACATTATCCGCATACTGGGATATGCGGTCTTCCCAGCCCTCCACCCATCTAAGTCCTCGGATGACTGGGTCTCTCCGTATCCAGGCTGCCAGGGGCTCCAATACAAGGGTGAATAGGAGCGGTGATAGGGGGCAGCCCTGACGCGTGCCGCGCCCCAAAGGGAAGTCTGCCGAGACATGGCTATTTACCGCCACGTGTGCTAGGGGCTTTGTATAGAGCAATTGGATCCAGGCACAAAATTTGGTGCCGAAACCCATATGCTCAAGGACCGCAAACAAAAAGGGCCATTCGACCATGTCGAAGGCCATGCGCGCGTCTAGTGACAATAGAGCTGCCAGTTCTTGGATTGTGGGCTTACGAGCCATGACACTGTGGAGTCGGCGTAGATTAAGGGCAGTGTTCCTTCCCGGCATGAACCCTGATTGATCCAGGTGTACTAATGTAGGGAGATGGGGCGTCAGTCTTGCCGAGAGTGCTTTAGCGAGGATCTTTGCCTCTGCGTTGAGTAGGGATATAGGACGGTATGATGTACATTCGTCGGCTAGTTTGCCGGGTTTATGTATAGCCACTATAGTCGCCGCGCGTTGGTCCCTGGGGAGCTCTCCTGCAACTAAGCTGGCTTCATACATACTCAATAAATGTGGCGTAATAGTGGTGGCCATCTCCTTATAGAGTTCTATGGGTATGCTATTAGGCCCCAATGCCTTCCCTGATTGTATTGCTCCAATAGCTAGCAATAGTTCGTCTGTCGTGAGGTCTACTTCGAGTGACCGAGTCTCCTCCGATGTGAGTGTGGGCATTCGGATATCTTTTATGAATGCCTGTGCGTCTTCGACCGTGTTGGATGAGGTCAATGTATAAACTCGTCATAGTGCTGCGCTAGTGTATTCGCTATATTTTTCGGGTCAGTTATGATCTCTCCTTCCTCCGTTTGAATTTGTGCCACCCATCGACTAGCCCGCTCCCGCTTGTCCAGCCAAGCTAGCAACTTTCCCGCCTTATCCCCGACCTCATAGATTGTGTGTTGTGCGGCTACGAGCCTGGCCCTTGCCTCTTCCCATGCGTACTCCCTATAGGCTTGTTTTTTCAGGTGGAGATCCTGAGCTGTATCCACAGTGTCGTTTAGTGTATGTAGACTTTCCGCCTGGGCCACGTCCTGTTCTAAGGCTTCAATCTGTTTTCGTTTGTCTTTCTTATGGCCCGAAATTAGTGAGATCGCCTTGCCCCGGAGAACTGTCTTGTACGCCTCCCATAGTATTACCTTGGACGTTACTGAATGTTCATTTTCTTGGAAATATTGTCGCGTCGTGGCCGCCATGCCCTTCCTGATCTGAGTGTTTTTAAGGAACCCGGGATGTATTGGGTAAGTCCGTCGCCGGGCTGCAGCGTGACGTGTGTATTTAAGTAACACCGGGGAATGATCGGAAATCCCCCTAGGCAAATGAGTTATGTTTTGTATGTTCCCCAGACTATCTGCTAGGGTGAGTATGTAGTCTATCCGGGATAGAGTGTTGTGTACTCCAGAGTGGAAGGTGTATTGGCGCTCTGAGGGGTAGCGGAACCGCCACGCATCCACAAGGCCAATAGTCTCAAGAAATTCCGCAAAGCGGGCAGGTGTTGTATTAGGCACTCTAGGGGGTTGACGGTCTAGCCTCCTGTCGATGATGGAATTGAAATCTCCTCCTATGAGGAGTTCTCCTTCCGGGAGAGTGAGCAAGAAGGCACCAAAGTCCGGGAGCGTTATCGAATGGAGGGCCGGGGGGATATATACGGAGACCTATATTATATGCCCGTCCCTCCCATTGGCAGGAAATGGCAGCAAATCCCCCTGGCCGTCTGTCCACTTCTGTGTAATGACTAATGGAAATTGTTTCCGCACAAGAATACCTACTCCCCGTGAGCCAGAGGTGAACTCCGAGTGTGCCACCATATGGAACCCCCATCTATCTAAGGCCTTACAAGCAGAGCCCACCAGGTGCGTCTCTTGGATCAGGGCCACTGCCGGTGCATGACGCTTAAGATATTGCAGGACTAGCCCTCTCTTTATTTTGTCCCCTAATCCGTTCACGTTCCATGTAAGAAGCGAGAGGTAGGCGCTATCCACTGGGGCAGCTATTGTCGTGGCGGTGTCGTCACTCCCAAGCCCTGTCGTCTCTATCGTGTCCTGTGGGTCCGTAGCAGAAAACTGTATGATTATGTAGCGTAAACGTGGCGTGCATGTATTGTAAGCGTAACATGACCTGTTGCAAACCTAAGAAACCAAAAAACAACAAACTAGATAACGTACCCTCCTACCCACCCCCCTCCCTGCCTCCCTGCATGACGGACATATAGTTACTCGCCTCCCCAACTGCGCAGAGTGCTTTAGTCCCGTCCCCAGTACCTTGAAGGGGGGTAGAGTCCTCCGAAGCCCTTCCAACACCCCCTGTTCTACCGTATATAGAGATAGGCAGAATCACATTGTTCAACTAATACTTGTAGTCCATGAGTGGGTAAAGTTAAGTAGACTTATAGTTCACAGCGTACATCTGAGGGCGTGTCCGCACAAGGTCAGTTTCTTAGAGGTGGCTGCTCCAGTGTCTCCACGGCGATGGCGCCGATCTAGGCCACTGCTCCTGTGTTGAGATTATTGGTCAGACAGGCCCACTCCGGGTAGTCTCTTTGACGCGAACGCAGTCACTCTTCTCCGGCCGCTTGCTGCGAACTTCCCTGTGTCCGCGTCTTGAGGGGGTCTCCTGACGTTCAGTCGGCATTGCGTGTGGGATCTATGAGATCGGCCAGAGCCGGTGGCCCAGCGCCATCCCTCCAACCATTCCTGGGCCTCCTCTGGCGTCGAAAAGAACCACGTTTTGCCTTCTGCTTCCACACGTAACTTTGCCGGAAATAACATCGCGTACTTAAGTTCTCGGTTCCGGAGTTCCTTCCTTACCTCCAGGAATCCTCTCCTTTGCTTCGTGACCGACGCCGTGTAGTCTGGGAATATTGTGATCGTACTGTTCTCAAATCGTAGCGGAGGGGCGACACGTGCCATCTGTAAGATCGCATCCCGATCCCGGAAATTGAAGATGCGAGCCAGGATGGGTCTCGGGGGGGGGGGGCTCCTGGTCTGTGTCTCCCCCCCGGAACCCGCTGGGCCCTTTCCACCGAAAAGTAGTTGGAGAGACCTCGTGGCTGGAGGTGGTTCTTTACTAGGTCTTCTACTAGTAAGGCGAGTGCTGTTCCTGTCAGCTGTTCCGGCACACCAATAAGTCTAATATTATTCCGTCTCGAGCGCCCCTCCTGGTCGTCAAGTTTGGCGGCTATGATCTTGTTCTCTGCTTCCAGTTGGTGCACTTGTTTTTTAAGAATGGCAGTTTCGCTGGCAAGATTTGATGTCGTCGCTTCGACCCCCGTCACTCTAGTTGACATTTTCTGAAAGTCCGCCCTAATCAGGGAAAGTTCCATCGAGAGCGAGCCTATCCGCGAATCAAGAGAGGAGTGCACATTATGTAGGGTCGTCATTATATCTTGTAGCATGACTCCTGTGTCAGTCGCCTTGTTGGGATTTGCGCCCTGAGCTGAATCATGATCTGCGGGCTCAGATTGGGTCTTGGTGTAGGCATACTTGTCCAGTTTCCCCTGCTGCGCCACACGTTTGCCCCTGCCTCCCATCGCGGCCAGTCTCGGCTTACCGAGCTCGTATTAGGGTAGTATCGGAGGTGGTACTCACCGCCGCCTGCCTGTGTGCTCTGAGGCACACGCGGCCTGTCGGGTTTCCCACCCCTCGAGTTGCTATTATTTTCTCGGGCCGACTGTAGTCTGTGCAGTCCTGTAGTAAGATGCCCCCCGAGGAGCTCGTGTTCTGTGGTCTCCACTGAGTGTTGGCGTTCAATGTATGGGGGTTGGTTGCGCACCGAGGCACTGTAGTCCAGGAGGGTGCTAATCCCGTCTCAGCTGCATCCAGGCATCTTCAGGAGGGAGGGGGGGGGGGACCACCTACCACCACCCTGTCCCTCGCCTGCCGGGCCACTGCCACGATGTCAGCAACGCTGGGGAACAAGATGAAATGCGAGTCTCACAGGAGCCCTCAGGGTAGTACGGGACTCATAACTCGGATAGGGCTGGCCCCTACCAGGCCTTCGATATGTCCTCACCGGTGAGGTGCCACCCAGCTGCTAATTGTCCCACTTGTAGCTCTGTGGCCTGTGTTTTACTGCAGTGTGGCCATTAATAGGCGCCTGCTGCTGTAGTGTTCTCGCGCCTGGCAGCACAGCCCCGGCCCAGATGGAGAGGGGGGAGCCGGGGAGCACAGTATCATGGGAGCTGCCGGGCCCCACTCACCGAGGGGATCTTGCCCGCGCCGATAGACTCTGCCGCAGTTTCTGCCCCCAATCAGCCGCCGTCAGAGTCAGGTCACGGTGCCGCCGTCTCCGCTAGGCACACACTGCTTCAGAGGAGGCGCGCTGCGCTGACAGCCACCGGGCGCCGCCTCACTCGTCCCAGCCGGTTGTGCGCCAACTCGAGTCCCCGGCTCCGGCGTGATGTGCTGGCCGTATCTCGTCTCCCCGGCATCACGTTGTCAGCGGGCGCCGTACGGGACTCTCGCTTGCTGCGGCGGGTGCCCCGCTATTTCCGATCTGAATCCCACTGCATGTAATAGGTTCTCGCTTCCGGATTATTAAGCGGATCGTCGGTGAAGGTGGTCGGACGACGGAGCCTCCTCAGGCAGCGGCCATGTTCGTCGGCTGCTAGCCACGCCCCCGATGCAGGTCTTCTTATTAGGAAACTGGTATTTATACTTCTAGCAGCAGTGTCGGCTGCATCTAATGAACACTTAATGGAACTGTTGGTGATAAATCTGCCTTCATTGACAATCTCTTGACCTCTTTTTCTATGCTCCTCTGGGAGGTGTTGGAGAAGTCCCTCCATTTCATCCCAGTGGGCCATGTCATATCTTGCTAGTAACGCTTGACTATTGGCTATACACCAATGATTAGCTGCTTGTGCTGCAACTCTTTTACCAGAGGCATCCATAAGTTTGGACTCCTTTTCCGGTGGTGGTGCTTCTACTGTGTGAGAGTTAGCTCTTTTCCTAGCATTGGATACCACTAAAGAGTCAGGGGTTAATTGACCGCTAATAAAAATGGGGTCTGATGGTGGTGGTTTGTATTTCTTATCAATGCGAGGAGTAACTATTCTTGCTTTGACAGGTTGTTTAAAAAGGTCATCTGCATGAAGTGTCATGCCCTTTAGAAGTGGTAAATATTGTGCCCCTCTTTGTGTAGTAGGTAACATCTCAAAGAGGAAATCCTCCTCTATTGAGTCCTTATATAAAAGCACCTGATGAAGTGACTGCTCTAGCTATGAGATCCTGATAAACTGATGCAACTGATGGATGGCTAGGATATAAATTAGGCTCGGTGTCAACATGAGGGTCAATATTGGCTGCTTTTAATTGTGTGTCATTTGGGATGCCCTGATCATCCTCTATTGTTGACTGAGGAGACATGTTACCTGAAGGTGAAGAAGGGATTGGAATGTGCAATGGACTAGTTGCAGCATCCTTTCTCTTCTTTTTTAGGGGGTGAACAGAAATGTCCAAAGCCTCCTCAAAACTCAACTGCTTCTTAGGAGTATGTTGTTTTGGTGGCTGTACCATAATTGTCTTTGTTCCAGGCTGAATTTGAAGTGTTTTCTGTTTTGGATCAAGCTTTTGATGAAATTGCTCGAGAATTGGCTCTGGAGGAGATTTCGGACTGAAAACAAAGCATTTCGGAGGTGGAAGCTTTGTCTTTGCTGGAGGAAGGTTCAATTCCGAAATAACAAGTCTTTTTTTCGGAGCAGATACTGAAGAGTGAGGTGTTCTGGTCTTGGATGGAAGGGATATCGAGGCCCCTGCTGTAAGCCGAACTTTTGGGGTCGAGCAGAAGAGCGAAGCTTCAGAGTCATGTTTTCAGTGAGGGCCATGGCTTCTTTGCAGTGGTGGCCCGTGAGCAGTTTTCTCAGAGGAAGCCGGGGTTTTGGTTTTCGGAGCAGGGTTAGAAGTACCCATTGTACGTTGTATCTGTGCTGGCTGAAGAGTAGCCAAGCCTTCTTCCGACTGAGACTCTGACTCATGTATGGAAAGTGATTCCCTCTGTGCCGCTGAAGCCTCTTCTTCCTCATCTTGTCAACCGAAGATGTCGGGGACATCATCCATTTGCTTGCACTGCATTTCTTGTCGTCTAGCTCTTCGATCTCGAAGAGTCTTTTTAGACCGGAAAGACTTACAGGCCTCACAGGTGTCTTCTCGATGTTCAGGTGAGAGACATAACTTGCAAACAGGATGTTGGTCTGTGTGAGGATATTTGGCGTGGAACTTCGGACAGAAACGGAACGGAGTGCGTTCCATTAGCAGGTCATTCTCAATCTCATTGGAAATGGAGAAGTGTTGCCTGGCCGGGCGTGGCCCGTAGGCCAAGGGAACGAGTCGAAAACCCGCTACAAAAGTCTAACTATGAGAGGTATACAATACCGATCGATTCAATACCGTTGAGATATAGAACAGACCAAAGGGGGACCAAAGGAGACTCGAACCGGAGCTCGAGATACTACATTCGAACCAGTCGGTGGAAAAAAACATTCTGAAGATGGCATCGATGATCATGCGCAGTATTCCCAAACGGAGGAGTCGCACAGCCTCGTGACTCGAAGAAAACGTCTTGGGACAAAAACAACTTGTGATCATCCGAGTCCAACACTAGATGCCGGACTTATGCAAAGCATGTGTATCTACAGCACACGTCTCGAACAGAAATTTAAGAAAAGAGTGAAGACTGCTGTATATCTCAGTGAACTAGATTCGCCTTACATACTGTGTTAATCATGGCTAGGACATCGTTAACTGCTCTGCTGGAAGTACCCACGTCCTGTGGTTGTCAGATGGGTGCTTGAAAAAAACCCTGCTAAAGACATGACAAACAGAACATTCAGCAACCTGGGTTAATGGGTACTAGTGATAAATCACTGATATAATCTTGCAAGTAATAAGATGTGGTCAATGACTTGTGGCTCTCCGAACACCTCCAGGTGTACAGGGTGGTGCCTAACATGTTTGGCCATTACTTAATGGAGCCAGGCAATCAACACAGTTAGTCATGAACGAAAAATACAGGTGTGCCACACTCCTGGTCAGTGTCTTTAAGCAAGAGAGCCCAAAAAAAGAAAATTCTCGCATCTTGTTAGACCATGGAATTGCATGGACAGACCCGAAATGGTGGTCCACCAGGACTAAGAAAACATTAAATCACCAAAGACTATTTTACTTGTACAGTACTAAGTGCTCTCAAACCAGGGATACCTCTCGTCATGCCTCCCCTTCCTGGAAAATAATGCATCATTTTTGTTGTAAAGGGGAGAATCACACAACCCAAATCTTGTAATGGGATTCCCAACATGTCCACTATAGGCGTGGTCCAATGTGCACGGACCTCAGTCAAGCAACCCTCTTATTCAGTACTTGGGGTAATATGATTGGAGTGACAACTATGTTTCCACCATTCAACTGGATCTGGAAGACACCAGACTAATGGGAAGTTAGCAGTTGCTACTATTAAGGCACTGTTGCAAAGGGACTGCTTTTTTCCCATCCCAGAATTAGCAAACATTTTCTCAGGTGGACTGCACCAACACTGCAAAGCCATGAACTATATCTTTATAAAGCAAAATCAGACTGCCCCTGTTTCGTATTTATCCACAGATTGATATCAGAACCCTGAAACACATGGCAAGGAAGACATTAGACCGCCAATTAAGGTGTACAAAAGCTCCTGAAGCCAACAGATGTCAGAGGAAAATCAACCTGCATTTTCTAGTTTCCCTCACTCCCAAACCAACTCCTTTCACCTCCTGTGAAGATCTGAAAATTCTATCACTGGATTCCAGGGTTAGCCATACACTTCCTCCCATGCCACTTATTAAAGATCCCTTCTACATTCTAACAGAAAAACTCAAAATGCTCTTCTGTGTGGCTTGGTTCGAGCCTTGCGGCAGACCTGTGTCCTAATGCATTCTAGATGTGCTTTATTTTACCCACCCCACATGTGCTGCGTGCTCCATGCATCATTGGCTTTTCTTCTCCCCAATGCCCCTTTCTTACCACAGCCAGCAGAAACCAGTCTGTTCTCCTTCCTCCTGGTACTATCCCCTTCCCCTGAATCAGCGGCTCCATGGCCCTCATTGTGCTTGGTGTTCCTCTCAGACTTGGGCTGCCTCTCACCACCAGAGCAGCATCTCATACCCATCACCTTCAAGGTGGAGCATAACCTCCAACAATGACCCAGTATTGTACGTTACTCTATCCCATCACCCCAGTTGTCACTTTCTTACATAGTTACTGCCTCTGACGAATTGACTTGTTAGGTTGGGGGGGTGGAGGGGGGGAGGGTTGGAAGGTTTAGAGCAAAAAGGAGAGGTCCCTCACTCTTATTTGTTTGCTAGTGCAATGGCCTCCAGCCTTTGGGTCATAGAAGCCTGGTGTCACTTCTCAGATGCAGTGCATCTCATGGGTCTTTGAATTCCCTGTGAATGTTTTTCTGAGTGGGAACTTACCCGGTGTCTTCTGTACCTTCTCCATCATAATGGCCCTTCTAAAGAGCACCTTGTTCCCTGGACTTTGTGCTAGTCCGTGCTAACCTTAGGTGCCATTTCTGGCACAGACAGGCATTCTCCTCCTGACTTTAACCTCTGGCATGGCCAACAGACTTTTTGTAGGCTGATAGCTAAGGAAGTGGATTGCAGACACCTCAGGCTGACCCGTATTGAATGAAATGGTTACTTACCTGTAGGAGTAGTTTTCCAGCTTGAAGAATGTTCTGGATTCACATGCTGTGCATTATTCTGCCATCTAGCGTTTTTTTTTTTTTTAGGTCTCGCGTAGACAGCGCATGCGCTGTCTCTTTGAGACATTTTGTTTACTGTTAGCGGGTTTAGAGCCCTCCCATTACTTACCATTGGTGGGCTTCAAGGCCACTCTCAATTGCTCGTTTCCTGCTGGCCAGCTCTGCAGTCGGCATTTCCCGCTTCTTGCATGTGACCCTCCCCTAGAGCATGTCCCAAGTACTTGTGTCCTTCCACTGCTCGCACTTTAGGAAGCTATTTTTTTTCTTTTTGTTGAGTCACTCTATAGAGTGCATCTTTTGTAGCAGGCTATGTTGTCTGCCCCATCCCGTTATCTGTGTTTGCTTGTCCCCCCTCCCTCCCATTGCTGTGCCCCCCAACCTTCCTGTTGTCCTCTTGTTTATGTTTTCACCACTATTTGCAACTGCGTCTTGGCCACATACTTACTTCATTTGCAGGAGTTATAAGGCGTGAATGTGAGGGGACTTTGCACATGAGTGTTACTTTATTCTTAGCTCAAGTACACACGTTATCACATTAGGAGAACTGCTTGCCTGTTATTGTATTGTATTGTAATTGCATTTGTATACCGCTTACTACCCCTGACGAGGCGTCGAAGCGCTATACACACACTCTGTTGGATTATGTTTCCTTTCAGATAAGAAAACATTCTTCCCACCTCTCTTCACTTGCAATGTTACGGGGGAAATTGTATTCATTTTTTTGCAGGACTTTTACGGGTTCCCCAGCTTCAAAGGCCACTGATCTGCAGCTAACGAGACCGCATTACTATGTGTTTTTTTTATGTTCAGAGCTGTGGCCTTTGAAGCTGGGGAGCCCGATTTAAGTCCCAGCGGCGCCACTTCTTCACGTGATTGTGATGCAAAGTAGTTATTATGGACATGTAAAAAAACAGAATAATCCAGCCCCTCCCCCCATTAACTTTGCAAGTGAAAGTAATATGGGAAGCACATTGTCTTATCTCTAACGAAACGGGCCTTGCATGTTAGGGTTTGTTTATTTACCTTTATTCCACCTCGGACAATGCTGCCTTTCATTTGTTAAACTAGACAGCTTTAAACAATATCTGCGACAGCACCTCAACCACATCATAAGTTTTATTCCCCTTCAACAATGCTACCTTTCAAGTCTTATATTAGATAGATTTAAACAATAGCTGTGACTGCGAAAACACAGGATGCGTGCAAGGTACACGGGAAAATGTTACCCTTCACTTATTTTATGTTATGGGTGTCCAAAAAGTGACCAAGAGGGCAACATTTACATTCAGCTTTAAATTTACCTTTATTTCACCTCGAACAGTGCTGCCTTTCATTTGATAAGTTAGACAGCTTTAAACAATAGTTGCGACTGCATCTCACCCACAACGCAAGTTTTATTTTCAAGTTTACAGTGCCAAAAAACGAGCTTCAATGACACTTTTACTGTGCTTTTAAAAACAAATAGCATTCATTCTTCACTCAAGCACACGTTATCACAATAGTGGGAACTGTTTTCATGTTATACACACACTCTGTGGCATTCTGTTTCATTTGAGATAAGAAAATGGGCTTCCCATCTCTCTTCACTTGCAATGTTACGGGGGAAATGTAATTCCTTTTTTTTTGCATGTGCACGTTAATTAATTTGCACCATTCCATCAATTAAAATTAAATTATTTCATAAATTAAAATTAAACAGTCCTTCCTCTAAACATGATCCGGGTTTACTAGCACATTGCCCAACTTACTTATTACCTACCACTACCCACCCCAATATAATAAGCACCCCTAACACCCCATACAAAAGTGCAGAGTTCACTAAATCATAATACTTTAAGACAACCATTTTGCTTGTTGCTACTTCCTTCCATTCCACATTTTAATTCAAACCTCATACCATCCCTCACACATTAATAAATAACAAAAGAATAATGGCTGTTTTATAGCAATGTAGAATAAAACTTTAAACATACTGTACAACCATAGTACTGTACAACACACCTAAAATAAGCTAAACCAATAGCTCTGGCAGAGTAGCGAGCTATTGGTTTTGCCAATGCTTGCTTGTTTTGGTTGTTGGGCGTCGACGGTCCCCACCATTTGGTGCTTGCTCCAGCTTCCCATGACATCAGACGACCTACCCAGAAGTCCCCACAATTAGTCGCCATCTTCGGATTCTTTTTTGCATTTTTTTTGGTAATTTTATTTTCTATTTTTATGCGCCGTGGGCGTTCTTTGGTTGTACTCCTTAAATTTGACCTGTTTACCGGTCTCACCTCATTTCTTGGGGAGGCGGGTGGGTTGCATGTGAATCCTTAAAATTCTTCAAGCTACAAAAGAATTCCTAGTTTAGTAACCATTTCGTTTTGCAGAGTGAATCTATTCTGGATTCACATGCTGCGCATTGACTTCGTAGCGTTTTTTTTCATTGTGGTGGCGGAGTTGGAGATAAGGTTGAGCTTGTAAACAGATGTTTCAGTATTCTCTGTCCCACTTGTGCCTTTCTATTCACCTGTACGTCAATGCAGTATTGTTTTGTGAATGCGTGTACTGGCGACTATGTGGCTGCCATACATATCTTGTTAATTGAATGTTGACCAGGAAGGCTATTGTCGCGCCTTTCTTTCTTGTCGAATGTGCTCTTGGTTTTGTCTCTAGCTTAATGCTCGCTCTCTTGTGACACATTTGGATTGTCTGACATATCGACTTTGCAATGGTATTCTTGGCAACCGGTTCTCCTTTGTTATTGTCTTCAAATGACACAAAGAGTTGCTTTCCCTTCCTGATTGCCTTTGTTTTCTCCATGTAATACATTATTGCCCTGTGAGCGTCCAATGTGTGCAATGCTCTTTTCTAAGAGCCAAAGACTCAGGCAGAAAAACTTGGTATCTGAATAGCTTGGTTTATGTGTAAGTGGGATATGACCTTCGGGAGAAAGCATGGGTCCGTTCTCATGACTACTCTGTCCTTGTGTATTCGCATACATGGTTCCTGTATGGTGAGCGCTTGCAACTCGCTTACTCTGCTGAGTGACATCATGGCGATTAAGAACACGTTTTTTAGCATTATGAATTTCTAGGTGGCCTTGTGGCGTGTTTTGAATGGTTCTTTAATCAACTGTGTCAGTACCATGTTAAGGTTCCACGTAGGTGTAGGCGCACCTCATGATGGCACTATTCGTTTTGCCCCTTCAAGAAACCTTTGATCACCGGGGCTGTGAAGAAGCTTCTCCCTATGCATTCGCTTGTGTAGGCTACTATTGCTGCGAGATGTACTTTTAATGATGCATCAGTTCGTTTTTCACCTAGCAGATGTGTAAGATATCTCAAGACTATAGTCCTCGCCTGAAACATACCAGATCTCTGGCACCATTGTGTGCATCTTTCCCATTTGACTATGTAACATTTCCCAGTTGATGGTTTTCTTGCTTCCCGGAGGACTGCCATTGTTTTCTCTGGCAGTTCCAGGTGACCAAATTCTATGTCCTCAGGAGCCATGCCGTTCAACTCAATGTGTTTGGGTCTGGATGAAGAACCTTCCCTTCCTGCATAAAAAGCAGGTATTGTGGTACTGGCAGCTTCTGTACGCTGTGTGACATCTCTATCAGATCCAAGTACCAAGTTAGTCTTGCCCACTGGGGGGGGGGTTTTGAGTATGAGCATCATCTGCGACCGCCTGCATTTGTTTAACACCATTGAGAGTAGTGAGATCAGGGGAAGGGTAAGCAAATTGCCATGACCAGTCTATCGACAGCGCATTCCATAGGAAGTGGGTGTATGTGTGTCTGGATGCAAAGTATTGGCATTTTATGTTCTCTGGTATTGCGAAGAGGTCTATTTCTGGTGTTCCCCAGCTTTTGAACACCATCTCCATCACCGTCTGATTCAGCTCCCACTCGTGTGAGGCAGATGCTCGTCAGCTCAGTTTGTCTGCTTCCAAGTACTGGTAGATGTATCACTTTTGTGGTTATCTGTCTCTGGATGGCCCATCTCTACATCTCCTGTGCTAGTTTTGAGAGAGGGAAGGCTTTTGTTCCTCCCTTCTGGTTGAGATTGAACATTGTTGTCATAGCGTCTGTTTGAATTTGTATTGATTTGTTCCACAACTGTTTCTAAAAGGCTTTTAAGGCTTGGAACATTGTCCTTAACTTCAATAGATTTATGTGTTGTACCGATTCCTGTGGCTTCCGTACCCCCGATGTTGAGTTTCCCCATATGAGCTCCCCATCCCAAATGTGAAGAGTCCGTGGTGATGGTCACTGATGGCGCTGGTGTCATAAAGGGTGTTCCTACCATTATATTTGCCCGGTTCCACCACCTCATTTCCTCCTGCACTCTCTGCGTGATAACCACTAGATCTTCCAAGCTCCCCGTCGCCTGTGACCATTGGCTTAGGACCCATTCCTGGATCAGTCTCATGTGTAGCCTCGCATGTAGTATTAGTGGTATGCAAGAAACCATTATTCCTAGCAATTCCCCGTCCATCCTCACTGCAGAGATTGATCCTTCTGGTAACGGTGTTTATTTTCTCTACCAAAAAGAGCTTATACTGTTCTGGAGTAGATGAAGACTTCTCCATTTTTATTGTGAACCCCAATCTGTGGAGTGTCATCATCACTGTTCTTATGAGGTCTCTGCATCTGCGTATGGAACTTGCTCTCACCAGCCAGTCGTCTAAGTAGGGGTACACATGTATTCCCTTTCTTCTCAGGTGTGCAACTTCGGCCGCCAGGTACTTTGTGAATACTCTGGGGGTGATTTCATGCCAACAGGTAGCTGTAGGAAGCTGGCTCTTTATATAGTAGCAAACACTAGGAGATGATGGACGGAGCACTGAAACTTTTCAGGAACTCCCCCCCAGTCACTATTAGATCTGGGTTGAATCCATCATCGTTCTTTAGCTCACTTCGCCACCCCAGTTCAGACCCAGCCATATGCAAATAAGCCTTGACCCTGTTCCTCTTTATATAGTAGACCAAAAAGAGGTATACTGTACAAAGTGTCCAAGTATCCCTTATGAGTGGACAGGGCCTTGCTCTAGCAATCCCAAGGTGCTCTTCTAGGGGGTAGTGTGGTTGAGCAGACTGCTCATCAGTGAGGAGTGCAAGACATCTGAAAATATACACACTGGTAAATAAATGAGACATACGGCTCAATAAGGAGATCCACACCGATTTATAAAAATAACATGCATCTTTATATATGTTTAGGCACCAGAAGCAATTCATTCAGGTAAGTACGTTTTTAAATAGGAATTCTTTTCAGTTTTTAGAAGCTACAAATCTATCCTATGGGAGGAAAAGTAAATGCGGCATTCAGATACAGTACAGTTCTAACGGGACCAATATATAGGAGTTAAGGTGAGTGATGGGCAAGATCCAAGGCAGCACCAGCAGAACACCACCAGCTGCACTAGGAAGGCCGGGTGCAGAGGTGGAAAACAGCATCGGGCGCCCAATGTTACTCTATGGGGATCGGTCTTTGGTTAAAGAGGCTGCAGGCTCGGACTGGGAGGCCAGTCGGGCAGAACCAACAGGGGGGCTCAGGCCTCACGATGCTCGGGGACGTAGGGACACCTTTGGTCCTCTTCTCCACAGCTCTGAGGCGACGTGTGCAGAGAGGTCTCTAGGCGTTGGGTGCAGTCGTGGTAGAGGTGGCCTGAGTGCAGAGGCTGCAGGTGATGTTGGAGAGTTTACTGGGGGCAAAACCACGGTGGACTCGGTCTCTGGAGGGCTGGGGGACCATGTCTGACACTGTTGGCACACTTCAACACTGGCTTGGAGCGATGGGTGCAGTGGTGTATTCAGGTGTCGGGTTTCTGCAGTCACAAAGTCCTCACAGGAGTCATTGGATGCTTGCAGGGAAGCGGTTCGCTACTTCTCGGGAGATCTTAATTCCTGGGTGAAGTGCTGGCGGGTCTCTTGGGCTGTGGGGACTCAGCAGCTGCAGGAGAAGTCGACTTTTGGTGCAATTGTTGAAGTCAGCAGGCAGACTGACAAGGTTGGCACCAGGTCATTTTCTGGGTCTTTAGTTCTTGCAGGATGTGACTCTTCACATCCTTCTTCGTTTTTCAGGTCGGCAAGATCCTGGTGCCAGGGGCTCTCCTGAATTTAAGGGAGTGTAGAGTAGTAGCAAATGAGCTACTGAGCCTTGGGGTCACTACACCCCCTATGTGACCACTTCATGTGGGAAAAGGGCATAACCCTGTACCAGAGTTCCTAAGTGCGCCAACACAAAGAAGGCCACTTCTGAAAAAAGTCGTACCCACATCAGGTTAGGCCACCTTAAGGGTAGTACTAGCCTGGGGTGGGCACGCCTACCTGACTAGCTAATTTCCTGCCGGTCCAGGTGCCAAAGGGATCTGTACAACGGGGGAGGGGGAGGCCCCCTCTCCTGAGAGGGGAACCAGATTTGTCATTTCAAAGGCGGGAGCTTCTTTGAAGCTCGCCGGCCTAGGAGTTCTAATCAGTTTGGTCATCCTGAGGGAGGGGTGTGAACACCCTCTTTCCGTGAAGGCTTTATTTCTGACCTCCTGAGAGCAAAGGCCCTTATCATGGAATGTCAGAAATCTGTCTCGGTGATGGACTGGCAGAAACCAGTCAGCCAACACACCAGAGGCTGGTAGAGGTGCCTTCTGAGTGCATGTATTCAAAAATCCACCACTGGAATCAGGGTGGGTTTATTAACCCGAGATGTTTGATACCAAACATCCCTATTTTCAGTGAAGCCATCATGTAGCTGGGGAACTCGTTTTCACCAGTGTCCAGCACATGTTCTAAAATGGCTTCCCTGTTCACTTGCACTGGCAGTAATGGAACTGTCCAGCACAGGGGCATATCCTCTTATGCAGGTATGCTCTCCATGCAACATTAAGCACCTTGCCTTAGGGCTGTAAGGACTGCTGTTGGGGTGACTTACAAATGCTGCATGCAGTGTTAGGGGACATGGCACACAGGGATATGTGTCAGGTCGTGTTTTCACTTTTGACTGCACCAAAACATGCAGCGTGCAATGACAGCCCTGCATGAGTTTGGTGAGGGATCCCTTAGGGTGGCACAATTCGTGCTGCAGCCCTTGGGGGACCCTCTTTAGTACCACAGGCCATAGGTAACAGGGGTACCATTTACTAGAGACTTATAGAGGTTGCTAAATATATTGCCAATTGGGGGAACAACTGTACAGTTTTGGGAACGAGATCTGGCACTGGGGACCTGGTCAGCAGAGACACAGTGCACTTCCAGTCGAAATCACATCATGTACCAGACAAAAAATGGGGGTGACCATGTCAAAAAAGGGTACTTTCCTACAGTAGCACTCTGAATTGGTAGCGTGTTTGGTCTATTATGAAGAGCAGGAACTTCTTTTATCTGTGATTCATTGGAATGTGCAGGTAGGCATCCTTTTAGCCTATAGTTGCCATGTAAATCCCCTTGCTGGAGTTGAGGGATAAACTCCTGTAGAGTTGTCATTTTGAACCTTTGTGTTCGTATGAACTGGTGTAGGAAGCGGAGGTCTAATATGGGTTGTAGTGACTTGTCTGGTTTCTCTATAAGGAAGTATGCTGAGTAGATTCCTTGATTGATCTCTTTTAGGGGCACCTTTTCTATCAATTGTTTTTACAGCAGTTATTTTGCTTCCTTCTGAAGATAGGTCTTTTTTTACCTCCGTGGGGATGCTGTGCTTTGGGCTCCGAGTTGGTGGATGTTTTTTCAGTTCTATACATTAGCTGTGTTGGATGATGTTGAGAATACATTTGTCCAATGTGATCTCCCTCCACTCCTGAAGAAGTCTCCTATTCTCCCCCACAGGTGTTGTGCGTGGGTGGATGTCCAGAGTTAATGAGCCACTTGTTCGCTGTTGCTGCTCCTATTGGCGGCTGTCCTTTGCCTCTTGCTCGGACGCAGAAGGGCTGTCTCTGTGGCGCTTGAAACTGCTACTGTTGTGCCGATGTTTGTGCTTGGCCCATGTGTTGGAAGTTTTCAATACATTCTCCGGGCACTCAGCAAATCACTCTTGAGGTCATGGTATTGGTAGTTTTGTTCTTTATTTTCTTATCTTGTACAGCACACTTTAACACTGTCGACACATTTCGTCCACGCTGAAATATTACAGCAGACTTCTTTAGGGCTACAATTGTAAATAATATATTGTATAGGGAGGAGTATTAGGATTAATAGATCGCATCACCTGGGTAAGGAACCCAAGTTCCACCATGTGTCCGAATAGTTAGCGTGCGAGATAAGAGGCCCTCTAGCTGAGGTGTGTAAGATCAGCCATAGAAATGGTGAGTACCAGTCAAACTATATACCACATGCTCATTAGTACTTAATCACCATAAGTGATTAACACATCATATTATGTGCCCATGTATCCCACATGGCCGCAGTCTCCCTACACATAAGTTAAAACGTGCATCTTCCAAGTGTTACCATACAGTATCACACTGGACTCATCTTGTCCAGTGGTAATTTAGTCAACAATTTCCTGCTGGCCATAGAATATTTTTAGAGCAATAAAGACATAAGCACATTAGGCTCAAATTATTTATTACCCATCCATCAGTGCGAGCACTGTGATCTCAAAACATCTCTTACTCAATATGTGACCGTTAAAGGTTTCAATGGTATTCAAAATCCCTGGAGGGAGGCTTGAATTCCTTCTTCTTTTGGAGAACTGCAGCCACTTCGGCTTCAAGTCGTCTTTTCTTGCGCTCAATTTAGCAGGCGTGTTCTTCGGTGTCACTTGTAGTCACTGCTCTCTTTTTCAGCGTCGCAGGTTTGGCTGCTGTTGACTGAGCTGCAGTCTTCTAGTCTTTTTATCTACCTCAATAATCTTTCGACGCCGGTGTCTTCTCCAGGTCTATCCCACCTGCGGTATCCTTTGTATAGGACCTAGGGGGGTTCTTTTTGCCTCACCTTGCCTTCAGTCAGCAAGATGTTCAGCGCTGAGGCAGTTTTATGTGGCCTAGAATCTGAAACTTTCAGCTCGAAGGCTCACCTGTTTTTCTGCGTTACCTGTGTGCAATTCTCCTTCGGTGTCTGGTGTTCTTTTTCGACATTGATGATGACTATTTCGGCGTCAGAGCACTCTCCTTCCGCTTCTACGGCTGCATTATCCTCCTCTTCACTAGATAGTCCGAGATCTCAGAGTGAAGTTTCTTCCTTCTGCCCGTGCATGGTGTAGTGTGCCTGCCTTTGAACAATGTGCACGCTTCGCAGGTGTCGGTCTTGTGGTCTCCCGGCAGGCAGAAGTTGCACACCTGGTGGTTGTCCCTTTGGGCGAACTCATGGTGGCACTCAAGGCAGAAATGGACAGGTGTGTTCTCCATTTCACTGCATTCTCCATCCTTTGCTCGATGCAATTTTCACTTAATTCGATGCTTTTTCAGTGCAACTCAATGGAATCTCTAGAAAACTCTCCCTTACTTTGCTGTGACGATCTTCTCTGTTTTCATCAACATTATCCTGTTTTCCTTACTCTTCATCCCCTTGGTGACTGGAGAACCTCAACAATGCTTTCAGACCCAATGGCGTAAAGAAATAATATGAAGATGGCGACCAAGTGTAGGGGAGGGCGCTGGACGTCAGGAGAGGCTGGAACAAGCACCAAATGGTGGGGACCGCTGACGCCCAACAAAAAAAAAAAAAGAGAAAAGGAAGAAAGACTACTATACACAAGGAGAGTTCCGGACCCAAGCACTAGATGGTGGAATAATGAACAGCATGTGAATGCAGAAAAGATTCATGCTGCAAAACCCAATCATCATCTATTTCCCCATCCCCTCCCTTATCAGAACTCTGAAGACAACGTGATCCAGACATCAAGCAGATTTTTTCTCTTTCAGCAGTTTGATGTCTCTCAGCGACTCTCAGATTCTGGCACCACATAACCATCCACATGTGGAAGGTCCCCTCCATCCAGGCGATGTGCTCTTCCATACTGAAAACACTCTACCATAACTACCATGAAGCAGGAAAGAGGATACTAGGTTATGATGTTGTGATTAGCAGGAAAAGGAGCATAATCCAAGGGATAGATCTACTGTGAACAGAATCACTCGGGGGAGCTTGTAAAGTCCAGTGATCGCTCCTTCGATTGCTCAGTACTTGAAAATAATGTCTAATATGCTCCATCCCTTAACCATAGCTGTACCCACATTTCCCCATCTGTAGATGCTACTCCTCACATTTGAAGTTATAAATGAGGAAGCACAACACAAATAAGCATCCCTTGCCCAATTCGTTTTATAGAGTACAGGAGACTGTCCAATAAAAGACATCCTGCTGACAAGGAAAACATTTATTTTTCTTTGTTAGACCCTTACCTGCTCTAGTAGTGCCACGTCTCATCATCGGGTTTGGCCATATTCCAGGGAACATTTAAATATTTAAAGTCGGGGACTTCAAGGAATAATAAAAATACCTCAAACCAACCAAGGTAGCATTTTATTAGTGGTAGTTACTTGGTTATGGTTAAGAAGTGTTTTTAAAATAGGGGTTAAGCATATAATGGTCCTATTACCCTAATAATTGGTTGACATGTTTCAGCCCCATCTCCAACAGCCTCTTGGGTAAAGGTGCCTCTGCCTACTATTATTTGGGCTTAAGAAGGTGCATGAGATAGCTAGGGCCTATCACTTCCTCATGCTTCAGTTCCAGTGACCTCTAATTGGGCTATGTTTGTACACATGAATGTAAGTATATAGGGATATTTTTAAAACGCAAACGTAGCCTTGAAGCAGTGTAAAAACTCAGGTGTATGATCAATGTTGTTTACACAAAAGCAGCTTACCAGACAGTTCCTATAGAGTGGGGTATAATGTTGCTTGAACAGATGAGTCTTCAGCTGTTTCCTCAACTGCAGAAAGGTTGGGGCAGCTCTTATTATGTTTGAAACACTGCTCCATATCTGTTCCATATCAGTGCGGTCTGTTTTTAAAATTTTCAAATTTTTGGCTCCATTTAAGTGAAGTCCCGGCCCTGTAATAGCGCAGACCGCTTGTGGTGGTTAGTTGCCTGTCCAGGTAAGTCAGGCTATTCAACTGGTCTGGGCAGGAGAGGGGGCATGTGAGATTCCTTCAGCAATAAGTTGGTGTGGTTAGATTTGTTCACATCTAGGGTAAGGTATGTCAAGGTGAGTAGGATGCCTTTGAAGGGTGATACAATAGTGTTGAGTAACCAGTGGAGCTAAGCACCAGAAGTTGCACCATTTTTCTGAAATGTAGATTCAAGAGAAAAGGCTTTACTTTTTTCAGGAGTAAAAATTGGCACCAAGCTGTGTTGAATTCACAGGTGATATGCTCTTTGTTTCAAGTACTGGATGTACTTGCCTCAGGTTCCTTGCGATTCCCCCTACAGCCTTGCTCTGCACCTTTTGATCTCCCACTACTGTCCATCTACCCCTTTGTGGCCACCTGCCTTTTTGTCCCTTAGCAGCCTTTCTCCGTCCTCTCACCACTTCCTTGTGGGATTTCTTTACTCCTTGTGATCCCACACATCCAACAATGCAAGTATCAGCAACTGCCGTTCTTACTGTCACCGTGAAGTCAGCCTCTTCCCATAAGAAGGTTTGTATAAGTGGGCAATACATCATGAGAAATGTATAAAAAGGGTAACAATTCATAAAGTATACTCTTAAAACGAGGTGTTCTACTCTTGAGCAGAGCTGCTTTATAAGTAACTCACCCGTTTAGAAAGTGAAGATAAAAGGCTTTGTATATAAACAACACAGTCTCAGGATAAGACAAATCTAACCAAAGAAGAACTCCATGAGCAATCCTGAGACTAAATTTGTTGACACAGGCAGTGCCACAATTGAATCAAGAAGTGGAGGACTTGTAAGAATTCTTGATGGTAATTTGCATTTCAAAAATATCAAATCAACTGGGCTTCCCTGCCTTTTAAAAAATTGAAACTCCCTCCCCAGATACAGCACCTCTTAACGGATTTCGTCTTGGGCGGGAAGAAAGCACGCATGGCACGCCAGCAAACTTATTTGAAGCAAGCTGATGGAGGCCTGGGACTTCCCAACCTGGCGCGCTACTATCAAGCGGCCCAATTACGCTATATGGTCGAATGGTATAGGCTAATGTCTGAAAAACATTGGTGTTTCATAGATCGGGCAATAGCGGGTATACATATGTGGAAGGTCCCTTGGGTCCCTAAACGTTATCGCCCAGTGGGGGTATATATTTCCCCGGTGCTGAGATCCACAATGACGGGCATGGGACAGGGTACAAGTCGCACAGGGCCTATCAACCCCTATGTCCCCATTGACTCCTTTCATTGGCCACCCGGAGTTCCCGCCGGCATGTCAGGGACAGAGCTTTCTTACATGGCAGGAAGCTAATTGCAAGAGGGTGGGGGATCTATTTGACGAGAATGGGATAAAGGACTTCCACCAACTATTAGAGGGGTATGGGTTACCTAAAACAACGTACTGGCAGTACCTGGCCATAAGACACTGGGTGACACAACCAACAGTTCGTATACACGCAGGGCGGCCTCTAATGAAATTTTAGAAATGGTTTATAACCAGATCCTCTAACAAAAAGCTTATGTCAGACATATATGCCTTTTTAACTACGCCCACACAGCAATGTAAAACACCAGCGCAGAGCAGATGGGAGACAGAGTGTGCACGAGAATTCTCCTCTAAGGAACGGCAAGACATTGTACACAGGGCCAGGGCATCTTCTTGTAGCACGACCGGCAGGGAGATGTTCCTTAAAATAGCGCATAACTGGTACTACACTCCAGAAAGGGTGGCACGCTGGAAACGGGGGGCGGACGCGCTCTGCTGGCATCAGTGCGGTCAGATAGGTACATTGACCCACCTACTGTGGGAATGCCCCAAGATACAACCCTTCTGGGACTCTATACTGCCTGACATAATTAACACCTACGATACTGACCTACCACGATTTCCAAGTTACATTTTACTAGGTTTCCCGAACGCCTTAACATGCCCCTTGAACTCCTGTAGGGGGAGAGCCATTACACTAGCGTTAGGGGCGGCCAAACAGGTGATGCTGATTAGGGGGGGCAAGGAAGGGGATCCCACCTGGTTGGGGGGGAAGAGCCATTACACTAGCGTTAGGGGCGGCCAAACAGGTGATACTGATTCGGTGGGGCAAGGAAGGGGTTGGATTGGTTACTTAAATTATGGGAGGTGGTAGGAATGGAGAAGATCACAGCCAGCATATCTCATAGTCTTCGTCGCTTTGATAAAACCTGGAAATCCACACTGGAGTTTTTGTCTACTGAATTTAACGAGCTTACCTGCCCGATGTACCTACGTGTGCTTGGACTCACTAGAGATCCCTCCCCCCACCCCCCCCCGAGACCAGACGACAACCCTGCAGCAGAATCACAGGATGGATGATGGAGTCCACTAGTCAAGCTTGATAACACCAAGGACTGACCCTCACACAATCCTCTTATGTTTCTCTTCACCTACACTTCTAGCCTCTATCCTTTATCTCTTTTCTAAAAATCTGACGTCTTCCCACCGGCCAATTGGTTGTAGGTGGTGAATTTGTTTCTTCCTTTTGAAAACCAATAAAGAGATATAAACCATAAAAAAGTGAAACTACTCACCTCCTCTTCAATAGCGAAGAGCTTGACAATATTTTTGTGATTCAGTTTCTTTAACACTTCAAACTCCCGGTCTTGAACATCATGGGGACGCAAGAAGCTCATGCTATTGAACACCTTCACAGCATACAAGTCACCAGTTTTCTTATAAAAGAAAAGACTTAATGTTAAAAAAGTGAACAATGTATAAAGCAAAAGGGCAATATTAAAAACAAGCATTGTTTTATCTGCATGCCCCGCTAAAATATACATGTCAGCTAAGAGACACATTCAGGCTGAAATGATATGTTCACAATAGCAAGAGAACAGTTTATAAATGATCAAACCACTGTTTTCATTGGATCAATCCTTAAGGGGTACATACACTACGTACACAGAGTAACTGTATGGCTAAGAAGTGGATTTAAGCTTGCACAACTGATGTATTTCCAGACAGAAGGGGTGCATATGGCAGTAAGTTTATTTTATTATAATTTATAAATATATTATTATAAATACGTAGTTTAATACAGCACAAACCAGGCCAACAGGGCATCAGAGTGCTTTGCAACTGAATACATAAGGGCATATAACAGGGGAAAAAATAATGAAGCAAACCAAAGGAGGAAAGTACAGTGGAAAATAAATAAAGCAATAACACAGAGTTGCTGCAAATGTGGAACTAAGTATAAAATATTAATCATGAAAGAGATAATCATAATAAGATGACCCGTAAGACAGGAGTAACATTAGGTTTCACATTTATTATTATTGTTCAAGGTTTGCTCAGTAGTGTGCACTAATCTAAACATGGGGCACAGATTCACTTTTATACAAAAGGAGCCACTTGCTCCACACAAAGTATATGAAGAACTTCTTCTATTGAAGCCCCTTTTCTAGCTCATTTGCAGTAAGGGTTTTGATTGCTATGACCACTCGTACTAATCGTTGAAACTAGTCATTCCAATATTCCTTGTCCAGGTGCTTTCCCACCCACCACCACCTTCACTGTAGCACGAATCCCACTCTCTCCTCTCCGCCAGAGGTTACCACCCAGGCCTTTTAATTGTCCCTTTGGAGAGGCAAATATAGATGTAGGTCGGTCATATTCAATGACCCACTCATCCAGCCAGTAACTCTCCTATCTATCCATGCATACAGCCACTTACTAAGTACATTCGCTCAACCAATCCATTCATTCAGCCATCCATCCACCTATTCATCTAATCATTCCACAACGGGCTTCTGAGCCCCAACGTTACCTGCTCCTCATCCTGCACCAGGCTCTTGACACCAGGCTTCGGGGGGCACTGACGTTCGGGGCCGTTTGAGGCCCCGAACACTGCCATTGTTGCTCCTCGCTGGGGTGGGACTCTGTCCTCCAGCAAGACTTGGAGCGGCGTGGAATGTGACATCACCCTCCCGACACCTCTTTACCGGCCGCTCTCTCCCGCAGCGCGGGACGTGCGCGGGTGCGCCCGGGCCCATCCACACCCGTCAGAGCCCGGAGAAGGCTGGGCTGGGCCACCCCCCTGAAATTTGTAACCCAAGGACTATGGACCGCTTTTCATACTAAGGTATTGCGATCAATTTTGACTTTTACAAAAAGCCATAAACAGGCATTCCATTATTAGCTAATTTGCAACTGTCCCTTCACTGTATTGTACCTTTGTACAAATATGGGAAAAAGGAAAGTATCTGAGGGAGGGCTGGGAGGCGCCCTGAGGAAAAAAACTAAGAAACGAATTCGGAATCCAAGTCCTGGGACGGGGAGCGCGGGGAGAGTGTGTTGGATCGAATTGACAATATATTATCTGATTGTGAGGGCCTGCTTACGACACCTGTACTATCTGCTGACACACCTGCTCCAACCCCCAAGGCCCCTCAAACACACACCACCGCTGCGTCCACTAACTTAGGTCCTGGGAGCATACCAAGCTTATTCAAAAAGGCAGCTAGCAGGAAACAGTCATCAAAAATCACTGAAGTTATCGAAGAGCCCCCCATTAGCCTACCTAGTAATTACAGTGAGACCCAATGTGTGACACCAGCAGATCTCTCACTGAGGAATAGATTTGCACTCCTCGCAGAACAACCAGTAACATCTGGTACACCTATTTACAAAGAGGGTCCGGGAGCTATGGGCATAGCATCCAGTAGGATAGACACGATCCCCCATCCTAGTGGCAGTAGGGCGGTGGGCATCGAAACACCACCCTCTACTTTAAATCTCCTGAGGGAAATTCTAGCCCTAAAAGAAACAATTGGGGCCCTGACTGCCCTTATTTCTAAACTGTACCTCAGAATAGAAGATCATAGCAGCCTTGAGACACTACCACCTATGTGTCTTCCAAGTACTGCTACGAATTCAAACTCGAATCATCCTACTCCCCATAGCACACAATTAACACGCAATACCCCAAACACCAATCTTGCACCCAACTGGTACTTTGGGCTATCGCAATAAGGTCCTTCGCAACACGCCACCCATGCATGCCAAGTATCAAGAGGACCCCAGGGGGAAAACTAGGGGAACAATAGAGCCTACGATGGCCACAGAGAAAGAACTACTGTGTCTGAGCACAGACCGCAGCGAGGTGTCTCCACTCCTTAGGCCTGGTCCAATTCCTTATAACATTTCCCAGTGCACCATCTATATGGTCAATGTACCTAAGATTGACCGTAAAATCAAATACAAGAATGGTGTGGTCCTAAAGAACAAAGCCATACACTGGATCAGGCACACAAGGGGATGTAGATCCGTGATCAGGGATGACATCTTGAGGGCAAGAAGATGCGTCCTGATCAAAAGTACTGTCGATGCAGTAGAACTCACCCTCACAAGCGAAAGCCTAGTGCACAACTTAGTTGCCCTAGAAGCTAGAACTTGCCCTCCACCCATCACAAACATTCAATTGAAGTTGAATATCCCTAGTTTCACGGCAACATCTAAGAGCGCTATGATGCCTTTAAGGGACCCTCCACTCTCGTCCCTATCCCAGAACGACTAACTATCCTCAGAGTCTTCACAGGAACATGTGCACCCCCTTAACACCAATCCCGACTCCACTTCTACTTTGATGCACATAGGCTTAGAGGACCGACCCCTAGAATATGAGCCAACGACCTAGTTCTCACCCTGTTTCACACGTACAAATTGCCCTGCAAAAGGGAGATGATCTCCAGGCCGGAGACAAAATCACATGTATCCGTCCGACTACCTACATGGCCGAATCTGTTGCTTTATCCCTTCCCCATAACCCCCCCACAGCTCACAGCTACAAGGAACCTTAAAATAGCCTCGTGGAATGTGGCGGGCATAAGGGGAAAATTAGGTCTCCCGCACTGGCTTGAGCTCATTAATCAGCAGAAGATCTGCATCTTGCAGGAAACCTGGAGCTTGACTTCTATTTTTATCCCAGGGTTTGTGACATTCTACAAACCGGCAACTCCCTCCAAACACGGCCGCCACTCAGGAGGACTGCTCATCTTGATTAACATCACACTAAATTGTGACACTAAGGACCTTCCTACCAACAACCCAGATATTCTTGGGGTTAGGCTTAAAGGGACAACGGGCAAGAGCATAGACATTTTCAATGTCTACGCAAGGAGCTCCAGAATAGGCAGATCACAAACCCTACAGGCTTTAGACGAGATACTGGATGCAAAGCAAGCTGCCCACCCCCTAATTGTGAGTGGCGACTTCAATGTCACTTTTGAGCCCCTCGATTGGGAAGATATCCAAGAGGCCAATGAGGAGGACAAAATGTGGTTGGTTCCTTCGTTGGAGCTTCCTCCAATAAAGAAGTGGTCTCAAGCAGCCCTGCAGTTGAATGCCATAACCCTAGAATATAGGCTACGGGCCGCGAATGGAAGAATGCCTCTGACAAAGGCAGGGGGATGACTTACACTGGGCCAAATGGGACTAGCCGGATAGACTATATACTTGTGGACCTTATTCTATGTCCACTAGTACCAGATATGTCTATAATCCAGACCTGTGAAAGCGGCCATAATCTTCTTAGCCTGATAATTGAGCAGCCATGGGGTGAAAAGGCGAGGACAGCCCCTGTTAAATTTGCCACTAAGGAGATGACTCCTTCAAACGACAACTTAAATGGCCCACTATTATGGCAGATGAACTCAAGCTCAATATTTTAAAAAGCAATCTTGAGATCCATTTGGGGGTGTTGCTATCCCCGTCAAATGAGCTGACCACACCGGCAAGCTGTAGTGTCTTACATTCGAAGTTTTTTTTAACATCTGGCTAACAACTTCATTGTCCATTCACACAAGGTCAGGCCAAACCAGGAGAGACCAGTGAAAACGAACCCTTGGTTTTCAAAGGAGTGTAGATCTCTAAAAAGGTGGCTGTCTAAAGTCATAGGACAAAGGGACATCCCATCGACACGCCAACTAAGAAGGCAATACAAACTGGCACAATTAAAGGCAAAGAGAGAATGGGATGAAAGGAGATGGGAAAAACTTGGGGAGTCTATCTCGCATCCAGATGCCAGGATGTTTTGGGCACTTGTGGGCAAGGGCAATTCTGAAAGGTCACCCCCCCTGGCTAACAACATTCCAGCTAACGCGTGGCAAGAACACTTTGGTGCCCTGTATTCCATCTTCTGCAGTCAAGACAAGGAACCAATATTGCTTGATTTACTTCAACCATCATATGGCCTCTCGTTCGCCAGAGAGGAAATCCTGGCCTCTCTGGAGGCAATTGTACCTGCTAAAGCCCCTGGTCCGGATGGCATCCCAGGGGACCTTTTTCGTTCTGATAGGGAGAACTGGGCAACTTACATATTGACACTATCTAATGACATTGCTGGTGGGGGGAGGATTCCAGAATCATGGAAGGGGGCCGAAGTGATTCCTATCTTCAAAAAGGGTGATAGGACCAATCCTTCCAACTATCGGCCAATTAGCCTGATCGATTGTGTCCAAAAAGTCTTCTGCCGTTCACTTTTAGCTAAGGTCCAGGATTGGATGGATGAGAATCATATCCTTTCTCCCCTCCAAGCGGGTTTTTAACGGAAGACTGGCACAATCGATCAGGTCTTCCGCCTCCTCATGCTGTATTGGAAGGTGGCTTTGCTGGGCAAGGGGAGTCTATACATAGCGTTCATAGACTTAAAATCAGCGTTTGATCTTGTTCCCAGGGACAAACTATGGTGGGTGCTTAGGGAGATGGGTATGCCCCCGGGAATCCTGGCACTTCCAATCAGGCTACACTAAGAGAATTTTGCCAGGATAAGATGGGGTAGCCAGGGACAAGTCACCGATCCCATCAAAATACAGCGGGGGGTTCGACAGGGTTGCGTCCTGCCTCCAACCTTGTTCTCACTTTACATCAACCATGTTGTTCAACTCCTATCTACCATCCCAGCGGACGCTCCCTCTTTAGCAAACCAAAAAATTGCCACGCTCCTATTCACAGATGATACCCTTCTTGTCTCAAAGACTCCATTGGGCTTTCAAAAATTATTAAATAAATTCAAGCTCTTCTGCGATGGGAGGGGCCTTGAAATAAACACCTTCAAAACCAAGCTAATGCTGCTGAATCCCCATAAGTCTTTTAAGGGAAATCTGCTCTTAGGCGACATTCCCCTATAGAGAGTGAGATCCTTCGATTACCTGGGAATCAAACTGTCGGAGGGTACAGCCTGGAAACACCATCTCAATAAGGCCTACCTCAAATTTTCCCAGGTAACAGGGGCTCTGAGGAAGGAACATTGCCTCTCTCACACTAAGCCAATAGCACCAGCGCTGAAACTATATAGCTGCAAGGCTGTGAGCAGTGCCCTTTATGGGCCTGAGTTGTGGGGCATCGCAAGAGTAAGTGACCTCACAGCCTCGGAGAACAAGTTCCTCAAAAATCTGGTCTCCCTCCCGCAAAGCACTCCTCTCTGCCCCTTAAAGCTCGATATGGGCATTAAGCCTATTAGTGACCTAGCGAAGCTTCGCCCTCTGCTATTTTGGCAGTGGATGGTCTCCACCCCGGAATTGACACTGAGGTCAGACTCATGAACAAAATAGGCTGGATTAAATATGTTAAAAGCCTTATGTCCAGCATTGGCCTACCAGGACATTATATTGTTTGTCCACCAACCCATACCAGTAGACAGAATAAACTACTATACTGGGAATGGGTTGAGCAAAATGCATATTCCAATAGCAATCAGGGTAGACTAACTGAAGAATTTAGAGACTTCAAAGTCAGCCGCTCTTTAGAAAGCTACCTTGATATAATCAAGGTGCCGGCTGACAGGAAGCTCTACATTCAATTTAGGCATGGTAGTCTGCCAATTAATGCATTTACAAACTCTAGGTTGACCAACAAAGCCCAGCCAAAGGGTTGTCCTGCTGCCCCTGCTCGCATGAATCAATAGGCCATGTTCTCTTTGCTTCCACAGCATACGCAAAGCCTAGGGGCAAATGGATAACCCCAGTTTGCAGACAACTTGGAACCCGAGACTCTAGAGTGGCCCTGCGCATACTGAAATCAGATGCAAGACCCTTATTCATGTGCGCAACTGCGAACTTTTTGTGCCACTCCTGGGCGATTAGAAGGAGGGCACTGGTAACCCTCTCGACCCACTCCTGAGAGCTATAGACGTGACGACCCGCCCTATCAATATTGTCATAATGGTCACTAATTCCAAAATGTGAATAGTCCTTTTTATTTTTTTATCCTTGAACAATAACAAACCCAAATTCTCTTTTTTGTCTGTTTTTATTGTGAATACTGATGTTTTTAAATAACTATCTTAATCAAGCTGTGTAATGTCCATGAATGTAATTTTATGGTCTGATGACGCACAAATTTTAACGAATGCATTTGCACTTTAGAAAAGGGACACTGCCATTTTGCACAGTAATTTTCGATTGGTTGACGGCTTCAAGACTATGAAATTTATGATAATTGTTGTTCTTAGGCATCCTATTGCCCGCTGCCACAACCCCAACATCCAGTGTTACCTTTTAATTGTATCTCTTTTAAACAATTACAGGCTTGTTCCGTCCTAAATTGGAATGTATGATGTTTACTCTGAATGTTTGTCTCTTTTATGGCATTTTACTGAAATAAAGAGTTTGACTGACATTCCCAAAACCCAAACACTGGTCAACACTCACTCATTCATCCACCCACTCCACCATTTATTCATCTACCTATCAACACTCACCCATCTGGCCTCATCAATCTACTCATTTTCCCTTCCACACAACCGGTCATACACTCATTAAAACATGAACACTTGCACATAAGAGTTTGGCCATATACCTACTCATATCCCCCACACATACATTTTCTCACTCACACTCACTCCTCTATCCATCAAACCAACCATTCAGCCATTCATCGCCATTCTCTGAAAAAAGCTTTGATTCATTCATTTATTCACCCACTTAACTTATCAACCTAAACAAACAACTAGCCCACCAATATACAAAACCCATACTTCTCGTAGCTGAACGCAATATTGTATGTGAGCCCTTCAGATCTACCCAGACAGAGAAAGCAAACCTCACTGACCCTCAACCTGTTCTTCAAGCACAAATTAAAATCCATTAAACTCCAATAATCCATTAAACTCCAATCAGTCACTCAGTCTTTAAATATGTGCTTGTGTGGTGGACTTAAATGGTAAGTAGGTCAACAATAACAACGAGCATCACAGAACACCAACCGTTGTAGTTGCCAATTCAAAAGTTGCAAAACCCCTTTTTTACAGACTTAAAAAAATCTCAAAATATATCTAGTCAGACAACGTCATCCATTTTATTATTACCACATGCTCTGACCATGCAACTACCAAAAGAGAACAAAACATTGGACAGGACCACCCGCACTTTTTCACATTTGCAAACAGCCCTTATGTAATATCTGGAGAACCCTGTGGAGTGGGTTATCATGTGTAAGTAGATGAAACACAAGTACACCACTGGCTATGTGGGAAGAAATTTAAAAATGGAGTTCCACAAATACAGAATTGGGAGAATCAAAAGAATCTTATCAAAACTTTTTAAAGTGGTCTCAAACACAGTGATTATGTTTTGCGGCAATGAAATCCTAGTGACAAAAAAGTTGAAAAAAAACAGTCCTTGCGTCTTCTCAGGGTGGATGACTATGAGAAACCCCTGCAGTCTACAGGCTTCCTTATCCAGATTGGTCTGCTGAGTAAAACAATACTATCCGCCCAAGGCAAAACCTGCAATCCCCCCCATAAAAGCATGAGTTATGAGACCATCAGTTTGGAACAATGTGTTTTGACAGACGGAGCTAAATGAAGTCTCCTTGTTAGAAGACATCTCAAATTAAAGTGAACGTACTCATGAACAAGAAGACTGAGTAATGGGGAAGACAAAGTAGGCGGGCAAAAGTTGCACAGTACTGTCCATAGAGATGACCCTGTTTAACCTGACTTGACCCTCATTTCAAATGCAAGTTGCTTAGAGGAACATCATTAGCATTTCATGTACCTTGAATTGGGAACAAAATGCTGCAAGAAATGCAACAAATTAATCAGCTAGAACCTTTCAAAAGGGCAGAAAACATCTTGTTGATGGGTAGTGACTATGTGAAATGCTGTTCCAAGTTTATTAATGTTTAGACTCTTGTCTTTAAAACATAAATACATAAAACTGTTAAAAAAGTTTTACATTAAAATTGTCCCCCTCCCAATCACCACGCCCTAATTCTCCCAATACAGACTCAATCTTCTTGTCATATCCCAGTCCACAAACACTTAAATGTACTTCCCCAATACAACTCCTTCTTCCCTAGCCCCTCAAACTCTGAAGTATCTGGGTAAATAATCTTCACTCGAGGCTCCTTACATCACTAACCCAAGCATATTTTTAAACATTTTGCCAAGGCACACGCAACATCTAAAGATTCCATGTTCAACAAATGTGCAAATCCATAATTGCGATGTTTTAAATCATATTTTATAAAAAGCGGTTTTAGAATCAAGAGCCGAGTCCTCTACAAATGCAGACAATCAATTAAAAATGTACATTAAAATTTTGAAACGTCAATCCACATGTAGTTATTCTCTGCATCCCAAAAAACATTACATTTCTCAGCCCTTAGATATCGGACATTCAAAGCCACCCGGAATTTTAATAGTAATAAACGTAAATGGGCATCTCGAAGAGCTGATATGTTCAGAAACACCCTCCTATTTCCCCAAGATTCTAACATAATTTACAGAGGGTCTGTTCCCTACATACCCCATATCGGCCAATCTAGAGTCCCTCCTGCTGGCCAGATTTAACTACCCTTTCGAAAGGTGGGAGGCCACCGTCAACTTACATTTCTACATTTTTAGGGCCTCGCAATGGTACCTAACCTATTTCTGACCTGCACCGCCCACCTCAACTCACTCCTTCCTTTTTCAGAAGCACAGAGAACTGCTATCTTCTATACCTCAGAGGACCAAAGTTTATCCCAAATTCGCAGGGTTGCTTTGTGGGCCAAGAAATTCCAGACCTGCAGTTTCCCTTCATCTTATTGCAAGGCCCATCACACTTTTTGGGAGACCTAGCAGTTTTTTCAAACACTTGTTCTCACATCTCTCCCAACTTCCCTCCATAATTAGGGACAACACCTTCGCCCCGTAAAGACATTGAGTGGGGACCATTGCGCTATAGGCTGTTAACAGGAAGACCAAGATGGACCACCAAAGGTAATTTTAAAGCGGACTAGGCCCCCTATAGTTGCTGCTGCCCGGGTCTCAACTAATTATTTATGTAGGGCCCAGTTCTGGTTTTTTTTGTCAACGTCATACCTAAATATTTGTAGGAAGATACCACCTCCACCATCCTATTATCCAGGAACCACTTAAATGGTTTGAATTTTTTCCCAAAGGTGATTATTTTTGTTTTCCTCAAGTTCACCTTTAGATTGTCTGCCTCATAATACCCATTAAATCGATTCAGTTTCCGCTGTAGGCCTACTTGGGTCAAATCTAGTATCGCCAGATCATCTGCATAAAGTAGGCATGGCACATGTCTACCCCCGATTTTCTTCGAAAATGACTGAGAAGCAGCCAGCACCCCCGGGAGATCTGCTAGGAACAAGGAGAACAAAGTAGGGGCCAAGACACAGCGCTGCCTTAACCAATTTCCTAGAGCATGGGTACTCACAAACATTTCCTCGGGGCCATAAAGTACTGTCCGTGAAATGCCCAAGGGCCGCACGGATGCCAACAATGGGAGGGTCGGGATGATGAAAGGTGAGTGTAGGGGGACGCGAAACAGATGCATGGTGTGGACAACAAACCCAGCCTTCACGTTACTTCCGTCTTCCACCTATGCTCTATTCTCATGCATCAAGAATTAAAGTCAAAGCATTAACTTATAATGTAAAACATGAGAGGGAAAGAGATACTCATCTGGTGGCTGAATTGCAAAATGTGAAGAACCAGAAAACCTGGTATCAGTCCTGGCTTCCCCATTTGATGAAATTGTGTGATCGTAGGCAATTTGTTAATTTCACTTTGCCTCCTATTTCTTTATTAACACATATGGGAGCCCCTTAAAATACATGAGTTCAGGAATAGGGTATGTTTGGTACAAAACCTTCTTGTGTTTTATTTCATAAACTATAATGGTGTTCGAATTATATAACAACAAAGGCTACACACAAGGTGCACCTGACAAATTACTTCCCTCTTGGTTCACTAAGAGCATTCTTTTCAGAATGGGGGCGGCATGGAAGTTTCCAAGATCATGTTTGAAAACTATCACTGCTAATAAATGCCTCTCAATGCAGTGACAATCTGATATACTAAGGTAAAACTCTCATGCATGTTAATAAAATACACTTATCTGCAGAGAGTTTAAAACTAAAGGTATCTTTAAAACTAAAGGTGTTCCTAAAGATAAGTTGTCTAGGGCTCTTTCTTTTCTTCCTTATGGTTACCTTAGCTAATGTGTAAAACGTGTAAATAAAATATGCATGTTTGTTTTGCATCTTTCTGAATTTTCCTGCTCTGTTAAGTGAACAGCAGCTCAGTGCTGCTGTTCACCAGGGGGCAGCAATTAAAGGTCAGGAGGGTCGCATGCGGCCCCCGGGTCGTACGTTGAGTATCCCTGTCCTAGAGGTATTCTTTCTGAGAGGGCACCGTCAAGGTCAAGCGCCACTTGGGTCCAATTTTGAGAATGAAGTTCCTGCAAGATGACCAATAAACATAGGGGGATACCCTGCTGTCGTACTTTAGCCCAGAGTAAACTGCGATCTACCAAATCAAAACCCAAGCTAAAATCAACAAAACAACAGATCAAACTCCCAGTTGTTTCCTTCGCCTTTTGTCCCAGGGCCCACAAGCTGAAGCAATGATCTATCGTTGAGTGCCCATGCTTGAATCCCCCTTGTTCCATTGGGACTATTTCATTATACTCACTCCAATTCTTTAATAAAATGAGAATGACCTTGGAATACAATTTTGCACCAACATCCAGCAAACCTATCAAATGGTAGTTACCAGGTACATCCATCGCCCCTTTTTTATGTATCAGTTTAATTACTGAACCCTTCCAGCTGAGCGGGGATATACCGGACTTAGTTATAGCTATAAAAACTTTTGAAAAGAACGTTGCCCACCCCATAGGATTAGACTTGATCACAATTGCAGGGAGATTATCTGGTCCAGCTGCTTTAGTCAAATTTAGGGAGGTTATCAACTTGGCTATACACTGGGCAGAGAAAGACTCCAATGCCTCCTCCCCCAATTTGGGTCACCCAATCGGTTTCTGAAACCATACATCTTATTGGGATTATCGCTTTGCTACACCCCATCTGGACTGACTTCCAGAATTTTCTCGTATCCTTATCCTGGAGGGTGCTAATCATTAGGTCCTAATTTGCCTGATAATAGGCATGCTCCTAGGTCCTAACCAGGGCCTCATACTCCCTTTTTTTCAGTTGTAGCCCTCAATCTTATTTGTTGGATCCTTGGAGCGCCTGGCCTTCCTACTTTCCTTAACTCTTTCCGAGCCAGTAAGCACTCCTTATCAAACCACAGCTGTTTAGAAAACCAGCAGGGCTTATCCTTTTTTGCCTCCTTGTTACATAACCCTACTATTGAGATTAAATGATTAACTACCTCAGCAATGGTTTTGGAATACCATTCCAAGATTGAAGAGCCTGTGCCCCTACCAAACTCCAACTCATTAAGGATTTGCTACTGCGTCAATTACCTTTCATCTATTCTTGCTGTTAAGCGTTTGGGGAAAATCTACTTCCATCGGAATCGCCCACTCCCTTGTTAATGGAACTGCAGCTATGATCATTTTAAGCCCCGGTGGTCACTGCCCCTTATTTTTAACACCTCAAACCCCGTGCAGAGGTCAAAGAACCACGCTTGTTTAAACATATAATTTATTGGTCAAAGCTGGTTCCCATGTAAAAACATTTGGGCTACCGGCAAATCCCACTTAAAACAGTCATTTAGGCAAACAAATCCGAACGCAAAAAGGAATTGCGTACATTTCCCTAACTTGGATTTAACAAAATCTGGAAAAATTGCATTGAGGATACCATAACACTAACATATCGGAAACCCCGTCTACCTGCACTGGGGCAAGACGAAGGTTGAAGTCCCCCGACAGGAGAATAGGCGGGGCACCCGGGAATTCTGTTAGATAAATCAGATCCCTCTGGAACACTTCCCACCTCTCCTTCCGGGGTCCATCCTGATTTATATAAACATTAGCAACTATTAGGCAACTTTGCCGCAGGCAGCTGTGATATGGACCCAGCCACTCACTACTTGTCTGAATGATTCTTGCACCTTTACTACATTTAGTTGAAATCAAAGTATTAAGGCCATCTCTTACCCGCCTAGGAACTATTTTAGTTCCTCCTTTTTCAAACTGCATGAACCCACTCTGATGAATCGGATCACCCACCAACCAGGCCTCCTGGAATTATCTCGTTATCCTCCCATATTTGTGTAAGATCTGTTGTTCTTATTAAGTTCCTCAGCCCGTGAAAATTCGAGGATATAACCCCCAAGCAGGCAGGTGCTGCGACTACCTAGTCCACCAGTCCCCGACCCCCAAAATAAGACTCTCTCCCGATCAAGGCATAGACGCGCAAATCTATTGCAGAGTGGGATAGGGTCTATCACTCCCTCTCTTGGATGGGCTGTAATGGTTACCTCTAGTGTCCCTCAATTAAATCCCACCACACGGGATCGGGAAGGAATTACCTCTCCTCCAATTACCAGATATAATTGTTCCAGATTTAGGCCACCATGATTTGCCAGGAGGGGCAATTCTGGATGAGGGGACTCTACCTCAATTACAGGTACAATTCTTAAGCCAAGTTTATTGAGCCCATCACTATCCTCTAGTACCAGGTCTACAAAAACTGGGGATCTAAAATCAACTTTTGTGACTTCTCTACCACCTCCAGTCCCGTACAAGATGAGAATGCCCTTAAAAAACTTGACCTATTTAGCGGCTTCCATTTATTTGTTTATTTCCCTTTTCGGGTCACCTCCAAGTACACATATCTTACCCTGGGTTCACTCTGGGATGCCTGTGCCCAGTCTTGGGCTCATTCTAGGTCTAGTTGCCAAGAAGCTGGCATTCCTTGGCCCTCAGACATCTTGGAACTCCTTACTGGCTGCAGGGGAAGCTTAATTCCTTGAATGCTTTGCATGGTGTTACCCCTACTCTTTGGCCTAGAACCAACCTGCGATTGGGCAGAACCCTCCTTTACGTTACATTTAAACCTTTTAATCACCCCCTTTTTCCTATGAGTCTGTCCCTCTAGTCATCCGTTGGGCCTTTGTATGGTGCAGCTGTTCTGCTTGGCCTTCAACTGACCTATACTTCTGAGTGGGGGTTCTTAACTTTAAGCCCATACTCCTTTGTTTCCTCACATTTAGTTGACTCAAGCGCCAACTCATACACCACCCGTAATTTCGTCTCCTGAATTTCAGAGCAGGTCCAAAGTTTCCTTTTCCCAGACTTCTAACCACTCCTGGCGACCCCTCACTGGGGAAACCACATATCCTACATTTGCAGAGTCTTGCAACGCAAAGGGCTTAAAATGTTTCCCCACAAAGTCTTTTATTGAAACCGCCAGAGATTTTGCTGAGGAATGCACTTTATCAACTGCAGGGGTACAATCACCTCCAGCTTAGATTACTTCATCATGGCGTGGAGATACAAGATCTAAAGGGTCTCTTGTTGTTGGTGTATTAATTACCATCCCACCTGCTTTTCTGCCTTTTACTGTTCTTGAAGGTTTTACATCTTTTTTCTTTGGAGGAGGCATTTAAAAACAGTCTCATACTAGGCACAAATAATCACCAACCTCAACAATCTGTCACTTCAGCAGGTTGTACTTTCCTCCTCCTCTTGCCCTCTGTGACTTAAGCTGTGGTGCGCTACAGCGCCGCCGCCACCAACCCTATTCTGCTATTTCTGCTGGCTGTTGGTCTACCCAATGTCCTACCACTTCAGAGGTCTTCAATACTTCCCCCAATTAACGGGGGTGCCCACCATATTACGTGAACCAGCCCTCACTGGTGTCCAAATTAAGCTTCCCACTTCTTGCTGGGAAAACAACATAAGCCCCCAACTGCAGCCAGCCGACAGCCACAATAGAGGGCCCGACCCTACCCCCAGCTCCTCACAACGTGTCTACCTCTTCAGACGGGGGAGGCTGGGTGTCGGTAACGTTCCGTTCTTTGACCAGCACAGCTGATCCTGTGAACCGTAATAATATGGTCTCGCAGCGTTTACAGTTTTCGGCTGTTTTTCCGGATCAGTGAAGAGGAGGCGGGCACAAGCACGGAAAGCGCCGCGCACAGCAGCACAAGTCGTGTCTGGTTTCAGCAGAAAAGCTGTTCAATGTTCTGCAAAGCTGTAGGTCAACATTAAATGCAGTGTTTCCCTGTGAGAACAGCACAGTACTGCATACATAAATAAAGTGTCCTAGGCCTTTTCCTTTTTTGGATTACTGGAACATCATATACCTAATGCTCCCTAAAATCAACTCAAAAGTCTATAACTGGTCTAAAACTTTGCAAGTGAAATATTCCTTGGCCATTACTGTTCATTCCCTATCCTCTACTCTCTTAACATTCTTCAATAACAATCAATCGTACAAAGTAATACATTTAAGAACCTCTACCTCACCTACATATCTATGAATAACTCAATCCATAAATACCTCTAAAATCTTTTCCACAGATAGCTTGCCCAACAAAATCAAAAATTCAGCACAGGGGTTTTTTAACTTGCTTTGTGTACTGAGAGAAAAAAACCTGAAGGATGGATAGGAGAACCCTGGCACCTAACTACTATGAAATGCTCCGCCACCAAAACACTTGGAAGACAGTTGTGCCATTTCTTTCTCCAGTTCTGTAAGTATGTGCAACTCACCCAGTCTGTCGCCAAACCTTCCATTACTATCTTTTTTGCCTCATTCTCAGTCTCACCCATTTAATCATTCAATGACTGTACTCAAACACTGGACTTGTAAATTCCACTGGCATCTACACCCAATCCTGCCATGTTTTATAACTTACACATTGTGCTAGACTATATACTAAATCAGGGTTCTCCAAAGTCAGTCCTGGAGGGCCGGATCCATGCCAGATTATTAAAATAACCACATTTATCTAAATGTGGATATGCTAAAAATCTGGCATAGATCCAGCCCCCAGGACCGACTCTGGAGTACCCTGTACTAAATTAATGTAATGCGTTAGCAATCACAGTACTAAAGAGAATCAACTAAGTACAACTTACTAAATTGACTTAGCCTTCCACTTCTTTACACATTTAACTGGAAGTTAGCAGATTGGGCTACAATACATTTTGGCCAGGAAGGCTTAACTGATGATTGAGCATCAAGATGTTTTTATCATTTAAGAGAACGAAAGGGGAGATTATGGACTGCTGCTTCTTACCTGCTATGATGTCACAAAATGTAGCTTCCACATTTCCTTTAACACATATATTTCTCATACCAGCTGCCCAAATTATTAGATTAAACAAAGGCAAATGGAGCTGCAACATTTTGGATGCGCCGTAGAAGTGAGCCATTAGGCAAAGCATCAGAAATCTACAGACATAGGAACTACTAGACACCAGGGAGGCTTTGCCAGATAGGCAGCGGGGCTGCCCTGATCTGCACTCGTTGCACAAATACATTGGGTATGTACTTCCACGTAACCGGAGACTGTCCAGTTATCCAAATTTCTGGGCGGAGGTGGAGCGCACACTGGCAGGAGCTTTGAGCAGACCCATCTTACTTACCCCTAAAAGGGCATTGCTGGGTCTACTTGAGGAATGGGGCGGCATCAGTCAACACCAGAAGCTTGTAGGGATAGGTTGCAAGCTAGCCAAAAAATATATATCATGAAAATGGTGTGCAGTATCATGTTGCTCCTTTCCCCAGTGGCGAAGCAGAATGGACTATTATAGACCGTGAGGTTTACAAGGCAAGACGCTGCCCTCAGAAATATGAACAGATTTGGAAACTATGGGCCGATTACTCATTCACTAGACACACACCCGGTCCCATCACTAAACCAAATTGCTTGGATAGGACATATTTGCACCTCAGGTTCGTACTTGGAAGCACGACAGGCCTGGAAAGTGTGTACTAATCCTAGCCCAGTGGTGGCCCAAAGTATTACGGGGACAGAAATTCACTAAGTCACTTTGGGGCCTACCATATGATACGTCAATTGCATGTTTCGTGGTTAATGTATTTGGGGCAATGTAAGGGAGTTTTCTCTCGGATATATAATAGACTAAGAATTTTTGAAAGGATGATGGAAGATGTTGATCAAAGCAGATTTTTTGTTGTTGTGAAAAACGTCAACATAAACTCATAGGAAAAAAATAGAGATATGCCACCTGCAGAAGTACAGTATTTACTGTTGCACCTGGGACGACCTATAATCCAGCATCCAACCCCCTGTGCCTCAGGTCTAGTTCCTCTTTCTTTCCCACCTATTCTGCCTAAGAGTTCAAACTTTGCATAACATTTTTGGACTACTGGGCTAACACAGCATTACTAAGCAGCAGGTTCCTTTATTTGCCTAATTATATTGTGTTGCTTGATCAAAGCAAGAACCGGGGTCTGTATCTTTGGCGTACAAAGTGTTATAAGTACTGCAAATAATTTCCTAAAACTATTGGTAGCCGTTTCAAAATGGGCATCTGCACGAGCTGTGCTTCTATCATGGTAATTCGCTAGTCCTCCCTGTCTGTGGATTACTCTCAGGTTTGGACACACCACAGCGTGTTCGGGATTGCATGAACAGCAGTTTGGGGTAGCAGTCGAATGCATTTTTCTAAGGCATTTAGCAGTATTTACCAGGAACTACTCCTTTATAGGGGTACACAAACAGTCATTTATTAAATTGTGTATGCCAGAGCTTTAACAGACCAAAGGTTATGCAAAGGTTATGCATCATGTGCGTCAACACTGATAAAGAAACTCGGTGTCTTAACATGGCCTGGGAGTAAATGAGAAGTTCAATTTCGGTTTCATTTCTGCATGGGGAAACACCTTTCTTGCAACAGCTCCATACATAGAGGCCAGGGTGGGGCAAGCACTCTCTACGGAGAGACTACAGAATGTGCTTTTTCGCGTTTTTTTGGTCTTGTGTATTTTTTTAATTTAATGAACGTGTTCAGTTTTAACTTTTAGATTGAAAGTAAACTCTGGTCGTGCTCCACGAAGTTAAACTAATCGCACTGTGTTTTGATTCTCAAAGGGCAAAGGAAATGTACTTCCCTGATGGTTGCATGCTTTCACAATGTTTAAAATCATGTCGTCTCCGAGGTCCACATGAACCACCATATCAGAGATCATCTCTTCACACCAGTATGATAATTTCAACTGTGGAACAACACAGGCAAGTCAGCAAAAACATTTATATTCAAACTATCAACACCGAAGTAAGTTTCATTAGATATCGCGATGGGCTTCAAACACGAGTTTCTTTTTCCGTTTAAAATTCTGGTGAGTGATACAAAGGGTCAAGAGGTACGTATTTGGAAGCAGGATTTCGTTCCAGATTAGAACATTTTAACTGGTGTGTTTGCTGAGGCACAGATGTGTTTTTTTTATATGAAACATTTTACAATTTCTTCAGGCCAAATGTACCATGGAGGAAATTCCAGTTGTTTAGATGCAAATAATTCCTACTGAATCTAATTGCAGGATACCATTTTTTGAAATTCGATCAAGTATCTCAATCAGAAAAAAATATGGGGCTGATTCACCAAGGTAAATAACTTCAGTCGTAAATGTAAATTTACGTCCAAATTTTCCTAATGTCGATTTCACATAAAGCGATCTATCAAAACATTTCAGCTACCTTAGCCTTAAAATTCTCATGGTATCGCCTCTCAAGAAGTCTGAGATTTTTACTGTCAATACCTAAATCCAGACTCTCTAACAGACTACAGAGCGCTCTCTGTCTCAGCACCTAGATTTTGCAATTTTTGTCTCCGGGCCCAACTCTAAATCCTGCCTCAACCGGTTCAGAAAAATGCTGAAAACCAGGCTTTTAATAAACTAGGACTCAATCTGTAGATCCTACACAGGTCACTGTTTTCTTTCAGGCAAAGTCATGAAGTTGGGTCCATAAAGCGCCAAGACCATATGTACGTGCGCTAAATAAGCATTTCGAACACGATTAGCCAGGAACCATTAACTTAGTATCATCAGCCTAATCTGGAAATACAGTTTCGCCTATATATTCCCATCCAACAGTCTCCTGTAAATACAATCACCGGCAAAGCCAATCGGGTTGCCAGCCTTTTGGCTTTTCAGTGGTGGTTTATCTTGGTTTTTAAAAAAAATAAAATGTTGTGGGAGTTTCTGGGCTCTCGTCAATACATTTAAAAAAAACAAAAAAAACACAGACATTGCCTTAGTCCCTGACACTGAAGGGAACTGCTTTGTGTGTGGGTGTGTATTTCTAAAAGAGTAGAACGCCATCACTCAGAGTGAAGTTAGGAAATGGTTGACATGGGCTGACCCACTGCCACAAGCTGTATGCTATAGGAGGTGGAAGAAAACATGAATGAAACACCAACAGATAAAGTGGGCTGGCTGAAAGCCCCTTTAAGAAGGAAGAAAGAAAGAAAGAGAGAGAATACACACACACACTAAAAAAAAAAAAGTTCAAGTGGCGTTATAGTTCGGTTAGGTCAGCGACAACATTATCGTTTTGAACTAAAAAAACAGACATTCACCAGTTATAGTTAGCAGACCTAACTATAACTTGCACCCCTGCCATACACTGTTATGACCCCACATATTAAATCACTCATGACACGTTCTATGACATCATTTATGACATCACTGATGACATCTAAAATGACATCACTGATGACATCATTGAATGAGTGTGTTAGTTTGTTTTATAATTTACATAGTGGTGGGTAAATACCATATTACTTTTCTACCTACCTTTGTACAGCCTGTGTTCAGCTAATGGGTGTAAATGTTTACAAAACGTATGTGCTCCTAATGCATCATAGGTGTTGTTAGAAATGGGATCTCTAGTTGGCAAGGGCTTGCACCTTTGTCCAAGTAGGGACCCTTCTTCCTAGTCAGGGTAAGGGTGTTACACTCGTGAAGTAACCCCTGCTCACCCTCGTGGTAGCTTGGCACGAGCAGTCAGGCTTAATTCAGAGGCAGTGTGTAAAGCATTTGCACATAACCAACAGTAATACAGTGTAAGCACTACAAACGGACACCACACCAGTTTAGAAAAATAACCAATATTTTATATACTCAAGACAAGACCAATTACGACAAAAATCCACAATACTATACTTTACGAATGAATGCTTGATACGTTAACTTCTTCTTTGCAGGAATAGCACAAAAGCAAAGTTCGTACGAGTCGGTAGCTCCGTCCGAGCCTACCGCGATGCTGAAAACCACAGAGTCTAACTGTTCCAGCCGACCGCGTCGATACGGGCCAGCAGAGACATGAACAGACTCGGTTACAGTACCTTTCTCGTTGTGGCTGGTATGGAGTGTACGAGCCGGTCGGCGTTCGTCGCGGTTGCGGTGCAAGACGGAGCGATGCAAGGTGCGGTGTCCCTCGATGCGGTGCAGGCAGCGGCTCGATGAGCGTCGTGCAGACGGAGTCGGTGAGTCCAAGGCGTGCGATGCAGGGTGAGACGATGCTCGATGCGGTGCTGACAGGTTGCGATGCAGGCGACCTAGCTGGAGTGCGGGAGCTGGCGTCGGACAGCGGTGCGAGTCGGAGCGGTGCGTCGCAGACGTGCGAGCGGTGCCCCAAATGCGGTGCGGTCTCGACTCTTGAGCCAGTTGCAGCGACAGTGTCGGTCTGGTCCGGCTGGCCCAGTGAAGCGATGCGATGCGAACTGCGGTGCCCACAGGTCACGGTGCAAGCAGCGGCTCGATGTTGGCGGCGTCGGACGTCGCCCACGGTGAGACCAGGGTTGCGATGCGAAGCGGGGCGATGCGGTCTGCGGTGCAAACAGGTCACCGGCCAGGGATGGATTCGGTTGACGGAGTCGGTTGCAGTTCCCTTCCTCTGTGGCGACTGAAACAGCGTTCCAGAAGCGGTACCCAGAGGCTTGTGAAGTCTTTGTAGTCCCTGAGACTTCTTAACAGGAGGCCAGCTCGGTTCCTGGCCCTTGGAGATACTCAGCACAAGTTTGTAGAAAGTTCAGTCCAGTCCTTTCACTGCCCAAGGCAGAAGCAGCAGCTGCAGGCCAACCCAACAAAGCAACAACACAGCAAAGGGGCAGTACTCCTCCTGGCAGCTCTTCCAGCTCTTCGTCTTGGCAGGTTCCTTGATTCCAGCGAGATCTAAATTCATGGGGTCAGGGCCCCAATATTTATATCCCAAATTCCTTTGTTCTCTGAAGGCAGAGAGGCCTTTGCCTAGTCCAAACCAGTTCTGGAGCACTTTGTTGACAAGTCTCCGTCCCTTCTTTCAGTGAGTAGGCCAGGGACATCAGACGCACCACAGGGGTGGAGCCAGCATTGTGGAGGGAAGGCACTGTCCTATTCAGGGCCCAGGTGCGACCCCTCCCACCCATCTACATGTAGATCTTGCTATTCAGCCCTGCGCTGACTCACCCTGTCTCCTGGCATCCCCCAGCCCCTGTCACTCACACTCCAGACAAGGAATACACAACCTCGCAGAGGCAGGCTTGGATGGTTAGACAAGAAAATACCCACTTTCTAAAAGTGGTATTTTCAAACACAGAATGTTAAAACCAACTTCACTAAAAGCTGCATTTTATCATTCTGAGTCCAGGCATACTAAACTCGAATTTCTACCATGTTCCCGGGGTCAGTTAGGATTATAAGCTGTAATAATCAAAACTGCCCGTTCTGGCCTAGGGGGAACAGGTAGCCTTGCAATAGTGAAAAACGAACTAGGCTGTAATTCACTATCAGGACATGCCGCACACACCCGGGCATGTCCTACCTTTCGCATACACCGCACCCTGCCCACAGGGGTACCTTGGGCCTACCTTAGGGGTGACTAACATGTAGCAAAGGGAAGGTTTAGGGACTTGCAAGTGTGTGCACTTGCCAAGTCGACATGGCAGCCCCAGGCTGCGCACAGGCTCTGCGATGGCAGGCCCGAGTTACACTTTACGGGCTGTTTGCGTGGGTGGCACAATCCAGTGCTGCAGCCCACCAACAGCATTTGGTCTATAGGCCCTGGCACTCGCAGTGCACTTTACAAGGGACTGACACATAAACCAAATAGGCCAATCATGGAAACACCAATCCATAACACATTTTATACAGGAGCACTTGCACTTTCCCACTGGACCGCAGTGAGGAAAGTGCGCAGAATCATTACACCAGCAAAAACAGAGTCAAAACCGGGAGGTCAGAAAGCAAAAAGTCAGGGGAAACACGCCAAAAGATGCCAAGTCTAACAGGTGTGTAGAAGTACTGAACACATTATAAATCCTTGTATTGAAACGTAACTTTGCAGATGACAGTTGATGACTTGTGTCCAGTATGTTCCACACAAGTTTTTTGCTTCTGCAGAGAAAGTTTCCAACAGGGTAAAGATTCCACATAGTAGATACTAAGCATTGTAAGCAGTTTGAATTATTAGACAGAATTGTCTACGCTTGACAATTACTACGTAACATACTAACCTATGTACTTGTGCTTGTTTTGCTTCAGAAGATGGACTCTGTAAAGTTTTCACAACAGTATGAAGGCTGCAGGTAGTATGATCTTTAGCACCTTCAGACCTTGGTTATTTCAAGCAAATAGTGTATTTTTTGATAAGTTTTGCACAGAGTGTACACTTTTCTTAGTAGATACATTTTACTACTCTATGGTGCATTTCTCATGAGAGTTTAGCTGTTTACAAACAGTGTGATATAGAGTAATCTCTCACCATAGAGTAAACACTGTTTACAGTACCCATTTTTCTGTTCATTTCAACTTCATTTCTCAATGTAGGTTCGGTTACTGTGAGAGGTTAGATACCAATAAAAGCTGTCCATAGTAGGGCATTAATTTTGGAACAGACGTGTAGTATCCTGAGAAACTTGGCTTTCTCTAGACAGTTAAATACATTTTGAACACTGTGTGCAATGAGGGTTTCCCATATAACTGTGGTTGGTTGTTAGTGCGAACTAGGCTACCTGTGAAATTTATGGTAGAGGGTCAATGTTGCACATAACACACGCTTTCTACATCCCAGGGAGTTGTGTCTGTGATGGCATTAATGATGCTTCATATTATTCCAAGCTATTTTGTACTTACTTTCAGGACTCTAATGACATACTAGTTTATAGAGCAATGTGTGCAAAAGAAGATCGGATGATGTCATCAATGATGTCATCAGTGATGCCCCGGAGACAGCTTATCCGCCTGCAGGCAGCCAACCTCACACTGGGCACGGCCTTTCGTTTCACGCTGCGCACAGTCTTTGCTCGTGCGTGGGGTTGGCCTGTGTTGCACCCAGGCCTTGCTTCCAACTCCCTGCAGGCAGCTAATCCCACCCTGCGCACAGACTTTGGCTGAGCGCAGTGGGTGGTCAGAGAGGTTGGCCTAGTGGCAGGCCCAGAGGCCAAAACTCCAGCAGGCTGCAAACCTCACAAAGGGTCAGTTTTCGGGTCCCAGGGCCAAATATAATAAAACAGGGGTTGGGGAGCCACATGGTCACTCCTCCTTGAGCCTTATTAGGACTCGGGGATCCCATCCCCCGGGGCCATACCAATAACAGAGGGGAGGGGGGCCATGTGCCCCCCCTCCCTGAGCTTCATTTGGCCCTAGGGACCCCATCCCCCAGGGCCTTACATATTTTAAAGGAGGGGAGCCACGTGGACCCCCTCCCCAAGCCTCATTAGGCCCTGGGGAACCCATTGCCAAGGGCCTTAAGTATTTTAAAGGGGTGGCGGACCCTGTGGCCCCCTTCCTAAGCCTTATTAGGCCCTGGAGACCCCATCCCCCAGGCCCTTATTTCTTTTAAAGTGGAGGGTGGCCACTTAGCCCCCCTTTCCTGGGCCTCTGTAGGCCCTAGGTACCCCACTCCCAGGGACTTATGTTTTTAAAATGGGATCAGGGTGAAGTGTCCCCCTCCGAGCCTCATTAGGCTTTAGGGACCCAATTCCCACAGGGGGTTTTTCCATTTTTTTTTTTTAAAGGGTCGTCAGACCTTGTGGCCCCTCTCCATGAGCCTTATGAGGCCATAGGGACCCCATCGCCCAGGGGCTTTTTTTTTTTTTTGTCTTAAAGGCGAGGTGGGCCTCATTTACCCCACCTCCAGGGCCATATGTTGTTTAAAGGGGAGGATGGCCAAGTGTCCCACTCCCCAAGCCTTATAAGGTCCTGGGGACCCCATCCCCAGGGCCCTTTTTTTTTTGTTAAAGGGGGGTGCCGTTGCCAACCCCCCCGCCCCTCCCTTGAGCCTATTCTGGCCTGAGGACCCCATTCCTCGGGCTTGCGGTTAATATAGGTGGGTACCATGGTGCTCACCCAGAGCACCCACCATATACAACGTTGGGGGCCACAGGGGGAGCCCCAGGAAACCCGCAAACCCAGCCAGCTCCCTGTATGCTGCGGGAGCCGGCATTGCTCCCACCCGCAGGGAGCAGTTATTTATGCAGCTCCCGCTGAGCAAGAACAAATATTTATCTATTTCCCTGCATCAGTGTGGTTAGGGAAACAGATCAAAAGTCTGCTTCTAGCCAGTAGGAGCATTTTCAAAAGCTCCCACCCGCTGAGAACAGACTTTTTTGTTTTCTCTTGTTTGGCAGGAGTTTTGAAAATGCTCCCACCAGCAGGAGAAAACACGTTTCCCTGCCCGCGCCAGTGCAGACAGGGAAACTGCTGTGTCCCGGGGGGCTGGACATAGCAAGTGTGCTGGTATGGGGTCCCCAGGGCTTTTGGCAGTTCTGGGGGAGGGGACAAGTGGCCCATCCTCTCTTTTTGGCAGGTGGGCTCCCTGGGGTCTAGAATGGCTCGGGGAGGGAGGCCGCACCCTGCCCCTTAATTAAACAATGCTGCCTGGGAGTCTGACTACGCTGAAGCGAACTGGCGAAACGAAAATAAAGCTTCCCGGGCCAGTCAGAATGCTCTATTTAAGAATTGGCATTCCTGCGAGAGTCACTCGAGCCTCCCGCAGACCCAACCGTCCAGATATACAAATATTTTTTACCCTTAACTTCTAAAAAAAGAAAAGAAAAAAAACTACTGAACAGATTTACACCAAATCACAAAAAGCACAATCCACAGACCAAGATCTAGTTTCCTGCTAAATTTGGTGTAATTCCGTTTAGCAGTTTTTGCTGTAGCCCTTCTTAAAAAGTCTATGAAAAAATGCATGGGGATTTTCTGTTTTGAAACCCCCTTTTTCTCTGCCCCTGCTTGATGGATTACCCTGAAACTTTCCATACACAAACTAGGCAAGTTTTAGTGCGAAGTTTTGTGGAGCTTCCACAAACAATGCCAAAGTTATTAGCAACACAATAAGGAAAATGCTACTTACCCAGTATGCATCTGTTCTTGGCATGTAGAGCTGTAGAGTCACATGCTTTGCATAGCTCGCCATCTAGTGTTGGGTCCGGATGTTTGCACTTTGTTTTTGTTCGAAGAAGTCTTTTCCAGTCACAAGGTAGGCGACTCCTCCTTTCGTAGATAGTGCGCATGGGCATCAGCTCCATTGTTAGATTGTTTGCCGCAGAGGGTGATAATGGAGTTAGTAAGAGATGTCCATGTATGCATGTATCTAAGTAAGATATTACTGGTATAGGTACCCGGGGAGGCGGGTGGGCGCATGTGACTCTACAGCTCTACATGCCAAGAACAGATGCATACTCGGTAAGTAGCATTTTCCGTTCGAGGCATGTGAGCTGTGGATCACATGCTTTGCATAGACTATACAGCAGTTATCTCCCAAGCGGTGGTTAACCTGTAGCTGTTGCAGTGGTTTGAAATAGTGTACGTAAAACTGCTTGGCCCACACTAGCTTGCAGTCTTGCTAACACATCTACACAATAGTGTTTTGTGAAGGTGTTTTGTGTATTGACCATGTTGCAGCTTTGCAGATATCATCTATGGGTATATTTCCTAAGAATGCCATAGAAGTACCCGCCATTATGATAAAGTAGGAATTGCCGAGTCTTTTGCAGAACATTTTAAGATGGTGTATGCCCCCTCGCCTACACTGACACAAGTGGAGGCAGCGGAACTCCTTATCACGTTGCCTTTGCCACAGCTGGAATCTCAGGAGGTGACAAATCTAGACGTGGCTCTCACTTCGGAGGAAGTAGTTAAGGCAATTAAGGCATTGCAATCTGGGAAGGCGCTGGGTCCGGGAGGGATCCCGATTGAGCTATATAAGGCTAATGCCTCGGTTATAGCACCTTAACTGGTGCGTATGTACGACGAGAGCGTGACCCGAGGCATACTGCCTGAAACTCATTGTTGTGATCCATAAAAAGGGCAAACCCCGGGACCGTTGCCCTTCTTATAGGCCCATCTCCCTCTTAGATCCGGAGGTTAAGATATTAGAGAAACTCCTTGCGCTTCGTCTTTCTCCCCATCTTCATAAATTGATACACCCAGACCAGTCTGGCTTCATGCCGGCCAGGAATACCGCGCTTAACCTTCACCGCCTCTTTGGAGTGCTGGGTCGCGCCCCCACCATTCAGGAGGACTCGGTGGTCATGTCGTTAGACGCAAAGATGGCTTTTGACATGATCGAATGGCCCTTTTTGTTTGCGGTATTGGAAAGATATGGGTTTGGCGAGCGGTGTTTGTCTCTGGTGCGTCTACTTTATTCAGGTCCGTTGGCCCGGATCACCGTAATTGGGGGTAGATCGGCGATCTTTGAACTGGGAAAAGGTACTAGACAGGGTTGCCCCTTGTCCCCCTTTCTTTTTGCTCTGGCCCTTGAACCCTTGGCCATTTGGATTAGAGGGGATCCCCTGATTCGAGGCCTTAATTGGTCTCCAGATTGGTCGGATAGGATTTCCCTCTATGCCGCCGATATCTTACTCTATTTGGCCCGCCCCCGATCCTCGATACACAGGGTATTACACATTTTTGCTCTTTTTCAAAAATACTCCGGGTATTAATTGGGACAAATCCCTGGTATAGGTTTTAAGTGGCAAACACCCAATCTTGCCTCCAGGCTGCGAGGCCCGGATGGTTGTGGACGGATTCAGATATCTGGGCGTATACAGTACCAGAGACACCGACGTTTTTCACTCTGAGAATCTCATTTCCCCTCTGTCACGCCTCCGGGCGGATTTCAACACTGGAAATCATTACCATTGACGCTCCTGGGACGGGCCGCTCTATATAAAATGATGGCTCTCCCCCGGTTTCTCTATGCCCTACAAAATACGCCCTTTGCAGTCCCCCCCAAATATTTTTTAGCGATTGATGCTGAAGTACGTTCCTTATTGTGGAACAATGGGACCCCCGAATTGCACTGACCACATTAACCAAAGGCTGGTATGATGGTGGAATTGCGCATCCAGCGATAAGAGACTATTACTGGGCCTCTCAATTGGTGGTTCTCAACCACTGGATGCACCGGCCGTTCAACGACCCAGCATATCGTATGGATAGGTATAATATGCCCTCGCTATATGGGGGGGAAAAATATTTGCCCAAACATATTCCGACTTCCACTACAGTCTCGGTTTGGCACACGGCAATGGCTGCACTGGGCTGGAAAGGCAAAATCACACAGGTTACCCCTTTACTGGACACCGCCCAATTAGGCGTGCTTTCACAATATTCAGGGTTTGATAAATGGGATCTTATTGGCCTTTCAAAAGTGGGTGACATGTGGGTCAAGGGGGGAGTAGTTCCTTTCGGAGACTTGCAGGCCCAGTACCAACTCCATGAGGGCGAAACTTTTCGCTACCTACAGGTGCGACATGCACTACAGAAAGCACTGCCTAAGGGTTTTGAGCTACCGGTCTCCTCCCCTTTAGAGGATAGACTGTTAGATGACTATCTCCCAGAGAGAGCAATTTCGTTAACTTACCAGAAAATTCTTAATAATTTGCCCGATGCCTTAGAGAAATTACGGGTGAAATGGTCCGGGGACCTGGGTGATTTGGATGAGGACGACTGGAGGGACGCCCTGGCATCACCAAAGGAAGTGGCTATTCGTTCCCGATTCAAGCTGGTTCAGCTTAAAATACTCCACAGGGCATATTATACTAATTCTGCGCTATTTAAAATGGGTTTGCGGCAAACCCAGGACTGCCCTCGAAGAGTGCGGGCAGCCGGGTACCTTCCTGCATCAATGGTGGGATTGCCCTGGGCTTCAGGATCTCTGGCTAAGGGTCATATCAATCATGTCTCGAATCTGTCATAAATCGATTGAGGCCTCTTCCCATTTGCGTCTGTTAAATGTATGGGAAGCCACAGATTTAACGAGGTTTGAACAGATTTGGGTTACATTGGGCTGCATGGTGATAAAGCGAAATATTGCTAGGTCATGGAGGGGGGTGTGGGGGTGACACTGAGGCTCACTGATTGGGAATCCGATATGGATTGGTGTATGCAGGCGGAGAGAGCGATATACGAAAGTAGGGGATGTCCGGGGAAGTGGACCAAAATATGGGGCCCGTGGAACGAGAGTAGAGGATTTCTTTGTGCTCCATTTGAAGATGCAACTTCATTAAGTTTAGAAACGGTGACAGCGTAAATGTTCTTGCTTTTGATCTAAAGTCTGGTATAATGGCAACTGTATGGTCTGTATCCTGATAATTGCTTTTTGTTGGAAACTGCAGAGTTTTGTTTGACTTTGATTTATGTTTTCTTAATAAAAAGGATTTATAAAAAAATTTAAAAAAAGAATGCCATAGAAGCCCCTAGTTTGCGTGTGGAGTGCGCTCTAGGGGGGGGTTGTTGGTGTTCGTTTTGCTTTTGCATAGCATGTCTGAATGCACGTGACTATCCACCTTGCAATGCCTTGATTTTGATATAGGATTGCCTCTATGTGGTGGAGCAAAAGCAACAAATAGTTGTTTTGTGTTGCGGAAAGGTTTAGTCCTTTCTACATAGTAAAGGAGTGCTCTTTTCACATCTAAAGTGTGCAAAGCACGCTCTGCCACAGAATCTGGTTGAGGGAAGAACACAGGCAACTCAACAGATTGGTTGATATTAAAGGCAGAAATGGCCATTGGTAGGAATTTAGGGTTAGTGCGAAGAACCACTTTGTTTTGGTGTACTTGTAAAAATGGCTCTTCTATGGTTAGTGCCTGAAGCTCACCCACTCTTCTCAGTGATGTGATAGCTATGAGGAAAGCTACTTTCCAAGTGAGAAATTGCAGTTCACATCTATGCGGTGGCTCAAAGGGTGGACCCATTAGTCTGGTGAGGACAATGTTTAGATTCCATACAGGAGCAGGTGGAAGTCTTGGAGAAATTATTCTTTTAAGTCCCTCCATAAATGCTTTTATGACAGGCACTCTAAAGAGAGACAGATGTTGTCTGTTCTGTAGGTATGCAGCTATTGCAGCAAGATGTAAGCGTATGGAAGAGTACGCTAAGTTGGAACGCTGCAGGTGTAGTAAATAGCAAATAATGTTTTGAACTGAAGCGTCAAGCAGATTGATTTGATTGTTATTGCAGTATATTACAAATCGCTTCCACTTTGCTGCATAGCATGCTCTTGTGGTAGGACGCCTAGCCTCTTTGATAATGTTCATGCAGTCTGGCGGAAGTTTAAGGTAGCCAAACTCTAAGATTTCAGGTGCCAGATCGCAAGGTTGAAATGACTGGGATCTGGATGTCTTATCTTTCCATGGCTCTGAGTGGGAAGATTGGAAGTGAGGTGTAGTTTTTGATGAGGAACTACTGAGAGCTCCAACAGGGTTGTGAACCAGGGTTGTCGGGCCCATGTGGGAGCAACTAGGATCAGTGTCAGGGATGCCTGTCTGAGCGTCCGAACCACTAATGGAATGAGTGGGAGAGGTGGAAAAGCGTAGGCAAATATCCCTGACCAATTCATCCATATTGCATTGCCCTTGAACAATGGGTGTGGATGTCTGGATGCGAAGCTTGGACATTTTGCGTTTAGGTTTGTGGCGAATAGATCTAGGTCTGGAAATCCCCACATTTGGAAGAATGGGAGGAGAACTTGAGGGTGGAGTTCCCATTCGTGGATCTGTTGTCCTTGACGACTGAGCAGATCTGCAATTTGATTGTTTACTCCTGGAAGATGTTCTGCAAGTGGATACATTTTGAGACGTAAGGCCCATCTCCAGATGGTCTGTGCTGGAGAGTGTGTGTCCCCCCTCTGTTTTTGTATGTGGTACATTGCGGTCATGTTGTCTGTACGGATTAGGACAGCTTTGCCTACTAGATGAACTTGAAACGCTTTGAGCGCTAGAAAAATCGCTAGCAGCTCTAGATGATTTATGTGAAACCGCTTTTGCTGCAGGGTCCATATGCCTTGAATTGTATGAGTCTGGAGATGAGCTCCCCAACCAGTGAGCGATGCGTCTGCTGTTAGCACTATCTGTGGAACCGGGTCGATGAAGGGCCACCATTTTGAAAGGTTTTGTTTATTCCGCCACTGCAGAGAGCGATGGGTGCGGCCGTCCACCAACACCAAATCTGATAACAGACCCTGAGCCTGGTTCCACTGACGTGCTAATCACTCCTGAAGGGGACGCATGTGAAGTCTTGCGTAAGGGACTATTAGGATGCAAGACGCCAATATCCCTAATAACTGCATGAACACTCGAGCTGGCAAGGAGTGTTGAGGCTAAAACTGACCGGGTAGAGTCTGCACATTGAGGATTCTGGCCGGATTGGGGTAGGCCAAAGCCTTTTGTGTATTTATTGTGGCTCCCAGGTACACCTGTGTGTTGGATGGCTGTAGGTGGGACTTGGACAGGTTTACTGTGAATCCAAGATTGTGAAGCAACTGCACTGTTTTGTGAGTGTGACATAAACAGCTTTCTTGCGAGCTGGCTTTTATGAGCCAGTCGTCCAAATATGGGAAGACGTGAATGTGTTGTCTTCGAAGATGAGCTGCGACTACTGCTAGGCACTTGGTGAATACTCTGGGTGCGGTAGTTACTCCGAATGGGAGCACTTTGAACTGATAGTGCTGTCCTGCTGCTACGAACCTGAGGTACTTGCGGTAAGCAGGATGTATTGGGATATGGAAATAGGCGACCTTTAAGTCCAAAGTGGACAGAAAGTCGCCTTGTTGAAGGAGCGGGAGCACTTGCTGGCGTGTGATCATGTGAAAGTGGTCCCACTAAATGTATAAATTTAGTTCTCTGAGGTCTGGTATAGGCCTGAGAGAGCCGTCCTTTTTGGGAATCAAGAAGTACAGGGAGTATACCCCGGCCCCTTGATATTTTAATGGAACTGGTTCTATAGCTCCTTTCTCTAACAGAGAGAGAACTTCTTGCTTTAGAAGGGTAAGATGTTCCTGTGACATTGCGCGTGTTCTTGGAGGAATGTTTGGGGGAGTGTCTGTAAGTTCAAGGTAGTAACCATATTGGATAATTTGTAAAACCCATTGGTCTGAGGTGATTGTGTTCCAGACAGGGAGAAATTGGGAGAGACGTCCCCCGACAGCAGTTGAATGATCGGGGGTAGCGGAAGGAAGTCACTGCTTGTTGTTTGCGGGGGAAGTGCGTGTGGAGTTGCCTCTGCCTCTTCCCTTACCATTATTTCCTCTAAAACCTACTCTGAAATAACCTCTTGATGAGGGCGATTGGTTGTTGCCCTTGTAAGAGGACGAGGGATTTTCTGTGGAAATATGTTTGGAGCCACCCCTGTAAAAGGAGCGCCGAAAGGAACCCCTATCCGCAGGTAACTGCAAAGCCCCCATGGACTTTGCAACCTCAGTGTCTTTCTTAATTTTTTCCAGCGAGGTGTCAACTGCTGGACCAAAGAGGTGTTCTTTATCAAATGGCTGGTTGAGAATGGAGGCCTGTACCTCAGGTTTGAATCCCGAAATTCTCAACCATGCATGTCTGCGTAGCAGTACGCTGTTGTTTACTGCGTGCGCTGCTGTGTCTGCTGCATCTAGGGCGCACTTTTCTTTTTAAGTTTTTTATTTTATTCATACAAACATACAAAAACCAGCTCAGGTACAATAGTGCACATCGTAACAGTGCAATTAACAGAACATAGCATCTTTGAATAGTACAATAAATTTTATATTTCGTTCTCTTTCATATGGAGCACAGTTGTTTATACAGCATTATTTAGTTACAAATCTGGGTTAGATCTTAGAAAGTCCGTTAGTGGTGTCCAGTACTCTTTAGGCTTAGCTGTTGTGGGGAGTTCCTCTTCATATGTTTTTAGTGTGTCTCTGCAATACACTAAGTCCGTCATCCATTGTTTACGGCTAGGGGGATTATTTACTTTCCCAGTGCATAGATATCCTTCTCTTTGCCAAAAGTAGCGCCACGGCACACAATTTACGCTTCGCAGAGCTTAGGTGTTGCACAAGCCCCAATAAACAAACTTTTATTGAACATTCGATTGTAGTTTCCAGCATACGGCCTAAGGTTATAGTTATGTCCTCCCAGTATTCCCTAATCTTGGTGCAGTGCCATGCTAAGTGTATAAAGTCGGCGTTGCCCTCCCCACATCGCCGACAGTTGGCATCTGGCAGGAGTCCACACTTTGTAGTTTTAGTGGGGTATGGTAAGTTTGGTGTATGTATTTATAGTGAATTATGCCGAGGTTCCCGTTCGGGGTAAGCATTGCCGTTAATGCACAGCAGTTATGCCATTCTTCATCGGTTAAAGATGTCTCAAGTTGAGCATTCCACCGCTCTCGAGCCTTATTCAAGTCAAGTCAAAAAGCTTTATTTCGAAATAAATATCATAAAAGCATCGAACATTTCATCAGTACCAAAAATAAAAGATGCAATCTATTATTAAAATATAACAGTGCAATAAATCCTGACAATCGAAATATAAGCTATATACACGGATAAAATTGACTCATTGTAGGATAAAAACAAAATAAAAACAATAGGTAAAAAGATAAAATAAGTATATCATAACAATTACCAAATGTAGCAGATTGGGATGACATTGCCCTAATCATTAAAGTCAATTGGCAAACCGCCATAAACTGTGAGTCGCGATCAAGATGTTCTTTGTAAAATCTTACATCTAATTTTCCAAGCACAACCCAGAAATTTGGCGGTTCCACACGCATAAAAGGTTCTCGAGTCAGATTTTAATATACGCAAGGCTACTTTGTGGTCATGAGTGCCTAGTTGTTTACAAATGGGCACGAGCCACCTAGACCTAGCTTTAGCATACCCCGGACAAGCAAACATAAAATGTGCAACACTCTCCTTGGGTGACCCACAGGAAGGGCATTCATCAATGGTTTGGTGCGGAGGGCGCCACTTTGCGGTAAATTCATGGACTGGAAGTGTGCCATATCTAAATTGAGTGTATAATGCCCTATCCCTGGGGGTCTGAATTACATCCATATAAGGTTCAAGGCCTCTACAGTGTTTAAACTGGAAGAATTCTTCCGTAAGTCTGCCCATATTTGGGTTGTTGGCATCTCTGGCATCAACCCAGTCCCAGTAGATCCGTTTAAGTTCTATTTTACTAGGTGAGGTTTTGGTATCCCAAGATTCCTTAAGGCCAAGCGTTGTCATTAAGGACCTAAGGTTAGAGATCCATTTAATACCCTTAATGCCATCCATACACAAAACTTCTGAAAATGCATCCGCATAGTTGGAAAGTTCAGGGGTTCTTCTAAGATGAGCCCAATAAAGCAAAGGGCGAAGTTTAGCCAGGTCTTTGAAGTGGCGTCTGCCCAGGTCATATAGCAAAGGGACCAGTGGGACAGCTTGGGGCAATGAAATCAGGTCCCTAAGGAACCTGTGTTCCGACCTGCTAATCTAGTCTAGATTGTCAAAACCCCATAGCTCGGCACCATACATGGCCGAGCTAACTGCCTTTGCTTCATACACAACGAGTGCCGGGGCAACAGGTCTACTAAATGATGAGCGATGTTCTCTGCTCAAAACCCCAGTAACGCGTTTGTGATTCAGGAGCATTTTGTCAAGATGCGGTCTCCACTGCATTGTTTCTGAGAGCCGTATCCCTAAGTGATCAAATGTAGTGACTCTCTCAAGGTACGACCCATCTAGTGTGATGTTATTCCTGAATGATTTATGGGGCTTAAATGCCATGAATTTTGTTTTAGATGTGTTTATTAACAGCCCTCGTGTGTCACAAAAGATTTGAAACCTATTCAGGAGTTTTTGTAGGCCCATCGGGTTCTTGGAGATTAGCAATGTGTCGTCGGCAAATAGGAGAGTAGGAACCTTACTGCCAGCCAGGGCCGGGGCATCAGTTGTTATTTCTTGAAGAAAACTAACCACCCCATTCATATATAAAGAGAACAAGGTGGGTGCCATCACACAGCCCTGGCGTACTCCCCTATTTACCGCGATCCTTCCAGTAAGTTGCCCTTGGGACCCCATCTTATCTGGGCATAATTATCCTCATGAAGTCTTACCAGGAGGTTAAGAATTAGTGGGGGGATACCCATCCCTTGCAGTGTTTCCCATAACCTGTTCCTGGGGACCAGGTCAAAGGCAGTCTTTAGATCAATAAAGGCAAGGTAAAGACTGCCCTTGCCTAACACTACCTCTTTCCAATAAATCATAAAAAGTCTAAAGACCTGGTCCAGCCCTGTATTAGCCCGGAAACCCGCCTGGAAATGAGAAAGAATGTCTTCCTCCTCTGCCCAAGATAAGATTCTCTGTAATATAACCCTGCCAACTATTTTCTGCATACTGTCGATAAGGCTAATTGGCCTATAATTAGAAGGGTCCTCTCTGGAACCCTTCTTATAATTTGGAACTACCTCCGCGCCCTTCCAAGACTCTGGGACTTTACATCCACTGGAGATAGAATTGATTAGGAGGAAGACATATTCAGCCCATTTTTCTTGATCAGCTAAAAACAGGTCTCCTGGGAGACCATCGGGGCCCGGGGCCTTGGCCGGCACAAGTCTGCTTATGGCAGAAAGAACTTCATTATGAGTGAATAGGTCACTATCGATGTTCCCAAGATTAATTAAAGGAACACCGTGTTGCCCATCCACATCTACATTTGCAGACCCAGAGTAAAGGCCGCTAAAATGGTCATACCACGCTTGGGATGTAATATGCCTTATTAGTGTGCCCTGCTATATCCTCTTGCAATAGTTTGTACAGTTTTGTTACGATATGGGCATTGTTTGGATTGGTGATGATCATTGGTAATGCCGCTAAGGCCGGTGGCTCAGCTGGGAAGGTGGGATAGTGATACACAAATTTAAAGAGTAGTGTTTGATTGCGTATATAGCTTAGGTCATTATGGTCTATAAATGTTCCTTCATTGTATAGGTCACCCATTGTGTCTATACCGACCTGGTGTAGCATTTTCATGCCATCTCCTTCTTGCGTCACAGATAGTGAAGGGTGTTGCTGCAGGGGCATTGCTGGGGCATACAGTGGCAGCCTGTGTGCAAGTTTTCCCATGCGTTGGCATGCCAGGTTAGTGGTTCTAATAGTATTGATTTCGTCCTTGGTTATGTGCGTGCTTTGATGTGGTAGTATGCATCGTAGTGAGATGGGATGGGCATCCCCATCTTCTACCGCTATATGTGGCAAATATCGAATTGTATGGTACCAATAATGCGCATATTGCGCTTGTGCACACAGATAATAAAGTAAGAAATCTGGTAAATCTACCATACTTTCGCATATGGTAGTGTTAGTGTTCGCAATTCTATTCGGGCTTGTTTCCCTGCCCATATGAGCTTTGTGACGCTTGCAGTCAATCTCTTAAAGACTGGTGTTGGTGGCGGTATGGGGATGTTATTAAATAAATAAAGAAATTTGGGGAGGATAACCATTTTAACAATGGCCATTCTGTCTGCCAAAGACAGCGGTAAATGTATCCAGCGCTCGATACTCTCTTCTATTTTAACTAATGCCTTCCCATAGTTCTCTGTGATTACCGTTTCAGGGTTCCTGTGATACCATATTCCAAGATATTTGATAGGGTCTATTTGCCATTCTAGAGGGAATTCTATGGGTGTGGTTTAGTTATGTCCGTTAATGGGAGTATCATGGATTTACTCCAGTTGATTTGGAGGCCAGATTGTCTGCCAAAATTTAATATATTCCCGCAGTAACGGAGATAAGTTAACTCGGGGTTCGCGTACATATAATACCAGATCGTCCGCATATAACGATATACTGATAGGGCGTTGAATAAATTTCAACGCTGTGGCTGCATGCTGTTGTCTAACTTTGCACGCCAGTGGTTCTAGCGCGATTGCGAACAACAAGGGAGATAGTGGGCACCCTTGTCGTGTTCCGCGCTGTATATGTATCGTACCCAAGACATGCTTATTTACTTTTATCTGCGCTACAGGTTTTGTACACAGGATCTTAATCCATATCAGTAAGCTAGGCGGCATGCCCATTTTCCCCAGCACTGTGAATAGGTATACCCATTCGACCGAATCAAACGCTTTGGCAGCGTCCAATAGTACTGCTGCCGCTTCCAGTTCTGGGTTAAGCTGATGGGAGAGTGCAAATAGAGTGCGTATATTGTGTGCCGTAGATCTGTTGGGTATGAATCCAGATTGATCTGGTAATACAATATTCTGCATGAGTGGCTGGAGTCTTGTGGCTATTATTTCAGCCCGTAGTCAGAGACAAACCCCCTTTGGAATTATTTATTACAGTAGATCAAAACCACTCAACCAATCCAAATTATCACCAAAACATGACACCACCACCAATCTCAAAAGACCAAGTGTGTCTAAGATATAAAAATATTAAAATCTTTTATTTAAAAATAAACAAGCAATATTCAGCAAAGAAAAATCATCAATATACAATATTAAAAATAGACCAACATATACACACAGTTAAAAGTACACAATTAATCATAGGGAGAATATTCAAGAAAAATGCTTTCTATTCGTCTAAAGGCACATAAATTTGATCCAGATCATTTGTTCAACACATTCAATTATTATGCGATAAATTTATAACAAAAAACAAGTCACAAATGTCATCACAATCTATAATATGCCTTTATGTAGTATGCGTCGACGCGTTTCGGTGGATGTTATTGTTCTTGGAAACCACCTTCCTCAGGACAAACAAATACTCCCACATGGATATTTTGAATCTGTCACGGTATTAGAGTGCATATCCGGTTAGACTGCAGAACATAATCCTTGCGAGCCCATATAAAGAAAAATAAATTGTTTACTTCATGGGATATCTCTCCATGAAATTCCGATTTGATCTTCAAATTTATTTGTTCAAAGCCACTTCAAATGAGTGAAGATAGAATAGATAAAGATCACCTCATGTCACTTCACACAAATAGGTTAAGTTCATCTGAGGCAATGATCCTTCGTAGTTGTATTAAAAGAAACACAGAGCTAAAAAGTAATTAAAAAAAGAGTGACCTTTCCGTGTGTTTATTAATGAACACCACTGAGCAGAATGGCGATATCAGTTCTCGCTCATCATGTTAAATCTTCAATGGCCACAATACTGCCATATGTTGGGTCCAAAAACCTCCGTTGTCGTTGCAGCATCTATTATTTCCTCCAAGATTTTTGTGTCTGTATTAATTAAGGATAATGGTCGGTAGGATTCGCATAGTTCTGGATCTTTATCTGGTTTTAATAGGGCTATTATGAGTGCTTCCCGTAGTGTAGGCGGAATTGTTTGTTTGTCGTGGGCATCTCCGTACATGTCTACTAAATAGGGGCTCAGTATTTCTGCATATTCTTTATAGAATTCCCCAGTGAACCCGTCTGGACCAGGGGCTTTTCCATTGGGCAGTGTTTTAATGGCTTTTTTAACCTCTTCAATTGTGATTGGTTGTGTTAAGTATTCCCTTTGGGTATTGGACAGCCATGCTAATGCTATATCTTCTAGGTAGTTTAGGACTTCTTGTGCCGTAGCAGTGTTGCGTGACGCGTAAAGATCTCCGTATGTTGCCATGAAGGCTTCTAATATGTCTGCAGTGTTGTAATGCAACGTACCTTGTGTATCCTTAACTTTAATCACTGTATGTGTTGGACGTGCATTGCATATTTTTTGTGCCAGTATTCTTCCTGTTCTACCTCCCTCACCATACATCCTAGCTGTCTGTCTTCGCGTTGTAAGTTTTATCTCACAGTCGGCAAATTCAGTTTTTAGCATTTCTTTGATATCACCTAGTGTAGCAGTACTGTGTGTGCACTCATATTCCTCTTCTAACTGTCGGAGCTTATCCTCACATCTAGTTAGCTGAGTGCGTATGTCGCGCAGTATCCCTGCATTTGTACTGATACACGTGCCGCGAATAGTGGCTTTAAATGCTTCCCACAATAGACCTGCGTCATCTACAGAGTTTTTGTTCAGGTGAAAGTACTCTTCTATTGCATTTCTGATCGTGGTATTGTAGAGTGGATCTAACAGTGCTTTGGCATTGAAACGCCATATATAAGGCGGAGGTGTGTAATTGGGGAGGTCTATAGATAGTAGTACTGGTTTGTGGTCCAATAGTGTCTTCGGGAGGTGTTGAATATCTCGTGTCCACGTACTGGCTCCCTCTGTTGTCAACCAGTAGTCAATATGCGACCAGCTATTATGAGCCGTGGATGTCTGTGTGCTCTCTGAAAGATGTGGATTCCTCATGCGCCATATATCTATCATCTTAGATTCAGCCATCCCATCTTTTACTACTTTAACTGCTCGCTTGAGGGGTTCTTTAGTTGTTCCCGATCTATCCTGTTCAGAATTAAGTGAGATATTAAGATCTCCACCCCACACTAATTCCATATCTGGTAGTTCCCGGATTTTACTCCAGAAAGTCATAAAGAACTTCGGATCATCTATGTTTGGGCCGTAGACGTTGATTAGGCCTATCCGGGTGCCACGGAGGTGTCCAGTGATTATTATATATCTGCCTTGATCATCTGTAATAGTTTGATCTACAATGAATTGAGTTCCCTTTTTAGGTCGAGCCTAGCGCAGCGCGCATGCGCTGCTCTAGGAAAACGACCTCTTGGAATCACTCTGGACTTTTCACACGCTCGTGCGGTTTTTTTTTTTTTTTTTAAAGCATTTTTTCTATTGGGCTTTGCGTGCGTCTTTATAAAAAGACAGCACGCAATTGGGCAAAGGCGGGTGCATGTCCCACCTTTCCCAGGGAATGTATCCGCCCACGGCCTACGGCTTACGAGCAGGGGCGCTATCTGTTCGGGGTCATGTCACCATCCGTTTTTAATTAGCGCGTTCGCCGCACTGCCGTGCTCACTCGCCCCCGCTTCTCTCTCGCGCCATTCTTTGCTTTTCAGGAAATGTTTACTCCCAGAGCGTTTTGCTCTCAGGAGCCAGGAGCAGCGGCGCGCAGGCTGCCATCTGTTTTGGGTCAGGTTTCATTTCCAGACCTTGCCGCTTTCATTAGAAGGCGCGTCCCCTCCACCCCACCTCCACAAGAGTGCGCTTTCATTTTCTCTAAAACACAAAGGAACAGAAACAAAATCAATTACGGTGACATCTTACTTTTCAGTGGAATCGTCAGCACCGTCTAATGAGCGGGCCTTGGCCAGAGCCTCACGGGAAATTACAAATAAGCTTATTATGTCCATCCACACTACTTTCAAATGACTCCAGACTGCAGTGTCCGGTTGAACGTGAAAACCTTGCATTTCAGCCGCTGCTTCTCTAGAAACACCAGCAGCACGAAAAAACCGACAATAAGCCAGACTCAGTTAGCCTGCCTGGTCCGCTCTGGTCCAAGCCGATTATGTTGGCTCAGTGGGCTGACGCTTCCACCCTATTAATCTTATGTTTGACCTCACAACCGCAGGTTCGAACCCCAGTGCGTCTGCTCAGCCTTTCATCCTACTAGAGGCCGACGAACTAATTAACATTCATTTGGTTGGCAATAAACATCTGTTACTGGTCACTAAGATGCAGAATACTCCAGCCCCGCCTTCACTTGCACACTGGGATAACTCACTTTCACCTCCTTTCAATTCGGCTCCTGATTTTCTCTACTGTGCTCGCTTTCTGATTTGGTACTGGCATTATATAATGCAATCTTAACTTTAAGGCAAGCACCCTATTAATCTTATGTTTGACTTCACAACCGCAGGTTCGAACCCCAGCGCGTCTGCTCAGCCTTTCATCCTACTAGAGGCCGACGAACTAATTAACATTCATTTGGTTGGCAATAAACATCTGTTACTCGGCACCAAGATGCAGCATACTCCAGCCCCGCCTTCACTTGCACACTGGGATAGCTCACTTTTGCCTCCTTTCAATTCGGCTCCTGATTTTCTCTACTGTGCTCGCTTTCTGATTTGGTACTGGCATTATATAATACAATCTTAACTTATCTTTTCGCTCCCCCACCTCAGAAATCTGCAAGCACTTCTCCTTTCATTCCTTTTTATTTTTTGCATTATGTAGTGCGAATGAAGGTATCAAAGCCCTTTACATAAGTACTAGTTCCATTACAGAAATCTGCCCGGTGGGTGATAATGTGCTGCATGGCTAAACACTTATAAGGTCCCAAAGGCGAGACCTATTGGCTATGCCAATGCTTGTTAATCAATGTTATGACACCTCTAGGGTAAGATGAGTATGATGATGTAACTGTAGTTTCAGCCCATTTTCCACCCAAAGTGCATTTGTCTGCTTTCGCCAGATGGGTCTTCTGGAGCATAGCTATTTCGATGTGATGTCTGTCTAGATATGTAAACACCTGCCTTATCTTCTTGGGGTTGTTTAGGCCCCGGACATTCCAGGTTAGTAACCGGATTATTGATGATGCCTTTTTGCTATCTATGTCTATGTGTACGGTATAGCTGTATTGAGTAGGACATGCTCCCTATTTGTGCATATATTTTGTAATATTTGTCTGTAACTATTGCTCCATAATACGAGATATCTTTCCAAGATACGGTGCATTGTACATTTATCTCTGGTGCCTGAGAAAACAAACATTTCCCCAATCCCCCCACCCACTTCACCGTCCCAATTACGCCGAAGACATGCCCAGTCAAACAATGTAATCAACATTTCAACTTTGTCGGAAGTACCCACAGGGGGGCCGCTAGGTGCCCGAACTTTCATCCGCAAAGCGGATGCAGCCGGAATATACGTAAAATAGATGGCGTACGTGCTAAACATATATTTAAGGCACTTTAGGATAGCTGCATTATATTGCTCTCATGCTACCTGTATTACTCTTATTTTGTATCGGCTACACACTAGCTATCACGTTATATTTCTCGCCCTAGATGTGGGGGTGTACATATCTAGACATATTTAGACCAGTATTAGATCATTTCAACACTAACCACTCTGCCACCTGCTTTTATTATGAGTGAGGTACATGGCACTCAACAGTCTTTGCACGAGGCTGCATTCAATATCCTAGTGTCCGTGCAGAGCAAGCAGCACAGTTCGTTCATATTTACAGGGTATTTAGCCTACCTTAAGAGGTCTTGAGCGGAATATCACCTATTTGCTGCCATTTGTTTGTCCATGCCAGCATAGTCTTACCGTTGAACGTAATTAGCGCAGCAGGTTACATATTACCATCGTCAGATTGTGAAGAGGAGAATGCTCGCTCCGCCATTTTCCTTTTGATGGATATGTTCTTTATAAAGTCCTGTGCTGCTTTCGATGTGGAAAGTATCTTCGTTTGCCCCTCATGGGTGACGTGCAGTCTTGCAGGGTAAAGCATAGCGTACATTACTCCCATGTCTCTCCGCTTTTTCTTCACTGGCGCAAATTCTTTACGCGCTGCTTGGACTGCCAGCGTGAAGTCGGGGTAGAAAGAGACACTGAAATTTTTATAGATGATTTGTTGTTTCTCGCGCACTAGAAGCAGGATCGTGTCTCTATCCCTGTAATTTAGTATACGGGATATAATAGGCAGCGGCGGGGCTCCTGGTGGTGGTTTTGGCGCCAGCGACCTGTGTGCTCATTCAATTATAAGTAGAGGGGAGAAGCTATCTGCTCCGAAAACTTCGCGTAACATGTCCTCAACAAAGGTTTCTAGGCGTCCGATGTTTGAGCTTTCCGGTATTTCCATAATTCTTATGTTATTTCGGCGAGATCTCGCTTCCAAGTCTTCATTTTTGTTTTTTTATTATTTCCAATCATTTTTCCATGTCGTTGCACTTTTTTGCCGTGGCTCCCGACTCATCTTCGACTGCAGATATTCGTAATTCCGCGGTGTCCAAGCGTTCTCCTCGTTTGTCCAGTTTTGCAGCCATTTTGTCAACTCGCAATGTTAGGGAGTCAATTTTGCCATCTATGGCTTGCAGGCTTTGTTGAATAGCAAGCAACGCGGTTTCCATGTTTGGGCCCCTAGTTTGCTCTGTATCCAATTCGGTATCAGAGTGCGCCAGCGTCGTCTTAGCTGTGCGGCGGGCGTCAAAGGATATCTTCGGATGTTGTTTATCCGCTTTGCCCATTGTCGATGGTGTGTCACAACGCGTCCGAGCAGCAAGAGTACTTGCACAGGTGTGTCCTGGCACGTGTTGAGCTTAAGCGGGTTGTGGTAATGTCCACCTCCTTTCCTTGGGTGCACTCTGACTGTGTGTATTTGATAATGATATACCTGGTTTTCCTTCTTGGTGTGATAGGTGTTTTCTATTCAATATAGGAGGTCGCCCCCAGCGCCACAAGGCAAGCACTATTTCAAATGTCCCCAGCGCCACTGCTATTATTTTGCAACTTGTCTCTTGCCGCCGCGTGGGCTCTCTATTGCAGGTCGGGCCTCCTCCCGCAATGCGATCCCAGTGGTTGCGTATCTCGCAGCAATGCAGGTTAGGCCGCCAATCGAGTGCAGTATGGAACGTTGGAGCCCCAGGTCATTGTTCAGTAATTGCGCATTTCCTCCGCCAGCAGCGCGGGCGACGATCCTCCCCACATAGAGTGTGATTGCTACGCGCCTTATCTGCCATCAATCTCCCACATACATCGCAATTGCAGCACTTGCCTGATGATAATCGCCGTCGTTGTGGGTGTAATGCCACTTGTGCTCTTGCTGGTTCCACTCGTTGTCTCAGCGTGCGCCCATCTGCAGTGATAGAGCGCACCCACAGTAGTGAGCAGTCCACCTCTCGGTATTGTGTTACACACTGCACCCCCATTTTCCGTCTCTCTTGCGCCCACTCGTTTCTTGCATTACCTACGGGTTGTTGGTAGGTTCATGGACAGTGGTTGCAGCTCTCTGGCTAATTATGGTCAGATTTTGCAGTGGTGTGTCTGGTGTTGTACCTGTTCTGACCCTCTATATTTGAGTGTTGGGACAAGGTTTATTCCGCCACCGCCTTTCCTTAACTGTATCGTGCCGCCATTTTGTTTGAAGCTCCGGTTGCAGAGCACGCTATCTTCAATTAAAGTTTGCAGCTTTTTGGCGTAGCATCAGTTATCGCCACTTACAGATCTTACAGAGCATGTCTAGTGGCAGTGACACAGCGCGTTTTCTGCAGGGACCGGGTTACCGTCTAACATCTGGTATCTCACTGCATCGTTATCTGCCATCTCTGCCACGCTACCTCGCGCCGCGACACACCTCCGACATCTTGTTGTGTTCCAGGACGGGGGCTACCGCTCACTGATAGGCTATGTCCAGAGCGCGCGTATATTATCCCGATTTAATGCTCGGTGTGGACCACTATGCAGGGATGTCAGGGTACAGATGAATTCGCTGCCGCAGCTTAGTTCGCGTACCGCGCCGCCATTTTGGTCTGAGCTCCGGTCGTGGAGCGTGCTGCCTTCTATTGTAATTTTCAACCGATCAACCCAGTAAAATTGAGCTCCGCTTACAGTTATCGGTAGCGCCGGTGTTCCGATATCGGATTCGTGCTTCGTATATATTCACAATCGCCTTCTGCGCATTTTTTTTGCAGATAATGATCCCGGCCAGCGAAGCTGCACTATCGTGCAGCCATCTCGCAGCGCGCCCTCTAGCGCCCGTGTCTAGGGCGCACTTGATGGAGGTATTGGTGAGAAGTTTGCCCTCCTGGATAAGATCATTTGCCTTAGATTTATGCTCATCAGGCAGGAATTGCAAAAGTTTTTCTAACTCATCGTAATGAGCCCGATCATATCTGGCCAACAAAGCCTGAGCATTGGCAATGCGCCAGTGATTAGCTGCTTGTGAGGTTACCCTTTTGCCAGAGGCATCAATTAACTTGAACTCCTTGTCAGGAGGAGGGGCCTCAACTGTGGTCTGTGAGTTAGCTCTCTTGCGAGCATTAGAAACCACAAGAGAGTCTAAGGGCAGCTAACCCTTGATGTAGGCTGGGTCAGTAGGTGCTGGTTTATATTTCTTTTCAACCCTGGGCGTGATGATTCTTGCCCTTTGAAAACCTCAACTGCATGTTTAACCATTCCCTTAAGCGTTGGCAGTGTATGTGTAGTTTTTTTAGAGGAACTTAGGGTCTCAAACAAGAAGTCCTCCTCTAGAGCCTCCTTATGTAGTTCCACCCCATGGTAATGAGCAGCTTTGTTAAGAAGCTCAATGTATCCTATATTGTCGTCAGGTGTTGATGACCTGGACGGGTATAAGACAGGGTCAGTATCTGTGTGTGTGTCAGTGTCATAATCCTCCCATGGGTCAACATCTTGTGGCCTATCCTCATCCCCATCATCCTGTGGGTCAGGTGATAGTGGTGAATTTGTGGATGTTATAAGTAATTGAGGATTAGTAGGTGAAGGAGGTGGAACATAAGGTGGTGAGGGGTTAATACCCAAATTCCTTTTCTTCAGGGGAATGTGGTGCTCATCCTGCTGGCCCAGTTTCCTTTTTTCAGGCAGTTTGGCATGAATATGTCCAGTATCTGGGTTAATAACCAGTTCTTTCTGTTTCGGATCCAAAGGCGGAACATTGGATCGAGGGTCTTTTGGCGGAGTCTTTTTATCTTTACTTGTTGTTTTCGGTGTCGAAAGTTTCGGCTCCAAACTCTTTGGTACCGAAGATTTAGACTTTGACGAAGATGGAACGTGGACCAGGACATGCTTGGATTTCGGCACCAAGGTTTTCGTTTCGGCACCGGTATGGGGCCGACTCGGTCCCGAGCCGGAAGGCTTTTCTTTGTGTTTCGGCACCGGGCCCGCGGGCGGGGTGCTTGAAACTTTTTCTCGGTGCCGACCTTGGCCCACAAGCAGAGCAAGGAACGGAGCCTTTTTTGTCTTGTGTTGTTGGGGCAAATGAGTTTCTGTACTCGCGGTATGCTGACCCGGTGTAACTTGCTCCTCGTCTTCCATGTCGGAGTCAGCTTCGGACACGGAGCCAATCACCCGCGGCTTTCTGGGGCAGCTATTCGGGACACTTAGAGAAGACTTCACGGGCCTGAGACAAGATGTCCCCTCCGATATTAAGCAGATCAGGGCGGAGGTACAGGAAATTGGTGACCAAGTTGACTCCCTGGAAAGGAATGGCGACCGAAGGGAGGAGGAGATTACTAAACAGGCCTGGGAGCTGCTGGAGCTTAGAGACCGGAATGAGGAGCTCTACCTCAGTCTCGAGGACCTTGGGAATCACTCTCGCTGATCTAATATATGCATTAAAGGCGTACCTCTCCAGGCAGATGGGGGTAAAGCTGGAGGAATGGGTGATCCACTTCTTCCGACATGTGGCACCGACACTCGGGGACAAAGAAATCATCCTGGATCGCACTCACTGCGCAGGCCATCCAGCCAAGAACCCGGGACAACAGCAGGACATCCTCACATGTCTCCATTCTTTTCAGCAGAAGGAGATCATAATGGCCGCCACCAGAGATAAACCGACCCTTGCGTTTCAGGGGTTTCAAGTGGGAATTTACCAAGATTTGTCACTGCTCACCCTTCAAAGACGCAAAACCCTGAAACCAGCCACAGCCTACCTACGCAATAAAGGAATACAATACCGCTGGGGACACCCTTTTAGGCTTTCATTTGTTTGGACAAAGAATTGCACTCAGTTCGGTCACTGAAGGAGGCAGAGGAGGTGCTTGGCCTCGACTTGGTGGAGGGGGACATCCCTGAGTCGTCAACAGAAGACACCGCTACACGCGACTCACAGAAATCCGGCAGACGACAAGGGACCAGACTTGAGAAACCTTCCAAACCTACAGCTACGGAGAGCCAGAAAGAAAGAGAGGCACTCGGCCTTACTCTTCCCCGAGCTGAGCAGGATCAATTGAGGCAGCAATTCCCATTAGAGTGGGCACAAGGGGGCGTTTCTTATTTAGGGCTGCAGATATTTCCCACGACGGAAAAGACGGTCAAGGCCAACTATTCAGCCTTGCTGGATGAGACCAGGAGTGAGTTACTTAACTGGAAGAAGCACATCATGTCATGGTTGGGCAGGCTGGGGCCATTAAAATGACTCTCTTGCTCTGCATTATCTATGTGATGCAGACACTACCACTATGCCCCCACCTCGAACATTGGCGCAAATGCAACATTTAATCGGGAACTTTATATGGGAAGGGAAAAGGGCCCACATGGCACGACATCAAACATTTCTGAATCAGGCTGATGGGGGGGCTTGGGGTTCCGCATTTAGAGAAATATTTTCAAGCAGCTCAACTACGGTATATGATTGAGTGGTATAAACTAGAGTCTGAAAAGCATTGGTGCTTCATTGATCGCGCAATTGCAGGGATGCACATATGGAAGGTTCCCTCGCTTCCTAAACGACATAGGCCAGCTGGAGCTTATATCTCGCCGGTACTGAGGGCAACCATTGTGGCGTGGGACAGAGTGGGACAGGAGCCCAGTGGCCTTTTGACCCCTGTTTCCCCGCTGACCCCATTCATAGGCAACCCAGACTTCCCCCCCAGCGATGGAAGGGAATGGGTATCTGAAATGGCAAGAAGCCAACTATAAAAGGATAGGTGACTTATTCGATGAGAAAGGGATTATAGATTTTCCCGAATTGGTTTCAAGTTTCGGAATCCCCCAAGACACCTATTGGCAATATTTAGTGATCTGACACTGGCACGCACATCAGACAAGCGCCTGCTTTCAGATATCTACTCATTTTTTAATAAGACTAAACATAGAGTTAAGACCCCAGCGCAGCGTAGATGGGAATCGTAGCTGGAGCGGGAATTCTCCCCTAAAGAAAGGCAGGATATAATCCATAGGGCCAGGGCCTCCTCCTGCAGTACAGAGGGAAAAAAAATGTTTTTAAAGATAGCACACTACTGGTACTATACTCCGGTTACAGTTGCAAAATGGAAACCCAGTGGAAGCGATCTATGCTGGCGCAACTGTGGGCAGGCGGGCACGCTCACCCATATCCTCTGGCAGTGCCCGAAAATACAGGTTTATTGGAACACAGTCCTCCAGGAAGTCGACTCCATCCATCACACCGAAATACCCAGGTACACCCTCCTGGGACTGCCAAATCCCCTTACTTACATTCTTAAGTCATGTAGGGGAAGAGCCATTACTTTAACAATAGGAGCCACCAAACCGGTGCTATTGGCTCACTGGGGAACTGAAGAGGTCCCAACTAAATTAAATTGGCTGTGCAAGGTATGGGAGATAGTGGGCATGGAAAAGATTACAGCCGGTTTGGCCCGCACCATACCCAGGTTCGATAAAACATGGGGTACCACCATCGAATTTCTTTCCTCTGAATTTATGGAACTCACGTGTCCAAGATACCTACGAGTTCTACGACTCTCCACCATGAAATCCCTGCCAAGCGACCAACCCCAGACAAGGGAATAGTCCCCCCTGTGGCTACCCATCAGCATGGTGTAATCAGGAACCCGTCTTAGGCACCAGATCGCTTAACTTTTCTTCTCTTAATCTTCGCTCCTTTTCTTTAATTTCCTCTTGAATAATTCTTCTTTATTGCTCCCCACCGGCCATGGGATGTAGGTGGCGGCTACTGTTAACCTATGCATCTTTAAAATCAATAAAAAGATTTAAATCATGAATCCATTTCCTATGGGAACGCTGACCTAACTAGAACTACCCAGTGGCGACTGGCACTGGGATATGGTGAATATATATATATATTTTACCTACTGGCGGTCGCCAGTATGTAGTTATAGTTAGGACCATGTTTCAATAGGAAAAGCATTGTTTGACTTGCCTATATCTTTGGTGCCGTTTGACGAATCTTCATAAAATTTTCCAAAAAACGTGGCCCGGTCTCCCTCCCCCGGTAAGTTTTGGCGTGGCCCAATTACAGAAGAGGACAGGTGGCAAAAAAACAAGCAGAAAAGGCAAATTGGAGGGCATAAAAACGAGCAGAAAAGGCAAAACAGGGGCAGAAAAATGAGCAGAAGAGGGCAAAAGCGGGCAGAAAAATTAGCAGAAAAGGCAAAATAAAGCAGAAGAGGGCAATACAGAGAGCACTCCGACACTCCCACACCCACTCAGAGACTCACACACCCACTTAAAAGACCCAATAAGACACTCATACACCTACTCACAAACCCATTCAGAGACTCATGCACCCACTCACAGACCCACTCAGACACTTGCACACCCACTCACAGACTCACTCACTTATTCACAGACCCACTCAGAGACTCATGCGCCCACTCACAGACCCACTCAGACACTCACACACCCACTGACAGACACACTCAGACACCAATACCCACTCACAGACCTACTGAGACACTCATGCACTCACTCACACACTCACTGTCAAAGGTTAGTGATTACAGTTAGGAAATACAATTTAAAAAACCTGAGAAATTCACGTAATAAGCCAAAGGTTACAGGGACGTCAGAGTTACGAAACAACATTTAAAAAAAAAAAAAAACTTAGAAATTCACTGAAAAAAACAAAGGTTACAGGGAAGTTATAGTTAGGCTCAGATTTCACTCATACAAAACCAGTGAAATTCAGCAGTTATAGTTAGCTGCTGAGCTAACTATAACTTACGCCCCCGCAATGCACTGCTTATGACCTCACGTATTACATCACTCATGACATGGTCAGTGACATCACTGATAACATCTCAAATGACATCACTGATGACATCACATTAAATAGGTAAAACCCAGCAGGACAACACAGATAAATGTACATTATAGAAGAACTAGACAATGTTAACTAGCTGAGTACGAATGAAAAGCTTTATATTTAAAGAAAAAATAAGGTGTGCAATACAATTCCAGGAGAGCCGGATACATACCAGATTTTTAGGATTACCTCTTACTAGTGAAATTAGTTCCATTTGGATTCACACAATGTTAAATTACTTATGTGGAAATCCTTAAAATCTGGTATGGATCCAGCCCTCCTGGATCTACACTGAACAACCCTGTTTTAAAAAGATAAAAGCATCAGCATTCCAAAGTGGCTGTACATATGCTGTAAACCAAGCACTTTCCATCTATAGAGGCTTCAGCACAGCAAGCACAAAAGGCTGGGAAGGAACATTTTCTGTCAACCTACACCACAAAGTGCGGAGGGTGCATCCTATTAGCTATCATCAAGTAAATTAATTAAAACAAGTAATACTCTAAATGCGAGCCACCACAGATCACAAAGACATTTTTAGGGCTGGCGTTAGCCAAGACCTCTTGATTTTACAAACATTTTGTATAATGTACTTGCATACGGGGGCTTTCAGCCACCTCTCTTCATCTATTGGTCTGTTGTTGTGCCATTCACCATTTGCTTCCGCCCACTACAGCATGGGGCAGTGGGACAGTCTATTTAAACCTCTGGTTAACTTCCCTTTGAGTGACTTCATTTTGAACTCTCACAAGGAGTACATCTGCACACATGCTAGTTTATTTCAGTGCCAGTGTTTTTGTTTTTACATTATAATTACTTTAATGTTGCCTTAGTGTTTAGAGCCTGATGTGATAGCAGTATGCTTCTGATACACATTCCATCTTTATGAGAGCCCATCTCCTGGCAATAGTGTTGTAAATTCCTTTTGGAATGTTTTGCTTTCCTGACTGCTGCCATTTCACAGCATACCTGATTGTGTCTATTTGAACTGTTCTGTATCACATCATTCTCTTTTCATTGTTTGTCTTTCTCTCCTCCTTTCTTTCATTCTTGCTTTTTCTATTTCTTTCCTTCTTGCTATTCTTTCCCTTCTTTTTCTCTTTTTTCCTTTCTTTTTCTTTCCTGCTTTCTTTTCTTTCTTGTCTTTCTTTCTATTCCTTCTTTCTTTTTCTCTCCCTTCTTTCTTGCTCTTTTCTCTCTTTCGCCTATTCTTTTTTTGTTCTATCTTCCGTTTATTCTTTCTTGCATTCTTTCTTCAAAGGCAAAAGACTTGCAGTCAATGCCAGGCTGATTTGACTTTTTAGGTCTGTGTTAGCCAAGACCTTTTGATTTTATACTATGTGCATAACATAGTTACTTATCGAAATTTCAGCTATACATCATCCATTAATCTGTGGTTGGTGTCAGTCGCATTTTTCTTCCACCCACTCTAGCATGAATTAAGGGACAATATATCAGCCAACTTCAGACATTGGCTGACTTTACTACGAGTTACGGCATGCCTCGATTTCACAAGGAATACACCCACACACAAAGTATTTACCTTCAGTTCCAGGGAGTACTATGACAATGTGCATTTGTTTAGACCGAAAAACTTTTTTTGCCTGTAGCAAGTGATTTTTTTTTTTTTAGATTGATGAGGATCCACATATTCCCAAACAAAGTTTTGCAACACCATGACAAAAACAAAACAAGAATTGCCAGAAGATTGGAGAACAATGCCAGATCTATTGGCTTTACCAATGCGTTTTCTTTTATTGTACATAGATGTGTAGCTTTGATGGATCTTCTTTCGAATAAGATTAAATTAAATACCATTATTCAAAGCTTCCCTTGTATTAGTGATGTCAGTTCCCATTGTCTTTTGTGATAAATCTTTATTTATTTTTGGGCCCTTGGAAACAGCTTGTACAGCTGAAAGGTTTTTATGGCACTACAGGGCAAGAGGATCAAACCAAGGAATCTGCCACTTCTGTTAAAAGCAGCTCAAAAGAGCCATATTTTCAGACTTTATTCAGATCTCCCAGGGACCTTAACTCAATAGGGAGGGAATTGCCGAGAGATGGGATATGGCTAAGAAACGTTTTCCACCAAACCTCTCCTTCTGCCCTTTTAAGAGCGCTTGGCTGAAACAACACAGACGTCTGAAAGGATGGGAGTGCTTTATCTGACTGAAAATAAAGCCAGGGGTGTTGCCACAAATAGACTTATAAGCCACTGGAGATTGCAGAGAAGTGATTTTTAAGTGGATCAATTTAGGAACACATGCCAGCAGCAGGAACTTATGCAACAAAAAATACAGGGTATTGCTACAGTCAGTCAAGGAGAGATCATGATGGCTGAGATGCAAAGATATTTTCTCTCCGCAGTTAGGTAGGGTGTAATTTTACACAGCTTGTGGCTCAGTGCAGATGTAACACAGAGAGTAGATAAATGGAAGCATTCCACGGCCTAGACTGGGATGGCCAGGGTGAAGCCTCAGGGTGGCGTGACAAATTGGCCATAGCCCAACAGATGAGTAGATGAGCTGTTTCAAGGCCAGGCTATGAATTCAGTTTCTTTTAAGCCCCAGTAGAGAACATTGTGGTCAACTGTGTAAAAAAACAATAAAAGATGTAACAAAACCAGGGCACTGACTCCACCATAAGCCTCCATCTGGAGATCTCCAAGTGCTGCTAGAAAAACCTACTTTGTACACACAATGAAATTAAGGGGAGTCTCAAAACAGGAAGTGCACTGCCAAGCTGTCTCACAATGCAATAACGTGCACATATGTGATGGGAAGTGTGGGCATGCATGCTTGTGCGTAAGAGTATTTGTGGGTGTGCGAGTGAATATGAATGAAAGTGTGAGACAGTGTATGGAGCTTATAAATATTTATATTGGGAACATAAGGGGTAAAATGGGGAATATGTTTTTACAAGCATATTTTCTATTTGTCCACAATAGTACGTTTCCATTCTGGCAGGCCTTTGGAGGACTAATGTGGAAGCAAATGCACAGTGAAAATTTAATAATTGTAAACAAATATTATTTTGATATCTTTCACTTTAAAACCTGTAGAAATTGAGTATGATATATATAAAAGGTAGTAGATGCCCTTAAAGGCAGTCAAAGTTTGTGTATGCTGAAGTGCTTTGGAGGATCAAGTGTGTTCCATGTTCTGTTTTAAAAGGGCACCGGTCCCTCCGTCTTCACTTTAATTTGAAAGGCTGACTTCATTTGAAAATCTTGCCATTTTGAGGACCAAGTACTTCGTCTGCCTCAGTAGGGTTCAAGTGGCTTAGTGTTTATTACTTAATTGATTTTAATTTTTGGACTTTTTATGGTGCTCAATCAACTAAGTCACTGAGGCGTGACAACAAACAGTTATAGCCATTATTTCAGAGGTCATGGTTCATTCAATAGAAAGGAGAATTAGGGTGCTATGAACACTCTGTGGAAAAGTGGGTTCCATATCGCCCCCCCACCAGTGTTAAAGGTTTAGCCCCACATAATGCTTCAACACACTCCAATGTAGTACCCTTGCTTTCACTTCATCCACGTCGGGAGGTTACAGCTCTCTTCAAGATATTATTAATACCAGGACACAGCGCCGGACTGGCCGTAGCAGGCACTAGGCGTTTTCCCGGGAGGCTGGAAGGCTGATGGCCGGTTTTGATGTTGTGGGGGACAGTTTTGCAGCAGTGCTGCAATACTGGCCCCCAGTAACAAAAGCAGCAAACAAGCATTTCCAGCCCCCCGGGGCAGGCAGAGCTTCCCCAGGGGCCAGGCAGCCATCCAGACACCCACCTCCTCCTCTCACCAGGACTGGCACGAGAAAATTGCCAGGGCTGCCTTTGGTTCCCAGTTCGGCCCTGCCAGGACACATGATATTTAACTGAGAGCAGGAGAGGAAAAACACACACGGGAAAGGAGGAAGAGAAAGAACAAAAAACTGTCATAAAGGGAGAAAGCAGGGACCAGCAAGAATGGAATAAAGTGGCAGGCAGGTAGTGGATTAAAAAGGCCTAAGGTGAATACAAGAATATACCTTGGTATTTGGCGCTCTGACATTTTTTAGTGCAGGCTGCGAGCCTCTGAGTAGAGCTTTGGACACTGCACCCATTCTCAGGGCTGGCGCAAGCCATGAGTTGTGTGGGCAGCTACACAGGACCCCCCGCTCAGCCCTCCAATATTAGGCCTCGCAACTATGGTGTAGCATTGCGAGGCCCAAAGGCGGGAGGAAAGGGGGGACCACCAATTCTATGTCCTCGCAATCAAGTGTCGCACTGCGAGGAATAACAAATGAGTCCGCCCCCACACCTGGGGCCTCAAAGCGCTACACCATAGCTGCAAGGACCCGGAAGTGGGCGCTCAGGCTGCACATATTGGGAGGCCAAGGGGAGGTGGCCCCTGCCCGGGTAGAGAGATCAACCTTTGCATTTTGTTGATTTTGTCCGCAATTGGGGTTGCTCTCCCTCTATCCATACAGAGGCACCACAGGACGCACACTTTCACGCATTTAGGTTCCCAGGCACGTTTAACCCTTTCAGCTCTTTATGAGATGTGAAAGAGATGCTTGTCAGTGTCTCTGAGCTGCAGCACAGGAGGGGTTCTGCACCATGCAGCGTCAGGAGCACCTTCAACTGTTGAGATGCAAAACCCTTAAATGACTGGGGGATCTGTCCTGGGAGCATGTCCTTGCTGTCTATTTCTTCCAATAAGCCTTTTTGAAAGTGGAGCCAAATTATAAGATAAGTGGAAGAGGCAAAGAGTATTTGCCCAGGATCAAACAAAATTACGTCAGAGCAGCACACTGCTACTTAATGCAAAGGCTATTATATACATTTGCTATTCTATTGCATTTAGGTGAATATACCAACTTCTCCCCTCCCCAAGTAATATCCAGTAATTTTTTTTTTTTAATCACACACTTAGTTTCAGTGTTTACATTGACTAAAAATACTCCCAATCTTGCCGAAAAGGAAGCACAGCAATATATTCAGAACTTGATTGCCCAACAGAACACAATTTGGCCAAATGGGAGGCTGGGATTAAGAAACGTGTATCCTGGTTCCAGGTTTTAAACTAGGCACTGCCCCCACATTGAAATTTTACTGAGTTAATGACACTGCCCAGCATTAGAACGCAGTGTTTATTTCCATCATATTTAGGTGAAGTGGTTACGCAGAAATTAGATGTCAAAAACTATAGTTGCATGGCTGAAACATACCCACTGTACCAGGCCCTGTGGTAGTAGGTAGTTACTGGGCAGGAAGCGTGTTAGATAATGGATATTTACCACTGGGGGTTCAAAGCGTAAAAATACTTAATTCAATTTGGATGCCAGAGTTGTTCATTAGCCACACTTTTTGCTAAAAATTTACAATAGTAAGCAGTCAAGGCTCCAATATAGCATGAACAGTAATCACAATTGATACACTCAATTTCTAGCAGAGTTATCTTTTAAGATGGTCTGGAGGGTGATTTAGAATGAAACCCCAAAACCTCTGCTATTCTATTCAAGGCATTTCTGAAGCGCATGGCTACCCAACGGGCTTCCCAGTGCTAAAACATTCGGCAGACTCTAAATCGTAGTGTTTTTAGCAAACAAATACATCTGAAACGGTTTCCTGAAACTGAGTACATTATCATTCTTCCTGAGAGCTAATAAATAGTAAGGTATACCATAACTAGGGGACTAGGTATGCAAACGAGCAACCTCCACTCCTTGCATTCTTCACCCTAGGGAAGGAGAGTAGACTTAAATTTCCGCATCTTAGCTCTCTCCTGGGAAAGAAGGGACGAATCAATGGGCCAGGCATAGAGCTTTAAACTGAATCGGTTTTGTATCGGTAGCCAATGTAATGTGGCTAGTGCGGATGAAGCAGCCTGATGCTTTGGGATTCCCAGAAGACTCCGGACCACAGTGATTTGGATCACTTGGAGCTTTTTTAATCACGGATAGCGGACTTCCCAGGTATAGGGCGGTCCCATAGTCTAAGCATGATAGTACCAAGCCTTGTACAACCACTGTCCGTACGGGGGTTGGCAGTCAGCCCAGCAGCTTCCTGAGGGTTGTCAGTAGACCGAAACAGCTCGATGACAACTTTCTAACCCGAGCCTCCATAGTAAGTTTGCTATCAATTATTACGCCCAAGCTTTTTACTTCTCACTTGGGGAAGGGGTGTTCTCCGAGGGACTTGGGCCAGCTAAGTTCATTCCATAAGGATGGATTATTGCCAACTACTAATACCTCAGTTTTATCGCAACTGGCAGCCAACCAATCAGCAACTTGCTTTAAGTTGGTACAATATTACTCCTGTATTAGGAGTGAGTGAAACAATAATCTGCTTGTTGTCAGCATATGACACTATAGAAATCCATGAGAACATAGGATATCTGAAAGTGGACGAATATAAAGATTAAAAAGTGTGGGGCTCAGTGAGGATCCCTGTGGGACCCCATATTTTAAAAGATGGGAGGCTGAATAAAAAGGCCCTTCACTGATCTGAAAGCTTCTATTATTTAGGAAGGAGGTGAGCCATTTTAGTGCTAGACCACTAATCCCAGATTCTTCCTACCTATGAATTAGAATTGGATAGGAGACAGTAGAAAAATGCTGCACTCAGAACAAGCAGAATGACTGTGGCTGATCCACCTTGGTCAAAGACCTTTTTGAACTCTTCAGTGGCCGCTAAGTGTGATGTTTCTGTGCAGCATTCAGGTTGAAAACCTGCGTGGGTAAGGTGCAGTATATTACAGGATTCCCCAAAAATGGAGAGAGGTTTGTTAATAAATTTCTCCAGTATTTTACTCACGCCAGGAAGTAACAAAATCGGCCTGTAGCTCTCTGCTAGTGTAGGATCCAGGAGTTTTTTGTTTTTTTAACATGGTCTGATAATAAAAAATGTCCAAGCATCTGAAACACTGCTGCTTTCCAGTGAACGATTGTAAATGCCAGTCACCACTGGAAAGATTATGTCTCCTCCTTTCAGCAGAACGTCAAGAGGTGCCGGATTCAGCGGGGAGCCAGATTTCAAAGTTTTAGCGAGATTAATAATATCTTCCTTCCTAATTATGGGAAAGATGATAATTCTTCCTTTAACAAACCAGCCAGTGCGGAACAGTTAGTAATGGTCTTCCGTTCTGTCTTCCCTGCCAAGGTATCATAGATACTGCTAACTTTCCTGAGAAAGTAGTTGGCCAGCATGTGGATTCATGTGATATGTGATTTATAGTTCCCCGGCTCCCCAACAAACTTCTTCTGATGTCTCTGCAAGTGCAATGTGTCTCTGCAAGCTCAATGTGTCTACAAAGTGTCCTGTGAGGAGAAAATGGAAAATTGGCCACCCCACTTAGGCCTAACAGAGCTCGACCACGGCTACGAAGCTCAGCGGATGGGAGGCAATCCTTCCTAGGCTTCACAGTGCTGGGTAAATCTTCACTGGGCCTTACAGTGCTAGACCGTGGATGCAAGGATCAAGGGAGTAGGGCCACCTCCCATGGGCCTTGCAGGTCAAGACCTGGCTATGAGGCCCAGGGGACGAGACCATCCTGTCCTCTGGGCATCGCAGCTCTGGATTATAGTGGTGTTGGATTCACTTCCTGTTGCTGGGCGAATGAGGCAAAGGCCTTTCCTATCTTGGGTTCACTTTTCCTGCAACTTGCAGCACCAGACCATGGTTGCGAGGCCTAGGAGAGTGGGGCCACTACCCTAGGCTTCGTAGCTATGGTGTAGCCCTGGGGGCTTAGGGGAGGGACCCCTCCCTCGGGCCTAGCAGCCATGGTCCAGCCTTGCGAGGCCCAGGAGAGGGGGTTCCCCTTCCACCAGTCCAACTGTAATTGCTTCCCGGCATTGTACCATGGCTCGTGCAGGAGTCCATGTCAGGGGTTTTGCCATCAGTAGTGCAGCAGAAGCGGTGGCACCAGGACTCATGGATGTTAGGGACCTAGTGCCCCCAAATTAGGATTGTTTCACTGTTTAGCATCATTTACTTGTATCACGGCCCGTGGTGCCGTTACTATGCCACGGGCCCCTTCTCCCTCCCACCTCGGAGCCCTGATCCAAAACTGTGAGGCACAGAAGTGCCTATCCTCCAAAGGGCCTTGCAGTTGGGGTGCAGTGCTGTGAGGCTCAATGGGGGGAGCCTCCACCCCTGGGCCTCGCAGCACTGGACCATGACTATGAGGCTTAGTGGAGAAGGCCCCTCTCAGGGGTGTAGCTATCAATAGTGCAACAGGTACAATGCCACTGGATCCAAAAGGTGTTATGGGTCCAATATACCCAAGATATGGACATATTTTAAGTCCAGCCTGTGGATTGAGGAAGAGAGAGTGACTCATTTACCTTGCCTTCACCCTAGCCCATGAAAACAATTATCACCCCACTGGTCGCTCTCACAGTCATAACAACAGCACTGCAAGGCCAATAAGAGGTTTTCCATTCCCTGGGCATGTCAGCCATGGTCAAGTGCTGTAAGGCCTACAAAAGTAGGGTGGCAGGGAGCAGGATTGTTCTTCATTTTAGATGTTTTTCCAGCATCCTGCAGTAGGCTTCTGCAGGATGTAAGATGTCCAACTTGTTTAGCTTGCTACGGGACTTATGCAGGCAAGCAGGATAATCAATAGAGGGCGTAACACAAACGGTTTAACTTGGAATCCTGGAGCTGCCCAGCTCAGTTGGATGTCCCAACACTGACGTGGGAGCAACCACTGTGCAGAGGTGCAAGGGGGCCAGCATTTGTTAGCACTGTAACTTGGACGGAGGACTTTTACCACTTGAGGCGACCTGCACAGGCCACTTTATTAAAAGGTTTACCTTTAGAGGTGCTAAAAAGGAGGAACATAAAAACTGGGACCGATTCATCCCTGAACGAGCAGTCATGCACCTTAAAATCTTCACTTTAAGATAATGGCCAGTTAGCTGATGAGACACTGGCAGATAAAATGGAAAGTTGGCTTCTGTACTGGAGAGGGAGCCATAGGGATAGGGCAGGTGAGAGTGGATCCCGTTCTTCACTTTTAGACGATAGGGATTCATTCTGGTCACCAAGCTCCAAGCCAAGGTGAGGTCTAGGGGTGGACAGGCACTCCACAGGGCCTTGTAGCACTGGATCATGGTGTGAGCCCCAAAGGAATGCCCTCCTTCCCTTGGGCCTCACAGACATGGTCAATAACTGCAAGGCTTTAGGGATGGTCATACACTGACCTAGGAGTGGTGGACCCTGGGTGCGAGGCACAGGGGAGGTACCTTTTTGCTTGGGCCTCGCAACTGTGATCCAGCACTGCGAGGCCCAGATAGGGGGGGTCCTAGGTTTATCTTGGACTACTTCTGAAATTCAAAGAACAGTTTCTTTTTAGTAACGTTTCTGTCTGCAACAGGCATTGATATCCTCAGATCCCAGTCCACAATTTGTTGCTGAACTGAGACTTTTCAAATTGAACAGCCATGTCTGTTCAACAACGATCTGCTTTGTTTGTGTTGAGGTAACAACTAATCATTTATGTTATGCTGAAAGACAATCCACATACTATTACTAAAAAAGGCTGATTGAAACTGTACAATAAATACCTTACTGTGTTGAATTGATGGAGCATATTGAACAGTGAAATATCCAGTCTTCCAGTTTCCAAATTTACTTATTTTATTAGAGTTATTATCTATAATGTTATTGCTATACTGATATCTGCACCAGGAAAGTTGTTTCTTGCAGAGTTGCTTAATTGAGTCAATTGATGGCACTTCCTATGATGTCACATTGTAAGCAAATTAGAGGAGCATCACACATTTCCCTGATGCCCAGGGACTAAAAGCTCTAGAACTGGCCCTGCTCATTCTTTTACAAACTAAGCACTGACAACAAGTAGGCAAGTGGCCTCTTAACAGCGACATTAAAATGTGACCCCCAGTTGTAGAAGTTATCCTTTGCTAATAAACAATATCCTCTTGCACCATATGCATTTCCTTTATAGGTCTAATTCTCCATCATTAATATCTACAGAACCTATCATTTGCTACTTTGTTTTACAGCATGCACAATCAAATGCCATAATTATACGTCATATTTGAGGTTTTCAGCATGCATGGTTCTTTGATACAGATGCAGAACACATCAAGTGCACATTATGTGCTGGGTTACAGTTTGGAGCAGTTAGTTTGTACTCACCTTGTTGCGGCCTCGATAGACATTGGCTGTGGCTCCTTGTCCGAGAATGTCAGAGACCAGCCACAGGTAATTTGCTGTACTCTGCATGGCTGCGCTTGCCAGCCGTCTGTCCATTCACACTAGAAGAGAACGAAAGCATATGTAAACAAAGTGCACTGCTAATTTATTTCCTCTTGGCAACACTAATCTCAACCGAATACGCCTACGCATGTATTTATCTCACCTTGTGACACACTTTCTTCTACTCTTGAGTAAAATTAAACGCTTTCTGTGTGACTATTACCCTTAATAGAACTGTTGCTCTTCTCCTGCGGAAAATGCATATGACCAGCTCAATCTAACAAATGCCAGATGGACTTGGTGTTAAGCCTATCCCTGCTGATTTATGGCCACTTCACTGCAGGTGTTCACATTTCAACTTAGTGGCATCACTAAAGGTTACAAACACTGGTAAAGCCAACAGTTCTAGGGTGGACGTGCTCAAGCTTCATATCTCAATCTCCCCTAATGAGTTAAGGAGGGTTGATAGGCAGCAAAGGAAGGTTCCTGAACTTTAACGGTCAAGCAAAAAATTGCGAAAACCTGTAAAAAAAGGCTTTCCCAGGTCTCATTATTTGTAGATTTATTCTAATAATATTACAAAATGCAAATGTCAATTAGTTAAGGGAATTAACATAAAACCAAAATCATAATTGGGGAGAGGAGTTGGCCTAACGGCTAGGGCGGTCAACCTTGAATCTGGGGAACTGGGTTCGAGTCTCGGCAATGACGCTGAACATCCTGTGATTCTGGGCAAATCACTTAATCTCCCCGTGCCTAACAAAACAAGCATTGGCATAACCAATAGGTCTCGCCTTTGGGACCTTATAAGTGTTTAGCCAGAGCTATTGGCTTTGCCAAAATATTTAAGCAATTTTGTAGAGCAGTGTCGATGCTGTGCACCATGTTGAAAAGTTACGATAAAAAAGTGTTATAAGCATTTTTGTTAATATATATATATATATATATATATATATATATATATATATATATAAAAATATAATGAAGAAGACATCATGTACAACTGAATGATCCTATAAAAAAAAAGAATGGACATAAAAAATAATTTCTAATTTTTTTGTCTTTGCAATGCTGGGAACTTCTTCTTGCCTGTTCTAATGTTTGTTTGTTATAGCTTTTTTTTGGTTATGCAGGGGCGGGGGTGGGGGAGGGGACAAACTATCGGAGGGTGAAGGTTTGGAACTAGTACCTAACTTACAACATGAGCAGCGGATGGACACTAGGGGAGAATTAACAGATGCCAGATTCCAAGGGCTGACTGAGGTGATGCTGAAGTGGTGCTAAGGTGGAGGTGTGCTGGTGCGGAGGTGATGCTCAGGCGACGCTGAGTGATACTGAGCTAGTGCTGAGTGATACTGAGTTGGTGCTGAGGTGATGCTGCGATGATGCTGAAGTGGTGCTGCACTGATGCTGAAGTGGTGCTGCACTGATGCTATGGTTGTGCTGCACTGATGCTGTGGTGGTGCTGTGCTGGTGCATTGATGCGGAAGTGGTGCTGTGTTGTTGCGGAGGTGGTCTGTGAAAAGAGACCTTAAAATCCAGTTAGAGTGGAAGCTCAGTGGGTTATATCAGAAAACCAAGCACTCTGAAGCTTCTAACAGTAAGTCCAGAGAGGGTGTTCGAAAGAGTTTATGAATAAAGCGTGCATTAGAGTAAAAATAAAGGAAGGGGTGGAGTCAAGCTAGAAAAAAAGAGCTCAACGTTAAGAAACAAGAGCTTTGCAATCCTTTTTAGTGGTATTAAAAGACAGATTTGTATTCTGAAGTACAATTATACAGCATTTCTTACAGACATCCTATTGCTTTCACTAGTATCTGAAAAATAACATATATGATATGTTATTTGCTGACTGTTACTTTTCTGAAGATAGAACACCTCTAGCTATTCCAGACATTTTGCTTTATAGTAGGTTACATTCTGGGACTACATTTTTCACTTTTACTGCTAAAGGTATCACACATAACATGGGACACTTGGCGCTATGCAAGCTCTCAATGTTTCAGAAAGAGAAACTGAATGAGATTCTCAAGACATGTCAATATTAGTCAAACTCTTTTCTAAACCTGCTGTCTTCAGCATACGAAACCCCCCCTTGAGCCCAGCTGCAACCCGGTATCCCAGTAACTACAGAATGATAATCTGCCAGTAAGAATTCTGCAGGTGCGGATATGACAACTTTCTTCAAAACAATATGCCCAAGGAATAGGACTTGGAGCCTATCTGCATAATTCAAACTTAGTTATACTTCATGGCACAACATTCCCAGTTGCAGAGTGCCCAAGCCGCCCCACCACATTTTTAAGTCACAAGTACCCTAGTCATTGCGTTTCTTTGCATTCTGGTTTGTGCAGTTATAAACTTGTAAGCAGAACTGCAACTGCTAGAGTGCCAAGTATTTCAGTTGCAGTTTAAAGTTAACTCATGAGTGCAATTTTGAAATGATGGTTCTGTTTAATTTTTAAAGTGAGAAATCTAAGTAACAGAAACCCAACTATCAACTAAGGTGTTTTTGAAATTTTGTCTGCGCGCACAGAAGAAAGGAGGAGCTTTTTCTAGTGATAATTAAAACCACATTTTGAAGTAGAGTTTATGTTTTCTATTTAGGAACAATTACAATTGTTGTCTTTCACAATTTAAGTGCATTCTGCTCGCGCTGCTTAATTGCACACAGCAGACTCGTGTTCCTCTCTCGTGCCCCCTGGTCTCTCACTAGTACCCGTGAATTAAAGGGTTTCAGCTCCACAAAGAGACAGAAAGGGGGAATTTTCATTTGTCGTCCTGCTGTTCCTCTACAATCTACTTCAGGCGGTTGTATTTATCACCACTTTGAAGTTTCACCATGGGCTCTGTTGGGGGAGGGCGGCATGGTGATTAAGGGCGAAAAGTGGGGGACGGAGAAGGTGAAAGGCATACCTGAAACTAACCAGATATGGTAACATTCATGCAACTGCAAAGGCAAATTAAAAGCTGCAAGATACAAATGCACTAAAACACCTTCACAAATGATAAAGAGTTGTGAAAAGGAGACACGTTTATTTCTTGCTGTCGATTGTTTGTGTTAGTTAAGACAAAGTGCAAAAACTTTTTTTTATTTTGAGCAAGAATTTTGGCAACAAAAGAAACTACAAGTGAGACACGGTGACGGCACATGTGGAGGAGGATTGCTCCTGAGGCAGAACTCCACATAGAGCATCAGACAGAGAGTGGGGTACTGCAAATCGAGCGTGAAATAGTCAGCATACAGGGATACACTGGGCAATGGCAAGGCTGGGTGGCTGACGGCTCAGCCAGGGGAGGTTAACATCAGCCGTCGTGAGCATAGACTGACGAGGAGAGAGGTGGCTGAGGGATGGGGCCCACTCGTCCAGGGATTCATTTTGAAACAGAAATTTTGTTCTGCAAGTGCGGATCCTCATGAGGCCTCCCTCGGTGTGAGGGGCCTGACACCTCTGCTCCAGCTGGATAGCGATGCACGGGAGGTGGGGTGGGGCAGGAAAAGCAGCGACAGCCGGGAGGTGGTGGTGGAGGGTGGGACCAGAAAACGCAAGCCGAGGCAAAAGAATAAGTAGTGCAGCAAACCTACTCACATTGCCATAATGGAATGGCTCTAAGTAACAGGGCCAGTCGCCAGGGACAAGAACCACCCAGTGAACGGAGGGACAAATGTGAAAACTGGCCACAGAAAAGAAGGGAATTTAGACTGGCACACAAAGTAACCAATTGAGAGCGAGGGATGTAATCATTGCCAATAGAGAGATTACCCCATGCCTAGCAGAGCAGCAGCGCATGCGCTGCTAGGCTCGACCTAAAAAGCAAGCCACTAATTTCTTCTGAGGAACTACACTGTTGCGTCCCATTGCCATGTACACTATTGTGAGTCACTACTTTCCAGTCACTCTTGTTGCAACTGTGAGTAGCCGGATGCCTCAACAGTAAGCACCACTTGGCTATGTAGAAACAAAGGGAATTCATATACATAAACATTTATTTTTACTATTGCTACTCTTATAGGTGTGCAAATCTGATTCCCTTGGCCAACTCCTTTTGTTTTTTAACTGTTAAAATGGTAGCAAACGCTGGACCCAACTACAAGCAATGGCAATGAGAATAGGTCTGGCGGTGGATTCCAGCCTTTTAGCTTTGTCAAGGGTTGTTTTTTTTTGTTGTAAACTTTTTATTAGGAACTGCTTGGCCCTCCATAATATTAAAAAAAAAAAGTGGCTAAAAGCAAAAAGGTTTTTTTGGTCTCAAAAAGCACACATTACCATAGTAGCCACTGGCACAGAAGACTGTTGTAACTCACAAAGAAGTTAGCCAATGAGTGAAGTGGGCAAAATTCCCTGCCCCAAGCTGTAGTGTGCAGAAGAAAAACGTGAGTGACTCAATAGCAAACCAATCGATGAAGAGGGCTGGCTAAAAACCGCTCAAAGTAAGTATATTATATAAATAATTTAAGTAAAATCATACGGTCTTGGTTAGCACCAGACCTAATGAAGCAAAAACAAACAATGACCATCCGAAAATACCACACATACAAACATACTTAACAAAGGTAAACTGTTCTGTATATGAAACTGAAATATTATACCCTTGCACTATTATACAAAGGCTCTATGTTTGTACCATGTACTAGAAATAAAGGTAATGAAGAGGATGGTGAATACTAGGGTCTGCTTTTGCATCACTTACCAGTGAGCAGTACCGAGCAGCTGAAGCAGTAGAAGGCTGACAATTGATGGCAAACATGCTGTTTTCCTTCATTATTTCCTTAGCCTACCCTTAAAATAAAAAAATAGCTTGCATATTACTCTCTGGTACAGTGTCCTTGAATTTACGCCCACCACCAATTTACGATGCAGGACGGACTGCTACAAACATTAACATTTTAAAACAAATCCATATCTGATTAGCCCAACTACTCCAGTTTTAAAAATCTTTATTGTGGTGAATGCCAATGAGGAAACTAGTGATTAAAAGCGGTGCGCGTTTGTATTTGGTCTGGCCTACTGTGGTATTTTATTTGATAAAAATGGTGATTTTTTTTTTTTTTTTTTTTTTTTTTTTTAAAGTTAAGAAGGGAAAGCGAGGGCAAGACAAGCAATGGGAAAAAAAATAAGAGCAGACAAATGCAAACAGCTCGTGAGAAGTTTAAATAAAACACGTTAAGAAGGGATAGCGAGGGCAAGACAAGAAGTGGGGGGAAAAAAGAGCAGGCAAATGCAAACAGCTCGTGAGAAGTTTTAATAAAACACGTTCAGAAGAGAAAGCGACGGCAAGACAAGCAGTTGAGAAGGGATAGCAAGGGCAAGACAAGAAGTGGGAAAAAAAAGAGCAGGCAAATTCAAACAGCTCTTTTCAAGCACTCGTGCTTGTGCTAGCATCCACCTTGCGGGAGCGAGCAGCGGCACGCGGGCCATCTGTTTTCAATTAGCGCGCGCACCGCTGCTCGCTCCCGCAAGGTGGATGCCAGCACAAGCACGAGTGCTTGAAAAGAGCTGACCAATTTCTAAAGGTCATCTCCTAGAGCATCGCATGCGCGCTGCCTAGGCGAGACCTAAAAATGAATGTGTCCTCATGTAATTCAACTGGTGCTATGTAAAGCGCTCTGATACCCGATTCGGGTCAAGTTCGCGCTATATAAAACTCTATTAAAAAAAAATAATAATAGTTGAAATAAATGCCTTGTGCATTTAAGAAATTAAACAAGCACAAGCAGTTGTGCAGTGACAATCAATCATATTAATAATAGAAAATAGGCCTAAATACAGGAAGGACCACGAGCATCTAACCCTCTCTAAGCAATAAGCAACAAGGAACAGATATATGGCTCTCTAGTAGGAAAGTGAGAAATATTTGGCTGTTCTCCCAAAAGCATGTCTTTTTTAGGTCTCGCCTAGCGATGCAGCGCAAAGCGCTGCTCGCTATGCGAGATCCATTGTTGCCGACTTTTGCTCCGATGCGGGACAGGAGATGTGCACGCGCATGGTGCGAGCAGGAGTTGTAATAGCGCCGCAAGCCGTACGCGTGCACATCAACTGTCTGTGCCGAAGCTTTAACAGACAGGAGATGTGCACGCGTACGGCTCGCAGCGTTATCACAACGCCTGCTCGCACCATACGCGTGCACATCTCCTGTCCAGGCAGCCGATGCGCACGCTCACGGCGTGTCTTCAGCTTGTTGAAGTACTTTTAGGGTCGAAAGCAGTGAAGAGTCTACCGGGACTGTAAGACCCTGATTTGAGAGACAGGAGGTAAGTAATATGCCAGGGAACTCCAGCCTATGTCCAGAGGGCTGGCGTGTATTTATGGGGCAGTTGGCTGCTTTGATTCTAATAAATAGAGTAGTAATAGGACCCACGATCTTATGGTTCTGCTTTAGGGGCATTGGATTGCCTGCTCTTCGTGTTTATTTTCATTGCCCATGTATTATAATCGTAGGCAGTGTTCCTTTTATTTCTTATTCGAGAATCTGGTCAATTTTTGTTTTCTTAGTGCGCCCACCCACATCACACCCTAGTGCATTCTTTCTTTGTATTCCTTAATCTTTTTTTCTCTCATTCTTTCACCCGTTCCCCTCACGCCCTCTTTTGCTTAGATCCCCAATCATGGCTTTATTTTCAATCTGTTGGTTCCTTTATTTTACGTCCCTTATTGTGTCCTTTTAGTCTGTTTCTATCCTCTCAATAAGAGCTTCCGTTTTCTTTATTTTCCTCCCAAAACATTGCCACTTTATAGCCACCAATATAATGACGAGTTCCTCATCCAAAGTACTCTCTGTGCATATCATTTTGGTGATACACACAGAGTGCCCCTGGCGTAAGTGATGGATTCCATGCCACCCAAGGTGCAGCGCTCCGGTCCTAGGCTTTTATGGAATAACCTAATGCATCCTGATTGATTTATTTTATTGGTAATCAAGATCATAGCAATCTAGCTAAATCGTCATAATACCGTGGTTTGAAAACATTGTCTCCATTGTCAATTTATTTACATGAAACCTTCCCCGTCTTCCTTCACCCCTGCAATCTCTGGCCCTATTGGAACACGTCCTATAAATCCCATTCAAATAACAGGCTCCCTACGAACCTCTGCACCCCTGAGTATCTTGACGATAACCATCCCTCGACTGTCGGTCCCAATCCCATGACGAACCTACACTGTATTTCTGCACTTTCACCGGACCTCAGTTTCTTTAATGAAGCAACAGTTATTGCGAAGAAACAGTTTTTCGAATCTCTTATGCTTTTTCTGCTGTTTCTAGTAAGTGCACTCCTTGTTTGATTTTGAAACTGTGCTCCAAATAGGAAAGTTCAGATTTGATTTTTTGTGTTTCCACCCTATCTAACAGAAAGGAACTCCAGCATTTAAAAATCTGTTCACACTGAGGTCACTCAATCTGCGAGCTCTCCTTCTATAGCGCTTGCGTGTTGTCCCGCGTTTTGCTGTTTCCCTCTCCTTCCTCAGAGAGCTTCACAGTGGGCGTAGTTATGTTTTCACATATTATTTCTCCCTCCTGTCACTACCCTCCTCTAACTCTGCCTCATGTTACTGTCCTCTCTCCTTTCACTTCCCATGTCCCCTCTCCAATTACTGCTCATCTCTCCGTTACACAACATGTCTCTGCCACTGCCCATCCTGCCATTGGCATTGCCCTAAATTCTGTAATCATACACTGTCCACCCTCTTCTGTCACTGCCTCACTACAGTATATAATCGCCTTTCTATTGTCATTCCATTTCCTCCTGTCACTGTTTATCTTTCTCTCCTATAACCAGGGCCAATGGAATTATGCAATTATGTGGCTGCAGCGATTTTCGCATAATTATAGATTTGCCGCATTCGCCACATAATCCATCATCTGCTGCAGCTGCAGATTTTGACAAAAATGTTTTTGTTTCCAGCTCAAACTGTTCAAAAGTTACTAAAATGCTGCTTGCTTACAGCAGTTTTAATATCTTAGAGTTTCTTGTTGCTCAAATAGGTGTAATTTCTTTGATTTATATATGTTTCCCTTGTCTATATTGCTTGATTTTGCTCGTAAGATAGTGTCACTCATAATCTTTTATGCATGCCCATTTAAAGTTGGTGCTATATAAAAATGCACAAATTCTACTTGCCACAGCTGTAGGGGCAGTGGTTGTGTAGAACGGGACAGTGTACTTCAGCTGTATCCACGCATATAAATTACAAGACATTTAAAGGAGCACTTGTTGTAGGTTTAGTGACCTACCTAATCCAGTGAGATATTTCACTGAGTAGTTCAAAGCCGCAGCAGACATCACAAAATAATTCTACTATGTCTGTTGTTGGTGGTTGTTAGAGGTTGCGGACTGGGGAAACAGGACTATGTGTTTTTCTCTGCCCCTTTATATCTAGTGCTTCACAGACCGTGCATATATGTGTGCATTAATTGCTTATCCTATAAAATACTATTTATGTATGGACGACATATTTTCAAAAGGGACATTTTTGCATTACATTTGTTTAAGGTGTTTCTAATACAACATATGTTTTTAAGTTTGAAAAGCAGAAGCATCAATTGCTGATCAGAGATCGAGTATTTTTGGTATTTACACGAGTATTTACACGAGTTTGAGCTATTGGTATTGTAAATGCCAATGCGTTTTATTTATGTTTCTTTTTAAAAACATGGATAAAAGGCATTGTCATTTACAATGCCAGAGTTTAAGCTATTGGCATTGTAAATGACAATGCCATTTATTTATCTGTTTTCAAAACCAACACATGGATGAAGGGTTTGTCATTTACAATGCCAATGGCTCAAACTTTTGCAAATGCGAGACCTATTGCATTGCAAATGCTTGTTTATAATAGTCTGGATAATCGATAACTAGAGACAACATGTAAATGTTTCTTAATCATTAATATGACTTATCTTTACTAGATGCATAGTTGTCGAGAGAAAACAAATGCAATTGTAGGCCACAACTGTCCATGAAAACAACAAAGTGATGAGTCTATTGGCAGTGTAGTACTCATGATGCCACAAAATTTAGTAAACTCATTGGTACATCTAATTGTTAAACAGGTCAGTACCATTTCTATGGGCTGCACATTTAACAACTATTTTCTTTGGCAATTTCAAAGCATAGAGCAAATCTAGAATGTGTGGTCCATTTAGAATTGGTGCCCCAGCAGAAGTCTTGGTTTTGTGCTTATTCTTTCACATCAATATAATCCTGCTGACTTTCTTGTACATCCTCATGATTTTCATCTTTTTACAATGGTAAAAGAGTAGCTGAATTTAATGGTTCACACCTTTTGATTGGCACACTTGGAGCTGCCAATATTAGTTGCTCATATTTAGTCAATCTACTGTTCGTTAAATGCTGCTTTCTCGTGGGGGTTAAAAGTGTCTCCTGTGAATGAGGCACTAACACATTTAACATGTGACCAATGACAACTGCTTCACGTTTTGGTAACCAGGCACTTCTAAAGTGGGAGCCGTACACAAAACTGTGCCTTAGCTCTAGAAAGGCGAGGGCATGACCTGGGAAACATGGCCGCCAGGACATAGCTTCCTGAGCTCCCGTCCAGACCCGTACTAATCCTCCATAATCGGAGGCAAATAGCTGCCTGTCGAGCCGCTTAGTGGATTGCCATTGCTACAGTGATCGTGGAGGTCCTGTTTGCGGGCTGCAGAGTGCTGGTGCAGACCGCATGCCTCCGGTAGTCGGCTGAGATTGGGCGGAGGACTGGTGGTGTTCGGGGCCTGCGCTGCGGATTGGTAGGCCTCGGGTGAGTTGGGTGCCCCAAGGACCTGCAGCGGGCCGACTGACGAGGGATTGCCAACAGAGCCTTGAGGGGACAATTGGATCCCTAGGCAGTCGGCCTGTGGGGGGGGGAAGGGGGGGGGGGGGTGCAGAGGAGGTGTGCAGCACAGCTGGGAGCGGCCATACGGTATCCATATCGGGAGACAGTACCAGCTCGTGCTGCAGGAGTGTTGCCGGAGGGAAGAGGCCCCGGGGCGTGCTGAGGGCCCCGAGGGAGTGCAGCGGGCCGGTGAGGAGAGCTGAGAGGGTGAGGAGATCCCTGCACGGCAGGCTCAGTGGGGAGCAGCTGTGAAGTGTGGCGCAGTTGAAGAGAGGCCACGCGATCTCCATATCAGTTGACACGGCTGGCTCGTGCAGCAGCAGTGTCCCCGGAGCAAGAACAAAGTGCCGAAGCGGAGACCTGTGTGGATTACGAGCTTGTGCCCTATGTTGGAGTCACTGACAGCGGATTGCACTGACCGCGGCGGACACCTGTGGGTGTGGCGGTGTAGCACTGGTGGCTTGGGGGCCACTGTATTTGGACTTTGAAGTTTGCTCTGTGGCCCCCTCACGGGCGTGATTACCTCCCCTCCCTTGAGGACAGGCGTACCATTGAGGTCTGGGTGGAGTGCCTGGGGGCCCGGGCTGGATCCGGTGACGCAGTTGATGTTCCAGACACAGATTGTGGAGCGCTGAGGGAAGCGGTGATTCCTGGGCGGATGGCCCGGCGGGGTGAGGCACTGAAGGGTGGCGCCGCTAGGGGAAGCAGCCACATGGTCTCCATATCAGGGGATACAGCTGGCTTGTGCTGCTGAGGTGTGGGAGGAGTGCGATGAGTGGCATGCAGCAGTGGAGACCGGTGTGGATCACAGGACTGGGCTCTACGATCTGGGCTACTGGAGCCATGGATGGTGGGTACTACTGATGGCGCCTGGGGGTGCGGAGCTGGAACTGGACCCATCGTCTATCTAGCCGGCCTCTAATGGTACCAGAGGTTTACAATGCTGAGCAGGACCGGGGATACAAGAGGGGAGTTGGTGGCCCGTGCAGGTTCAAAGGATCCTTTCTCTGGTGCCGCTGGGGGGCTCTGGAAGACTGTCCTTTCCTTACTACCCCCCGACCACACACCTGTGCTGCAGCTGCGAGCCTAGCTGGCGGTGGTGCCTGGGCGACAAATGCAGCGAGAGTGACAGTTGGTGAGTGTGTCACCACCCTTTGCGACACATATAGACTTTAGGTGTTGCGGATCCATTGGCGGATTACAGGGTGCCCTCTGCAGTGGACTGGCCTGCCCCACTCCACCTCCCCCGTGTGGGCGAGTGTACCATGAGGAAGGATAGGCCTCAGCGTGGGGCCCAACATGCAATGCCTGCGCTCAGGTCTGAGAGGTGGCTATAAATAAGCGGTTTAAATTTACCCAGTTTTACTACTTGCATTGCACTTATTTGAAGCCTCAAAGGCTGCATAGGATTAACGGGTCGCGTTCAGCCGCCTGCCCCAGATGTGGGGCGGATCTGGTGAGGTTTCTCCATATGACCTGGGAATGTAACAAACTACAGTTACTGGGGAGAGGTCCTGGGGGCACTGCAAGAGATCACACGTATTCAAGTGGCCACTTTGGTTATACACTAGCTATCGACTGAACACAGCCTAGCCCGCCAACCATCCGAAAATGAATGGCAGACATGCGTGAATGGGGAGGGGCAGAGGAAAGAAGGTTACGAGTGGTGCGCACTGACGAGAATACAGAACGGGACTTGGAGTTGTGGGGTGAGTTGTTGGAAGGCCTGGCTGTGGCAGTGCCGCTGGGGGGTGCCTCCCAGGAAACCCAGGATGCGGGAGGAGCGAATCCTATTGTGGACGTGTAGGGAAATGCCCCCCCCTCCCCCGGATATTCCTGTATGTGCGCAGATATGAGTATGGGTGGCAAGTTGCCAGGAACCGTTAATGCGGGGACTGAGACTGTGGCTTCGTCCGTCCCTCCTTCCATCCCCCCCCCCATTCTGCCCCCTCCCTCTTCCTCCCCCCGATCCGTCTTCCGCCTGCTGTACTAGAGCCCTGCTGCTTAGTTTTCCTTTAGTTTTACAGTTTAGTTGCAAATACGTGCGTCCTGTGACAATGGGAATGTCTGACTATTGCTGAATTGGTCCTTCCCTAGCTAATGGATGCTGATAGGATATAGATTGTGGTAAAGACAGGATATTCGCCAACTCATTTATATAGGGTGGCTACTACCTTGGACTGTTACATATACCACAGTCTGAATGTGATATGATGCCATGTGTTGTACTATGTTTTTCTTCACTAAATACATGTTTAAAAAAAATTAACTCTAGAAAGGCTTTTATGCATTCGTCATTCCAACGTAATGGATCTATAACCTCACTTTGAGTCAATACCTGTAATGGTTTTGAATTTAAAGAAAAGTTGGGAATCCACTCTCAAAGGTAGACAGCCATTCCAAGAAATACCCTCACTTCTCTGTGGGATGCTGGTGGATTCATTCTCACAATCTCAGAGATGTTATTCTTGGACACTTGCATCACTCCTTTCAATAATAATTTGTTGCAAATTCAAGCACCATCCTAAGCAAGTGCAGTCCCACTCTTCAATGAAAATTCTAACACTGAAATTCCAATCTCTGGACCAAACTCCAATTCACCAACCAGAAGGTGGTGGAGTAGTCACACAGTCAACAATCCATCCATCAATTCATCCTTTTTATCCAAAACACTTTTTCTCTCATTTTTACATTTGTCGTTTACTGGATCATGGCAATCACAGGAAATGCTCCCACTGTTTCGAACACTTCAGTAGGCCATGCCTTTTTCCGCAAATACAACCTAGTATCCATCCAATCGTGCACAGCCTTACTAACCTGACCTCTTAACATTTTCAGTAGCACCATCGTATTGGCTACCAAATCTCATTAGTTTAATGTCTCAAACTGTGCAGGTCTTGGTTGCAGTTTTGTGTCAAACAATTTACTTCTGAAGAAAGTTTCTTCACTTCAAACGTACTATTCTCAGGATATTTTAACATTGTCATTCACAGTAGGTTTGTGCCATTCTTTAAGCCATAAGCAAGTATACATTCCAGAATTTACAATCTTCTGGTGAGCCGGACTTCCAACTGGTGGAGAAGTTTGTCCTTCTGTTAGTGAGTTCTTTTTAGATTCACCCAGATTCGCACCCACTGTAATTTTGAACGAATTTCACACTATACCACCCAATCAAAGACCGAAGAAATCAAAAACAATAACTTCAATCACAAGAATTCATAAACCAAAAACGAACAATAAAACCCATGTCTGTGCACCAGGAAACAGGATGGTAACCAAATTCACAACAAAAGAGAAGTGGTGTTTCAAGGCACTCCAACCACATACACTCTTAGCTAGGCTTTCACCTGCAACGACTTCACTTACGTTATCCTTGTGCAAAGAAATAACAGCACTAGTCCTTTCACCATTCTTATTTAGTACTCACTCACAACTAGACTACTAAGGAATTCTTAAACTCAAAAAGCTTGGTGCCACCTTAAAACTTCCACAGACACTATACCCAACTCAAGTTCATCAAACAAAATCCATATCTTCACTTGAAATAGTGTCAAGACAAAAATCATAACATTTAATAATGTCCCTTTATCAGCAATACACCATAATATGCAACATAATGTGCATGACAGTATCAAAACATGATACCATAACCTAACATGGATGCAATCAGCAAAACACAAAACAACCATCGCAAACCACACATTGCTAGCCATACCACCTATTAATACTCACCAATCCACTCTTCAGAACTGCACCACCTGATCACCTTTGTCAGGCTTGGGAGTCTTAACCACCACTTTACTGCAAACATAATTCTCCAACTTGGGGGTCTAATTACTCTCCTAATTAGCCATTGCTCATACGATTCTTTACCAAAAACTGTGGACGCAAACCCCTACTTTATTAAGGAGGATCAATAGGCAGGAAAGGGAGAATCCTGAACTTTAATGCTCAGACAAAACCATTAAGAAAACCTACACAACAAGGCTTTTCCAATTCTCAAGATTTGTAGATTTATTCAAATATCAGTTTCATTACAGAAAACAAAACTCACTAATTTAAGGCAATTAGCATAAAACCAAAACCATACCAAATTAAATCATGCAATGTTCCTTTAAGAAATTAAACAAGCACACATACAGATGTGCTGTGACATTCAATCATATTAATAATAGTAAATACGCCTAAATACAGAAAAGACCACAAGCGTCTAACCCTCTATATACAACAAGCAGCAAGAAACAGATAGCTGTCGAGTCGGAAAATGAGAAATATCTTGCCTCCCCAAAAAGCACTTTTTAGGTCTCGCCTAGCGACGCAGCGCATGCGCTGCACGCTTGGCGAGATCTATTGTCGTCGATTTTTCTTGCGAAGGGGGACAGGAGATGTGCACGCGCACGGCGTCTCCCGCCTCTTCCGCCTTGTTTTTCTTCTTCATTCGCCTTCGCGCGCGTGTGTATGTGTGTGCAGGATGCCCGGTTTTAAAGTTAACACATCTAACAAATGGACTTCTACGGTTTAGATAGCTGATGTTAAACCATAGCTTGGTACATTTTCCGTTGGTGATGTTTCTGCTTACAACATACAGAGCGTTTCTTGAACTGCCACAGTCACAAACCTATTTATTCAGTTCGCCTTTGAGACTTGGAGCCAGACGCTTCAGCTTCTGACTGATCGTACAGTACTGTTTTATTTTTTAAGTACAGTGAGGCTCTTTCTTCACCTGTCTGCGCACCATATAGAGCGGGAAAGCCTTTCATCACTTGGCCGGAGGCTCTTTCAGTTATTTCCCCAGCCGTTTGTCTGGCAGACAGTGACACTCAGTCTGAACTCTGAGGCCTTCCCTACGCAACAGCAAGCGGTGTCCTCCATGGGTCAAAAACTGTCTTGTTGATATATTTAAAATAAAAATCTTTGGACATTTTAAGTAGCCACGAATGTATGCGTTCAAAATCGTTAGAAATCTTCCGAGCTGGTTCGTTTTCGAAGTGCACACATGGTCATTTATTTGGCTGGTGGATTTTCACTTTAATGTTTTTGTTCTGCAGTGCTTCAGAATGGAATACAACATAATCTTTTGGTAATATCAGCAGAAAGCTGACTGCTGAGACATCACTGACCCATTTCGTCCCCTCCAAAGGGGTGTTGAGCAAGAGCTGTTGTTTTTTCTTTGTAAATGTAAAAGCATGTCAGGTGTTTGTGTGTTCCTAGTGCTGCCCCAGTTTTCGCTTCTCTGTTCTGCTGTAAGAAAGGACTGGCCTCATTTGCATATGCATGAGCCCGCTGCTGGGCAGCAGCCAAAGACTAGCTGAACCCTTGTCTCTGGCGGCGGTACATGCAGGTTCAGTGGCGCAGGCGCGCTCTGCATGCATTCATATCTTGTGCCGTTTGCTCCTTGTGTGGCATTATCGAGCAACCGTTCCGGCTGGCAATTCGCTCACTTCCCTAGACTCGGAAATCCTGTTCAGTGCACGTCTGTAACGCGACATTTGCAGACCGTCGACATGGCTAACGGTGCTCTCGTCATGCCCTTAAAGCGCTGCACTTCTGCGTCTGTATTTGTTGCAAAGTAGGGGCTGCATAGAAATTGCATATCTCAAGGCCACTGTAGCATGCATAGCTATACCCGAGTGACTGCTCTCAATGTTATCCAAACTGGCATAATGCAAAGGGAGGGAGCCTCTTTGCTGAATGTGATGGGGGTCCTTGTTGCTTCCACATTTCACAGACATTCCTAGGCATTGGGCTGAATTGTACAGAAACTACAGGGTTCTCTGTGTTACACCCCTGGTTATCCAGTTTGAGAATCTGTAACGATTGTTTATTTTTTTTAATTTGCATTTGTGAGTACACAATGAACAACATCGCCAGCACAACATGAGGGAAAGGAGGGATGTGTAGAAGGGGAGAAAGAGAAAGACAGTATAGAAAACGATGTCGCAGAAGACTCCCCCAGGATATACTCATAGAAAAGCTTGTACAAAGTACATATCACATTATTTACCTGGTGATAACCATAAATATTAAAGAGACATTTGAAAGCATAGCTAGCTGTATGATAAACATCTTTACATTAACAAAAGAAAATAGCAATGTAAACAGTAGCCACCCATTTCCCAGGAGTGATAGGATGTGGCCTCAATCTATGCGGACAGTGATACTGTTGGGTTTAGGTCTGTAATGTCCGAGTCTCTGTGTCGGAGCCCATATATCAATAGGTCAGGAGCGAGCGAAGGGGCATAAGTTCCCAAAAGGTGGTCAGTCGATCTTGGCAATACGTGATATCTTGTAGCCAAGCTTTGACTGTGGGGGCGAGTTCCATCTCCCAATGGATAGCCACTCTTCTTTTCTCCAGTAATAGCAGCATGGCGATGAGGCGGTGATGTAGCTTAGGGGAATATTTAACATAAGCCAGAAAGCTGAACAATGGGGACCATGGAGCTATATAGCCAGTAATCATCTGTAAATGTGTAAACACCTCCTCCCAAAAGGATGCAACCCTCTGGCACAGCCAAGCCAAGTGCAGAAAGGATGCCTGCGGTGCTCTGCAGGGCACACAAGATGAATCAGCTGTCAGTCCTATTCAAAATAGTTGTTGGGGAGTGTGATAAACCCGATGTAAACATTTTAAATGAATTAGTCTCAATCTATAATTCGGGGATACACATTTCAATTGTCTACAACAATAAGCCCTTTGGGCTTTCGTTAGTGGGGGATCAATATATGCTTCCCACAATGTCGGTGCCCTCAGCATTTTAATCGGCGAAGAGTGTTGCATAGTGTTGTATAAGCGTGTAACTAATTTACGTGGAGACAGATTGGCGAGGATGTGTTTTAATGCCTAGAGAGCTGGGGCCGCAGTAGGAAAAGTTGTGTGGGCTGAGCGACAGGTGGCCTGCAGTTGGCAATAAAATGGGATATCCAGGAGTGTAGGAGGTGGCCTACCTGTTGGCTGAAAGGGAGGAAGGAATTGCCCCTGTGGATAGATGTCGCAGAATATCCTAAGCTTATGTTTATGTGCGCGAGGAGCAGCTCCCTCGTCCAGTAATAGAGGCAGTCTTATTCGGCTAGGGGCGGAGAAGCCCGTTTTCCTCGGCAGTAGTGTTGCCTATGACACCATTGCTGCGTCATTGCCCCTCTGCTACAAATAAACAAAACAAGAAACATCAGCCAGTGAATCCTCACGGAAACCCTAAGATGAGAGAGCAGAGCGCCCCCCCCAGCAGGCGCTACACCCTGCATCTGGCCCCAGAAGCAAGCAGCGAAGTAATCGTGAATGGGTAACATAGCGCCTGCTGCTAGCCTCGCAGCTTCGAAGCACTGTAAATAACAGGTGAATTAAAGCTCCTTTTATCGATATCCTAACAATGAAAGCTGTGTCTGCCCCACCCATAGAGATGTAGCCGTGACTTGTAGTTCACACACAGATCTTTGCAGCAAGTGCATTCACACACCGAGTTATCTTTGATTTCCAGTAGTTACCTGGAGTTTGCTATGGAAATGTTTTACATTTCGCGCCCCCCACCCCCCAAAAAAAAGAATCTTTGCCTATATAATTATTCTGATGACGTCAGGAAAATATAGGTTGCAAGAAGAGCCAGTAAGACGGGGCCTCCCACATTGTTCATGTGTTTGCGGTCACTCGGCGGATATCAGCCTCTTCAGTACGTAGCGTTTGCTGCCACCCCCATAGGATTCATGTTATCGACCCTGAAAGGATAAAACCCCGAGCCACAGGAGCGTTGATGCTGCAGTCTACAGGCTGCGCACACATATCTCTGTAGTAAAAACCATCGACAAGGCCCACTGAGCTGTCTCCGGGAGTTGTCATTCTGGTTAACTCACTGTAAAGTGTATGTGATCATTTCTATGATAGGGAAACAGCACGTTGACTCTGGGGAATCATGTGTGTGCTGCGATGAATTATGAGTATTATTATTATTATTTTGGCACTGATAACATGGATAATAATGATACTACAACTACTACTAATAATAATAATCATAATAATGATAGTAATAATACTTTCAACAATGATAATGCCACTAATACTAATATGAATAAGACTATCTATTATTATGTTGTTGCTGATGAAGTATGGTCAGGATGGTTTTTACTTTAATGTGGTAGTGTCTCCTCTCACGGGTTTAGCCACGAGTGTCATTTCCACCAATCACGCCTGCGTTCTAAAACCAGGCCACTTTTACTCACTGCCGGCTTCTTCATCAGCCTCTGACATACGTGCCTAGGCTGCCCACAGCAGGCGGAGAGGACACATATGTAAATAGAGAGACTTCCCTCCAGACTGGATTTCCTCTGATTTATTGGCGGGACTGTAGAACATTAAATGATACCTTCCTGGCTAGGTTGGCATCCTATTGGGCAGCACTGGCTAACTTGAATGATTTGCAAGACTCTACCAACATGGAATTCTTGTGCTTCGATCGCAGATGATGAAGGTGCTTCGGTAAAAAGGACCTTGAAGCGATTTTCTTTGTCGTTTTCTGAAATTCCATAATGTCGGCCATTGATCACTTATCAAGTTACTTTCTGAAGCACTGGTCTTGCTGGGAAGAACACTTTTAAAGACTCACAGAAAGTGAGTTTATCTGATACCCAAATCTTCCCTTCCCTCGACAAACTATGTTTTCAAATTTACCAACTCAGCAACTGAAGCATGGGAATAACTTAATCCTCTGGAGGCAGGCTTTGCAAGCAATTCAACCTGCAACTCAACTCAACACATGTCTAATGCCAACAGCAACACCAGCAAACTAGGCCTAAGAAATCAACTTCCCTTTCACCTAACTCCACAGGGCCAAGAACTACCATCCTCAGAAAACAACCTTGAAGATGCCCGGACCTACAACACCCAAACTTTGGGCCTTTAGGAAACTTCTCATGAGTGCCCCATCTCTTCCATCAACCTTCCAAACGCCAATCCTTCAAAAAAAACAACTCAGTACCTGTCTGTTCTCCCAACAATCAGACCCATGGTGGTTCACATAAAATATTACGAGTGGCTCACCTCCTCCATCAACCAGTCTAACTACCGTCCTTCAAAAAATAGCTCAGCCCTTGCCAATTCATACAACACCTAAACCTATAGGGCTTCATAAAACACCCCAGGAGTGACTTGCCTTTTACAAGTCTTTATCGGTGTATGTAATTCTGGAGAAAAAAAACACTTAAAAACTTTTATGGAAACATTTTCTCCACTAACTACTTTCTTCAAATGTGTCCACATAAACGGCATTTCCGGACATATACTCAATCCTGGTGGATGCTCTGCGTGTTGAAAAAGTTCTCTGTAGTTTAAGTTTTCAAGATCACATAGATTTCTTATTTCCCTTTTCTAGAGGGGTACCAGAGGTTCCTTTCTTGACCTTTCCTCCCTTGTTTGTGAGGGAGGGACCCCTAGTCATCTTATCCCCTTTTCTTTCTTCTCTTCACTCCTCTTCCAGTACTCAGACAGGATCCTCTCCATTATCTTTCATATATGTTGATCACATCCTCTACCCCTCTTTAGATTCTAGTACCCCAAACTATTCCCTTATACTATATCTCAGTACCTCTAGTCCATCTATCCCCCACTACCTCTACCCTCCTGTACATTAGAACATCTACTCTTGCCTGTACCATCCTATCTTTACCCATACCTATGCACCGGTGCCTCTTAACATGCCTCAACTTTAGTACCTCCAACCCTTCAGATGCCCTTGTACCGCAAGCCCTGCTTCCACACAAGTAACCCTACCAATACTCACACACTAGTAGCTATTCTGCTGCCTATACCCTAGTAAATCTACCCCTAGCCAGGTCACGGTGCCTCTTGCCCCTTCACTTCTTCATTACTCCTGCTTTTTAGGGTCGATCCTGGGCAGCGCGTGCATTGCTCTGCAAGGCATGCTGTATTCAGTTTCGGATTTGAACCTCTGCCCACTCTCTGCCCATATTTTTCACTGGCTTGTGTCGTTATCCTTTGTAAATGCTGGCTTGTGATTCCTTAATCACCTTGTTAGTCCCTCCTTAGTACTGCCGTGTCTTCATTTAAAACCTCCCATGAGGACTGGCCCTTTTACTTCTGTTGCTACACGATATGTTTTATTTCATCTGTAAGCACTACTTTCTTTAATAGGTTTTGCCCTACTGCAGGCACGACATGCTTTCTTTACATTCAGCGCGCCGTGCGCGCTTTCACTTTCCAAGCAGTCGGGACAATGGCGGCCGCTTCTTTGCAATGCCATAGGTCTCGCATTTAGGAGAGTTTGAGCTATTGGCATTGTAAATGCCAATGGCGTAAACTCTCAAAATGCGAAACCTATTGCATTGCAAATACTTTTTTGTTGTCAAAGCACCCATGCCGCACTTTCGCATGCATGAAGGCCGCGCCATTTTCTTTAGAAGATCCGTGTCTAAGGAAAGGTGCGCGGCTGCTATTAAAGTGAAACCGCGGCATGGGGGATTTGACAAAAAAAAGCATTTGTTTCACAAACGTTTTTTTTTTTGTAAAAGCCCCCATGTTGCAGTTTCACTTTGATAGTGGCCACGCACTTTTTGTTAGACACAGCTTTTTAAAAGAAAAGGACGCGGCCTTCCTCCACGCAAAAGTGCGGCATGGGAGCTTTGACAACAACAAGAAATATTTGCAATACAACAGGTCTCGCATTTGTGAAAGTTTGAGCTTTTGGCATTTACAGTGCCATTAGCTCAAACTCTCCTAAATGCGAGACCTATTGCATTGCAAATGCTTGTTTAAATAATGTTTTGGAAATGAAAGCACACAATTTTGGTGGCACTACATTAAGTAAATGAGCAGCACCAAAATGTTACTTGCACAGCACCAATCACATTATTTAAAAATAACATGTACTTGCACGTTATCCTCATAGGCTAACAATGCACATCATTTGTTACACAGAAGAAATTATACTTTTTATTAAAGCAAAACACGAAGGAAATAATTAACTGCTTTTGCACCAAGATGTTAACTGGGGCTCCGCAGAGTGACCATCCATTGTTGCTACATCTGAACATCCTTCCCCAGGGAAGCAAGTGAAACATTTTGTTACATGCAAATACAGAATATGGTTTGCAGCAGAATTAAAAAAAAAAAAAAAAAAATTCTGAAAGCAAAATGAAACATGAACGTGCACAGCTTGTTCGTACTCTTTTGCAATGCGGCTTAGTTATGCTAACTAAAGCAAACCTAAATTAGGCACTGTTTGCGAATAAAACATGTCACTTCTACACAAATAAACGGCATTTGTGCATGTCCGAGACTACATAAATTAGATAAAGCTATACCTATCAGCTTTGGCACATAAAAACACAAATAAAACATAGCCACACAGATGCACCCACGAACACAGAGCCAATAACAGACTCACCAGAGACAAACAGGCACACATGGGCACTCAGACAGGCACCCTTAAAGACAGAGGCACACTACATGCATACAAAAAACCTATAGAAATGAAACGTGGCACTGGAAACTACAGCAAAGCTATCCATTTTATCTTGAAGTGAATGGAATATTGACCTTCAGAGGACAAAACATTCGGAAATTAAAAGTAAAACAAAATTGTGCATAAAGCACAACATAATTCCAATTAAAGCAACTGACTGCCAATAGATGTGACACTGAAAACTGGAAGCAAGCCAGCCAGTTTATCTCGAGGTGAACAAAGCAGCTTCAAATAAAACATGAGTATCTGGGCTGCAGTCAGTGAGCTGAGATACCTGAACCGTGGTCCCAAGCTGATTTCAAAGATAAAACTGCTGACTGGAAAATAAAAGCAACAAGGCTGTATAATAAACCTGGGAAATCCCCCAAGTCAATTGTGAAACCACCGTTACCTTACAGATCCCTGCACAGAGCGTGACGCGATCTGTAAACACAATGGAAGTAAAAGATAGCAGATAACTACTAGCCAGAATAATTACCTCCATAGGTCGCTAACGAAACATAATGTTGCTGGGGTATACGGGAGGCGACTCTAGTATCGGTTCCGTTTTCCTCTCCTGCTCCGGAAGTGGCCACCCACACAGCTGTGAAAGGAATGGCCCAGCAACTTGTAAGCCGGTGCTTCCAGGCAGGAGTTATGCGTGCCCAAGCCCATAACTTAATATGCAACTCAATAACTTAATATACAACTCAATGTGCCCGGGTGCACTGGGGAAGGGAGGAGCAGAGAGGAAGAATAAACGGTAGCACACAGGAGAAAGCCAGCAGGAGCAGCCAGAGGGGAAAACAGTTATAAACAAGTCTCTCATGCAGTTAAATGCAAGCACTTGAGTGGAGGCCAAAGGATACACTTTAACAGCCAATAGCATTAGGTGAGATATATTTACTCTACGCGGCTGAGTCATAACTTGATTGACAAAGTTGCAAGACAATGGCTGAAAGAAGTTGGTAAATGAAAGCCTGTGGTTGAAAACAGCAAGTCGTCCAAGTCCCACTCTATGTACATTGTTAGCAATATGATTGCTAGATATCAGAGGATGTGACATAACTGCCAGAGCTGCCGACTTTGAAGGAGGGGAACTAGGTTTGAGTCTCAGCATCCGCCCAACATCCTGTGATCCTGGGCAAATCACTTAATCTCCCTGTGCCTACAAAAAAACAAGCATTGGCATAGCCAATAGGTCCCGCTTTTGGGACCTTATAAGTATTAAGTTATGCAGCACAATATCCTTGGTGCAACAACATCAACTGCTGCATGCGTTTCCCTTGCGGGAGCGAGCAGGGGAACCATCTGGTTGCAAGTTAATTACAAACAGATGGTTTCAAAGCTCGCTCCCGCAAGGGAATCGCCAAACGTGCACACGTTGCCATTGAAAGCAATGCAAAGCGTGCACGTTTTTGGCCCAAAAAGTGAATCGATTCCTAAAGGTCTCCTCCGCCTAGAGACAGAGAGGTAGAGACAGAGAGGTAGAGAGAGAGGTAGAGAGAGAGGTAGAGAGATAGAAAGGTAGAGGTAGAGAGATAGAAAGGTAGAGGTAGAGAGAGAGAGGCAGAGAGAGAGGCAGAGAGAGAGGTAGAGAGAGAGGAAGAGCGAGGTAGAGAGGAAGAGCGAGGTAGAGAGGAAGAGCGAGGTAGAGAGGAAGAGCGAGGTAGAGAGGAAGAGAGAGGTAGAGAGGTAGAGAGAGGGGTAGAGAGGTAGAGAGAGAGGTAGAGAAAGAGAGGTAGAGAGAGAGGGGTAGAGAGAGGTACAGGTGTAGAGAGATGTAGAGAGGTGTAGAGAGGTGTAGAGAGAGGTAGAGAGAGGTAGAGAGAGAGAGGTAGAGAGAGAGAGAGAGAGAGAGAGGTAGAGAGAGAGAGAGAGAGAGAGGTAGAGAGAGAGAGAGAGAGAGAGGTAGAGAGAGAGAGGTAGAGAGAGAGAGAGAGAGAGGTAGAGAGAGAGAGAGAGAGAGGTAGAGAGAGAGGTAGAGAGAGAGGTAGAGAGAGAGAGAGAGAGAGAGAGAGAGAGAGAGGTAGAGAGAGAGGGAGAGAGAGGTAGAGGTAGAGAGAGAGGTAGAGAGGTGGAGAGGTAGAGCTGTTCATCAAAATGCTCAGGTGCCAGGATCAGTTTTTAGGCCACAAAGCTGCGGGTTCATGTTGAATACTTTATTGGGCGATTAATTAAAACACATACGATATACTCAGTAATGCAGGCAAGCTGACCCTTTCTATGTAAACAAGGAGGCACTGTTCGCTCCTGCAGGCAAAACGCCGTGGGATGCTAGGAATGCAGCGGAGGGGGGAGTGAGGCCGAGAGCACACAAAGCGTTTCCCTGGCGGGAGCGAGCAGGGGCACCATCTGGTTGCAAGTTAATTACAAACAGATGGTTTCAAAGCTCGCTCCCGCAAGGGAATCGCCAAACGTGCACGCGTTGCCATTGAAAGCAATGCAAAGCGTGCACGTTTTTGGCCCAAAAAGTGAATCGATTCCTAAAGGTCTCCTCCTATGTAGCGCATGCGCGCTGCGTAGGAGAGACCTAATTAATGTGTCCTTGTGTAATGTAACGGGTGCTCCTGTAAAGCGATCCAATACATTCGGGTCGACTTTGCGCTATATAAAACATCAATACATAAATAATGCACTACGAGAGCGCTAGTTCACAATTTCTCACACTGCTACCTTGAATCTGAACTCAGTCTAATGAACTTAACCACTCAGAGTGCCTCTTTCAATAGCGCTACTCTAAAAATACAGACATAAAATACAGTTAAAAACCCGGAACCACCAAGTCTTATTATTAGGTCTCGCCTGTGACTGCGCATGCATTGTCCCTTGCAAGACATTTTGTTAACTTGCAAGCGGCTTAGAGCCCGCCTATTACTTACTTGGCTTCATCGTCATTCATTTGCTTACTTCCGATTTGTCCGCGCATATGGGAGTCACATCGTCTTTTTGTGTTTGACTCTCCCCTGGACCATGGCCCAAGCACTTGTGTGCCTCCACTGTGTGTACTTTCTGGAGCTACTTTTTTGTGTTGAAGTACCCCATAGGAGTACATTTTAAGGCCATCTTCCTCACGTGCTTCTCCAACACCCCCGCGCTTACAAGAGTACTTTTGTCTCACCCCAAACTCTTACCCGTATGCTTGCTGGCCCCCACCTGCACTTATGTTGGCTTTGCTCATCTGTGTGCTTTTGAGGCCCCTCCCCCCACCCATTATTTTTGTCCATCCATGCTTCTGTCCATCGCCCCTCCTTTCCCCCCCAGGCACCTCCCCATCTCCTCCGTGTTGCTCCCAGGAAGAGGCAGTTGCTTGCAGCATTCTCTACCTGGGAGGAACCCTTGCATTCCCAGCCGGTGCAGTCAAAACAACCAAAGCAGCAGGGCCATGAGCCACAGCTTCAGCAGGTCACAGAACCTGCGCACCCTGGAGGGCAGCAACACCCTGAAGGCTGAGAGCAAGGGGAGTGGCTATGGCTCCCCATTGCACGGATACACCTCCTCTTCCATGCAGCTCCTAAAGTGTGGGAGAGCAAAGGCTACAGGAATCCCAGGAATGGCAGGCGCCTTTGCAGCCGGCCCAGACAAGCTATTTTGTTGTTGAAGCGTGCAGTAGCATTAACGGTCACAGTTTATACCTTACTTTGCTTATGCTGGATTGCACATGGTTCTGCTTTCTGTACGACAACTGTTAGTGCTTGAAGATTGGAAACTGTGCAGCACTCCAATCTCACATCATTTGTGTTGTGGCTGTACAATGCAATTAAAAACATTGTTTACCTGCTATGAAAAGCCCTCTATCGTCCCATTAACAGTATGGCACCCATGGTGACGCGATTGTTACATCCTGTCAAAGCATGTATTCCCCCCCACCCCCAAGGCATAAAAGCTCTATTTAGTTTTGACTGTGCTGTCCCTTTTAAAGTATACTAGCTCTGTCTCTGCATGGCCAGTAACCTTAGGATATTTTCTGTGTGTGAAATAAACAGCAATTTTCAGAGCCAGGTACTCCTCTCTCCATGTCCAGCATCTGCATTCCCATCATCTCGCCCCTGCTACTATTGAAGATGACTCCCCCACATGAGCCAGTATGTGAACCCCAGACTCTGAGACTATTCTGCTCTGTTACTCCTTTAAGAAATGCTTGCTCTAATCACTGGTTCTCATCCCTAAAATTCCCGAATTTACTGCCTTTAAAGAACTCTTCCAACCCACCAGACGGGCTTATTGATGACTATCTCTCGCACGGATGGTCTTTTTTCAAGTAGTAAACACAAGGAGAACTCTTTTAATGTGGGCGCAAACCTTAACTGTTAACAGTTAAATCATATTTATGCAACAGCCTTATTGAGGAGTTACAGAAACGTTCTCACAAGTTACATGTTGATGCACATGAATCAAGGAACTCAACACAATAGCACAGTGCTGTTGAGCATACCCTACTTTTATTGTTTTTCTTTTTGCTATTCTGCACAGCATTGATGTACAACATTGTCAAAAGGCATTAGTAAACTCAGTAAGTTCAAAACGTGAGACCAATTGGCTTTGTCTATATTTACCCAAGATCTTTTGATTTCATGAAAACTATATGTATAATACACATAGCAGGGCTTTCTGGCAGCCGCCTTGGGCCACCGAATGACTGTTTCTTCCACTCACTACAGCATACAAAACCGGTCAGTGGATCAAATCACTTAGGTAACTTCACTGTGAGTCACAGTATTTTACCCTTTCACAAGGAGCGCATCCACATACAAAGTAGTTCTCTTCAGTGCCAGAAAACCTAAGGCAATGTGTGTTTTTTGACACTAAAAAATACTTAGCCAATTGTTGCATTGTCTTTAGATTGTTTAACATGCATATACCAATGTTATGATTTAGTTTGCATTCTGTGGAATGTTTATTCCACAGAGTGCAAGCAGTTAATCTCTCACTGCCTTCCTAGGGAGGTGGATTTGCTGTGCTGCAAAAATTAAGCCTTTTCTAGGAGGATTTGTCTTCTTTTCGACAATGGCGATGAGTTACAGAGGTAACCTGTCATGAGGAAGTAGCACAGAACGGATTTACCTCTGAGAACCCATCTTATCTATATGGATTATACTGCAATTATCTGAAAAACTGAGTAGTACTTTATGACATAGTTGGGGTTTTGGAACATTGCTGTGTTTGTCAAGTTGGATGAGCAAATGGGTCAAGCATGGTAAGAGGTCAGATAATACCATTAGGAAATGTGTAGAAGTTGTACAAGAGAAACAAAAAAATACTTTGATGAGAAAAATAATGTCAAGGGTTTTGTTGTCGTAGTGGAATATGTGGTACGGGTGAAAAAACCCATACATGTGGAAAAAGGTGGATCCAAGTTTGGTCTACCCGTTAGAGTCTTGGAGGTGAAAGGCAATAGTGTTTGAGTTGAAAGTGGTCAGTGGTGGAACAGCTGTCAGTTGATTAAAGTAAAGGCTGTGGATGGTAGAGGTGGAAGTGGTGATGAGATTGGTGAAGTGGATGGATTGAAGGATGAGGGAGTTGTGAGACGCAGTAACAGAGCAAGGAGAGTTCCTATTCGTTTTAGAGAGTGAGGGATGGGAGATGACATGTCATTTGATGTTCCTCTATCGACATGTCATTTGTTCTGTCACATGGGATTTTTAATCTGCCACATGGTATCTTTAAATTTTGTATTAGATTATATATAAATTCTATGTATTTTCTATTGTTTTTTAGGACATCTCTGTAAGTTGTTTTGTTTTTTTTCTCTTGTGTACCAGTTTCATTTACTTTTTTTTTTAAAGGGGGAAACCCATGTAGTACTTTATGACATATTGGGGTTTTTGGAACATTGCAGTGTAGCAAATCCATGCTCCTTAGTTTGACGTGGAGAGTTGATGGTTGACAGGGTTGTTGCTGCCTGGCTGTTGTCCTCGGTTGCCCGCTGTTCCCTTTATCTGAAATAAAAGAAACCTCGGAAGAAACTCACCGCTCGTTTCTCTGCGTGAGCTGTTACAAAAGGCTTGCACGCTGGATCTGCTGACCTTTTCCTGTCTGTGAAGTGCTACATTGTATATGTGGATTTATGGACCGAAATTTAAGGATTTCAGGCTAATTGGACCTCGGTTTATGTTTGAACGGACTACCAGCTCGCGCCATTCCAATTGCGCAGTTCTAAGCATCAATGCAACGAGCCTTAACTCGTGCGGGACAGCTGTGTTCTCTGCCGCTCGTGTCATTCTGACAGTGACGTTTTAAGCACCATTGCTACGAGTCCTACCTGTTTGCAGGCTTGCTCTTAGCCGTGCTGTTTTCCGTTGTGCGAGAGAGCTGCCATGGCTTGTGAGGAGGAAGACGCATGGATAGTATAGGATATCACTTAAAAAGAGCACTTATACCCGAGGGTATCCAGGAGCTATAGCAGACAAAGAGGAGAAAGGATGGGAGCGCACAAGCAGCAACCTAGGATGAAAAAAGCCAGGTTTTCAGATGTTTTTCAAAAACCAGGTAGGAGTCCGTATTGGAGATGAAGGTGGGTACGGAATTCCATAACTTGGCAGACGCTACCGAAAAGGAGCAGCCACCCCATCTGGTCCTACGAAATCTGGCAGATCACAAGTTTTTTCTGTGAGGAGGATCTCAAAAGCCTCCTCAGGGTATACCATTGAAAAAGAGACTTCAGATGTAGCGTACCCTTACTATGCATGGCCTTGAATACCATACTCGGAGCCTTAAAGCAGATACGTTTCCTGACGGGAAGCCAGTGAAGGGAGCGAATCCCATCCCTGGCTGACAGACGCTTAGGAATCTTCAGAATAAGACGGGCCGCCTCATTCTGTACCATCTGGAGCTTATTAAGGGAGACGCCATTGATGTTCAGATACAGAGCGTTGCAATAGTCCAGCCGAGAGGTGACCAGAGCAATGATGATCGACTGGTGCAGTTCGGACGGAATAAAAATCATAACCTTTTTCAAAATCCTCCGTATGTAAAAACATGTGCTGACCATGCGGCTGACCTGTGCATTAAAACTCAGACCGTCATCAAAGATGACCCCCAGATTTTTTGCTATCCTCACAGGAACAGGGAGGGGACCACAGACCGCCGGCCACCAGGAGTTTGACCAGAAGGAGTTCTGCGAGCCAAACACCAGCACTTCAGTCTTATCTGCATTGATCTTCAGTGAGTTGTCCTTTATCCAGCAAATAATGCTGGACATGCACTTATTGAACCTCTCAGATACCCAATGCAGGTCATTCGAGATGGAGACGATAATTTGCGTATCTTCAGCATAAGATAGCACCTGAAAGCCAAAAGTCCGCACCAGATCAGCCAAGGGAGTCACAAAGATTGAAAAGGGTGGGACTCAAAGATGAGCCCTGGGGCACCCCACAGGGAAGACTAAAGGCCTTGGGTCTAAAGCCTCCACAGCTGACCACATGGGCCCAATTTGACATAAATGAAGGGAAAAGCTATAAGGCTTTCCCAGAGATTCCCACTTGCCGCAAGGGCTGAACCATACGCACCGGGGAGACAGTGTCAAATGCCGCCGATAGGTCGAGCATTATCAAAACCGCCGCCCCGATCTACCTGCGCATGGATACAGTCAGTAGCCAAAATATCGGCAGACTCAGTGCTGTGACTGGCGCGGAACCCATTCTGAGAAAGATCTACTGGGACTCAACATATTTCATCAGTTCTTTATTGATGAATTTCTCCAGGATCTTAGCAGGGGAGGGGTTAAGAGAAATTGGGCGAAAATTCTTCAGATCCAGGGGGTCAGCGTTAGGTTTAAGAAGCAGTGTAACAATGGCTTCCTTCCAAATGGCCAGATAACTACCGGATTTAAGCGTGTCGTTAAACACTTTGCCCAGGATTTTGGCCACTGGCTCTGGAGCCAATTTAAGTGTGGTGTGTGTACACTGGTCCGATGGAGCTCCCGATTTTAAGCCCAACAGTAGTTCCTTTGTTTGCTGAACCGAGATCTGTTTAAAGGTAATGAAAAGGTTCTTCCTAGAATCCGGAGTAGAGTCAACAAAGACAGTTTCCTCCCCTCCAGGGGGGACGAGATCTCGAACAATCTTAAGGACCTTATCTTGGAAATAAACTGAAACCTTATCGCAGAATTCTTGCGAGGAGTTCAGCATCTGTAACCTCAGTGGCTCAGATATCTCCTTTATAACTTTAAACAGCATACTAGAGGAATTGTCAGCCGACCTAATCTTTTCTGTGAAAAAGCATGATTTGGCCTGGAATATAGCTTGTTTATATTTCCGAAGAGGTATTTTCTGCTTTCAGTTTTCACTGGGGCAAGGGTTAGCACCCAATTTCCGCTCTTGTCTTCGGCATTCCCGCCTAAGGGACATGAGTTCTGCCGTGAACCAATGAGCTCTGCCGTGAACCAAGGGACCGAGGGTTTCATTCTTTTAATAACACAGTTTTTATAAGGAGCAACAATATCCAAGGCCGCATTAATCCACTCATGAAAACCCTCTGCCGTAGAAGGGTGTGAACTATTCCTAGCATCAGATACCGTTGCAGGGCTGCCTCCCAATTTTCAGCTATGATTTTATTCACGCTCCTACAGCGTATATGCCTGGTGGAGGGACCCTTAGTGCCCGTGATGTCGCGTGGTATAAATATTTTGAACCCAATCAGCCAGTGATCAACCCAACTAAGGGGCTGAACTGCCTCAATAACCAAATTCTTGTGGTTAGTGAAAATACCCTCCAGGGTGTGACCAGCTGTATGGGTCGGAGATTGAACCAGCTGTTAGTAACCCAAGTTTGTCATAAGATCCAAAAAGAGAGCGGAGTCATTGTCCTGACTATTATCAAAATGAAAATTGAAATCCCCCGAGATAGTATACTGGGCATGGGAACAAACGGTTCCAAGGTTTTACACCAAATCTCCACAAACTTAGTTCGTGGACAGGGTGGTATATCAGAAGGCCTGCGAATGTGCAATTCTCAGATACCTTAATCCACAGGATTAATGGTACAGCTAAAGATCTCACGTGCCACTAGGGCCAGGTCGCCTCCTCTCAACCTAAACGGTCACATCTAAGAATAGTGTAACCAGGAGGGACAGTGTCTACCAAGTCGGGGCCAGTCGTCCCTAGCCCACGTCTCAGTAATAAAAAGGCAGTCAAGGTTGAGTGTTTGAATGGTCAAGGCAATTTCAAGTTTATGCTTAATCATGGAGCATGTGTTAATTAAAGCCCCCCGAATAAAGCTAGCCTTGGGCCCTTCCTTGATCCCAGCCCCTGACAAACTCTCCTCCCCTAGCCCCAGGGACCTACTGAAAGTACCTGGGACAGTGGCCGCACCATTGATAGGGCTGAGTTGGCAATGCTGACCGTACTCAGCCTCCCCTGTTATCAATTTGAGCTTCTCCACACATGCCTCATGCTGTTTCTCGGGGCGCCACTGTAAAAGTTGGGCCCTAGAGTAGGTTCTTACCAAAGAGCCTTTATCCTCATCGTTAAAATGGTCCGCGTCCCTGGCCCCTGGCGCCGTCCAGGCGCGCCCGGGTTTCCATTCCAATATAACCCTAATCACCCGGAAGTTAAGAAAAGCTAGAACGCAAACAACAAAAATGGCGGCCAGATAAAGGAGCAGAACTGAAGTGATACCAAAGAAACTCTCTCCGCTCAAACGGGAAAACACCCGCGGCGGACCGGAGAGTCAAGGAACACCAAGAAGGTAAGTTTCCCACCCTTAAAAGAAATAGAGAAAGCTTTTATTTAAAAGCACAAAAAACATAAAATAGTTAAAAGCTGATAGTCTCAGTCGTCGACTTTCAAAGTGTTGATCCAAAGGCCAGATGAGCATGCAGTATTTAAAAGGTAAAGATTGTAGCAGTGTCTTACTCACGCATATGTCCGTTGCGCAGCCGGGTTTCTATTCCAATATAACCCTAATCACCCAGAAGTTAAGAAAAGCAATACCGCAAACAAAAATGGCAGCCAGCTAAAGGAGCAGAACTGAAGTGATACCAAAGAAACGCTCTCCGCTCAAACGGGAAAACACCCGCGGCGGACCGGAGAGTCAAGGAACACCAAGAAGGTAAGTTTCCCACCCTTAAAAGAAATAGAGAAAGCTTTTATTTAAAAGCACAAAAAACATAAAATAGTTAAAAGCTGATAGTCTCAGTCGTCGACTTTCAAAGTGTTGATCCAAAGGCCAGATGAGCATGCAGTATTTAAAAGGGCTCAGTTCAGCCTGCAGTCACAGTGCGTGAGGAAGGTGAAGCGCAGACTCAGTGCAACCTGCAGTTTATCAGCCAGTGGGAGCTTACGTGATCATCGCAGGCATTGATTGAAGAGCTGTATCATGTGAGAGGTCACAGGATATGTTACATCATTGCGCTGAACGTGGCGGTCATCTTTAATTGGGGAGGATTTCTTTTGTGTGCAGGAAACAGATGCTCCTTGTTTCAATTTCTTGTGATTCACTGCTATCTGTACCTTGGATTCAGCACATCTGCTCCCATCATATAGGACATCTATGTATGGTCAGTATCATTTATTTGAATCTACAAATATATAATACTTCATAAATGTTCTTTTTGGTAGTCTGTGTGGTTTGCACATTTTTGGGATGCTAAAGAATTGTTTTTAAGACACCATGCTGTTTGACCCACCAGCAGAAATGTTTACAGAACAAAGGGGAACCTCCTATACCGTGGATGAGATGGAAGGAGGAGTTTATTACTTATATGAAAGCTATTGATGGCGAAAGAATGGGAGATGAATGGAAAAACAACATACTTTCACACTCTCTTGGAACTGAGGGTCAAGTGGTTTTCAGAGCGTTACCTCAAGTAACACCATCAGATGGTCAAGGAGATACTGATGTGTATCAAGAAAGACTTTTGATGAGTTTATCTTAGACTTAAGCCCAATACCAACATTGATTTGAATAGATTCAAATTTTATACAAGGGCGCAAAGGGATGGAGAATCGTTTGATGCATTCCTTATTGCTCGAACAGCATTATCCATGATTTGTAACTTTGGTTCCATGACGGATTGAATAATTAGGGACAAAAATATATTCCATATGAAAAACAAAAAAACTTAAGAGCAATTATGGATCATGGGTAATCCTAAGCTGCAGGTTGCCATATCCACAGCAAAGTTGTTAGAACAATCAGAGAAGTGGATGTCTACGGTTAGGAGCACTAGTATACAAGTGAGAAGTGCTGAAGATGTGTGTGCGTCCTGATGAGTACCATGTGGATAGGAGTAATACGAGTGCTTCCTGCTAGGAAGGTGGATTTGCTGTGCTGCCAGTAAAACAGCCTTTAGCAAATTTGTGGACTTGTCTTCTTTTCAAAACCAATATATTTTTTTAGATTCAGAAGAGACCAGTAGGTTTTCCAACAAAGTAAAGAAAAAAACATTACAAAACAAGCACTGACAATGTCAAAACGCTAACAGTCAACATCAAACCAACTAGCCTTGCCGATACTTGTTGTACCTGCAGCTACTGTTGGGTTGTATCATCCAAATTACAGTAAATCGTACAAATTACAGTCACCAAGAAGCCAATGCATTATTTAGATACCACAAACACAAAAATAGTAAAAACTTGACAACATTACTGGGGTCCTGTATGAAAATTTCGAGTGACTATACATCCCACATTTGCCAAGACAGTTTCAGATTTTGAACATCTATCCTGACTATTGTCACTTTTTTCAAAATCGAATACTTAATCTGATTTTTAATTAGAGGGACAGGTGAGCATGTACACTACTATGAAAATATTGCTCCGGCACACTCGAACTTATCCTGATTTTGAAAGAGAGGGCCAGCTGAGCATGTGCACTGTAATCAAAGTGCTTCTCCTGCTCACCCTGACATAGGCCAATTGCATAATGGCAAGGTCGAAAGACATGCATCTCTTAAACAGCACAGCTGCTGCTTTGTCACACAATCACTCAGACACCTCAGGTAAGATAAATGGGGTTGACTAAGAAGGGACCCTGATGGCCACTCCCTAGAATTTTTCTCCTCAAACCTATGTACTCATTCATTTTCAAGAAATAAGACACTAAAGCTGGAATAGTTAGAAAAGAGGTCTAAAACCTTGAAAGGCTGAAATGACCTTCGCAGCTCCTGAGAACCAACAAATGCATAAGCATGTCCAGGAAAGACAAAGCAATGAAGTAAACGTACACACATAGCCTGCCATAATTCCGATCAGAGTTGGGAAGCTCATCAATGCTCAACCAGCTGGAAGAAATGAATTGCCGACCAGTCAAAGGTTTATCGGAGCACAACATGGTCAACCTTTGACAGAGACTACAAAGCACACAGAAAGGTACACTCAGTCATGTGAGGAACGAATTATGTGCAAATGTATCTGAATAGTTCAAATCTTTAAGATCACTGCTGAAAGAAAGGCATTTTAACAATTGTCTTTCTACATTCCCAATATAATCACTGAATTAGACAAACTTTATAAATCATACTAATCTGCATAAAACAAACTATTGCTATAACTGCTGAACTGTTACATTCATGAATCAGCTGAAAACATTGCCAAAACTGCATAAACGATATAAAGCAAGAGTATTGCACGAGACATGAAACTTTATTCTGGAAAGACCTAGAGCTGATCAAGATACATTAACCATTGTACTTTAGCACAGAAAGATACAGTAAAGCATGGGCCCTTCAGTATTAATAATAGATACCACTGAACATCAGCAAAACAAACAAAACTGAAACAAGAAAGAGCATGATCCAATGGATCAAGAGAAAAAACAAGCATAAAACAAACGTTAAATAATAAGAAGTCACCATCATTAAAATGTATCATGCCTGAGGGCCGCATGGCAGATTGAGAAAATGGCTACAAAATGCCAACAACGTCAACTACGGCCAAAATGTAAAACACAATGCTAAAATAACAATACCACCACTGCAAAATAAAGAAACCTCAAACACAGCAAATAAAATGTATGCTATTCTGAAGAATTAGCCTCATGCAAAATCAAATACAGCGGACCAAGACAAATACGGATTTCCTCCATCCCGGAAATACAGCCATGTACACGCCCAGGGAAACCTTACTCTAAGGGTTAATGAAATGGCTTGCCTTATTAGCAATCTAGAAGACTTAAATATAACCAGGAATAAAACAAACAAAGAAACTATTACCAACTAAGTTCCTGATCAGAAAAATACCATATTTGGAGAAAAATAAATCAAATAGGTCAGAGGTCCTTAATGTGGGGTCCAGGGATTTCTGGTGGTCCGCAAAGCCTACTCAGAGGGTCTGATGGTGCTTAGAAAATAAAATAATGTTTACAGATTAATAAAAATGTAAATAAATTTAAACAAGCAAAATTTACAAGTGAAAATTTCAAACCATTCAGTAAATGTGAAGGAATTTGGAAAGGAAAGTTAAAAATTAAGTTAGTATCCTCATATTGATTTGTGGGACCATTGCAAGTGCATCCAACAGAATGTAGTATGAACGATGAGTGGCCTCAATTGAATTTTGAAAATCTCCAACCTTCCTATAATTATTTTTTATATATTTGTTTGTAAATTAAACAAGTATGTCAGCATTTGTGTATTTGTTTGATGAATGCTTGTTTCTGTATTTTAGTGTATTATTTTGTGGTTCTAACCATCGAAAATACTTAGGCAGGGATCCAGACTTCCAGTAATGACTCATTGGGGGTCCCCAGATTCTAGTAATGACTCATTGGGGGTCCCCAGATTCTAATAAAGATTCAGAAGGGGGGTCCCTGAATTCCAATAATGATTCAGTGTGTAGTGCCTTGATTCCGATAATGATTCAGTGGGGGTCCACAGAAGTCAAAAAGTTACGAATCACTGGAATAGGTAATATAAGGATTTCTGGATTGACTGAAACATATGGAAAAAACACCAATTCTTGGAACCCATTTCTAAAAAGCCAAGTTCCAAGACTTATTGTTTCCATGTTGCCAAGAACGTTTGAAATAGTACATACCTATCCGACCCAAAAAAATAGTGCACATCCAAATGCCATGATGTTTTGTCCTCTTCGACTTCTGCCCTCAACAATGAGCCTATAATGGACCAAAAAGTACCTTAACTTTGAACGCACACTCAGATGATAACCTTCACACCTAATTTTGCTAAAGAAACAGTTCAAAACAGAAAAGCCTTTCATGATCTTAATCACCAAATGGGGAGGGAAATATTCACTACAGATGTATGGGCCGCTCCGAAATGTCAATTACTGACAAAATAAAGAAGCAAGCATTTGAAAAACTTGTAAATCCAAATTATTTTCTTGACAATTGCAGTAAATCAAAAATTGACACTCAAAATGGAATTGGGCAATTGGAATGAACTTCTGACGCTAATTTTTACGTTGAGCAAGACAGGTCTCAGTTCATAAGTCAAGGAATAATTGGAGGTTTGTTTTAGGTATTAACTCTTATATATACACATCTCAAGTAGCATTAACTTTGAGTCATATTAGTCTAGTGATCATAATCCAAGTAACCCACCATGGGTAATCCACTAGCATTCATAATACCCGACTGGTACTTTTAGCATTATTTAACAGTTTTATATAGCACCTGAGTACCAAAAAGTATAGAACATTTTACATATCAACAGCAACCGTGACCCCATGGTCACACCTTGTAACAAGGGTTTGAGAGCAAAGGGACATTGAGTAGATTAGGGGAGCAAGGGAATAAGTGAAATGAACAAGAGACAGTCCACCATCAAACTCTGAACCAGAACACGGGGGAGGAAGAAGGGAATAGAGGAACGGGGAAGAGGAGAAGAGAGGAATAGGAGAGAACAGGTGGGAGTGGAGGAAGTCAGAGAGGGTAAGATGTCAGAATGGCTGCAGTTATACAGAGAAGGGAGGCGAGATAAAGTGTGCACAAGCAACCAAATACAGTTGCATCATTGAGACAAGACAGGATTCAAGAGAAGCGTCTTTATTTTGTGGCTGAATGTTTTAATGGTAGGTGTGGTCCTGATTTCAGTGGGAGAGTTCCAAATGGGAGATGCAGCTCCATAGAAGGGCTGATGCAATGTATGGCAGATTCTATCATTGGAAATTTCCAGGAGAAGGTTGTTTTGCTACTATAATTGTTTGTGCCACTGGACAGCGTGAGCAGATTAGCCCTATAAGGAGGACAGAATAAGTAGACTGCACTGTAAGCCAAACATCCAAACTTAACTTTGAATGTGGCCTCATTAGGAACCCAGAGTAACTAAACGGGAATTGGAGTAATGTGATGGGATGGGATTTCCTCGACAAAGAGAGAAGTCTGGCTGTGGCATGCAAGACAGATTTGACAGGCAAAATGAACGGAGTGAGCTAATCCTCCAAATGCAAAAACGGCATTGGCAAACTCCAGGCATGAAAGAATTAGGGCATCAGCCACTCTTTTCAGGTGAGCAGGAAGTAGAAGCAGCATTATTTTTTTCAGAGAATGAGAGTAAGCCAAAATCACAATCAGCTACATTCACCTACAGTGAGTCACAATTTTTTACACACAAACACTCATTAGCATACATAACAGAGTAAACTACAGGCATATTCAAATACACATCCCTTTACTCTTGCACATGCAACACGTACATTGGCTCGGACATGCCTATAGGTCTAATACCCAGGACAAGGAAGTCAAATTAACTAAGTTTAGGTCTAAAAGGAACTTCATGTTCTGAGAAAGTCGGATATGGACAGCGAAGATGTAACTTATTTGGGGATCAAAGTCAAGACCATTTAGTAGGATAATATTACTGGAAGTCACCCTAAATGAGGATAACAGACTAATACAGCTGCAAGCAACCGGATTAGCTGTTTCATTATGTGGTTTACTGAGGTTAGTATACTAATTCATGCAAGCGCATTCAATCATGTTTGGGTTTACGTATGTCCAGAAAAAAGAGTCCCTACACATTTGATAATAAACACTAAAAAATCACCACAATGCTGAAAATCAAAATAACAATTAAAATTTGTACATATAGCTATGCCAAAAGTATATAAAAAAAGTTTTACTAATATACTACAGTACTAAAAAGCAGTGGGTCAAGGGCAACAAATGACAAAAAAGATTCAAAAATATTAATATTTATTTGCAAAAATATACACAGTCAATATTAAAAACCATACATCATTAAAATTTACAAATTCATGTCGCTTATGATTACAATCACAGTTAGAAGAAAACAAAGTTGTCGACGCTGCGTTTCGGTGACTAGACAAATGTACACCTTCTTCAGGACAGTTTTCTAAACAAAAAAACATTACAAAAAACAGTATATTATTATAAAAACATTTGTTGCTGACCTATTATACACTGCTAACAACATCAAACAAAATTTATTATATAATGGCAGTATTCAACAATTGATCAAAATTACAACCAGTAATTAAAATTACAACCAGTAATTAAAATTATGCTCCACTAGCCATAGAGGAAAAGTGTTATATTATTGTTACTTCATATACTCAAAATTCATGCACCCTCTTAATAAATCCTAAAGGTAGTGGTGTTAGAACAAGTACCACATACCTTAAAACACTGTAGACCAATTCTAACGTTCAGTGCTACAGCACATTTCAATGAACCAGATTTGTAGGGGTGATGGGTTTAAAATATTCACCTCGTCAAAACACCTTGGATTTATAAAAGAGAAACACAAGCAAAAATTATGTGTTATATAAGTGTTTCCACTACGAACGGTATATCCAAGTTATAAATATATTAGTGGAATATACTGTAGATGGCCAAAAAGTCTACACGTACCTTATTGTTAATAAGACTTATAAGTAAAAGGTGTTCGTTGATGCCACCGTTCTAATCTGAAACACCAATTGTGCCAGAAACCTATGGGGAAAATTTATGCAAAGGGTATTATACCAACGGCACCCGATTCATATTATCCACTGCCCGGATACAATAAACGAGCTTACCAGTAAAACTGGAACATCAATAAGAAGGGATACGCCGTGATCGGAGGTATCAAATCACCAATAGGGTTCTTCACCAGTATTGTGCTCGATATCTATGATGAATAATGTAGATTAGTCCCTCAATCACTAAGAGGGTCAATAGTTTCAAATCTATAAAGAGACATTCTATAATCTGATTCTAATGTAATCACGAATCTCTATCATAACTTAGAGCCGTTTGTCTTTAGTTTAAGCTTTTAATGTGTTTTTAGCAACAACGCACCTAAAGGTCACATCAGTATGCCACCAATCGCGTCACTCAAACAAAACAAAGCTTTGCATAACCAGGTTAACCTAAAACGAGTGAACCATGTATGCGGATAAATTCATAGTATATAATCGTATAAGAGTCTGAACATGCCCACTGGTTTAAGCGAAATATCGACATGTAATACTCTTTGTCTTGACCCTATGTGTCTCGACAAAATGCGAGTGTTTATCAGAAGCCATAAATAGCACACATTGTTATGTCCCCCTAATCATTTACGAAGGGTTTAATGTAATTCAATTTTGGAAAACAGAAGGGAAGAGCATCCAGCTCCAAATATTTGGTATACAATATATATACACCAAGGAGCTTACAAAATGTACCTACTGCCCTGTTTCCGTACTATTATACCGCTCTTGCTTCTAGAGTAGTTATTTATGAACAAGTATAGGATCCCCACGTCTCCCCGCTTACCGTATCCAATTAGAACGGCCTCCTTGCGATCAACATAAACGGCTTCCGGGTCAGGATACACATTCGTGTTTGACCCGGAGCTCCTATTTGTACTGAGTAGCGGGCAGGTCACATGATCTACACACTTTGCCATCATCGAAATCATCGACGAATATTCGCGGTGTAAATAACAAAAGAAAGATTAAAACGTAATTACAGACTCATATCCTATTGTATATCTAATAATAAAGAGTCATATTCTATGTCCTAGCCAAAGGCAAACCAAAGAAACGTAAACACGGCGGCCATTTTATACTAGTATCACTCTATTAAGGCACCTCCCTAGAGACCCTGCCTACTACCCTAATAATTTTTTTAGGGGGGATAAATAGAAATATTTATATGTCCCGTGTAGATATATAACAGAGTAGAATATTTTTTTGGTATTTTGGTATATTGATTCTTGAATATGGCTGCAATATCTACGTGGTACTAATATATGCAATTGATGGCATGTTTATGCATGTGGGCGTCTGGTAAACCATAGGTTGGTGGTTATATGGTATGGAGGATCATAGGTATTGGGTTTCTATTTATCCCCCTAAAAATTATTAGGGTAGTAGGCAGGGTCTCTAGGGAGGTGCCTTAATAGAGTGATACTAGTATAAAATGGCCGCCGTGTTTACGTTTCTTTGGTTTGCCTTTGGCTAGGACATAGAATATGACTCTTTATTATTAGATATACAATAGGATATGAGTCTGTAATTACGTTTTAATCTTTCTTTTGTTATTTACACCGCGAATATTCGTCGATGATTTCGATGATGGCAAAGTGTGTAGATCATGTGACCTGCCCGCTACTCAGTACAAATAGGAGCTCCGGGTCAAACACGAATGTGTATCCTGACCCGGAAGCCGTTTATGTTGATCGCAAGGAGGCCGTTCTAATTGGATACGGTAAGCGGGGAGACGTGGGGATCCTATACTTGTTCATAAATAACTACTCTAGAAGCAAGAGCGGTATAATAGTACGGAAACAGGGCAGTAGTTACATTTTGTAAGCTCCTTGGTGTATATATATTGTATACCAAATATTTGGAGCTGGATGCTCTTCCCTTCTGTTTTCCAAAATTGAATTACATTAAACCCTTCGTAAATGATTAGGGGGACATAACAATGTGTGCTATTTATGGCTTCTGATAAACACTCGCATTTTGTCGAGACACATAGGGTCAAGACAAAGAGTATTACATGTCGATATTTCGCTTAAACCAGTGGGCATGTTCAGACTCTTATACGATTATATACTATGAATTTATCCGCATACATGGTTCACTCGTTTTAGGTTAACCTGGTTATGCAAAGCTTTGTTTTGTTTGAGTGACGCGATTGGTGGCATACTGATGTGACCTTTAGGTGCGTTGTTGCTAAAAACACATTAAAAGCTTAAACTAAAGACAAACGGCTCTAAGTTATGATAGAGATTCGTGATTACATTAGAATCAGATTATAGAATGTCTCTTTATAGATTTGAAACTATTGACCCTCTTAGTGATTGAGGGACTAATCTACATTATTCATCATAGATATCGAGCACAATACTGGTGAAGAACCCTATTGGTGATTTGATACCTCCGATCACGGCGTATCCCTTCTTATTGATGTTCCAGTTTTACTGGTAAGCTCGTTTATTGTATCCGGGCAGTGGATAATATGAATCGGGTGCCGTTGGTATAATACCCTTTGCATAAATTTTCCCCATAGGTTTCTGGCACAATTGGTGTTTCAGATTAGAACGGTGGCATCAACGAACACCTTTTACTTATAAGTCTTATTAACAATAAGGTACGTGTAGACTTTTGGCCATCTACAGTATATTCCACTAATATATTTATAACTTGGATATACCGTTCGTAGTGGAAACACTTATATAACACATAATTTTTGCTTGTGTTTCTCTTTTATAAATCCAAGGTGTTTTGACGAGGTGAATATTTTAAACCCATCACCCCTACAAATCTGGTTCATTGAAATGTGCTGTAGCACTGAACGTTAGAATTGGTCTACAGTGTTTTAAGGTATGTGGTACTTGTTCTAACACCACTACCTTTAGGATTTATTAAGAGGGTGCATGAATTTTGAGTATATGAAGTAACAATAATATAACACTTTTCCTCTATGGCTAGTGGAGCATAATTTTAATTACTGGTTGTAATTTTAATTACTGGTTGTAATTTTGATCAATTGTTGAATACTGCCATTATATAATAAATTTTGTTTGATGTTGTTAGCAGTGTATAATAGGTCAGCAACAAATGTTTTTATAATAATATACTGTTTTTTGTAATGTTTTTTTGTTTAGAAAACTGTCCTGAAGAAGGTGTACATTTGTCTAGTCACCGAAACGCAGCGTCGACAACTTTGTTTTCTTCTAACTGTGATTGTAATCATAAGCGACATGAATTTGTAAATTTTAATGATGTATGGTTTTTAATATTGACTGTGTATATTTTTGCAAATAAATATTAATATTTTTGAATCTTTTTTGTCATTTGTTGCCCTTGACCCACTGCTTTTTAGTACTGTAGTATATTAGTAAAACTTTTTTATATACTTTTGGCATAGCTATATGTACAAATTTTAATTGTTATTTTGATTTTCAGCATTGTGGTGATTTTTTAGTGTTTATTATCAAATGTGTAGGGACTCTTTTTTCTTGACTGTATCTACCCTGTCCCTTATTTAAATTGAAGGGTACCTCCCGTTTTTGATTTCTGGGTTTACGTATGTACCAGGCGGGAGCAGCTAATATAGAGCAGCTCTCATCTTGTGGAACACACGTTTCTTGAAAATATCTGATGGGCAGGGTGAAGTCATATATGGGTACAAGTATACTTACTGCTGCTTTGCTTTATTTGTCTTTATCTCTATCAGTTTTAGTATTTTTCTACATGCTTTCCTTCTCTCTGATCATCTTCTTCCTCTAGCAGACTGCTCGACACCCGTCTCAAGTATCAAAATTATAAGTTTTGTGGGAGAAATTGCAAAACTTACAAAAGGTATACTACTACTACCACCACTACTACAACTCAATTTGCAATGACTGAAAGCACCATTCATGAATAAGCTAAAAAAAATCTTTCCTTAAATGCAAAAACCTTAGCCACCCAATCATGACAGATGCATTGTGGATTAATGCAGTTTACAGACGAGTGGCAGTAGGCATTGAGCAAGAAGACGGACAGTGAAGGGCAATGGTTCCAGGAACACTTTTATAATCATTAAGAATATTTGTGGTTGAATCGTTTCAGGGCCCCCAAATAGGTGTTCCTCTTTTTGTAAGAGAACTGAAGAAAAGCTACTCATAATCCCCACAAATTTGAGATAAAAACTTGTATTTTGCCACCAGTCAAACCCTCAACAAGTAATTTAAGCAAATTATATCAAATTAATGGAAAGAAACTATCTATCCTCTAATAGACAAACTGTTTACTTGAAGCTCAAAAACCTAAAATACGGGTATAATAAAAGATCACTAGGCAGATTTGCAAGAAGCTATACTTATCTGCGAAGCCAACAAAACAGGTAAGCTAAGGGCAAACTATCTAAAAATCTAAAAGTCAACAACCTTTATCCATAGATAACATAGAAACAAACAATGGAAGCATTTCTACTAACGTCCAAATGGTAAAAGATTACTTTAAAAATGTTCACACTGTATCTCACACACTGACAAACAGTGATAAATAAATATTTATAACGAAATCTATCAAAGTCTCACAAACACATGTATCCTCCTCTACCAGTCTCAACCGATGCCCAATTCAAGGCGGGTGTATTTCTGATTTAGGTTCCATGTCTCAAGATAAATTTCCCATTGATCAACTGGTGAGCAGGTCCCATTTCTCAATCTCATATCTGCATGGACACCGATCTCCGTCCCCACCCATTGCACCACATCCTTATGTCAGAGATCTAAAGCTAGAACCATGCTAGTTTTCCTCGCCACAGCCACACTGCCTTTTGCCAGCACCAGTGCCAAGCTCTGGAAGATTACCAGCTACTTCGTACATTTAGTGATCATCACAGATGAACACATCCAAGGTCAGTTTATGCTACGGTGCAATTCAGAAAGGGATAAACTAAGGACCCTTCTGTGAGTGAACTAATAACTATAGAAAAGCGAAGTTAAAATGATGTTGCATTTGCGGAATTAAAGAGAGATGTGGTACAAAGAGAAAATTCAAATGGTAGCTAATATTAGTAAGTATAGTGGAAAGGGGAGTGAACGGCCAGAACTCAAGGTGCAGTGTTTGAAGTGTGTAACAGTAGAGTAGATGGCCAATGAAAAAGGTTGTCCAGTGTTAAAGTACAACTGTTAAATTTGCAACATAAAGGGGCACTATGGTAAGTGCTGTAGATCTAATAAAGGTGGCACAACACATTAATGATATATTTGAGACAAGTAAGGCCGCTGTTTTGCAAATAACTAAGGAAAGGTTCAAGAATCATTCCAAGTCTTAGTGGATTTGATAGCAAGAGTAAAACTGAAGAGACAGGATGCTTTATAAGGATACTTATTTCAGCTCTGACGAGACTGCCAATAGTTTTAAATGAGCACTAATCACCATGGGTGCCAATACAATAATTTTATATAATTGGCAAAATGTTTACATAGATATTTAATGATGTTTTAAATCAGTTTTAATTTGATGTGTGAAGCCTTTTAATAAGCCATAATTATTGTCAGCACTTACTCCTTGCAAATTCGAGCGTTATACATAGCTCGTTAGTCCCAACATGGCGCCCATGACAAAATCAGGTTAGCGTGCCAGCGTCCTCCTCACTGTTACTGGGAGACCCGCCTCTTCCTGATGCTCACCGGAAGTATAACTATGCCGCGCCAGCACTGGCTAGTATCTCCCGGGACCGGCAGAGTGAGGGGTAGGTCTACCGCCGTAATAACGGACAAGAACACGCGAGTACAAGACGCCTGATCTATGATCGACCAAGGCGGTGTGATCCTAACTTAGCACTTTCAGTTTGTGATTGTATGGGACTGTAGCGGGCTGGTAGTAAGGGGCCAGAGACGAGGTAAGGGTATGGAAGGCTTTATTGGATTTAGTATACGCCTCTTTGATATTGCTGGTTTCTTGTAGGGCGCCGGGGATGTTGGCGGTTTGGTCTTGGAGTCTCGATCCCTCGATGAGACCCAGTTTTTCCTCATCCGGTCCGGGGTACACCCACGGGGTCGTCAACTCGGGTGAGGCAGGTACTCAAGGCGATGAGGTGCAGGGAGGAAATAGATACCAGCTATCAGTATGAGGGTTATGGTACAGAGTGAATGGGAGGGGTAGTGAGGGAGCACACGGTGAGGATTCACAACAACCCTAAGTGAAGGTGAGGTGCTCAGGACGGGTACACCGGGAATAGGGGACACTCTAATCATTCGAGTCGGGTCCCTCCTTCCTCCTCTCCAACCCGCCAAACGCTCGCGTACCTGTTTAAGCCACGCTCCTCCTGGAACGTGGCTGGGCGACACCACGGATACGTTGGCCTCCTGGCTTGCTGGCGTCTCTCCTCCGCTCCGTCGCCTCTCCTCTGCTTGCTTCCGTCTGTGACTCCTCTTCCTCACTCCTCTCCGGTCCGTCTCTCTCGTCTCCTCCGGTGTTAACACACACTGGCTTCCGTGTTCCTCGGGTTCTTGTGGGCCGGGTCCCATCGACGTCATCCATCTGGGCGGGGCCACCAACGATGTCCTCCCAATTAAAGGAGCCGCGATCAGATCCCTCATCACCCTCACATTCCCGTATGTCCGGACAGCTCCAGTCGTCCTGCTGCGGTAAAAGAGGAGGGAAACGGTGGGTGACACACCCCACCAGTCCATAGTCGCCTTCACACCCCCCCTGGGCCGGACCCGCCTCGTGACACACCTCCCCACCCGGATTCTCCCGATCGGGGAGAGGAAACCGGGATAGGAAATCGGCACTCCCATTGTCCGCACCCTTACGGTGCTTCACCGTAAAGGAGAAGGGTTGAAGGGACAAGAACCAACGCAAGACCCTGGGGTTTAGTGCGATGTTCCGACTCATCCACTGGAGGGGCGCATGGTCAGTGTAAAGGGTGAAAGGGCGGCCCTCTAGGTAATACCTCAATTTGTCGATAGCCCATTTGATGGCTAGGCATTCCTTCTCTATTGTGGGGTACTTGAGTTCACGTGGGAAGAGTTTGCGACTGATGTACAATATGGGGTGGTCTATTCCCTCGGGTGACAACTGGGACAGGACCGCCCCTATACCATAGTCGGAGGCATCAGTATGCAGGAGAAAGGGTCGCGAGAAATCAGGAGAGGACAACACGGGGCTGGTGGTTATGGCACGTTTCAGGGAATTGAATGCAGTCCACATTTGGGGCGTGGGGTGTAACAGTCTCAGGGTTTTCACTTCCTGCCGGAGGGTATCGGTTAGAGGGCGGCTACCTCTGAAAACAGGGGGATGAAACGGCGGTAATACCCGATCAACCCCAGAAACGCTCTCATTTCTCTTTTGGTGCTGGGAAAAGGGGTCTCGGCTATGGCTCTGACTTTCTCTATCTGTGGCTCGATCATACCGTGTCCCAGTACGTAGCCCAAATATTTGACCTTTTGATATCCAACACGGGACTTCCTTGAGTTGATGTGCAATCCCGCTCGTCTTAATGCCTGAAGGACCTGTTGCAGGTGTTCCATATGGGTCTCCCATGTTGGGCTGAAAATCACGATGTCGTCCAGGTATGCGGAGGTGAAGGACTGAAGGTTCCGAAGCACTAGATTCATAAGACGTTGGAAAGTTGCAGGTGCCCCGTGAAGGCCGAAGGGGAGTACCGTGAATTCGTACAGTCCTTCGGAGGTGGAGAACGCAGTTTTCTTCCGATCTTCTTCTCGTAGGGGAACCTGCCAGTAGCCTTTGGTGAGGTCCAAGGTCGTGATGAATTTGGCTTCCCCCAACTTTTCGATGAGTTCATCGATGCGCGGGATGGGGTAGGCGTCAAACGAGGAGATGGCATTGAGTGCTCGGAAGTCCATGCAGAATCTCGTACTGCCGTCAGGTTTGGGCACCATAACTATCGGAGAAGACCATTCGCTCTTTGATGGTCTTACGACTCCCAGCTCAAGCATGTCCTGGACTTCTTTCTGGACGGCGTCCCTCCTGGCTGCGGGTATCCGGTACGGTCGCTGTTTTATGGTTTTTCCTGGTACCGTCTCTATGCAGTGTTCTGCTAATGTCGTCCTGCCGGGTTTGTCCGAAAAAAGGGACGAAAAGGGAAACAACGTCTTCAGCAGAGTGGCCTTTTCTTGCTCCTTCAGGTCCTCGTTGACCACCAAATGCTCCAAGGTATCGGTGGACGTGGCATGGGTGGGTAACACCAGGTGGGCTGTGGTTGGAGGATCCCCTAACCACTTCTTTAAGAGGTTGATATGATACGTTTGGTTTCTCCTGGGCGTTATCTGTACACGATAACTGGTCCGTCCAATCGTACCCACTACTTTGTAGGGTCCCATCCACTCGGCTTGGAATCTTCTTGTGGATGAGGGCAACAACACCAACACCCAATCATTGACCTCTAGTTTTCTCCATTTCTTCCCCTTGTCATAATATGTTTTCTGTCTCTCTTGATTCTTTTCCAGGTTGGAATATGCCAGATCCCTCAGCTTCCCTATCTTGGACCTCAAGGCCTGTGTGTAATCTAGCATACCCCTGGCCTCTTCCGCCTCTTCCTTCTCCCATGCTTCTTTGGTCATTTCTAACAAGCTCCTGGGTTGCCGGCCATATAACATTTCAAATGATGAACAACCCAGGCTGCTTTGGGTTTGGCCTCGAATGACGTATAACGCCAGGGGTAGCAATTGATCCCAATCCTGTCCATTCACAGCGAGCATCTTCTTTAGGGTAGATTTCAGTGTTCCGTTATACCTTTCGACGAGACCATCGGTTTGAGGGTGGTATACAGAGGTCCTGATGTGTCGCAGGTCCAATATCTGGCAAACCTCTTTCATCAACCTCGATATGAACGGCGTACCCTGATCGGTTAGGATCTCCTTCGGAAATCCTACTCTCGAGAACAATTCTAGGATCTTCTCGGATATGAGGTGTGATGTTGGGGCAAGGGGGAATGCTTCGGGGTACCGTGTGGCATAGTCCACTATTACTAGAGCATACTGGTTTCCTTTTTTTGTTTTGGGGAGGGGTCCAATCAGATCCATCCCTACCCTCTCAAAGGGGGTCCCTATTATGGGAAGGGGTTGTAGAGGGACAGGAGCCGGGCGGTGGGTGTTTCTTTTCTGACATATCTCGCATGTCTGACAGTGGGATTTTATATCTCGGTAAATCCCAGGCCAATAGAAGTGTCTCAGAACATTCTGTGTCGTTTTCTCGCTCCCTATGTGACCTGCCAATAAATGTGAGTGAGAGAAGAACATGATCTGCTCCCTAAAGGAGAGGGGGACCAGTAGCTGGTGGGGTTCCCCTCCGGAACTCTGTCGGTACAACAGGCTATCCTTAATAAGGAACCGGGGAAAAGGGGCTGAGGAACTATCCTGGGTCCTGTGTGCCTGTTCCCATGCATTAAACAAGGAGGCGTCATTGGCTTGGGCGAACCTGAAACTTTTATCTAGTAACCAGGGCTCAGTCATTATCAACGCAGGAATAGGGAACTCCGCTGTCACACCCCCCCTCCCAGGTTGGGCCTGCTTCTGTACAGTTAGTAGAAAAAGATCTAGAAACTCAGGGTTATCTGTGCCTATAATGAGTTCCTCAGGTAGATCCTCTAGAATCCCTACTCGGATAACATATGTTCTACCGTTTGGGGGGTGAAAGGGGTACTACCGCCACCGGGTATTGTTTGACGTCCCCGTGGACACACCTGTGTACTGAGGTATGTGGGATCAACTGGTCAGGCCATACATAACCCTTCTGCATCACGGACTGCCTACACCCGGAATCTAATAGGGCCTTTAACGTCTTCCCGTTCACCCTTACACTTACGTAGAAGGCGCTCCCCATCTCAGCGGTAAAGAGAACGGACTTGGGGATGTACCCCACCTCCATGGGTTCTTCCGTCGCCCTTCGTCGGGGGCACATTCGGGCGATATGTCCCCAGTCCCCACACTCGAAACATTGGGGCCCCTTGAAAGAAGGTATCTCGGTTTTGACAGGACGGGGTTTCGTAGGTTCAGGAACACCACGGGCTCTTCTCTCGTAGGTCATGACTGGACGTCGGATGGGTTTCTCGGGTTCCCACCCATAGGATTTGGGCTGGGCTCTGGAATAGGTAGTGGCCATGTCAATGGCTTGTTCGGTGGTCAACTGAGTGTGTTGTCGTAACCACCTTTGTGTGTTCATGGGGAGTGCGTCCAGGTACTGTTCAAGGTATATTTTATCCATGATCTGTTCCTTGGTGCTTGTGGCTGGGGTGAGCCACTTATCGGCCGCCATTTTCAATCTAAAGAATAGCGTCTTGGGGTTGTCACCAGGGGTACCTCTCTCCTTCCTAAAGCGCACCGGTATGCTTCTGCGTCGAGCCCCAAGTGATCTAGGATCAAGGATTTAACATCCGCATATGGAGTATGTCCGGTGGCGTTTGCCACCTGATATGCGGCTTGAGCCTCCCCAGTCAAAAGAGGCGCCAGAAAGAATGGCCACTTTTCGACCGGCCATCCACAGGCCCTTGCCGCACGTTCAAAATTAAGTAGAAAGGCGTCAGGGTCCTCCCCTGCCACGTATTTCTGCAAGGAGACCCCCGAGGGACTGGGATTTACAGGACGGGGTTCACGTAGGTCAGGGATGGGTTGCTCTGACGCCACCTTTGTAGCCCCTCGAGCTGCGCGGTTATCGAATTCTTGAAGACGTCCCTGTCCGCCTGGGCCGACGCCATCTGCCGCTCCACGGCCCATTCCAGCTTCTCTTGCCCCTTCACCAGGTGTTGGATTAGGGCATCCATCGCGGGGGTACCGATGGGAGGGTCTATGCCCGCATTCTCCACCAGTTGTAGCGGGCTGGTAGTAAGGGGCCAGAGACGAGGTAAGGGTATGGAAGGCTTTATTGGATTTAGTATACGCCTCTTTGATATTGCTGGTTTCTTGTAGGGCGCCGGGGATGTTGGCGGTTTGGTCTTGGAGTCTCGATCCCTCGATGAGACCCAGTTTTTCCTCATCCGGTCCGGGGTACACCCACGGGGTCGTCAACTCGGGTGAGGCAGGTACTCAAGGCGATGAGGTGCAGGGAGGAAATAGATACCAGCTATCAGTATGAGGGTTATGGTACAGAGTGAATGGGAGGGGTAGTGAGGGAGCACACGGTGAGGATTCACAACAACCCTAAGTGAAGGTGAGGTGCTCAGGACGGGTACACCGGGAATAGGGGACACTCTAATCATTCGAGTCGGGTCCCTCCCTTCCTCCTCTCCAACCCGCCAAACGCTCGCGTACCTGTTTAAGCCACGCTCCTCCTGGAACGTGGCTGGGCGAACCACGGATACGTTGGCCTCCTGGCTTGCTGGCGTCTCTCCTCCGCTCCGTCGCCTCTCCTCTGCTTGCTTCCGTCTGCGACTCCTCTTCCTCACTCCTCTCCGGTCCGTCTCTCTCGTCTCCTCCGGTGTTAACACACACTGGCTTCCGTGTTCCTCGGGTTCTTGTGGGCCGGGTCCCATCGACGTCATCCATCTGGGCGGGGCCACCAACGATGTCCTCCCAATTAAAGGAGCCGCGATCAGATCCCTCATCACCCTCACATTCCCGTATGTCCGGACAGCTCCAGTCGTCCTGCTGCGGTAAAAGAGGAGGGGAAACGGTGGGTGACACACCCCACCAGTCCATAGTCGCCTTCACACCCCCCTGGGCCGGACCCGCCTCGTGACAGGGACGCGGGAGTTTTTAACAGGACGCCCTAGCAGACACAACGGCACTATGCTGGGAACGCGGTTCCCGCCCCGGCACCAACGACTACCACGTACTGGGCTACAGCCTTAGTGAAATGCCCGTTGTGGGTCGGGTAGGGACGGCATGAGACCCGCTTTGAAAGGAAAGTATCTGAGCGCCCAGTAGCGACGCTCGCTTGCGGTGTGACTTATGCGCCAGGAGTGCCTGACGGAAACCATGGGGGTTCTGCGCCCACTTTGGCCCTACTTGACATCATGCCATTGGTGCGATGGGTTGGGTCAGGGGGTGCTGCATGAAACCTGCATGGTCCGTCAAGACAAGAGCGCACAGGAATTACGCTTTTCCATACTCCACGTTGCCGGTTGTTGTTTAAAAGGGACTGCACCGCTGGGTCCTTAGTTGTTTTATACCTTGAGGGAAGTTACTGCCATACAGGTGCTGGTTCCCTGTATACATACCGCTTTACATTTTCCCACTCTTTAGGACACTGCACTATTCAGTGTCAACACCTGCCGGAACACGTTGCCGCACAATGTTGACCCTAATTGGGTGAGTCCATATACGTGTACAGCACACGACTATCTCACGGTTGTTGTTGTTGTGTTTTCAGTCGCCTTGTGCATGGTCACAGACACCGTAGTGTGATGCATGCTTTTTTGCACTTTTCGAAGTGTTGCGCTATTATTTTAGAATTATAGATACTGATTTGGAATGACACAGTAAACTCTATAATCCTTTCTTTTACAGGTGATGTTCTAGATCTACAGGTACCACTTTTTAGGGTGCTGTATGGGTGGTCACTCACTTTCACTACTTTGGACCACCACCAAAAGTGTAGATAGATCTTACATCGGTCCTGAAGAATTGCCGTCTACATGACCTAAGGGGAAGAAACATGTTGGCCTGACTTCACAAGCGCAGTACCCTGTAACCTTATAGCAGGGTTGCGCGTATTTTTGTTTTAATCAGGATAGTGGCCACATTCATTAAAATTGTTCTGAGTGGACCTCTACTTCCTGTTTTAACCTCACATTTTCACATCTACACTCACTAGGGCCCTCACACGCACTGCACCCAACGGCCAGGAAAAAAGATCTCCACTAAAAGGCCCCATCATGGGTGCCGATCAGGTATTGCAGCGCCGACCCGACGAGGAGCAGACCCAATGATGAAGCAAGACACCTAGCTGACTGGGTGTGTGAGGGTCTTTTTCCGAAAGGAGGAAATTTTTCTCCTGCCCACAGTGAGCATAGTATTTCTCCATAAACACATCTACCTGTACCGTCCGGTAGGAACAGCATACCACTCTGTTTTGAATTGCGTTTGGGCCTGTATGCTGGACCTAGTTAAAATAGCCCCGAGTCCCTCCCTTCTTGTAGACAAGCCTTTTAATAACCCCTGAATACGATAATATAAGTGATGTATAATGTATTTTAATTCTGTGTTTTTATGGTCATTGCTAAAGACTATTGAACTGAAAGCATGAGTAACTAATTTCTAATAAAGTCTTTAAGGATAAATTTGAGCATGTGGTCCAAGTTATGCACCACGAACGATATGGAGGAAAACCTATTCTGTTGAAAGATTATTTAAGTTCAAGCATTGAATTTAAAAGGAGGCATGACAAAGGGGAGGTGCTTGGGCCTGTAAAAGGCAATTTTGTTTTCTGCTGCGCACACACCAGAAAATGCTGGGAATTGTGTTAGGCCGCAACTATGATCCTCCAATGAAAACAAATGGATATGGGAGGGAAAAAACAAATGTGTGGAACAAAACCTAAAGATCCAGGAGAAAGTGGAGTGCCTCAAGGGGTATGTACATAGAATTAAAATTAAAAGAAGGCTCTAACATAGAAGTGATCAAAGTGAGGAATGAACCATTGTAGGTGAGTGATGGGACACTGGAAAACGGCCCAAGGGCACATTCTGACCATTCACCAAAACATGCAAAATAGCATTGGCACATTGCATTTGTAAATGTAAAGTTAGGAAACACATACAGGAGCACAGTTACCTCTGGTTTAGTAAGAAAGCACAGAGAGCTATGGGAAGAGGAAGGTGAAATTCTATACAAACCAGGACAGAAAGACAATGTGTTTTAGATATTGTTAAACTGTGTATATACCACAAATACTGCTGCTGTTCTCATACAGAGACACTTTTTTAAGGTTCCTATTTCATAGACAACTCTTTAACTGGCCATGGAGCAGGATAGTACAATACACTTCACATTGTCTATATCCATTTAAAGAAGGCTCTAAAGGGCCCAATGGCATTAAGCATGCTGCTCCAATGCTCTTTTGTACAAATCAATGCTTGATCGGTTTAAATGTAGAGAGGGTCATGGCAACAAGGTTACCACTGGGGAAGACACATGAAGATGGGGCAGTTGAACCTGGTCATGTGCCAGGCCACCTGCCACTTTCACCAGTAGAGAGGAGAAGTGGGGGGAGCTAGGTTACCACTTCACTTTTCGAAATCGAAAAACTATTCTGGTAAGAATCCAGAAGTACGGAGGTGAGCAATGTAGGGGTAGCGACAGGTCACAGTCTAAGTCTTTATATCAGGGAGATGGGACAGCTTCACTTGTGCCCTTTGTTATGTGTTTCTCTTCCAAATACAGTTGTGCACAGATTAAAGATCGACTCCCTCTCACAGGAAAGGCAGAATATGCAGCTCTGCTTTCAAAAAGTCACAAGATAGATATGTGGGATAGAATAAATGTGTATGTCCTTGAGAATAAGGCCTTAGGATAAGAAACCTGATAATGTTTAATGATATAGACAGATGATGTGGTCCCTGATGCCATATGGCTACTGACTCTTTTGTTGCCAAGTACAGTTTATCAGCAGTTGTGAGCACACTGCTAGAAGTAATCGGTGCATATATTCGTTCACACAGCCACTCATTTATCCTCACCCATTAATCCACCAGTGTGCTCACCTGTGAATGTCCCCAACTAATTAAAAACCCACTTCTCCTTCCCTTGCAAGCAGTAAATTTCTGGCCCTTTTCAGGGTTGAGAAGGGGGATGGAGAGGAGTTAGTAAATACCTTTAATAAAGTAATTTGTGGTTGTGTGCAAGCTCACATAGCATTCCCGGCCAGACGCCTACTTTTGTCCTATGTGAATAGATCTGTTCACATGAAAATGTTCATGTGTGTAAATCCTTTTATGAGTTTTAAACCAACATTTGTGCATGTCATTAATTTTGTAATTCTAGATCATAACATTTTGATTTTGTTCTGGCCTTGCAGTGTTAATCTATGTGCAAAATGTAAATGTCCAGTCACTAATAGTGTTTGGTATGCGTTCAGATTTACAGCAAACAAGGGAACTGAGGAATAGTAACATGAACAGATGCCCAATAATAAGACAATGAGTAGCCTAATCACTGGACCACCAGTATGATTTGGGTTTATGCAAGAAAAAATGTGTGAAATCGTGTGACTATCTAAAAGTCAATTTGCCACAGCAAATCACAAGACACTTTCTCAGAATCAAAAAAGAAAGAGAATGGTTCAGTTAGAACAGTGATCTATCCACAGCTCTACTGTAATTATAAGTTCATAATGAAAATACTGGCATATTCAGACCCGCTACCATGGTCAATGAGCTGGCGTATCAAATCTGTTTGTAGTCTATATACTATATTCTGTATGCACTTTATTGTTTGTTTATTTATGAGCAACAATGTTATAAAACAAACAAATATATAAAAAATATATATCAGATCATTTCAATAAAAGAATATATTTTGGAATAATAATAACTTTTCTGGTCACACATTGTTATTATACAGTATAGGTCCACTTTTTTATTCGTTTCCTAAATGTTTATTTACAAACAATGAGCTGGCGTATACAGAGTCCATTCATAAGTAGGGTCTATGGACACATACAGCATGTGACTATTCAAAGATTTTACATAAATAGTGCCCTGGTAAGTTCAGAGCAGAGTATAAGCAGAAAGGTGGCATAACCAAAGTGATGTATACTGTTCCTTTAACTGTGATGCACCTAAGAGAATGTTAGGTGCATCACTGGAGCTCTCCGGGACGCTAAGGAGGAGACCGTGGATGCGGCTGGTCGCTTGCCTTATGTCCTCCGGTGGGTGCAAATAAACTGTTAACCTGGAACACTCTTTGGGCGATGTCTTCATTTTATTATTGGCGACGAGTAGAGTGCACCCACCAAAGAACCCAGCGTGCGATTTGAGGCTGGGCAGGCGGAATCACGCCTTAAGAAAACGAAAAAGGTTAGTCCAGCTTTCATTGACTGTTACGGGACATTATTATCCCCTCCTTGACAACTATCATGTGAGGTGGCGAGACGCTTAAAGTTTTACTTTGCTGGACCTTTGTGACACTGCATTTGGCAGTCAGTGAACCGGTAGGCGCGTGAGCCTGCATTTGTTTCAAGCACAAACATTAAAAGACTCACCGCGAGCCGCAACAGTTTTTGTCTTGTCATGCGCACAGTGGAAGCGTGTGTATCTGCTGACGTAAGTGGACACGCTCAAGGGAAGCGCACGCACATCCTGATGACTCACTATTATGACGACAGTATTTCTCCAAGATAAACTAGAGCGCACAGCTGTATGTACGCTCGGGCAATCTTCATTTCAACGCGCAGAGCTTTTATGTAAAGACTGTTTTTTCCAGGAAGAATTATTTTGTGGCCGTTTAGTTAAATTTTAATATTTGGATTTATTTCAAGTTTTTCTTTTAACTTTTGTTGTTTTTTGGCAATTTTAAGAAATTGTGAAGAAAGACATCACGCCTGTCTATCCTATTATGGCAACATGATGAAAATTTGAAGGAAATATTACGCTTATATACTCTACAGCATACCAACAGTAAGGCCAAAAATTATTTTAATTATTTATTTTATCTTGTTGTGTTAAATTGTTATTTTAACAGTTTGTGTGTTAATCTGTTTTATTCGTTTATTTTGTTAGCTTGTTGTTTAATTAGTTGCAGCATGGCGTCAAGTGGCATAAACCAACCACCACAATTTTTGTCGGAACGTGGTGAACCAACTCTCCCCTGGAAGAAATGGAAACCCCTTTTTGACTCTTACTTAATTGCCATTGGGGGCGAAAAAATTTCAGCCGCAAGGAAGCAAGCTGTTTTGCTACACAACCATGGAATTGAGGGGAGAAATATCTATGACAGTTTAGATCTTGTACCCATTGGTAGAAGAGCTGGGGAACCAAGAGATGTTTACGAAATGTCTGTTTTATTACTCCAAACACATTTTGGAGCTAGAATAAACGTTGCAATGGAGAGGCACACATTCTTTATGGGAGTTCAAGCAAAAGGTGAGAGAGTTGGGAACTATGTGGCAGCACTCAAATCGTTGGCACACACTTGCGAATTTGAGCAACTGACTGACTCCCTTATACGTGATCAACTGGTCCGTTGCACGAACGACACTAGAATGCAAGAAAAGCTCCTTGCAAAAAATCCAAATTTAAAAGAGGCTATTGTATCGTTGGGAGTATAGAAAACACTTCGAGCTGGGTGACGGAAATGCGAAGTGCAATTGCGCCCAATGACTCTGTAGCTGCAGTACATCCCAGTGATTGTGAAAACTCTGTTCCAAATTCACAAGTAACTGTAGTTCAAAAGATTACCAGCAAACAAGACAATACCTGAGGAAAAAATGAAAAACCTAAATGGAATGCTTATCCCAGTAAAGATCCAAAACTGAGATGCTCCAAGTGTGGTAGCCAGAGTCATGGTCCCAATTACCCCAACTGTTTTGCTAGAAGTGTAAATTGTAGGAACTGCGGTAAGAGGGGGCATTATGCATTCATGTGCAGAAATACTAAGGTAAATGTTATTGATGATGAGATAACATATCCACAACAAATTATTCACCACATTTCTGAAAATCCCAGCGCTGCTATCCAGGATGTAAAGGAAATTGACTCTGATGTGGTGATTATGCCAAATCTGTCTCCGTTTTAGCAGATTCAGGTTCTCCTTACACTCTAATCAGTGACAAAATTTGGGATTGCACTTTTGGTAAGGACAATATCACTCTTCTTCCCCCCGACATCAACCATGTAGGTCACGGGGGACAGAGCATTGATCTGGTTGGTTATTCTGCTCAGTCTATTACATTTAAGGGTAGAGTAACTGTAGGGAAAATGTATGTCGCAAAAAGAGGTGACAATCTGCTGGGATGGCGGCACCAAAGGGACCTTGGTATCATTTTAAATCCTAATGCTTGTGAGCAAGTTATGTTAGTCATGCAGCAGGGTGAAGATCTAAACATTTTTGAGAAATGTCCTTCAGTTTTTAGTGACAAATTGGGACTACTGAGTGGGTTTAAACACAAAATAATTCTAAAATCAAAAGCGCAACCAGTAGTCCACAAAGTGAGGAAGGTACCCAACCTCATGGTAGACAAATTACAAGAGGAGCTCAACAGATTACTTGAATTAGGGGTCATTGAAGAGATAGAGCCCTCAGAATGGTTGGCCCCGATTGTGTTGGCGCCCAAGGACAATGAAAAAAAAATTAGAACGTATGTTGTCTTGAGAAGTCTTAATAATTGCATATGGGTTGACAGACAACCTCTACCTAATATCAATGAAGCCCTTGCCAAATTGAACGATGCTTGTGTTTTTAGTGTGATGGATTTATCGTCAGCTTATCACCAAGTCCTTTTACATGAAGAATCGAGGGCTTTGATCTCGTTTGTCACTCCTCTGGGAGCTTTCAGATTTATTAGGCCATTTGGTTTAGCTTCGGCTACTGCTTGCTTCCAGAGGTTGATGAAGGAGGTTTTAGCAGGTATCGATTCAGTCTTGTTTTTGGGAAGAACAAGGTTAGTCATGACATGATATTAGATAAGGTTCTGTTAAGACTTCATGAGCGTGGTTTAACCTTAAAGAACGAGAAATGCAAGTTTAGTGTGAGTTCTGTATCTTATCTTGGCCACACAATTTCCAAGGAGGGTATCAGTCCGAAAATTAATTTGGCAGAGGCAATTTCACAAGCTTCGACACCATCAAACAAAGACCATGTCAAAACATTTCTTGGACTATCTGAATACTATTCGAAATTTATTAAGAACTTTGCAAGTGTTGTACAGCCATTGAGATTATTGCTAAAAAAGGATGCTGATTTTGTCTGGTCTGAAGAATGTGTGGCGGCTTTTAAAAAAGTTGAGGAAATTTCTCGTATGCCATCGTTAGGACACTTTGATGTCACAAAAAAAAAAAACATCTTAACCATTGATGCAAGTGTGCGTGGTTTAGGTGCGGTACTCTCCCAAATAATTGATGGCAATAAGAGGGTGATTGGTTTCGCTTCACCATCACTCAAGGGAGCAGAAGAATGTTACTCAGTCATCGAACGTGAAGCGTTGGCATGCATTTGGGCCACTAACCATTTCAGATTTTACCTTTGGGTCTGCCTTTTCTTGTAAGGACAGATCATAAACCTTTAGTTCACATGTTTGCTTGCAGGAATGTAGCAAACACCACACCTAGAATTAAGAGGTGGATTGAGGGATTGTGGGAGTACAATTTCATTGTAGAATACTTACCTGGTTTGAGGAATGCCCCTGCTGATTTTCTCTCCAGGATGCCTTTGGACAACTTAAGCTTTGATAACAACGAACATTCTGTGTCGTTCGTCAAGGAACCAGCTCTCAACAAACCTGAATGGGATTTGGGTGTTGCAAATGATGAGTCCAGGAGACTGGTGATGGATTTTGTAGTCAATGGTTGGCCCACTTTCCCTGATGTTCCCCAGTGTGCCAAAGGTTTCTGGAATGTTCGGGATGAATTGTGCATAGGAGCGGAGAATCTTTACAGGGGTGAGAGATTGATTCCCCCTACTTGTTTACGTCAGAAAATAATCAATCTCGCACATGAAGGCCATCTTGGACGTAGTTTAACCAAGTCCAGGGTCAGAGAGTCTTATTGGTGGCTTGAACTAGACCGACAAGTGGAGGAAGTTGTTATTGTTTTTCCTGTGCTAATGATGACAAATCTAAGAAAGTTAGAGCAACCCCCCTCTCCCTTATGGAACTACCAGAGCAACCTTGGACTAAATTAGCTATGGACATTGTGGGTCCTTTTGACATTTTAGCGCCAAATGAAAGATTTGTGGTTGTTCTAGTTGATTACACTTCCAAGTGGGTGTCTGCTTGCTGCATGAGTTCAGTGATTACCAAGAACATAATAGAATTCCTCAGGGATGTTTTTGTTTGTGAAGGCATTCCTGATGTGATGGTCACCGACAATGGTGTACAATTTACTTCTTTGGAGATGGAAGAATTTTTTAAAGACCAATCCATCACTCATCACCGCACTGCTCTTTATGCACTGCAAGCTAATGGACTTGTTGAGAGCATGAACAGACTTGTAAGAGCTAGTGTTCAGTCTGCTGTGGAAATTAACATGTCTTTGAAGACCATCTTAAGGGAAAAATTGGGGGCGCATAGGAATACGCCCAACAGTATCATTGGTGTGTCTCCTTTTAAGAAACTCAGAGGTAGATTAGCAGGATCCAAACTTGCACCGTTATGGCTACGTGGAAAAAAGGGTATGCATTCTAATGAGTCTAAATTGAGAGTTAAGTGTTATCAAGATAGGTACAAAGAGAGGTATGATGCCAAAAGTGGGGCGAAAAAAAATCTTTGGGATATGGGTGATATGGTGTTTGTGAAGAAAGCAATTTGGTCTCCTAAAGGGCAATCAAAATTTTTGGGTCCTAAACGCATCATCAAAGTCATGAAGAATGTGGTAATGTTAGATGGTGGCGATGTTTGGAGTATGATTAAGGCTCCTGTTTTCCGTTTTTACTGATTTTTACAGATAAATACAGACAGGAAACATTCATTTTCTTGTCTGTATTTATTTTTAAATGTGGATAAAAACGGAAATTGGGTGCTTTTTGAGTAATTCTGAATACTGTCTGCCATGACTGCCAGGCCAATAGATGTGTGGATTGATAAATAAGGGGGTTAAAAAAAGAAAGGAATTTAAGTAGAGAGGCTTTAACAACAGTAGATATGCACAAGGTTGATTCTGAAATTTGCATATTTTCATATAAATGCACTGATTTCTCTTCTGCGGGTGTTCACAGCATTGAAACCTGGCAGACATTCAAGCATGAGTGCATATTTATCTGTTAAATAAATGTGGAAATACTAATTTCAGCTTAATTTTTCCACAAAACCCAAAATAAATATGGATAAATACAGATAAAATTAGCAAAAAATAAATATGGATACAGACGGAAATGGCAAAAAAATAAATACCATAAAACCGGGAGCCCTATTCATGATACAGTTGATCCCAAGAAGGATATGTTGGTTCATGACATGATCCATGTTGGAACTCATCCTGAACATCTGTCTGTGGAAAAAAGGAGGAGGAAATCTCCATTGTATCTCAATGATTATATTTTAACTTAATAATTTGTATTTTGATGATCATATTTTAGCATAATGTTTTTTTCTTGAATTTTCTTATGTTGTGGTAGGATGTTGTTCAGTTATGCTTCCTTTAATCTTACGTAATGTTACTCTGTATTTTTTTTTCTTTTGCACTGTTCTTTAACATTGTTTTCTTTTGAGCTTATTCTTTTCTTTTCCTCTTTGCTTTCCCTTACTTCACCTTTTTCTGTGTTATTTTGTGAAGGGAAGATGTGTTGTATCCTGTTCCTTTAACTGTGGCGCACCTAAGAGAATGTTAGGTGCATCACTGGAACTCTCGGGACACCGAGGAGGAGACCGTGGATGTGTCTGATCGCTTGCCTTATGTCCTCCGGTGGGTGCAAATAACTGTTAACCTGGAACACTCTTTGGGCTCTACTTTAATTAAAAGTTCATAATGAAAATACTGGCATATTCAGACCCGCTACCATGGTCAATGAGCTGGCGTATACAGAGTCCATTCATAAGTAGGGTCTATGGACACATACAGCATGTGACTATTCAAAGATTTTACATATATAGTGCCCAGTATGTTCAGAGCAGAGTATAAGCAGAAAGGTGGCATAACCAAAGCCTTGAAAGAATCCAAGTACTGACATAAATCCTGGAATAATCAAGAGGCTACCGTCAGAGCTCCAGTGCAGGGAGAACTTTTCTATAATTTGTTACCTTCTTGTATGGTACCAAATGAGACAGGTGTAAGTTACTGGACAAGTAACTTTCTTGAAGCAACTCGTCCCTTGGACAAGTTGATATTCATTAAATTCCACATCCGATACACACAAATACTCATCAATAAACAAACATTCACTTAACCACCCTTCTACTAACATGGATGTCCATTCATCTATCCATTCATTCATTCATTCATTCATTCCCCACCCTCCACAAGCCCACTTGTCAATAAACCACTTTCATAGTTCTAATGTGGCTTCTAGAACTGGATGCAGTATTTCAGATAATGACTTCACAACCAGACCCAGTACAATAACCAGACCAAGTACAACAGAGGTCGCCTGAAGATCTGGACATCATTTCATTTAAAATCAAGGCCTTAAAATTAGAAAATTACATATCCAGCAGGCCATTTTATGCTTTGGGACCTTCGTAATAACTTAAATTCCGAATTTGTACTAGTTTTCAGAAAACTGAGTCAAGTTATTCTCACTCTTCAATGTTAATGTTAAACTCACCTAAAAAACACAATATTATGACGGACATATCGACTAATTAAAAACTTTTTTTCAAACTGGATTTGACACAAATTGCTATACTTTAGTTGCTTAAAGACCACACCTATAAACGGGGTCAAAGGCTAACTCAACACACATTTTAGTGTAAATAGTGCAAAATATGGCATTGGGGTCATTAGAAATTAATTGCATGCAAGCATTTCAATAACTATTAATGCTGTTGCCTCTCCAATATTACAATTAGCACATTTTGGTGAAACAGTTGAGTTCTGTAGAAAAACGTGCCCCAGGAAATCCACTCCTCATCTGAAAACCAGGCTTCAATGGCTGCTAATAATTTCAAATATTTACATTCACATACCTTAACATGAGATGCATGTTTTATTTCCTATCAAGCATTAACTAATGCTTTATGAAAAACGCCACCAGGTATCTTCCTCTAGCAGAAAAGGTGAGGGAGACAGTATACAAGAAAAGAGAAATACACTGAAGGAGATAAGATTTGGGGGGGGAGTTGAGAATGCAGAAGACAAGAAAGCATTAGCAGGGAACGGAAGCAAAGAGGACATGTAGGAGGATAATCGGAGAAAGGGAGGAGAGACAGTTAGTAGAGTAAACCAGACAGAAAGAAGTACTGATAAGAGAAAAATAATACAAGTAAAAAAATTATAAAAGCCACAATCCTGTCTCCTCAGTGCAGTACCCTCACAGTGTGCATGAGATCAGTGAAGTTAAAACTGTAGCTGTTGTACCATATGACAACCCTCTCCAAGCAGGTCGCGGGATTTAGTAATACGCGGTTTATCCCACGTTTCTACAGAAAGTCTTCAAAATGTAACTGCGTCTGCTTTGAATTTTAGAGTACATGCACTAATTAATTGCAATTTATAAAGCCCTCTGTTGCCCCAAAGTGATTTCTGGCACTGGATAAGCAGGATAAGCTAAATGAAAGATGATGAACCCATCAAGGGGCATTAGGATCCAGATGAGTCTTAAGAGATGTGTAGAAAAGAGGATTATTGGACTGAAAACTTAAGACAAGAGGCAAACTGTCCTAATGTTTACACACCTAGGAGAAAGACCAATCACATATGCAGATGGAAGTTAAGGTTCACAGAACAAAGGGGCATATAGATGGCTAGGGATGAAAGGATGCAAAGGACGCTGAAGATATAAGGATCCTGAACGGAGGAGTGGAAAGCCTGTGGAAAAGGCATAGGGCCTTGAATAGAACCCATCCAGCAAGAGGTAGCCACTGGTGACTGGCTAGGTAGCCTGCAACTAGGGTACAGCAGGGGGTGTGACCAGAATAAGGTCAGCCGCAGCGCTCTAAAACATCTGGATTCTAGACAGAAGATGATTGTGAAGAACATGATACAACGAATTCCTGTAATTCAAACATGAAAGAATAACTGGTCGGATGAAAGATTTGCTGGTGTCAAGGAGGAGCACTGAAATTCATTTTACTGAGCATGAAGAGATAGAAAAAACAGTTGTCAGCAGTGCAAATGACTTGAGACAAAAAGGACAGATCACAGTCAAAGAGGAATCCCAAGTTCTTCACAGATGTGACCAGGGTAGGGGGTGCACCAAAGTCAGTGAGCTACCTATCTGGGGACCATAATGTAAGATGTCCTTCAATAATGAGAACTTCCTTCTTCCGAATTAAGTTTAACAGTATTCACATTCCCCAATTTGGCTACCTACCCAAAACAGCTGTGAAAATTAGACTGAATGGCTCTTGGTTATCATCCTTACTAAACGGATGAGATGAGTGTCAACGCGATACCAAAGGGGATGATGGACGGAGCGCTAGAGCAAATCAAACACTCACCCCCAGTCAACTGATCTGGGTTTAATCCATCATCATTCTTTAGCTCACTCCACCACCCCAGTTCAGACATGGCCATATGCAAATCAGTCTGACCCTGTGCCTCATGGGAACAGTCCAGCCCGAACTGCCAAGCCATGTCTTCCCTGGACCGGAAACAAGCATCCTGGGACCGGTTTCGGGTTCAAAACCCTCATCAGCCAGGCTATCTTGAATCCAGTGGCAAAGTGAGCAAGGGACCCACGTCTGGGCATACCCTGCCCACTTAGGGCGAACAAAGCGATACCAAAGGGGATGATGGACGGAGCGCTAGAGCAAATCAAACACTCACCCCCAGTCAACTGATCTGGGTTTAATCCATCATCATTCTTTAGCTCACTCCACCACCCCAGTTCAGACATGGCCATATGCAAATCAGTCTGACCCTGTGCCTCATGGGAACAGTCCAGCCCGAACTGCCAAGCCATGTCTTCCCTGGACCGGAAACAAGCATCCTGGGACCGGTTTCGGGTTCAAAACCCTCATCAGCCAGGCTATCTTGAATCCAGTGGCAAAGTGAGCAAGGGACCCACGTCTGGGCATACCCTGCCCACTTAGGGCGAACAAAGCGATACCAAAGGGGATGATGGACGGAGCGCTAGAGCAAATCAAACACTCACCGCCAGTCAACTGATCAGGGTTTAATCCATCATCATTCTTTAGCTCACTCCACCACCCCAGTTCAGACATGGCCATATGCAAATCAGTCTGACCCTGTGCCTCATGGGAACAGTCCAGCCCGAACTGCCAAGCCATGTCTTCCCTGGACCGGAAACAAGCATCCTGGGACCGGTCTCGGGTTCAAAACCCTCATCAGCCAGGCTATCTTGAATCCAGTGGCAAAGTGAGCAAGGGACCCACGTCTGGGCATACTCCTGCCCACTTAGGGCGAACAAAGCGATACCAAAGGGGATGATGGACGGAGCGCTAGAGCAAATCAAACACTCACCCCCAGTCAACTGATCTGGGTTTAATCCATCATCATTCTTTAGCTCACTCCACCACCCCAGTTCAGACATGGCCATATGCAAATCAGTCTGACCCTGTGCCTCATGGGAACAGTCCAGCCCGAACTGCCAAGCCATGTCTTCCCTGGACCGGAAACAAGCATCCTGGGACCGGCTTCGGGTTCAAAACCCTCATCAGCCAGGCTATCTTGAATCCAGTGGCAAAGTGAGCAAGGGACCCACGTCTGGGCATACCCTGCCCACTTAGGGCGAACAAAGCGATACCAAAGGGGATGATGGACGGAGCGCTAGAGCAAATCAAACACTCACCCCCAGTCAACTGATCTGGGTTTAATCCATCATCATTCTTTAGCTCACTCCACCACCCCAGTTCAGACATGGCCATATGCAAATCAGTCTGACCCTGTGCCTCATGGGAACAGTCCAGCCCGAACTGCCAGGCCATGTCTTCCCTGGACCGGAAACAAGCATCCTGGGACCGGTTTCGGGTCCCTTTTGTATCGCTTTGTTCGCCCTAAGTTGGCGGGGGTATGCCCAGACGTGGGTCCCCACTTTGCCACTGGATTCAAGCAAGCCTGGCTGATGATGGCTGGAATGCCAGAAACCGGTCCTAGGATGCTTGTTTCCGGTCCAGGGAAGACATGGCTTGGCAGTTCGGGCTGGACTGTTCCCATGAGGCACAGGGTCAGACTGATTTGCATATGGCCATGTCTGAACTGGGGTGGTGGAGTGAGCTAAAGAATGATGATGGATTAAACCCAGATCAGTTGACTGGGGGTGAGTGTTTGATTGGCTCAAGCTGCTCCGTCCATCATCCCCTTTTGTATCGCTTTGTTCGCCCTAAGTTGGCGGGGGTATGCCCAGACGTGGGTCCCTTGCTCACTTTGCCACTGGATTCAAGCAAGCCTGGCTGATGACGGCTGGAATGCCAGAAACCGGTCCTAGGATGCTTGTTTCCGGTCCAGGGAAGACATGGCTCGGCAGTTCGGGCTGGACTGTTCCCATGAGGGACAGGGTCAGACTGATTTGCATATGGCCATGTCTGAACTGGGGTGGTGGAGTGAGCTAAAGAATGATGATGGATTAAACCCAGATCAGTTGACTGGGGGTGAGTGTTTGATTGGCTCAAACGTTCCATCCATCATCCCCTTTGTATCGCTTTGTTCGCCCTAAGTTGGCGGGGGTATGCCCAGACGTGGGTCCCTTGCTCACTTTGCCACTGGATTCAAGCAAGCCTGGCTGATGACGGCTGGAATGCCAGAAACCGGTCCTAGGATGCTTGTTTCCGGTCCAGGGAAGACATGGCTTGGCAGTTCGGGCTGGACTGTTCCCATGAGGCACAGGGTCAGACTGATTTGCATATGGCCATGTCTGAACTGGGGTGGTGGAGTGAGCTAAAGAATGATGATGGATTAAACCCAGATCAGTTGACTGGGGGTGAGTGTTTGATTGGCTCAAACGTTCCATCCATCATCCCCTTTTGTATCGAGATGAGTGTCAACAGCATACATCACCACTGAAAGACCAAAAGGCAGATTGAGTAGCATAAGAGGGGAAACGTAGAGGTTGAAAAGAATGGGGCTCAGTGAAGTTTCCATGAGGGATGCCACAGCTAAAAAAAACTTGAAGGTGGATCTGAAAAGTGCAAGTTGAACAACTTGGGAAACTTTAAGGGTGAACATCAAAAGACATTCACTCCAGCATTTAGGCTCTCCTTTTCGGTATTTGCATTCTTTACCATATATCATTATCATGACGTTATAGTTTCCTTTGAGCTTTCGTTTTTTCCCTATGTATGCATCCAGCCATTTCTTTATGCTTCAAACTCATGAGCTGATTAGCTGTCCATGCTGAAATGGTGGTCTAGCAGTAGACAGACTGTTTACCTATTTTAGTGAATATCAGAATACCTAATATACCACACAAGCAAATAACGTTTCTTTCTGCAGTTTTGCATCCTCCGCTGGCGTGCTATTTCAATAAGACTCCTCTGTATTCCCCAAACCCTGCATGAAAAACTACATTTTTTCCTTTATTTCAAATGACCCTCTCCTTTCTTCCAATACTCTCCATGCCTTCTCTCTGAGCACAACCTCTTTTAAGTAACATGCATCTCTACTTTAATATTTAATACTACATTTCTGCAAATTACCCCCACTTCATTCCAAATTTCAAATCAGCTATTCTTCTTTTAAACTCATGCCTGCAATCTAACAATACCTGATCTCTACCACGTCATCTATTAATCCCAACAACCATCTGCATGAACTCCCATACCATCACCTTCCACTAATGATCGCACCTAACTCCTATTAATTTAATTCACAAAGAAACTGGAGTAAATGCATGGAAAGGCTTTATTGAAAGCACAAGCCTAATCCCAATAAGCACTAAATTGCAACTAACCTTTGGCTCCAGAATAGCGTGTTGATCGACTAAAGCGCTTCTTCGCCTCGTAAGGGATAGTAAGCACGATGCAAATTCAATTACAATACAATCATGTTAAGGATCGGCCCCCCATTAACGGAAATGCTGGCAGAGTTAAAACAGAAGCTACGTGAAACTGCATTGATCTTAATCTGACAATACTTTAACTGTTTTAAACACAATTTAAAAAGATTACAGTTCTGCCACATTATTACAATTTCGCTAAAATCCACGAACCTAAAATCAGTCCTCTCCCCCATATCTGCATCCGTCCACCCAGACACACGCCGACGCTAAACAATGTAGTCACTATGTATTTAATCATCCATCTGTACATTCACTCCCATCCACCCAACTACAACCACATATTGATAAACCCGGATTCATCCAATAATCCATCAACCTATGTGCGATGTTTGTGGCGTATAATAGCAGTGGCATTTGTTGAACGCGTTTGCACCGGCACATCTCTATACTGTTTGCCATGCACAATATGTCGGTCAGCGCGTACGGGCCCCAGCTAAGGCGACCACCTGTCTAGTACTTACACGGACAGTCCGTGGGTTCCGCTTACTATCTGTTCCTGTGTTCGCACTTCCGTATCGCATCAGAAACACCACTTCTGACCATACTCCAGGACTCGTCTGGAAATAGGCGGTACTGTTAGTGTAAAGTGTGTAAGGTAACCTACGATTGGAACATTGGTTCTCGGCCAATCCTAGCTCACCGCACAGAATTCCGAAGTGCTGATTGGCTGTGGCGTGCGCCTATACCTCTTAGTGAACTCTAGTCGTACTCACATAGTCGGCGAATTTCGCCAAGTACGGAAGCCTGCTGTTCTTGGTGGGCGGGAGACGAGGCAGAAATGACCCCCGGGTGCCAAGCGTGAGCGATGGTTGTATGTCCACAGTCTCCGGTTTCCCATGGTGGCCGCTCTGTTCGAGACTGACGGGGTTATTAGGGCACGCCTCTTTCGTAGCTGTCAAGTTTCCGAAGTCCGTGCCAGGTATTTGTGTGCATTGTTGGACATATAGTCCTGATTTCACATAGGGATAAATGTGACTACACGCCCCAGGATGCATAGCAAAAAAAACTAAACTGGCTCTTCTGGTAACACAAGAACCTGGTAAGCTCCATTTGCTGGTTTTACTTTATGGTTGCTGGGGCCCAGTTGGGCATGTGACTGCCATACGTGGTGTAGTCTGGCCAGACAGGATACGTGCACGAAGTTCTCTAAGTCACGGGTCGTAATGCTAGCATTTACTGACTCTGGATATTGTTTGTAATATAATGTGACACTAGGTTCATTCGCTCTCTGCTGCTGTACTGGCTGACCCCTAGCATTGAAAAAGTTTCGTGGCATGACAGTTTGGCATGATCCGTTCCCTAAGGCAGCTATGACATGAAATTCTGCATAGCACCCATACACAGTTCACAGTCTATGCCAGAAATGGAGGCAAGAATTATGCATATCTATCTTCACTTTAATCAAAGCAGATGTTCCCAACTTCACTCTTTGAACATTAACAGAACTACATTTCCCAGAAAACCAGGGAAAAAATTAAGAACAAAGTAACAATGTTCTCCACTAATCAATAACCAATGTCCATTATAATCCCCACAGCTAACGCCTCCTCTTTCACCACTGCTTACAGCCAAGTTAAATTGAATCTGTGATTCGCTTTTCAAAATTGTAATTGTCTTTATTGCCATATTTTTCCTTATTTTAGGTAGAGTTGGTCCAGTCGGGTGACTGGGCGCCGCAAGGCACGATCCCCTTGGAGGGAAACCGAGTGCCTTGGGCAGTCTGTCTTTGCCAGGTTAGCACCCTGGCCGGGGAGAAATTTTGCGCCTTCACTGCTGCTTGTGACTAAAATGAGCATCAGGGAGCCCCTTTTGTATTTAGAGATCAGACCCTGGCTATCTACATCAGAACTGTGACTGGCCTCTCAATCAATCAATCAATCAAGCATTTGTATAGCGCGCTACTCACCCGGAGGGTCTCAAGGCGCTTGGGGGAGGGGGTCCGCTACTGTTCGAACAGCCAGGTCTTGAGTTGCTTCCTGAAGGAGAGGTGGTCTTGGGTAAGGCGGAGGTGGATGGGTAGGGAGTTCCACGTCTTGGCAGCCAGGTAGGAGAAGGATCTTCCTCCCGTTGTGGCTCTTCGGATGCGGGGGATGGCGGCGAGGGCGTGGTTGGTCGATCGTAGCTGGCGGGTGGGAGTGTAGAAGGTCAGACGGTCGTTGAGGTATCTGGGGCCTTGGTTGTGGAGAGCTTTGTGTGCGTGGGTGAGGAGTCGGAACGTGATTCTCTTGCTGACGGGGAGCCAGTGCAGGTCTCTCAGGTGTCCGGCGATGTGGCTGTGTCGGGGGATGTCCAGGATGAGTCGAGCTGAGGCGTTCTGGATGCGTTGGAGTCTTTTTGAAGTTTGGCTGTGGTTCCGGCGTAGAGGGAGTTGCCGTAGTCCAGTCGGCTGGTGACGAGGGCCTGGGTGACCGTCTTCCTGGTTTCGGTGGGGATCCACCGGAAGATCTTGCGCAGCATGCGTAGGATGTTGAAGCAAGACGAGGAGACGGCGTTGATTTGTCGGGTCATTGAGAGGGAGGAGTCCAGGATGAAGCCCAGGTTGCGTGCGTGGTCCGTTGGTTTGGGTGCGTTGCCCAGGGCAGGGGGCCACCAGGAGTCGTCCCAGGCGGAGGGTGATGATCCTAGGATGAGGACTTACGTTTTATCTGAGTTCAGTTTCAGGCGGCTGTTCCTCATCCACTCGGCTACGTCCTTCATCCCTTCATGTAGGTTGGTTCTGGCGGTTGTGGGGTCGTTGGTGAGGGAGAGGATCAGCTGGGTGTCGTCGGCGTAGGAGATGATGTTGAGGTTGTGTTGGCGTGCGATGGCTGCGAGGGGGCTCATGTAGACGTTGAAGAGGGTGGGGCTGAGTGATGATCCTTGTGGTACGCCGCAGATGACTTCGGTGGCCTCGGAACTGAACGGGGGAGGCGGACTCTCTGGGTTCTTCCGGCGAGGAAGGAGATGATCCACTCCAGTGCCTTCTCTTGGATTCCGCCGTTGTTCAGGCGTTGCACTAGGGTGCGGTGGCAGACTGTGTCGAACGCTGCGGAGAGGTCCAGGAGGATGAGGGCCGCTGTTTCCCCGTTGTCGAGCAGGGCTCGGATGTCGTCGGTAGCTGCGATGAGGGCGGTCTCGGTGCTGTGGTTGGCCCGGAAGCCGGACTGCGAGTGGTCGAGGGATCCATTCGTCTCGAGGAAGGCGGCCAGTTGTCTGTTGACGGTCTTCTCGATGACTTTGGCAGGAAAAGGAAGGAGCGAGATGGGGCGGTAGTTTTTGAGGTCGGTGGGGTCTGCTGATGGTTTCTTCAGTAGGGCGCTGAGTTCGGCGTGCTTCCAGCTCTCTGGGAAGGTGGCGGTGACGAAGGAGGTGTTGATGATGTCCCGGAGGTGGGGTGCGATGACGGCGTCGGCCTTGTTGAAGACGTGGTGAGGGCAGGGGTCGGTTGGTGATCCGGAGTGGATGGAGTTCATCGTGCGGATAGTGTCTTCGGTGTTGATAGGGGTCCAGGCTCGGAGGGTGGAGGTGGGGGCGTTGGAACGGTCGTAGGGTACGTCGGCTGTGTGCTGAAACTGTAGTGTATGTCTGCGATCTTGCTGTGGAAGAACGAGGCGAGCGAGTTGCAGAGGTCTTGCGAGGAGTGATGTCGTTTCCGGCGCTGGGGTTCGAGAGTTCTTTGACGATGATGAAGAGTTCCTTGCTGTTGTGGGCGTTGTTGTCCAGTCGTTCCTTGAATGCGGTTTTCTTGGTGGTGTGGATCAGCTGGTGGTGTTTTCGGGTGGCGTGCTTGAGGGTGGTCATGTTGTCTGCAGTCGGGTCTCTGCGCCATGCTTTCTCGAGGGCCCGGCAGTTCTTCTTGGATATCTTGAGTTCGTCGGTGAACCAGGATGCTTTCTTGTTGCCGGGTCTGACTGGGGGTCTTCAATGGGGCGAGGTCGTCTGCGCAGTTGGTGATCCATCTTGTGAGGTTGCTGGCGGCTTGGTTGGGGTTCGTTGAGCTGGCGGGAGGGTTCTGGCTCAGGGATGTGGTGAGTTGGTCGGTGGTGATCTTGTTCCAGCTTCTGCGCGGAAACTGTTGCGGGTGGTGGTGCGTGGTGATCCTGCTGAAGCTGAAGTGGACGCAGCTGTGGTCTGTCCAGTGGAGTCCGGTGGTGTGGCTGAAGGAGATGTCCTTGCTGGAGGAGAAGACGGGGTCAAGCGTGTGGCCGGCGAGGTGTGTGGGGGTGGTCACCAGTTGCTTGAGTCCGAGGTTGGCGAGGTTGTCCAGCAGGGTGGTGGTGTTGCTCTGAATTAGTGGTGGGCGGTAAACTCCGCTCTGCCAGCAGAGTATGCTGAGTTTTTCCCACCCGCGTGGTTCTGGGAAAATTCTGCCGCATGGCAGTGTTTTACTTGTGTGCAGCTTGCCAACGTTAAGTTGGCAAGCACAAGCAAGAAAATCGAGCATTAGGAAGAGTGCTGGTGCGATTTCTCAACCTGGTGGGTCGCGGAAAGGTCGCTGGCTGCCGCTTGCGTTGAGAAAGCTGCTTCTCGAATCGAAAATCTGCTTGTGTGGTAAGAAGAAGCAGCACCCTCTGGCGGCATGTGTGGTGCAGTTCGTGGTGATTTTACAGCACTGGACAAGCTCCGGACGATAAAAATCAGTGCGAGCAGCGCAATGTATCAATTCTGTCGCTTGCGGAACCTTATGGATTCTCACAGAGTTTTTAGGTAACTCCACTCCGCGAGTTCCGCCCACCCCTACTCTGAAGATAAATATCTCTGCAAACCTCCCCTCAGCTCACCTGAATCACTCAGAGATTGGCAGAGGCCACCTACAGAGGGGGCATGAAGGGCAGGCGCGATAACAGATGCCGGGGGCCCACAAAAAATGGTTTTCGATGCCAAAGCTTGCCAAGCAGCAAGGGGGACGCCCGCCAATCCACCAGAGAATGAGGGGGCAGAGGAGAAAACGAGCACCAAGAAGGGCACAAAACTTTGTGACAATCAGGTGCCCAACCTATGAGGGGGGCACCAACGCAACACAGGCTGCGGTAGAGAAGAATTCTGAGGGTCGCTGCCCCCAGACTAGCCTCAATACAAGCAGTGGGGGCAGGAACTAGCCAGAGAGCCAGGTGTTCCACTAGCAGCAGACAAAACGGTTGGTCCTGCACCAAAACTGGTGTTCTTCTGGATTGAGTTGGACTCCATAGCTGGAACATCCAGGATACCAGAGGACAAGGTCCGCAAGATGAGAAAGGAGTTAAGGGAGATGTGCAGCAAAGAAAAGACTATGCCCAGGGATCTGCAAAGATTAATAGGAAAACTAAACTTTGCAGCTAGGGTTATACCAGCGGGGCAAGTTTTCGCAATACGCCTGACCGAGCTGACTGATGGATTGCAGGAGAAACATCATCACGTTAGGCTTGGGGCAGGGGTATAACGTGACCTGGCCATGTGGCACTCATTCCTGGAGGAGTTCAATGGGCTACTAATATGGCGAGAAGGAGGGGCAACTCTTTACAGATGCGTCAGGTAGCCAAGGCTTTGGAGCAATAGTGGGAAGGTCATGGTACGCAGGGAAATGGCCCAAGAGGTGGGAAGAACTGGGGTTCACAAAAAAAAAATCATCTTCCTTGAGTTGTTCCCCATAGTGGTGGCACTAACGGTCTGGCGGGAAAAGTTGAGCGACATAAAACTCACCCTCTGGTCTGACAATCAAGGGGTTTGTGCATGCAATAAACAATGGGGCAGCCACATGCCCTAGTATACTGAGGCTTAGGAGGTACATGGTGAAGTTACAATTGGAGGGCAACCTCGACATAAAGGCAAGGCATGTCACCAGGGTTGAGAACTTACTGGCAGATCCACTCTCTTGTTTCCAGCAAGTTCAGGAAAGCACCAGAGGCATAGCAGCAGAGAATCCCTTTCTCTGAACTTTTGTGTGAGCTGGCGGAACAGATTTGTCAAGTCTGATTGAGAACGCACTCACACCCAGCGCAACAAGGCGATATAAGAAATATGCAAACATGTTGATGCAGCTGACGGCTTCAGACACTGGGGGACTCTGGAGCCACGGCTAGAGCAATGGAATGTTTCATCGAATGGGCATACCAGCAGAAAAAGTCGAAATCATGGGCACAGGCTCACAGAGCGGCAGTGGCTCATTTTTCCAAATTGATCACAGGGAAAAACCCTATTGCCTCTCACTACATAAGGCCAGCAATGAAAGGTGGAAAGCGCCTGGAAGGGAAGAGACAGGACACGAGAGGACCCATAGATTTCAGAAAGCTAACAACGATCATGGATGCACTCGAGTGGGTGGCGCTAGACGCATTTGAAGTCTTCCTATTCAGGGCGGCATTCACCAGAGCATTTTTTGGGGGCATTTAGGGTGAGCGAGCTTGTGGCCCCAGCAAAAAGGGCGGTGGGCACAACGCGCCTGCAAGCGTTGGATGTTAAGCCAAGGTTGACACAGGTGAAGCTACTCCAGAAGAAATCAAAAACGGACCAACAAGGCAAAGGGTCCTGGGTACAACTGCATTACATAGAAGACCCCAAGTACTGCCCAGTGAGCTGCTTGTATTCCAACATGGCAGCGTGGTCCCGCAGAGGGAGACCGCTCTTCAATCACAAAAACTGGGAACTTCTGAGCAAGTTTCAATTTACTACAGTAATGCGCAAAGCCCTCGGGCAAGCGGGCCTACCGTTGTCCTTACTGGAAACCCACTCATTCAGGATAGGGACAGCAATGACTGTGAGCAACGCTTGCAAAACTTACATGAGGCCCCAACTTCCGACGGGTGAATTGACAGTTGTTATTGTTACCTTGGCAGGAGTCTGGCCAGGACAGCTGGAGTGGTTGATCATTCATTTATCCACCGGATGCAGGCATGGTGGAACCGCAAAATGAATGAATGAGGGATTTATACAGCACACTGCTACTCCAAGGAGTGTCCCGGCGCTAAAATGGAGGAACCCTTAGGTACCTGCTTCAAAACTCAAGCCTTACTATCTCCCAGAAAAAGCCAGGTTTTAAGTTTCCTGCAGAATGCAGTCTCCAGGGGAATCAGACGCAAAACACGTGGAAGTTAATTCCAGGCTTTAGCCGCCTGAAAGGAGTTAGCTTTACTGCCCCATCGGACCCGTTTAAAGCGGGGAATCGACAACAGCGAGGCAGAGGCAGAACGCACCACTTTAGTAGGACGATACTGTACAAATCTCTTTGCCAGATATCCAGGGCTGGACAGCTACCCGGCCCTTTGGACCAGGACCTGGGCTTTGAATAGGATCCCTTTCCTAACGGACAGACAGTGGAGAACTTTCCGAGCTGACAAGAAGGAAGAATGCCTGGGAAGATCCAAAAAAAGAAAAGCCTAGCCGCTGCATTTTGAACCACCTGCAGGCGATTCACCAACGCCTCCGCAACTCCTAAATAGAAGGTGTTAGTATAATCAAGACGTGAAGTGATCAACGCATGAATCACCACTCTCCTAACTTCCAAAGGAAGAAGGAGAAGGAATTTTGTCAGTGTGTGGAGCATGGCGAAATATTGGCCCACCACTGCCATGATCTGCAGCCGCATGGAAATGGCAGAGTCCAACTTGATCCCTAAGTTTTTAACCACAGCAGCTGTATGCGCCGGGACCGGCAATGCAGGGGTCCAAAGATCTTCCCACTGATTAGACAATTGTGATCCAAATGGGATAATTTCCGAGTTGCATTAAAGTTGGCTACCTTGCATCCAGTCAAAGACGGCACGCATGCAGTCAGTGAAAGATGTAGTAATAGATGGATAGGAACCATTGAAAACAAAGAGCAAATGGGTATCCTCGGCATATGAGATAATTTGGCACCCAAACGGTTCCACCACTGGGACCAAAGGGGACATGGAGATATTAAAGAGGATATGGCTTAATGAGGAGCACTGCAGTACCCCGTGCATGACTGCCTTCACTTCAGAAGAAAAAGGTGCCAGCCAAACTGACTGGCCTCTAGAGTCCAAGAAGGACTTACAACAATCCCACACAATGACCCCTTACAGCTATGGCAGATAATCGGTGCAGGAAGATAGAGTGTGGGGCAGTGTCAAAGGCAGCAGATAAGTCAAAAAGGATCAAAACAGCATTTTTTCCCACTTCCAATGACCATTTAATATGGTCTGAGATCTCCAGTACTGCGGATTCCATAATATGGCGGGGGCAAAAGCCCAATTGACTGGGATGTAACAGCTTGCCTTGCTCAAGGTACTCCAAAAGCTGCACATTAGCCAGTTTTTCTAATATTTTAGTAAAGGCCAGGAGAAGTGACAATGGCCTATAATTGCAGAAGATGTTGGGGTCTAGAGCCATCTTTTTGAGCAAAGGGAACACTTTAGCCGATTTCCAAGTGGCAGACAGATCCCCCAAAGCAAATGACTGATTGAAAATGGAGTTGATCAGAGGGTTGATAACATCTAACGCCGCAGCTAGCATCGAAGGGGGGAAAGCATCCAGAGGGGAGCCCAATTTATATTTTAAGATTACTTCTCTAAATTGTTCTAGAGCTAGGCCTTAACTGGATAAACCTGTTGCTATGGCTGTCTAGGGTCAAATCACCAACAGAAGGGGGGTTCTCCTGAAGAGCAGGCATTGATCTCTGAATGTCGGAAATTTTTGTCTCAAATAATTTTGCTAATCCATTGCACAGCTCTTGAGACGGGGCAATTGCCCTATGACAGGGCTGCAAAGTCAGCAGACAGGCAAGCCGGCCAGAGGCCACCAACATAAGATGGTGGGCAACCTGGGGATGAGATGGGGGCAGCTGGCGGTAAACCCGGCCAGGCTACTGGCAATGGCCACACAATTCCCGGATATTCTAATAATACACCTGGGTGACAACGACCTCGCACAGCTTGGGAGGAATATAGCTGACAGAAGCGGTTAGGTCCTTTGGCAGCGCCACCATCATGTGGTCGTAAATCATCCCCAGCAGGAATGGGCGAGCCGTATAGAACGGGGTAGTGTATAACACCAGGAGGAAACTTAACAATGCACTCAGCAAGTTCTGCAAGTACGCAGAGCATGGCACTCGCAGACCAGACCCGCCGGAAGGCAGGGCACAAATGGACAGACAAGGTATCGAGTAGAGCCTAACACCAGTGAGAGGCTACCCCCACCCCCGTGGTCAGAGGAAAAGTCCAATGCAAATTACTGTATTATCCCACAAAATTGACGTGTATGATTGATGGCATAGCAACAAGTAAAGGATGTTATGAATTATGGCAGGAGTATGACAAAATGTGATTGATTTATGATGGGGTATGATTTATGACCCATCAGTGTGTTTTCATGTCCCTTTCAAAATGATTTATGATCCTGTCAAACCGATTTATGACTGTCAAAATGATTTATAAACTGGGCTGGGCAGTGTGATTTATGACTACATTAATATGCAAGTACCAATCATACATTGTAATAAAACTGCGGCAAAGAATTCCCAAAAGCACAACCCACACCTCATGTCTTTTTAACATACATTAATGTATGTGAATGTTTGGAGTGTGCCAAGTACTGTGGTTATGGCAGAGGCTGCCCACGAAGGGAGCATGAAGGACCGGTGCATTAACAGCCGATGGGAGGCCGTAAAAACCAGTTTTCGATGCCACAGTGCGCAAAGCAGCAAGGGGGATGCTCCCCTCAACCCCTCCAGCGAACAAGGGGGCAGAGGAGAAAAAGAGCACCAAGAAAGGCGCAAAACCATGGGCCAACCAGGGGCCCGGTGATGTTTTGAACCCCTCCTATGGGGGCGGAGGGGTACCAACGCATCACAGGCTAGGGAAGAAAAGGGTTAAACGGGTCGCTGCCCCCTGACTACGCTCAATACAAGGAGTGGCGGAAGCGCGCTATAAAAACGTAAATGAATCCACCTAGAAGTAATGTTGCAGTAGCTAGAGGCGGTAAAATGAGGAACAAGTGTGGGGAAAAGGAGGCACACTGGCAGGGCGGTGTGCAGGATGATGGCCACTTACCTGGGCAGTGTAAGTCAGCCGACAGGGGGAGTACGCGGAGCACAGCACTTGGCGCCCAGGCCTCCCGGACGGTAGAGCACAAATGGACATACAAGGTAGCGAGTTGAGCCTAACACCAGTGAGAGGCTAACCCCCTCGCTGTCAGCGAAGAAGTCCAACGCAAAGAACGTTATTACCCCACAAAATTGACTTGTATGATGGATGGCATTGCAACAAGTACAGGATGTTATGAATTATGGTAGCAGTATTACAAAGCGTGACTGATTTATGACGGGGTAGGATTTATGACCTGTCAGAATGTTTTATGACCGTGTCAAAATGATTTATGATCCTGTCAAAGCGATTTATGGCCCTGTAATAGTGATTTATGAACCGGACAAATTGATTTAGGACTACAATGCCATGCAAGTACCAATCATGCATGATAATAAAACTGCGGCCGAGAATTCATAAAAGCACAACACACACCTCATGTCTTTTTAAAATAAGTCAATGTATGTAAAGTTTGGAGTGGGCCAAGTGTGTGGGTTATAGCTCCTCACGCTGGTGCCAAGTTGTTTGTTGGATAAGAGTGGGGTTAATAGTGTGTGGCAGCAAGGGGGAGGTTGGAGAACAAGAAAGCAGAATGATGGAGTGTTAAAAACAGCGTTTGCAGCCCTGGAGACATGTGACAGGGACTCTGCTGTCTGCATGACCTTCATGCAGACAGCTCCTTAGCCCCCTCTGAAAATTTGCGGCCTGTGCCCAGCTCGCCCATGCTAAAAGCTGGCCCTGGCCTTCGGTAGAAGTGATGTGACACGCAAAGTATACTGTCAGGTGCCGTGCGGGTCAACTGCAGTTGTCCCTTTTCACTGCTAATGACTGCTGCTTCCACACGGAGTGCAGACTTGCAGAAAGAGGTCCACTCATAGCTTGGCTGCCCGCACAGACTGGAGCACCCCTATTGGAATTTATTCCCAGTGGAGATCTGACGGCAGATTGACTCTAGCCTACTCTCATGTCACAGCTTGGCAGTAAAGTAAGCAATATAAAGTTGGCTCTGGAGAGCAAGCTTGTATCTGTAGAGTGCAGTAGTTTTAATTTGAGTGCCACTGTCCTCTAGTTACCCCCTTTAATGTACATACATGAGGGTATTTTTCTGATCATCCAATGAGTGCCTTCAGGGGCAACGGCCACTCCTACTGCCAGGAGGCTGGGATCACCCTCTCCAGGAGGAATATGAGATGTCCCTTTCCAGGGCTATGAGTGAGGCATCAAGCCCTATTATCGACCAACTCACTAGGTTGGCTGCTAGGCTTTCAGAACTTTTAGAGAGAAGATGTAACTCATGACCTGAAAGATACTGGGGACAAACAACACCAGGGCAATGCTGGGCCATAAGAAGACAACAAAGAAAGGTGATGCTGGGAACTTGAAGGAATTCTACAAAGTTAGGCAATTCTGCACACGCTGAAAATGGTATATTCCTTATGGAAGGCTGATAACACCAGAGAAAAATAAAACTTTGCTGTCCCAGACACTGACCCTCTGAAGGGAATCCTCACAGGATGGGAGGGTGGCTCAGATAACGATGCATCATCTGAAGAGGAACTGAGTTGCAGTAGATCCTGATGTCCTGGACCCCCTTTGACCTGAGGAACTTCTGAAGAACCCAACCGATGGGATATATTTGAACCAGATCAATTGTACCACCCAAAATCTTCTGAGTGGACTTACATGTTCAGAGTTGCGGATTATGCAGCAAAACAGATTAAACACGCTCTTGATAAAGAAGTTGGCATGAGTGAGGGCTGAGTGCTCCTGTCTCTCCATGGAGGGCAAGGTGACCGTCAACTCCTGATATAGACACTATGATGAGTACTTTCCTTGCAAAGCATATGAAGCACCCTAAGAAAGGCATAGATGGCTCCTAGAGGGTTTACCAGGACAAAGATCTGCCTGTGGTACAACAAATCACAGAAATTTTGGATTAGCAGAAGACTCCAAAGCTTCAAGAGCCCTCTTATTAGCTGATACTGTGTAAGGCTGGGTCCAGTGGGCGGACTTTAGGCTAGGGAACACCTGATGAAAGTGGACCGTAATTGGGGAGATTTAGCCTCTTCAAAGGTCAGGCTCGTAGCACAAGGTTTTTTTATTTGGTGATCCATTTGTGGAGGAACTTGTAAAATTTGTGACAACCTTTTCTGGCCCCCTGAACAAAGTCCAAACTTCCAGAATTTTTGAGGGAAATATTTTCTTCATGGCTGGAAGAGGCAGGGGACGCTCCTCCAGCCACCCTTTCCAAAAAAGGTTCCCGGAAAGAGCTAGGTAGAAGGAACAATGGATGGAAGGTAAGTCTGGACCTTCTTCCCTTGAAGAGATGGCACCAAAGGCAGTTTCAGGGGAGGGGCTTATGCCACAGGAGAATATTACGCTAAGGAATATTCCTGTTTCCCTTCTAAAACTAAGAGGGAGGTAGAACTTTTCGGCAAAAATTGGAGGAAGATTATGAGGGATCCTTGGATTCTGGAAATTATGCAGGAGTTTCACATAGAGTTTTTTGGTTCTCTAGTTCAAAAGGTGATACCCAAGCCACTGAGGTTTTCGGCTCAAAAGTAATTCCTGATAGACACAGAGGTGTTGAAGATGGAGAGAAAAAAAGCTATTTGCTGGTCTGTACTACACCCTAGAAAGTTTTCCAGCAGCCTTATTTTAGTGGAAAAGAAACACTAGGTTTTGGCCCTCTCATCAGCTTTAGAAAGTTCAACGAGTGGCTGGTATTCTGCCACTTCAAGATGGAGGCTATCTATCATTTAAGGGTCATCCTTCCCTCCCAGGGGATTGGATGGTAAGCTTGGATCCAAAAGTTCCCTATAGTTGCTCAACTCATGAGATTTCTTCATGTCGACTGGAGAGACATCATGACAGACAAGCGTAAACAAATACTAAATCGATTTCTTATCCTGCTACAGAAGAGAAACCTAAATTGTGTGTGGTCAGGTGTATTAAGGTGATCGGTGATTGTCATGAGGAAACCATTCAAGCCAGTTATATCTTCTTCGATTATCAGGTGGTTAAAGTGCATTATGCAGGAAGCAGAAGTGGGTGTATATAATTTTGGAGCCCATTCAGCAAGAGGGGCAATGGCCTCCAAAGCATTTTCAATGGGGGCTTGCCTGGAAGATATTATGAGTGCCTCACACACTAGGGCTACCCACTATTCCTTTAGGAAACTGGGCATAAACTTAATCATAAAATAGTAGGTTGCTGAAGGAGTAATTTACATGTACTCTCAAATGAGTTGGTATAAAAATCAAACTAAAATGAATTACACAAAAATGACAAATGTAATAAGGCGTACCACAAAATTAAATTGTGAAAAGGTTTTACTTTTATAGATGTGCACAATAGTTCAGTAATGAGTATCGAATACTTATACAAAATATATATAATCCATGATTAATCAGGGCCCAAGATGTAATGTGAAAAACACCACCGACCCACAATAATCACAATATACAATTTGTAGACTATTTGTTGGTGATTAATGGGAATCGATATATCCACCTAACATATCAAAGACTTTCTGACCATAGTCCATACAAGATTAAACATTTTGTTAAAAATGATCAAAGGCTGAAGACAGGAGCCAGGGAGGATGTACTGTCGGCGTTTCAGTCTCAAATGGCTGAAGAATTCGCAGGACCATCTTCAGGACTGAGTGACAAAAACAAAGCCAAATGGACAGACCCATAAGGAACCAAAAAAATCTTCAACTCATCAAATAATCCACCATGTCCTACTTTAGAAAGATTAATCAAAGTAAGTTATATAATGGGAAAGCTGAAGGCACCAAGTTCTGTAGTCCTTCAAATTGTTTCTACACCAGGTGACACCAAATATGAGTGTAGCACACTGGTCATGTGAATCTGCCTTCAAACGTTTTATTTCAAGCCAGTTTTAGAGGTGGTGTAGTTGGTGATAAGTAGGCTTCGAACAGGCACAATCCTCACCTCCGGTCCGGGCATAGAATTAAAAATTGCCTAGCTTTCAAGAAGGAAAGTTTTGATTCTGTTGAGGACATGGAGGCAAAGATTATCCCGCTCATGGATCTTTGGGGAAACATCTTCCATGTTGGCGTAGGTAAAAATATTTTTGGTTCTTGGTGTTAAGATCGAAATGTACTGATGAGTAATGGATGTTGACGTTATGAAATTATATGTTATGACATATGTGGTCTATTAAAGAACATGGTAACAGTGTAATGTTGCCTCCTCTAGGGATGGTCAGAAGAATGGCAATGAGATCGATGGAAGTGGAGGGTCAACACAAAAAAAGAAGAGGAGTAGTTTGCTGAGAGGATTATAGTGAACATTGGTTATTGATTGATGGATGACATTTTTACTTTGATGTTAACTGTTTCCGTGGTTAGATGGAGTCTCTACCAGAGAAGGAGCTACTGAAGGTAATTAACTGGTCCATTAATTCACACCATGCCAACTTCACTAAAACTCTTATTTATTCTTCATTTTAACCAGGAGCTTCCAATATAGCCTACTTTCAGTCAATAGCATCATATTAGCTGTAACTCGATCATCATATAAACAGCTACAGTCAGCATATGTTTTGCTGTAATCCCAAACAGTAGAATATGTCTACACATAAAAACCTTTCTTTTGCATATGTTAAAAAGAAAGAACAGGGGGCCTGGCTAGCCCCGCCAAGATGGCGGATGCTTCTTTGGAGAGCTCCCCATACCTCCAGTCCAGGCTTCTCCAACGAGTAGCTTGTGAGCTACTGGTAGCTCTCTACCTGTAAGTAGCTCTCCTGTGACCGGCCCAGCCCAAAAATGTAGAAGATTTTGCTTGGTTGAATTAATATATGTATCCCAAAATTGAAACGCATGTATTCAAGACAAATGTGTGTATTTCCGGAACCCATCAGCTTAGCTGGTGTTTGAAGCCAAATGGGTGGATTTCCAAAATATATCTAAAGACGATATTTGAGAGATAAATCATATGGATTGGGGAACCTTAGCACTAAAATTATTACCTTGGTTCCATGGGCACTGCATATGTCTATTATGTATTAACCCTGTAGGTGCATTCCAAATTAATAGAGCTATTTTCACATTACTGCAGGCAACTTAGCCTGATGCACTAAGGTAAACACTGCTGGTAATTCTGCATGGGGCGGTCACTAATGTAAAATTATCTCACATGGCCACTATTACCACAGAAATAATAGTAGTAGCTTAATATGATTTTCATTGAACACAAGTAGCTCTTACAACATAAAAGGCACCTGCTCCAGTCCATCCTCCATCATCCATCATGCCGACGACCCTCTCCCCTGAGAGTCCCATGACTGGTGCTGGCTCTGACATTTGCTGGCTCTGTCACTCAGTGCATGGGCGATGCACCTGGGGCTGGCGCAGGTCCTGGCCCGGGCTGCAACTGACGGCGTGGGCGGCTTCCCCCAAGTCTGCTGGGGCAGTGCAGATACCTACACCGCCAAAGTCGGAGCCTCTTCCACACCCTCTGGACGGGTGCGTCTCCAGGAACCTGGAGCTACCACGGTTGGAGCTAGAGGGCCTTTCCTGCACCGATCACTATGTGGGCTGGAGACGGCCCCTGGCCTTGAGGCGAGTCTGGGGGTGAGTAGCCTGCCCTTGCCGCTACTTGCTCTCTGGCATCAGGAGAAACACCCCGGTGTTTTGATTTGCCCTCCTGGGGTCCCTCATTGAAGGGGGCGGATCCTGCCGAATGGAGCTGTTTGTGCTGCGAGGAGGGAGTGCGGACCGGTTCCCTCCCTGCCCTGGATCCGATTTTGATCAGGCGCCTACGGAGAGTGTGCCCCCAGGTGGTCCACAAGTGACATTCTGGTGAGTGGCCGGGGAAGTGAGGTATGACGGAGAAGCCCCTGTGGATGTAGTATATAGAGGCTTATGGTGCCTAAACCTCCTGGGCCCCTGTGGACACGCATATCGCTATCACCATTGGTTGCTGGGAGGGGTGTCCAAGAGAGCCTGGCCTTGCTGATACCAGCTAGTGGGCCGACTGCTCGTGCTGCCCTGTGCCTGGCCCTGTATTACACCAGGTGGACTTTGGACTGGGCAAGCAAGTAGAGTCCCAATACTTAACCAGAATGCCACCCCTGGAGGGGCCCAAAGAGACATCTGCGGAAGCTGCTCGGCAGCACCGCCCCCCCGTCCTGAGATTGCCAACTACTTGTGTTGCCCCTGACCTATCGTGGCACCTACAGGTGGGGCAAGCGGGTAGGAGAGACAACTTGACATAACGGGGGCTGCACCACATGGTACCCATCTAAACCAAGATGCACTGCATATCGCCCTCATGGACGGGTGATACTTATAGCTCTCTGCACACTACGGAGAGGCAATGGGCAAAGACAGAGGCCATGCGTTGCATGCCCTAACCAAGAAAGACCACTTTACCGCTCCTTCTGTGAACATCAGAGGGAACCCGGACAAATCTACCAGCCGATGGAGTCACTCAATACGGGGGGGCATCCTACAAGCAATTCAAGCTTCAAGGGAGGCTGAGGAGACCAAGATGGGGGAAGTGAGGATGGATGTGACCTTGCTCAGACAAGGCCTCTGGAATGTGGCGAATCGAGTGGCTGAGGCCGAGGACCAGGTGTCCACCTTAGAAGATGAGATGACCTTGCTCAAGTCAACTCTCAGTAAATTGCTGCATACGATGAAGCAACTTGAGGCCAGAGCGGAAGACACAGAAAGTAGATCGTGGCGGAATAGCCTCAGATTCGTAGAATTTCCGGAGGGGTCGGAGGGATCTGATTTGGCGCAATTTTCAAGAACCTGGCTGAAATCCTGGATCCCGGGTGGCCTCCTCTTGCCCTGGTTCATTTTGGAGCGAGCCCACAGATGGTTAGTGCCTAAGCCACTACCGGGAGCACCTCCACACCCAATGATTGTCCACATACTTAACTTCAGACATCGGGATGCAATACTCTGTGAATCACGGAAAGCTGGAGACCTTAAATATCAGTCCGCACGCATCATGATCTTTCCAGACTACTCAAAGTTGGTTCAGCAGAAGTCCTTTGTGGAGGTAAAACAAAAATTGAAGGTAATGAACCTACAATATATGCTGATGTTCCCAGCTACCCTGAAAGTCCTTCCTAACTCATGGGCCCACTTTTTGAGCACCCCGGAGGAGGCCCAGGATTGGGCGGCTAGCTGTACGGCTGGAACGGACCCGAGATCCAGGGGAGGCCTAGGTCATTGATACCACTGGTTACTCGCCCCCACTCACGACGTAATACTAGATCACAGAGACTTCGCAATATGTCGCACAGATCCCCGGACTCGTCTGACGTGGAGGCGGACCCAACACATCCGGGCACTTTCCCGGCCCCGGGTCGCTCTACAGAACCCCAAGCAGAATCGCAGACCACTCATCTCAACGAGGAGGAACACTCAGCCCTCGACAAGACCTATCCGATATGAATTTGAGCAAAACTCCAGGCCCCGACGGCTTCCCTGTTAAATTCAGTCATAAATATAGAGAGCTCTTGACTCCTCGGCTGCTGGAGCTATACCTAGAGGTGGAGGGAATTTACCTGTTGGACACGCCTGCCCCGTCAGATCCTTGGAAGGATAGCTTTATTCAAAATGATGGCTCTACCCCAGTTCCTCTATGTCAGAGGTCCTAAAACCTTTTTGCTCTGAGCCCCCCTACGGAAAATGTTTTGAAGTTGGGCCCCCCACCAAAACTTTACAGCAAGACTTGGGGGAGCAGGGTTGGAAGGCTGAGCGCAGGATGCTGGGAGTATGAGAACATTTCAGGAGTGCTTTTCTGTAGCTCAAATTCTGCGCTAAATGTGAGCAGTATAAAAGAGCAAATATGTCACACAAAAACAAAAATTTACCAAAAAACTCTACCCCACATAATTAGGGTGTTGTGATGTGCCCACACTCCTTGGCCCCAATGCAACTGTACCTGCTGCACTAAGGATAGCAGCAGCCCTGGTTAGCATACTGCCTCTCTGCCTCTGAATTTCCCACTGTACATGGCCATCACTCCAGTCCTGAAACAGAGTCTCTGTCCCTTTCAGAAACAAATGAGCCCCAACGTGTTGCCCCCACTTTGCTGCAACGGTTTCCTCAGCTCTAATGCTAGCAAGGCCTCATGCCTCTTTAGGAAACTAAGACAGTCATGATTCGGATGTAGTGGGCCTCTCAACCCCCTGGGATCCAGTCACACTTTACCTGATTCACTAATGATAGCTACTGCCTTGCAAAACAGGCTGTCTCCTCTGCTCTTTGTTAAAAACATGGGCCCTGATCTTGAGCCATACCCCTTCTGTCATCTCTCTGAGGCCCAAGCTAAGATGTCTCCTCTGCTGCAATATTCACCATACTTGGGCCATTGGTATGAGGCCAAAAATACTGGCACAGCAAGGGTGCACTGGGGCCAAATGCAAACAAGGAAGGATAGTAAAACAGCCATAATTGGCCCCTCACACTACCGGCCCTCAGTACCATTGCATCTGCAGCACCAATGATACCTACAGCCCTACGAAACAGGTTTTGTCCTCTGCCCATTACACACAGCTATTACTCCTAGCCCTGGGATTCAGAATAGGCTGTCTGCCCCTTTGTGTAATAAAAAAGGGAACAAAGTCCCACATTCCCTTTCCCTGGTTCTGGGGCCCTGTTCCCTGTCCAAAAAGGGTGACCTGGGCCCTAATACTAGCATGCAAAATGGGCCTCCACTCCACTTATTGCTAGTAAGACAGTCAGTGCAGTGGCCCCATCACACTCTTGGTCCCAGTGCCACTGCACCCGCTACATTAATGGTAGTGCTGCCTCTTTCATGAAAAAGCAGCCCCCATATGTTGGCCAAATGTCTGTCCATTTGTAGATGGAAAAATTAGCCCCCAGATACCACCCCTCCTGTGGGCCTTGTCTTAGATGTTATCCATGGATCGCTCTCTTTTCCTCTTTTTCCTGGGTCATTGCTCTGAAGCCCCAGGGTTCCGGGTGAGCAGGGCTCTGCTTCTGCATGCGACTGTATGCCACCCTTCAACTTACCTGAAAGGACATCCGCATGTCAAAGTGGGCAGGATTTGTGGGGACCGATGTGCCTATGTGTTTTCATTTCACACAACCAGTTCCCATACTTTTTGTTAAGCAAAAAAGAAACAACCATCCTTGAATGGTTAATGTGGACCTTGTGGTGCCTCTGGGTGAAAGTGAAAGGGAAGTGGTGAGGCTCTCGTGTTATAAAGCCGAAGGCGGGACAGAGAGGTAAAGAAGAAATAGGCCTTATCACCAAGGTACCTGCTACCTGAAAGAAATGTAAATGTGTGCAATTGGTAATCACAAAATGTAAGGGCTACTGGGGACCCAGTATAAGCCTTAATTGATGGAGTCACTTGAAGTTGCACTATGTGGCATAAGGGTGTTGAGTTCTGGAAAGGGTCCTTTTAATGGATACTTATAAAAATGCTTGCACTAGGTACAGTCTGATTACCTATTACTAAATATATGCTTTGAGAGCACTTGTTTTATCTTAAACACTAAACCCAGAACCACTAGAATTACGCAATTTCTATTTTGTGGCTTTTTTCACATAATATGGATCTGCCATATTTGCCACATAATCCATCATCTGGTGCATAAACTGCAGATTTTAGGGAAAAACATTTTCTAGCTCAAATGGATCAAAAGTTACTAAAATGTGGCAACATGTTCCCACGTAGTGGAAGGCCACTCACAAAGGTTAACTGGTCACCTTTTATTTGCTTATTTCTGTATTTGGTTGTTAAACTGGTACTAATGAGGTAAAATCTTTGCTCAAACAGTATTACCATGTGTAAAAAGTAGACAATAATGAAGTAATGCTATCAAATATATGCTACATTTTACACATAATTTGCCTTTTCGTCTTGTATAATTTCGTCAACTCTGCTGCATAATTTGGCTCTTCCCAGCCGCATAATTCCAGTGGATCTGACAAAACCATTCTGCAGAAGCCTATCTTATACTGGGTGTAATACAGTTTTGAAATAATGATTTACATATTCCCATTCATAGTGCTTTCTGTTACAGGCTGGGACTTCGTAGCACTATATATACACAAGCCACTTTTTCCCACTGCGCCCACCAGGATTTAATTCTGTAACTCTTTGGCTTCACACACAGACATCTGCAGTGATTGCATTAACCAATTGAGGATTTATAAGAATTAACCTGAAATTATTTTTCATTTAAGTTATGCGTAGTTACAGAATATTTTCTTCCTTTCAATCATGTCTTTGACCCTGCCATGCACTTCAGCTGCTGCTTTTAAATGAAGACAGCCTCGAAATGCTGCAAATAAATAAATCCGCACTTCCAAGCAAATGAATCCTGAAGCAAAGCATGAGGCGACGCCTCCTCACTCCATTGACCACCATGGATAGAAAAGTATATAAAGTATTGGTAAAGAGGTGGGGTTAAACACACACAAGCCAGTTGCTGGATGGAGTACTGAACTATGGAGTTCCAACTTACGACCCTGAAGGCACCAGAAGGTATGGGAGTAAGCAATGCATGACATGGCATATCAGCATGTTATTCACTCAGCCATGCCACTAGGTGGCTGGTTGCAACCAACTTACGTAAAAACTAGTAAAATAGGGGTCAATCAATCAATCAGGGATTTGTGAAGCGCGCTACTCACCCGTGAGGGCCTCAAGGTGCTGGGGAGGGTGGGGGTGAGTACAGCTCCGAGTCAACCGAAGACCCAGGTCTTGAGGCTCTTCCTGAAGGTGTCCAGGGTGGAGGACAGTCTGATGTTTATCGGGAGCTCGTTCCAGGCCTTAGCTGCGATGTAGGAGAAGGCTCTTCCACCCGCTCTGGTTCTGCAGATGTGCGGGGTTTCTGCGAGGGCGAGGTCGGCGGAGCGGAGGTTTCTCTTGGGTACTTGAGACTCTTTCATTGAGGTATTTGGGGCCGGTGTTGGGGAGGGATTTGTAGGCGTGGGTGAGTAGCTTGAAAGTTACTCTCTTCTCGACGGGGAGCCAGTGGAGGTCTTGCAGGTGTTGGATGATGTGTTCATGTCTTGGGATGCAGAGGACGAGTCTGGCCGCGGTGTTCTGGATGGTCTGGAGTTTGCGTAGCAGGGATTTGTTGATTCCAGCATAGAGGGCGTTTCCGTAGCCCAGTCTGCTTGTTATGAATGCGTGGGTGACGGTCTTTCTGGATTCAGGGGTATCCATTTGAAGGTCTTGCGAAGGATGCGTAGGGTGTTGAAGCAGGTGGAGGCGACGGCAGCGAGGAATACTATTGTTACTTTTTGTATAATAAATTGCAGCCTTTAAACTGACCTACATGTCCCCTCATATATTACGCACTGCTCCCCAAGATATTAAATATCTTCCCAAAGTTTACCTCAGTGTCTCCTACGGGGTCACTATATATATCCTTCTCTGGACCCTTGGGCCACACCAGAACCACTGTTCTCCAAAAAACAAAAACAAACTACATTTTAGAATGGCATGATTGCTGGGACACTTTACCTTACAGCGTTGCATGTTATAATACATACCACCACCACACACCTCCCCCCTTTATAATTAAGAAAAGTCACAATGAACAGAAAAAAATAAATATTTCTTTATAACATCCGGAACTTGACTTGCATAGTCTTGCAAAGAATTGACAGAATACATGTGCAACTAAATGTATCAATACAAAATCTTTTAGATTTGCAGGAAGTGCAGCAGCACTTCCTGCACAGGTTACAGTGGACTTCATGGTACAATCAGTATTTTTCTTCGATATCCTGGCAGTCTTCACAGGAGTACAGTTGTGACAAGTTATTTGTCCCTGCTCAGAAGACGTTTGTTCCAGTTCTTAAAAATCACTAGAAGGAGCATTTCCATTCATGGATGGAACTACATTTGAGGGCGTTCTTCATTCTCCTCTTTCCACAACGACAATTTGGGACTCCCTGACTCCAACCATACTTTCTTATCATTTTTCCAGGACATTTTATTGCATTTTTATAGTTTACTGAGATGCCAAACCTTACCTTTGCTTAATTTATGTGAACAAAAATACACTTTACTCACTTGAAATGGCTCAGAAAAATGACTTTCTTCGCCTTTTTGTCCAACTTACTACATACCCAATCACCTTCCTTTAGAGTAACTTCTTTAACTCCATGTCTTTTATTATAATACATATATTCTAATAAAAACTGTGGCAAGGGCCACAGGCAATGTAAATAAAATTAAAGCAACCCTACAGGCACGGAAACCATGCCCTAAGGGCAGCTGAATAACATCGAGTCAGAAGACAACAGTCAACAGTAGTCCATGACCCCTAAAGGGTGAAATGAGCCTATGGACTAGAAGGCCAAAGGCAATAACGAAAACCCTGTAAATTACAGTTCCCTTCACCAGTACGGAAGTCTTCAAAATAACCTGTCCTAAGAAATCCAGAAAGGGGAACTTCCAGGACAATAACATTTAACCCCCAAAACGTAAGTGAGCCCTTGAACTAGAATGACCAGGGCCAAGCAAATGCCATGTAACCCGTATTCTCTGAATCAATAAAAAAAATATCTGAAGGAACCCTAATCTAATAACTCCAGAAAGGAAGGGCTTTCAGAACCATTTCCATTAAAACCAAGATGAATAACTCATTCATTGTAAGGTCGGGCGACCAATCCAAGTATCAAGGTAGATGAACATAATAGTCCATCCTTGAAATAGGAACATGTTTTAGCCAAATTGACCACCCGAAGGTTCACATAATGTATAGTGCCCGTAAAAATGGAAAGATGGCAATTTACAGATATGAATCTGTCATAAAACTTGAACAATTATGTCCAGATCTATATCACCGTGTTCTACACATGCATTTAGACCCTAATCCAAACTTACAAAGAAGAGAGATGCAATCACTTTTCATAATATATATATATTTTTTAAATAAATATACTTTTTATTACACGTAGCAGAATCATAACTCAGCAAACGTAAACCCATATGCAACACCCTTATATATACTCTGTATACACACATGGATAAAAGGAACTAAAAAACTGGCCCTCTAGAATACCATACGATATAGTGTCAAGAGAGATATTACACCCTCACCCTCAACATCAAGATAATGTTGCCTGCCAAAAGTATTCTAACAGGATGGTATTATGTAATGAAAATCTATATGAAAATGACACTTTGCCATTAGCAAGCACTTATGACAACACTTGGCCTAGAGGGTCAAGATGAATAAAATAAGCCAAGTCCCAGAAAATTAACCAAAAAGAGAACCAAGTTGGAATAACTGTCCACAAGACATATGAGCTGAAATCAAATCTGACCTTAAGGCAGACAAGGGCCCATATAGTCTTAATTAGTTCTCTAAGAACATTGAAGCCCAGATCATAACTTCACATTATGATCCCCTAAAAGTCTGTAAGGAACAGAACATGACAAATATTTAATAGAGAAAGGAAATATCCCCAGAGAGACAGAGAACATCCAATCTCCTGACAGGAATGTATGGCTATCAATAGTACCAATGCTAAAGGATATGGAAAAACAATCCATCAAATCCTTAAACAAAGAAAGATCAAAAACGAACTGTCTCTGAAAAACAGAAGTCTTGTAACTATCAAGACACTGCATCTCAGATAATCTCTGAAGCACAGCCCACGGGTCAACCATGTTCCATCAGAATAAACATCACCTCCAACAATGGAGGAAACAAAGACTATAAGTATTCAGAAGAATACACATCATACAACTTGAGCTTGCCAGACGTAACGCCTCCAGCAAAGAGGTGCACACACCCATGGAACAATTCCCATGTGCAGGTAAGGCAATTAAAGTAGGCATGATCTCCTCACCAGAGAACATAACCCAAAAAATTATCCAACGCAACAGCAAACCGTGCACTACCTGAAATCAATGAAAAATGCATTCTGCTAAAGTAGCAAAAAGAACTGTGTTGGGCAAACCAGAGGCCAGAATTACCCTGAAATGGAAATTCAGAGTATTTGCAAAAAACTGCATACGCTCCGTATACAAGGCCTCACATTTGCATAAGTAAAATCTCTGCATAAGAAATACTGCAAGTCAACCGTAATGCATACCTGCATACCTAACAGCTTCAAAAGAAGCGTGTGAAAAGGTAAACTTTCCAACCAGAAGACACATCACCTGTATATAACCTCTTGAGCATGAAGCCCATTGTGAGAGGAAAAAAAGAAAAAGAAGACACCTCAGGTATCCTTATACCACTTAGACTGTTAAGAACAGTATTGAAATGAGAACATCTGCACTCTGCAAAAACACAAACCAGGTGTAATCAAAAGAGGGACATGTCATTGCCCCAATAAAGTTAGGCCCTTTGAGAAATATCATCCAATAACACCTAAGCAACCCAAGCACAGGGTCAAAATTAAAGAACCTATAACAGAGAAAGAGTAATTAAGACTCTGTATCACTTCTATCATGGAAGAATCAAAATGCTGAATCAGCCTGCGCCCCAAAAAGATGGACGCCATCAAAGGACATATCAACTAAAGTCGCCTGCACAACCTCTGAAAAGCCTTAAGTTCTTAACCATGCATGACGTCGGACCGCCACTGAAGATGCCATGGCCCGGCCTACCGAATCAGTAGTATCCATCCCACATCTCATAATTAGCTTAGCTGCCTATCTCTAATCAAGTTTTCGACAACAGGGGGGAGGCTATCCGGAAGCGATGGCAACATAGTCTGCAATGTTTCCCACAGAGCGCAGGAAAAACGTCCCAGAACACAAGACGTCAGAACACAAGACTTGTTGGTAGACCTTAATGCAGAACTAGCAGAAGCAAAGATGTGTTTGCCACATGCATCTTGACTCCTAGAGTCCCTGTTAAATGAAATGTTAGACGGAGAATCCATATCTTGAGGCTGAAGCCGCCTGAACCACCAGGCTGCGAGTGGTAGGCTGTCTGAGGAGAGAAACTGGAGATACAGCGCGGTCCACCGAGACCGCTGTGTCAGGCTTGGCCCAAGTACCCAACAATATGTCAAACAGGGCCTCACCGTATGGAAGAGCAGGCTTTTCCCCTGACTGTCCTCGATAAAGGACATCAATCAGAGGGTGGGTGGACTTCTCCACCGTAGGCAGTGACAAGTCCAAAACTGCAGCCACTCTCCTCAATACATCTGCAAAGGAGGAACTTGCCTCAGTAGTGAGACTAGGAGGTGAAAGTAGCCCAGAGGCTGGGGAAGACTCCAGCTACTAGCCTCACCAAGTGCAGATATCCAACTCTCTTCCACTTGCGATGGAATAGTTTCAGAAATGGGCTGAAAAGGGCCAGACTACCTTGCATCACCTGCCACAGATCTTAGCCAATCTGGTGCAACAATTTTGGGAGTACTGCCTTGAAGTTCACAACTCAGTAAAGGCGGACTATCTTCTGGTTCATCTGAATTCAGTAGCAATTTGTTATTCCAGCCGTCCCTGAGATTTCAGGGATTGGCAATTTCATATTCTATGTTTTCAGCACCTTCAGGCAACAAACAGCTCATGGCATGGAATATTTGGGACACCCTTGTCCGTCCCAGCTTTCGACTGACACTCTCAGACTAAAGCCCAGGGCCTGAGAAAAGTCTGAGACTAAATGTCAGCTTGGTCTTGCTTGTGTCTAAAATCAAACACAAATCATATTTTTTTCAACAGCCATTGTGCTAAGCCATTTAGCAACTGCAAGCAAGTTTTACTCAAGAGTCAATATCCACAGGTCTGCCATATGCTTACATCATTGCTACATAGCAGGAGAACCAATTGTGAACCAGTAATTTGCAAATTATTCCACATCATCCTACTCTCAAGTAGGAAGAATACTTATCCTAATAACTGTCCTTGGAATGTAAATTCCGTCCTGAAGAACAAGCTTGTTACCTTCCATAACGCTCTTTCTAGTGGATACTTTATCTAACCATAGATTCTGCACCTTGTGAATTTCCCCAGACGTCAGACTGGATCTGGAAAACTCTATAGCAGTGCTCCTGTGCGCTGGTAGGCGTGACGTGCGACTCGGTATCGATAACGTTCTGCTCCGGAAATGGCGAACTGAGCTGCATATAAGCATCACCCATGCTCACTAACATCAGTTTCCTCCATAATCTCATTCATGCCCTCAAATGCGGAGCCTATCTGCAAAACTGAATGAACAATTGTGCAGATTCCTAGAGTGGGATCTTTTTGGATGGAAGAGACCATACCTCAGAATGGGGAGGTGGGACGGTGGTGAGAAATCTGTGGTTAGAAGTATGTACTCATCAGAAGAACAAGTTACTTACCTTCTGGTGACTACTCTATCTAATCGCAGATTCCTTACCTTGTGACTAGACACCAAAATAGTAGCTCCCAAGGTGGTGGGTCTGTGGAATGGCTCAGACTAAAAGGTCCAGCATGATTGAGTGTTCAAAATGTCCATCTTGACAAACCTGACGGTCAAGGCAACAGTGTTTCATGAACATGTGCATGGATGCCCACTTAGCTGGCAGACAGATATCCAAGACAGGCACTTCGAGTACCAACGCAGTTTTAGCAGACTTGGCCCTGGTGGAAGCTGCTTCTTAGCCAGTGCGTAAAAGATCTTACTGCAGGGGACTTTCTATCAAGCGATGGTCCTTTGCTGCACCACTTTTCCCTTCTGGGCCCCAGAGAACCCCACAAAGAGCTAATCGTCCACCTGATGTAGTTTGGAACAGTGCAAAAACGGAATGCTCTTGGGATCCAAATGATGGAGTCTCTCTTTCAAGGGATGAGGCAGAGTGAAGAAGGTTGGGAGAGTGATGTTTTGTCCAGCATGAAAAGGCATTACCACCTTCCGGAAAAACGTAGCTCGAGTCCTTAACACCAGTTTGTCCTGAAAAAGGTAGTATAGGGAGGCTGGAACCGACGTTAAATAATACGGGGTCTGAATATGATCGCAACCAGGAAGACCATTTTTAGAGTGAGTAGGTGCAATGGACAACTCTGCAGTGGTTCAAAAGCAGTACTCTTAGAAAGGTGAAAAACAATTTTAAGTCCCACTGTGGCAACATGAAAGGCTTAGGTGGAAACATGCTGTAAATGTTTTGGAAAACGCAACACAAAGGGTGATTTGAACAAGGATGTTTGGTTGAGGAAATGTAAAAAGGCTGACGGGTAACGTTCAATTGTACCCAGAGAAAGACCTTGCTGTGTCTGCAATGGGTCCAACTGGTAGGTACCACACCAAGCCACAAATCTGTCCCAGCATTCTGTATACACAGATTTCATTGAAGGAAGCCTGGCAGCCTAATTGACAACAGCTGTTGGAGGAAGATCAAAGGGAAACAACTGTCACAGTTCAATCTCCATGCATGGAGGTTCAGGCTGTGCAGGCTCGGGTGCAGGAACCTACCCTGCTGCTGCGACAGTAGGTACTCCTGAAGTGGCAGCCTCATCAGAGGATGGATGCTCAAGCCCAGAGGTTCTGGGTATCACACTCTACTGACCCAGTTGGGATCCACTACAATGAATTGGGCCTGGTTGTTCCTGATCTTCTTCGGAACTAAGGACAGGAGAGGTGGTGGCAGTAAGGCACACAAAAGTCCTGTGAGAGAGAAGTGTTACCTCTCTCTTGCACGAAGCCACACGTGTGTTATCCCAAAAGGCAAACACTTGGGAGAGGGACTGCTCTATTGTCTAGGTATACAGATCGTCACTAGGGGCAGAGAAAGAGAAACCAGTTTCCAAACCAGTTTTCCAGGGGCGTGTAGCCCCACCTCTGGGTTGGGCGAGGGAGCTCTATATGCCAAGAGAGGGGTCCCGCCATCTTGAGAGTGGGCAGAATTGTGCATCCTGGGATAGCCAGATGCCACACTTCGCACCAAGTGGTCATCAGGAGGGAGGGAACCAAGTAGCCCATTGCCCACCAATCCAACTTAGTGGCCAGCAAAGGAGAAGGGACTGTGCTTGTTGTGTCCAGTCCATGGAGCAGACGACTCCTGAGCCCAACTGAAGTAAAGAGACTTCAAGGTTCAGTTGGCTGACATGTTCGCAGCACAGGTTCACAAAAGCTGAAGAAGCCTGCTGGGGCAAGTTGGTAGCCCAGATCTTTGCATTGTTGCCACTTGCCTCTGTCCAGCACCAGGGACCAGGAACCAATGTTGAAAGTTGCACTTGATTCTGCTGTACCCGTGAGAGTCATCGAAGTGCAGCTTGGTCACACAGAAGCAGAGTTATCACCCAGGACAGGATTTGGCTGTAACCGCGATACCAGACGACTGGTAGCCCAGTGACGACTGGACTTCTATCAGGACCGAGATGACTTCAATGGACTTCGAACCCTGTGGCCAGGGCTGCCTCACCCGGTTTGTGGACGGAGGAGTAGACGCAGGAAGACCCCCGTCGACCGCATCGCATCCACACTCCACAGCATATTCTGCATCATGTATCCCTTGAATCAGGACCACTTCCAAAGAAACCTATAGCAAGAGGATAAAAAGACCTGGAACTGACTGAAGAATGCTTTTCCCGCCAAGATAACTGTTTCAGAGGACATTGCTTGTCCCTTGACTGCCTCCCTGCCGGAGTTGGTTGCCTAAAGTAACTGAAAGTAAGCACACTGATACTTACCCAAGTTTATCTTGAGATAGTTTCTAAGTTTCAAATTCGCTGAATTTACCAATGCTTGTTCACAATGAAGTGAAAAAGTACATATTTAATATGCCATGTAAAATCTGCATCTCCCGAATCCTCCAGTGGATCTTTTTCGTTTTGGTGTCTAAAAATACATACAAATACAGTCTATTATTATAAATTGGTGTCAGATTTCTGGAGTGTCGTGTGTATTTCTTCAATTATTTTGGTGCTTTTCAAATGTTTAACACTTGTTTCTTTGTGTAAGCCTGACTGCTTAGAGCCACAGCTACCCAGGGTTGAGCTAAAGGTTTCACAAATGAAACCTACTGGTCCTTGAGGGATTAGTAAGTGCATTACACGGTGAGGGCGCACAAACACACCATATAATACACCCCATTTCCTCAAACAGGCCAGGTAGGGCGGGGGGTAGTCCATGTACCAGTTATCGTTATAAGGTGAGGCAAGCTCTTGCCCATCCTCATCATTGTAATCTCCACAAGGCTGGCTCTGAGACTGAGCCAAAAGATGCATGGCTACGCAACAGTAGAATCGTGTCGAAGTCAAACAGATTCAGAACAGGCTGGGACACAAAGATCTGGACGTGGCTTTGGTCAAGAAGAACCTGACTAGAAGTCAAACATCACAATTTGTTTTGGGTCTTTTCGTGGCATTGGTGTCACCGTCGACGTTTAAGGACAGGAGCAGAATTTGGTGCTAGTTCAGAAAAGTGGGTGATCGGAAAAGTAGGTTCTAGGGGCCTCGACAGTGCAGAGAGCAAACATGTAAGCGACATCCCAACTAAGAGGCCCTGCAGATTTTTGGTGCCTGAAGGGACACCAAAGGGACTGTCTTGTCAGAATGAATAGGGGCTGGGCACGTAGGGACTGAACTTGTGTGTGCCTTTGACCAGGGTCGAGACTGATTTGGCTTAGAGTCGGACAGAACTATGGGCTCGACATCCTCCTTTGACGACGTCGGCATCAGTGCCTGCGTTGATGCAGCAGGAACCAGCATGGATCATGGCGTCGGGTGTAGAGTCTGCTCCGGATTCTGAATTGAACACGAAGAGGATTCAGGAGGTATAGACGGAGCTGAGGGAAGATCCACCGGCAGTAACCCGACTGGAGGCCTCTGCAGTTCCATTGGGCCTGAAAGAGCACCAAAGGGAGCTGGAAGGGTCCAGAAGATGAGGATCATGGCTTCTTTAAATGCCTCAATCTGTTGGGGCATCATAGACTCAACAGGGATTAGAGGTGAATCAGAATCAGCTGTTAAATTGACTCCTTAGTACGGGACTGAGAGCATGGCCACGGGGCACCTGGAAGTCTTTGCAACTTCTAAGATGGAGAGTGGTGAGGTTGAGACGAGGTCTGCTAGGGCTTCTTATGTTTCTATTTTGACTTATCTAAACACTTGGAACATGACAAAGACCTGTCAAGGGACCAGCATCAAGGTGGGAATCGGTCATGACCTTGACTTAGACCTGGAGCAGCCTTTACAAGACATCCTTCAATACTCAGTGATGTCCCTCTTGGCTTTGCAGTACCAGTTTGCCTTCAGGTGCATCAGGGCACATTCCTGGCATGACTTGGAGTTGTGACCTGACTCCAAACACCAGAGACACACCTTGTGGGGATCTGTCAGACATTTGCTTTTAACAGTCCCTAAAAGGCTTAGACCCTGCAGGTTGTTCCCTTGCACACTGGTAAAGAAGTTAGAGAAAAAAGCTTGTCAACAGATGAGAATAAAAGTAGGAGCTAGGTCTGGATCTGTGTACAAAGGCACAGAAAGAAAGGAACTTACGTCAGCACAACTGGGTGGTGCCTATATGTGGCTCCAGTCATCATTTTTAGGGCAAGCAGATTCGATGCGGAGCTGGACAACGCCACCTACTGGTGCACAGGGGCTATGATGAAAAATCTTCCAGGTCTAGTCGACCACCTGGGGATATTCTAAAGGTGAGGAATCTGCGGTTAAAAGTATCCATCAGAAGAAAAAGTAGAAGTGACCAGAACACAGGATGCTTCACACAAAGAGAGCCTTGCTGAAGAACACGGAATGGGTGGTGGCTGTCCTACTTAGTGCAGCGGAAATCCCAAAGCCCGCCTGAGGTTCAAACCGCTCCTGATCACGGAGGAGACTAATAACTGTGTTTAGATAGAAACTCCTGATGGCCATTTGAATAAACCAGATGTAATTTTTAATTTAAGGACATATTGAGCTTTTTGTACACAACTGACAGGTTCCTATGATATTATACTATATGAGCAAGTCCTGTTCTCACAGGTTATAAAAGACGCTTCCACTAGAGAGGAAATTGTAATGGGAGCCTTTTCTCTGTTCGTGCCTTAGCCACTAAAATGCCATGAAGTAGGAATTACAAACAGCTGCAACGCTATATACAAGCATTTGCAATGCAATAGGTCTCGCATTACTGATAGTTTGAAGTATTGGCATTGCAAATAATAATGCAACGCCAATAGCTCATACTTTCAGTAATGCAAGGCCTAGTGCATTGCAAATGCTTGCATAGTGAGCCAGGAACCAGCATTGTAGTACCACAAGCTGGTCCTAGAGGACCCTAGTGAGCAAGGCACCAGCACGGCATGTCTAGGTGCAGTACCGCAAGCTACTCCTAGAGGTCCCTAGTGAGCAAGGCACCAGCACTGCATCTCTAGGTACAGTACCGCAAGCTGCTCCTAGAGGTCTCTAGTGAGCAAGGCACCAGCACGGCATGTCTAGGTGCAGTACCGCAAGCTGCTCCTAGAGGTCCCCTAGTGAGCAAGGCACCAGCACTGCATGACTAGGTGCAGTATCGCAAGCTACTCCTAGAGGTCCCTAGTGAGCAAGGCACCAGCACTGCATGTCTACAAAGTTGGAGTTATTGTCATTATAAATGTCAATGTTTTTTACCTAGTCATGTTGCCAAAAGGGGACCTCTTTTGGTCACATATGGTACTGCACCCTGCAGAAGCTATGGTCAATCCACCCTACCCATAATGCATTGCATGCAAGGCAGTACTATGATTCCATTCAAATAGCTATGTCCATATATACAATTAGTAGCTTTGAAATGTGACAAAAGAATTATAACATTAATTTCAGATTAGGTTGTACTCTGTGTGGAGCTGATGAAGGGAAATTTATAGATGGTCTCATATAACTGTGTGATGTTCTAGTGAGAGACGTAACCACTGCCAGCCTAACTTAGGACCAAGTGTGTGTCCTGCCTGAAGCATTTTAAGAAAATAGTGCCTTGAGGCTGTAATTAAAACCTAGGGAGTAACAAAACATGTAACAGAGGGGTGTCCTCATGGGAGGTTACAAGAAGAGATAAGGCGGTACCAAGGAGGGACTACTAAGCCTACTGACCAATGAAAAGCCACCATTTACAAAGGACAGGAACAGGAGCCAATTAAAAAGATGGGCAGAGCTTTATGCCCATATCCTGAATACAGCATGTCTCGAAGAGACAGTGCAAGCGCCGCCTAGGCGAGACCTAAAAAACCAAGTGGGTTGGGAGAAAAGAGCAATTACATATAGGATCCTCTTGTAAGATGTACCACAGGTTCAGAAGCAGTATCTAATGAAACCGGAAGCAAAGCGAACACATATTAGATGAATTGCAATATCAGGGAATAATCATCCCATGAGCACCTCTATTTTTTCAGTTTTAAAACCAGATAAGTTCTGGCAATTAGAACTGGACTATTGCAATTTAAACCAACATTGTAAAATATAAGCTGTCCAGAACGCACTCTGAATAGTCAAAAAAACAACAACCGTATATTGGATTTCTGACTTTCGGGCAAACATATCTCTCACATTACGTGGAAAGAGTGAACCAATTGCACCAGATGATCATTCCTACATTTACGGGGAAGTACCAGCAAGAAGAATACAAGCACATTAGTAAACACAGGATAATACATGCAACTTACTAATAAGTATAGCCCTAGTCAGGCAGGGTTCACTTACATTATCTTTAATGAAGATCATACCATACTGATTGCGCAGAAACCACATTTATAATCAACAGCAGGAGTGTGTTTTTAGCTCGACAGAAAAAAGTCCTAAAGGCAGAGGGTTGGCCACGAGCCAAGCAAGTTAAGACTTCCAATTTTAGTATGATCCACCGATAAAAACACAGGAATCAGCAAGCAACTCCATAAACTCATCACTGAAAATACTGAGTAATTATTGCACCATTTTTTTGTGTGGACGAACCAGCACAACCTGTGCTAGGCAAATAGATTTACTCCACTACCTGCGCAGCTGGAGAGGGGTGTTTGAGAATTCCGAATTTAAAAGAAAGCATGTACACGTGAAACCCGTAGGTGGTTCAACAGCACAAATAGGTGAATTAAATGCGCTCCTGGCACCACAGAAAGCCAGTGTTTCGGTATCAATATTGATCATCTGATTCCTCATTCTCGATTCTCTGTTACAGGGGTACAATGTAGATTTAAAACATTGGGAATCCAGTGGTTACAAAGACTACACTGGCTCATCGGAGTGAGGGACCCCACTCGAAAGGGAATTCAGCCACTGATCAAACTGCAAAATCTACCAGTCATATACGCTAAGTCACAGCAGTAAACGACTGCAAACTAAAGTCGTCCCAGAAAAACCCTCAGCAGTACAATTATCACACAGAGACAGCTCCACCTCTAGAAATTCTAGCAAAGTATATTTACTTCCTTAAACAAGATGGGCTCCCTAAAGTTGCAATACCAGGAACGGGTGATCAAGATATTCCAAATTAATCAGGTAGGCAGGTAGTTTAGATTTACTTAGAGCAAAGTTGAGCACATGCAGGAGTCTCAGCTACTCTGCAAACACAGAAAGAATGTTATTGGTGGCCATTTATGTCTCAATCAACTCTGCAGAATGAACTAGAGTGTGAAATCTGACAGCAGATAAATCCTTAAACTATAGTGGGGCCACCACAAACCACCATTATAAAAACAAGGGAACCATTCATATCGATCACTTCAGTCTGCTTCACCCAATAATTATATATTGGTAATGGGAGATTCCTTAGTCGCTTTAAGTAGGCGTCGCCACAGCACAATATTGACATTGAAATGATTCAGTGAGAATAGCACCAAAAAGAAATGATGTTCTGAAGCAGTGGGCGGAGCAAACTGAAAACACACCTGAGCACTGTTGTTCATGGTCAAAGAGCCATATACTTGCACTAAGTGCACAGACTTGGCATTACAAACACGAAACTTATGAAGATAACATGAATTGTTCAGGTACTAACATGCACACTAAAAGGGGCAAATGATCATCAACTATAATGATCCTTGAACAAGATGGGGGTGATGTGTGGCAAGGCCTCTATGTGTAATTAATTTTCATATTGCATACAATACAAGCCTGGTTCCTTGCAGCGTGGTCTAACGTAACATTGCCTTAATACAGTGTGTGTGTGTGTGTGTGTGTGTGTGTGTGTGTGTGTGTGTGTGTGTGTGTGTGTGTGTGTGTGTGTGTGTGTGTGTGTGTGTGTGTGTGTGTGTGTGTGTGTGTATATATATATATATATATATATATATATATATATATATATAGAGCAAGTGAGAGGCTTAGAAAGCAGGCTAACTTGTCTCTGTTTTTGCAGCTAACAATAGTTTGCTTGGATAGATGTGTATTTTTCTTCAATCATGCCAAGGGGATCAAGAAGCTACATTTTCATTCCATGTTGCATGCACTGTTTGTAAACGTTGCAGCTGGAGATGGCTACCAAGGAGATTACTTAGTGTGTTCTGTCCAGTTTGAAAAAAGAAGGAAAGTAGCAGCAAGTTTCCGCATGAACTTTCTGCATTGTTCAAATATCCTGTATGGTGATACAGGAGCCGAGCATATGCCCACTCCTCCTCGCACCATTGAACACCAAGCCTTGAAATGGCATATAAGGTATTGGTAAAAGGAAATGGTTAAAACGAACTAGCCAAGGAGGGGTGCTGAACCATGGAGATACTTTTGAGTCAAAAATTGTTTTTGGGGTGGGGAAATATTTTTCTAAAGTCCATTTGTTATAGCTAATTTCACGTGACAAATTTATTTGAGTAAACCATGTAATGCAAAAATTCATTGCTAAGCAAAGTTTGGGCCAAAAAATTTGAGCAAAATAATTGTGCATAACCCTTGGCACCAATGTTTCTGATGTTTAATCCTCAAATCGAATTTAGTTATTTGTTGGTGTGTTTTGTTCTCATCTTTGTTCAAGCTTTATACATACAACAAAGCTACAAAACACTGTTTTTTACTACATAAAATTTATTTCTCTTTCTTACACATAAAAAGTATTCAAAACCATTTCCTATGGATAATTAACAGATTTGTGTTTTGAGGGAGGGGCACACACATAGCTTAAGATTGCTGTAACAAATGCTTTACTTGACTATCTACAAAAATTCATTTGAATGTTTATTTGCAGCTATAAATGAGCAATACATGAAATTCATCTTTCATTTACAGTTACGTTTTTTTACTAAATAGCAATTTTATGTACATAGAAAGGAACAATTTCAGTTTTGAATTTGAAAGGTTTTTCATTCTAAAAATAAAACCAAATTAATGATACAATTTAATTTTTTTGTCCATTCAAAACTGCAGCACGACTTACTTACACAATAGAGAAAAATAGCACAGGGCTGCAAGGAATACAGACAATCTTGAACATTGTCAAATCCCTTATTAAATCAATATAGAAGACATATGTTCTTCTAGGCCATAAAACAAATGAAAATATTTACTACTGTTTATTGCAAAGCAATATATTTTGGGACCACCAGATTGTATGGCACAGAGTTTAGAACTCTACATAAATTAATAACTGGAGTCCAATAACAAGGACAGTAGCCCATACTTTCCAGTGAGTTCTTCAAGTTTTGGCTCTCTGAAAGAAAACCTGTGAAAATAGAAAAAAAATGGCTGAAAGAAATGTTCTTTTTTTTACACGACAAAAAAAAGAAAAAGAAATCAACAACACAGAACTTAATAAATGTAATTTTGGAAATTACCCAATACCCATCATGTATGACAAATTAAATCTCAGAAATTGGCTGAATAGACAAGAAGCAGTAAATTACAGCCAATGATATTGGAGCAAATCTAAGTTGTATTCAAATATCCAGAGAGAGAGACTAGCAATGGGGGAGTCTGCCACGATCCATCATGCAGGAATGGAATAAGTGATGTTCCTTTTATCAGGCATCAGTGTAACTTGCAGATCGTCTATAGAGGCGTGTAACTCTGGCCATATATCTTTAGGTGTGCATCATGTCTTTCAATCATTTCACGGAAGGCATCTTTGGTGTTACTGTAATCTATCCACCATCCAATTCACAATGCTAGGGGGATTATTCAATATCCAGCAGAGGACACTATCTCGAGGAGCGGTTAGTATACTGAACTGCAGGATCGATATATTAATAAACATTAACAGGTAATCAAGAAAACAAGCCTCAACTCACATACCGACCACTTAAGGCCAAATCCTTTTCAAAAGGTGGAGGACAGGGCAAAATGTTTCAATTCTGCTGCCCCTCCAGCATGTTGCAGGACAGATCAGTCTCATAGAGTCCAACAGATGTTTAGAGAGCAAAGAGATACCTTATACATTATAATTTGGGGCCTAAAGAGGAAATGTTACCTTTGGTAACACTGGCTTTAATGCATCCAAAATATTATTTTTCTCAGATTTGTTAACAATCACTGTCTTCATTTTTCAGTTCATGATATCAGGAATCTCCTAGAGGTGGTACAAATCTGTGAATTGAATTGTTGGGTGTGTCAGCACTATGCATGTACTCTATCCGGCAACCTCTTTCCGGAAAGTTCCCGGATGGAGGCCAGATTGCACGGCATGCCAGCGGCACAACATGATCTCATCTAGGACTTATTACTGTACTTAAGAAATCTGAGGATTTGCCTACCCTCTTCGCCATTTTTGATACACGGACTTGGCAAAGATTTGATTTTACATGCGTCATGACGACTGTGCCCACACATACATTGGTTTGATAAATAACACCATATACGCATCACTTGGTTGAGCTATTTTACATCTCCGTAATTTATAAGCATAAGAGACTATATATTTCTATCGAAATATAAGATGATCTTCAGATCCTTGTATATCATTAGAGTATAAATAATGAGTAGGGATGAAAAAAGTGTCGGCTGAAACCATCTATGAAGCATTAACATCAACATATCTGTAGTTACTGTCGAACAATTGTGATTGTAATAAAGATATTGTTTGTTTCTTCTGTTAAATCAAGATTAAGTAAAAAATATCATCCACCTGAACCTTTGGATTTCTAAACTATTTCTTGGGCATTTGCCTATATTGCACAGTGAATGAATACTCTGCACTTTGGGGTGTGTTATTAGGTACATCAATGGACTTAAATCAATACAGTTAATGTCGCACATACACTAGAAGCGCTCTGCTATTTTTTGTTCTCTTCAAATGGAGGTGGAATAGTCACATGTAAAACTATAAAACATATCAACGTGGGAGAACAACACTTGAAAGGAAAATGTTACTTACACAGTAAGCATCTGTTTGTGGCATGTAGTACTGTAGATTTGCATGCTTAGTGTAAATCCGTCATCTAGTGTTGGGCTCGGAAGTGTGCAAGTTGTTTTTCTTCGAAGAAGTCTTTCGAGTCACGAGGTGTAGTGACTCCACCTCTTGTTTGCAATGTGCAGGGTCCTCGACTCCATTGCTAGATTGTTTTCCGCTTAGCAGGTGAGGATGGAGTGTGAAGGATAATCTATCTTGGTGAGATGACCATGTGAAAATAGTGTAATGTTCAATGTAGACAACCGCAACCAACACAGGTGTCAAGGGAGGAGGGTGGGCGCAGGTGAATCTACAGCACTACAAGCCACAAACAGATGCTTACTGGGTAAGTAACATTTTCAGTTTGATGGCATGTGTGGCTATAGGTACACATGCTTAGCATAGACTGTAAAGACGTTTTCCTCCCAAAGCAGTGGCTAACCTGTGTGGGCTGTGTTTGCTTGAAATAATGTTCGTAGAACCGCTTGACCCACATTGGCTTGTTGACCGGCTATAACATCTACACAGTAATGTTTTGTAAATGTATGCGGTGTATTCCATGTAGCTGCCTTACATAGGTTAACCATGGGTATATTGCCTAAAGAACAAGTTACTTACCTACGGTAACGATATATCTGTAAGAAACATTAGTTAGTTATAGATTCCTTACCTTAGAATTACCTCCAGGCGTCAGACTGGATCCGGAAAGTTTTTTCGTTAGCAGTACCTCTGCGCGTCGGAAGGTGGCGTCGGTCGGCTCCGCGTCCGTCGTTTGCGTCGTTGTCACCGGGATGACGTCGTGGCAGCTACTCAGACGCCGCCCTTGCGCGCTGACGTCAGTTCTGTACACAACTTTCCGTGCCAGAAACGCAGAGCCATGCAAGACACTGACCACTGGTGCACAAAACTAGGGCCCTGAAAGGATAACCTTAACCCTAGAAATCAGTTTGCAGAACAGGGAGGATGGGTGGGGCGGTAAGGAATCTATAACTAACTAATGTTTCTTACAGATATATCGTTACCGAAGGTAAGTAACTTGTTCATCTGAAAGAAACACGTTAGTTATAGATTCCTTACCTTAGAATTGATACCCCAGCAATACCAACCCCGGAGGTGGGTCTGCGAACCAATATCACACCAGCAGGTCCTGGAGAACAGAACGGCAAAAGAAGCCGTCTCTCCGGACCTGGCTGTCCAGACAGTAGTGTTTCGTAAACGTGTGCAGTGATGCCCACGTAGCTGCCTGACAGATGTCATTTAGAGGAACTCCTCGACCTAAAGCAGTAGTGGCTGCCGTCGCCCTGGTGGAATGGGCGCGTAGCCCCACTGGAGGCTCCTTTTTAGCCAGAGAATAGCATGCCTTAATACACAAAACGACCCATCAAGAAATGGTTCTCTTGTGTACGGCCCAACCTTTCTTGGCGCCCACGTAGCCAACAAAGAGCTGGTCATCCACCCGGAACTGTTTTGTGCGATCCAGGTAGAAAGAAAGCGCACGTTTTGGGTCCAGACGGTGGAGCCTCTCCTCCTTTTTCGAAGGATGCGAAGGAGGAAAGAAGGTGGGCAAAGTGATGGTCTGCCCGATGTGAAAGGCAGTGACAACCTTAGGAAGGAAGGATGGACGAGCCATGAGGACCACCTTGTCAGAATGGACAGACAGGAAAGGAGGCTTGGAGGAAAGGGCCTGGAGCTCACTCACTCTTCTGGCAGATGTGATGGCAACCAGGAATGCAGTCTTTAGCGTCAGAAGCCTCAAAGGACAGTTGTGAAGCGGCTCAAATGGAGCACACATTAAAAAAGTTAAGACTAGATTCAAGTCCCACTGAGGCATAACAAAGGGAATAGGAGGAAAGAGATGAGTTATGCCTCTCAAGAAACGATTAACAACCGGGGACTTGAAAAGAGAGGGCTGATCTGGAAGCCGAAGAAAAGCAGAGATGGCCGAAAAATAGCCCTTGACAGTGCCCAGAGCAGAGCCCTGCTGGGCTAAGGAAAGAAGAAACAAGAGAACCTCAGAAAGAGGAGCAGAAAGGGGATCCACAGCCTTTGCTGTGCACCATGCCACAAACTTGTTCCACTGGCAGGCATATACCGTCTTAGTGGAGGGACGCCTGGCTGCCAAGATTACATCACAAACTTCAGGAGGCAGGCCGAAAGACGTCAACTGCCACCGCTCAATCTCCACGCAAGGAGGTGGAGGCTGGACAGGTTCGGGTGGAGGACCGTCCCCTGTTGCTGTGACAGAAGATCCTCCCGAAGGGGCAGTCTGGTCGGAGGATCGATGGCCATGTTGAGCAGCTCGGGATACCAGACTCTTCGTGCCCAATCCGGAGCCACAAGGATGACTTGGGCCCGGTCGCGCCTGATCTTCTTCAGCACTCTGGGCAGAAGTGGTATAGGCGTACAACAGACTGCAACTCCACTCGCGACGAAAGGCGTCGCCTAGCGAGTGCCGTCTTGGAAATTCCAACGCGCAGAATTGCTGACATTCCGCGTTCTCTTCGGTGGCGAATAGATCTAACCAAGGCTCTCCCCACTCTCGAAAGAGACCTTGCACCACCTCCGAGTGAAGACGCCATTCGTGATCCATCATGCACCTGCGGCTGAGTTCGTCCGCCCTGGCATTCAGGGAACCTGCCAGGTGTTGAACCACCAGGGATATGCCCTGATGTTCCAGCCATGTCCAGAGGCGAAGGGCCTCCTGACATAGGGTCCACAACCCCAACCCGCCCTGTTTGTTGCAGTACCACATGACGGTGGTGTTGTCCGTGAACACCTGCACTACTCTTCCCCGGACAGAGGGAAGGAATGCTTTGAGTGCAAGACGAATCGCCCGGAGCTCCAGAAGGTTGATATGGAGCCTGGACTCCGCCGGAGACCAGAGTCCTCTGATCTCCGCCTCTCCCATGTGGCCGCCCCATCCCAGAAGGGATGCGTCCGTCACCACTGTGAACTCTGGTTGGGAAAGGGAGAGGGATCTGCCGTCGACCCAATCCTGGTTCGTAAGCCACCACTGCAACTGTCGAGCAGCGCCCTCCGAGATCTGAACGCAATCTGACAGATTCCCCGGATGCTGCGCCCACTGGAACTTCAGGTCCCACTGCAGAGCCCGCATATGCCACCTGGCATGATCGACCAGCAGGATGCAGGAGGCCATGAGGCCATGAGGCCCAGCAGCCTCAGGGTCATCTGGACCGAAACCCGGGATAGAGGCTGAAAGATTGGAATCCTAGCCCGAATATCCCGGACTCGCTGCTCGGGAGGATAAACCCGAAACTGCATCGTGTCCAAAACCGCTCCGATGAAGAGGAGCTTCTGAGAGGGAATCAGGTGCGACTTCGGCACATTGATGGAGAACCCCAGCGAATGCAGGAGGTTGGCCGTAGTCTGGAGGTGGGAGACGACAGCCTGGGGCGAGTCCGCCTTCAACAGCCAGTCGTCGAGATAGGGGGAAGACTGGAACCCCTGATCTGCGCAGATGAGCTGCGACCACCGCCATCACTTTCGTGAACACCCGAGGGGCGCTGGTAAGGCCGAAGGGGAGCACGGTAAACTGAAAGTGCTCGTGGCCTACCGTGAACCGCAGGTAACGCCGGTGGGCCGGCAGGACGGGGATGTGAAAGTAAGCGTCCTGCAAGTCCAACGCTACCATCCAGTCTCCTGGGTCGAGGGCAGACAAGACCGGAGCGAGCATCAACATCTTGAACTTCTCCTTCCGGAGGAAGCGGTTGACGTTCCTGAGATCCAAGATAGGACGCAGGCCCTTGTCCTTCTTGGGTACCAGAAAGTAGTGGGAATAACAACCACAACCTACTTCTGGGGCAGGAACGCGCTCGATGGCTCCCTTGGCCAAGAGAGCCGAAACTTCCTGTTGGAGAAGGCCCAGGTGATCCTCCGACATGCGGTGGTATTGAGGTGGCATGGCTGGAGGGGAAATCTCGAAGGGGAGGGAGTAGCCCCTTCTGACTATTTGCAAAACCCACCTGTCCAACGTGATGGTGCGCCAGTGGGGGAGGTGATGGCGGATCCTGCCGCCCACTGGCGTTTGATGGGCCTGAAAGGTCGGACTAGGAGGGTTTGGAGGCTGCTGCAGAGGGGGGGGTGGGTTGGTGGACTGGCCCGCCCGCTGGGCCCCTGAACCACAGCGTTTGTTCCCACGTCCCCAGCCGCGCGAAGGTTGGGAAGCTTGCTGCGGCCTGTGGCTCTGGGCGGAACGTAGTGGGGCACCCCTTCCATAGCCACGAAAGGGGCGAAAAGCAGACTGCGCTGGGCGGCTGGAGAGGCCCAAGGACTTGGCCGTAGCCCTTGAGTCCTTGAAACGCTCTAGAGCGTTGTCCGCTTTGTCGCCAAAAAGGCGACGGTCATCAAAGGGCATGTCCATCAAGGTGTTCTTGACATCCCCCGAAAAGCCAGTCGATCTCATCCAGGTGTAGCGACGAAGGGCTACTGACGTTGAAATTGTCCTGCCCAGAGAGTCGGCGGTATCCAGCCCACAACGGATGGTAAACTTCGCCGCATCCTTCCCGCCGGCGACAGCCTGGGAGAGCACTGTCCGGGCCTCCTCCGGACACTGAGGCAGCACCTGCGCAACCTTATCCCACACAGAGTGGGAATAACGGCCCAAGAGACATGCGGTGTTCACCGACCGCAGTCCTAAGCTGGCGGAAGAGAACATTTTCTTCCCAAGATGGTCCAGCTTCTTGGATTCCCTTTCCGGTGGAGCAGTAGGAAATGCGCTCTTGGAAGCGGAGGCTTGGACCACCAAGCACTCCGGGGTGGGGTGTTGGGAGAGGAAAGTGGGGTCGCCTGCAGCCGGGCGGTGGCGTCGGGCAATCGTCCTTTCCACGGGAGCCCCCGTGTTGGGCCTGGACCACGTGCCCAAAAGGACGTCGGTGAGGGCCTCATTAAATGGCAGCAGGGGCTCCGAAGAGCTCGCAGCCGGTTGAAGCACCTCCGTCAGGAGGTTAGTCCTGACCGCCACCGTAGGAAGCTCAAGGTTGAGGGCCTCGGCCACCCTACGCAACACCACTGCGTATGACGCTCCCTCCTCCGTAGCCACGGAAGGAGGAGACAACATGCCAAGCTCAGGAGAGGTGTCAAGACCACTGGCATCCCCCAGTTCCTCTTTCCAGTCGTGCTCAGACTCCAGCTGATCAGTTATAGGGTCACCTGACTCCTCCCAGTCCTCCTCCTCAGGTTGCCAATCTGGCCGAAAAGGGACCCCAGGAGTGAACAGGGGCACAAAAACCCCACTCGGCGCCGGATCCGGCGTCAGGCGACGCCGGTCCGGCTCGGGGTCCACATCGGGATGGAGGCCGGGGTCGACGCCGGCCGGGGACACGACCAGCGTCGGCTGCGGTGCTGGAGGAAGCGGCGCCGGTGAAGGTGTAATGAGGTCAACCGGCGCCATTCCGGATCCAGGCCTGGATCCACGGGGGCCCAGCGGCACCGTGGCCGGAGCAGACCTGGGCCCCCCAACCGAGTCGGCGGGGCCCGAAGGCGCGCCAGCGGGTTCGGGCCACCCAAAGATGCGATGCATCGCCTTGTAAAAATTACGAAGTTGGGCAGGAGTCGCTCCGGGTCCCGGAAAGGGAGGGAAGGGCGGAGTCGACTGTTCGGACTCCGCGCGCGAAGCCGCGGGAGGGGCACCACCCACATCCCTCGTCGCGTCAGTCGACCGACAGGGAGAAGTCGAAGAGCAACGATGCTTCTTCGACTTCTTTTTGTGCTTCGACTTACCCGACCCCGAATGCGAAGACTTCGATGACTTGGACGAGTGGTCCCTCGACCTCCCTCGCGACCGGGACCTCGAACGGCGGGGAGCCGACTGCCGGCGCTCAAGCAGCTTTCGGGATCGCTCCTGCAAAGCCTTCGGAGCCATTGACCGGTAGTCGGAGCACGACTTGGGGTCGTGGTCGCGCTCCAGGCAAAAGAGGCACATGCGGTGCGGATCCGTAACCGACATCAGTCGGGTACAGGAACCGCAGGCCTTGAAACCGGGCATCCCTCGTGCACCAGGAGTCGTAGACTCAAAAAGACGTCGACAAGTGTCCCTACTTTCAATGTTAATCGTTTGGAGTGGTGAAAGGCTTATGTTAAAATCGTTTAAATTTATTTAAGTGGGGACGGTGTGGGCATGTACACTGCCAATGGTAAAGTCTAGATTCCCCGCGTTTGCCTTGGAAAACACAACAAATAAGACAGACATGTGTGTAAATATATGTGGCGACCTCCAGGGCAGGTTTAAACCGGAGACAGCAGCTCTGCCAGCCTCTGGTAATCTGACTCCATACATATTTTAAATCACCTCAGAATGCAAATGTGTTTGGATACACAATATATATATATATTTTTTTTTTTTAGCATTTCCTTCAGTTGAAGTGGTTGATAAGTATGTGAATTAATCACTTTTTTTTTTTTTTAACTACACGACTGGCTCGCAGTTTATGACTTGTTAGGTACTAGCTGTCAGATGGCTAATGCTATGTTTTTTGTTTTCTTTTTCACTACGTTTCCAAAAGCATGCTATTCAACATGGCCAAAAAGAATTGCCAAAGCCAGTGGGGCCCAAAAGCAAGACCTATTGGCTTTGCCAATGCTTGTTCTAGTAGAGTGAGCATTTGGAGGGATAGGTAGAGTTCTTTTAAATTGGCGTGACAAGTTTGGATGCATTTTACAATCCAACATGAAATGGTTGCTTTAGATATAACTTTCCCTGTATGTGGTTTTGAGATTGCAACAAAGATTTGTTACGTTTTCCTGAATGATTTAGTTCTGTCAATATAATACATGAGAGCTCTTTTTACATCCAGTGTGTGTAAAGCTCTATCCACGACTGAATCAGGCTTTGGAAAGAATAGTGGCATTCAATAGATTGATGTAAGTGGAACTGTGAAAGCACCTTTGGTAGAAATTTAGGGTTGGTACGCAGTACCACTTTGTCTCTATGAAGCTGGAAGAATGGTTATTCTAGAGTTAATGCCTGAAGCTCACTGACATGTCTGAGTGAAGTGATTACAATGAGAAAAGTAACTTTCCAAGATATGAACTATAGTGGGCATGAGTGTAAAGATTCAAATGGGGGACGCATTAAGTTTGTTAACACAACATTGAGATTCCACACTGGTGTTGGAGGAACTCTAGGTGGGATAACTCTTTTGAGACCCTCTAGAAAAGCTTGAATGACAGGAATTTAGAATTTAGAAGTTTGTTCCCGTTTTGTAGATATGCAGCTACTGCTGCTAGGTGTAGTCTTATGGAATTGAAGGCTAACCCTAAGATTTGTAAATGTAGAAGGTAACATACAATGTCTTGAGGCTTTGCTGTTAATGAGTTAATATCTTTTGAATGGCAATAGTGAACAAATTGTTTCCACTTTGGCGCCTAGCATGCTCTAGTAGTGGGTCTTCTTGCGTCTTTGAGAATATCCATACACTGCTGAGGTAGATTCAAGTATCCGAACTCTAAGACCTCAGGAGCCAGATTGCTAGATTAAGAGATCTGGGGTGTGGGTGTTTTATCGCTCCCTGGTTTTGGGTGAGTAGGTCCTGCCAGTTGGGAAGTACTTGGTGTGGGACTACTGACAGCTCTAGTAGTGTGGTGAACCATGGTTGTCTGGCCCATGTGGGAGAAGCTAGGATGAGGGTCAGAGATGTCTGTCCCAGTTTGCGAATCACAAACGGAAGCAGAGGGAGAGGTGGGAAATCGTAAGCAAATATCCCTGACCAATTCATCCATAGTGCATTGCCTTTGGACTGTAAGTGTTGGAACCTGGAGGCAAAGTTCTAGGTCTATGTCTGGGTGACCCCATTGTTAGAAGAATTGGTGGAGGACTTGTGGGTTGAGCTCCCACTCGTGAACTTGTCGTCGTCCCCTGCTGAGGAGATCCGCAAAGTTGTTGTCCAAAACCCTGTATGTACTCTGCTAATAGGTACATTTGGTATCGGAGAGCATACCTCAGATGGTCTGTGCTAAGTGAGATAGTTGAGGTGACATGGTGCCCCCTCTGTTTTTGCAGTTAATACATGGTAGTAATGTTGTCTGTTTTGATGAGAATTACTTTGCCTATCAGGTGTGGAAGGAATGCTTTCAGCACTAAATGAACAGCTAGCAGCTCTAGGTGATTGATATGGAAATGAGTCTGACTGGTTGTCCGGTGGCCCTGAACAATTAACTCCTGTGAATATGCTTCCCCACCTTTGAGTAATACATCCGTTGTTATGGTCCTCTGTGCAACTGGGTTTAGGAAAGGTCGTCCTTGTAGAAGATTGCTGGAATTCCACCACTGCAGAGAGTGGCAAGCTTGACGGCTGATCAACACTAGATCCTCCATCTGATCGTTTGCTTGAGACCATTGATGTGCAAAGCATTGCTGCAACGGGCACATATTGAGTCTGGCATATGGCTATACATGATGCCATGGTGCCTAATCGGCGCATTACTGTTTTTACTGGTATCTGCTGATGAGGCTGAAACTGTGGGATAAGCTTTTGAAAGGACTGAACCTCTGCTAAATTTGGGTAAGCCATCCCTGTTTGAGAATTGACGATGGCTCCGAGATAATGTTGTATTTGAAGAGGTTGCAGATGGGACTTGGCTGCATTGACTGTAAAACCTAAACAACGAAGTAGGTTTATAGTAATTTGAGTGTGTTGAAAACCGGTTTGAAAGTTTGGACTTTTGATGAGCCAATCGTCCATGTATGGAAAAACGTGTATGTTTTGCCTGCGTAGATGAGCTGCTACCACTGCTAGACATTTGGTGAACACCCTGGGTGCTGTAGTGACCCCGAATGGAAGTACTTTGAATTAAAGATGTGCTGGGTGAATTGGGATGTGAAAGTAAGTGTCCTTTAGGTCCAATGCAGACATGAAGTCGCTTTGTTGTAGTAGTGGAATGACATCTTGTAGAGTGACCACATGGAAGTGCTCTGAGAGAATGTAACTGTTTGGGGGTCTGAGATCTAAGATTGGCCTGAGGGACCCATCCTTCTAAGGAATGAGAAAGTAAATTGAGTAAACGCCTGTGCCCTGTTGGTGTAGTGGTACAGGTTCTAGTGCTCTGTTTTGAAGAGCTTTTATTTCCTCTTTGAGCAGCTGTTGATGATCTGCTGACAGTCTGTGCATCCGGGGTGTCTGGAGGTGTTGAAGTGAGCTCCAGGCAATAACCATGTTGGATGATATCTAATACGTCGGAGGTGATAGTCCACCATGTGGGAAATAACTGTTGTAGTCTTCCCCCGACAGGTGTAATATGATCGGAGGAAATGGCAGGTAAGTCAAGGTTTTGTGGTGGTAGTTGCTGGTTTATTGAAACCACCTATACCTCAGGAATGGTTTCCTCTGTAGGATCCTCTAATATAGCCCCCTGGGGGATGTATTTTGTGAATGGGGAAGCGGATATGTAGAAGAGGAGTGTGCAGATGTACTTTTTGCTGCTCCACGATAGGGGGAGCGATGAAAATGACCTTTTTGGGTAGATGTTTGTAACGCCCCCATGGCTTTAGTCGTTTCATTATCTTTATTAATTTTCGCAATTAAGGTGTCTACTTGAGGGCCAAAGAGATTTTCTTCATCAAAGGGAAGTGTTAGAATATTTTGTTGCACTTCTGGTTTGAAGCCTGAAACCTTCAGCCAGGCATGTCTTCTTATTAGGACACTGGTGTTAATACCACTCGCAGCTGTATCAGCTGCATCCAGTGCACAGCGAATGGAGGTTAGCTATTAGTTTACCTTCTGAAGCGATTCAAGTGCCCTTTTTTTTTTTTACATTGTTCAGGGAGATGTTGGAGGAACCCCTCCATTTTATCCCAGTGTGCACTGTCATAACGGGAAGGGAGACCAAAGGAGTTGGCTATCCTCCAATGGTTGGCTCATTGTGCTGCCACTCTTTTCCCAGCCGCATCTATTTTTCTTCCCTCTTTGTCTGGTGGGGGTGCCTCGCCAGATGTTTGAGAGTCACCCTCTTTCTTGCTGTAGCAACCACTAGAGAATCTGGAGGTAGTTTACCTTTTTTATATGTTGTATCTGTAGGGGAGGGCTTATATTTTTTATCCACTTGTGGTGTGATGACCCTTGCTTTTAAGGGGTCTTTAAAAATATCTGTGGTGTGTCTAGCATACTTTTAAGCAGAGGCAGGTATTGTGGCGAAAGCTGAGTGGATAACTAACTGCTCTACCTATGATGTCATGGTATGTTGTAGAATCATCTGGAGGGGAACGTTAAGCTGGATACAGACCCGGCTCCATGTCGCAGGCGGGTCTGTGTCATATGTGTCCCACATATAGTCTTGAGGGGGAATAGAATATTGGTCCCTGTCATACCCATGGTCTCTATGTTCCTGAAAGGAATGAAGAGAACCATCTGGGGAGAAATGAAAGTCTGCAGGAGGTGAATGTGGTGGAGAGTGTGCCCTTGGTGTCCCTAGTGGTGGTGGTGATGGGCTAATGGATGGTGGACTGGTGGCTTTATCTACCCTTTCTCTCTGTTTTGGTGGGTATGGGCTGTTCAATGCGTCCTCAAAAGTCAACTGTCTCTTTGCTGGCTTTTCTTTGTGGAGGCACAGCCATGATAATAACCGGTGTCAGGGTGAATCAGCAGTTGTTTTTGTCAGACATCGGGAGGTTCTTGTAACCTTTTAAGTACCGGTTCCACCGTTTCGGAGCTGGTCTTTTGTTTGGCTGAAGTACGTAACTTTGGTTCTGAGCAGTTTTCAATGCTGATGGTCTCGGTGCAGAGGTGCTTGATGTCAGTGCCAAGTGCCCCAAGGTTTCGGTGCAGGGGCTTTCGAGCTGAGTCTCAACTGGATGGTGATGACTAGTGGGCATGGGCCTTATGCTGTTGATTGGGCGCCAAGCTGGGGCTAGGCGTTTCCGGTACAGCTGTTCTGTGTCGACCATAGCCCGAAGGAAGTAGTGGCCTGTGCGAGGGCTTTGGTTGGTCTAAACCAGACTGCTGACCCTTTGGGATACTCCGTTGAGACTGTGGAAGGGATGGATGGGGCACAGTACTCACAGTCCGACCCCGTGGAATGTCCTCGATTTTGAGTTTGGACCCTGAACTCTCGCCATGGGTGGAGGAGCCCCTCATCTGCTGCCGAAGTGTGTACCTTGTGTTGGTATTCTTCGGACCCAAAAATATCCGGAGTGTCGTTATCTGTACATCTGGGCATTTCGAGTCATCGTGCACGCCGATCGTGCAGCTTCTTTTTCGACCGGAAGCACTTACACACCTCACAGATGGATTCCTGCTGATTTGTGACAGGCACAAGTTACATATTAGGTGTGTGGAAAGTTGGCGTGGTCAAAAACTAAAAAGTGTCCGTTCCATCACCAGGTGGGCATGACGTGAATGGAACTTGGAAAAGAAGGATCTGCCCCGATGGGTGAAGGCCCTCTGGGCTTTGGTCATCTGGAACGCGTCGATAGGCGACCGATGTAAACTAGATGGAGAGAGGAGTACACGATTGAACCCTACGGTGCATTGCAAACAAGAGGAGGAGTCACCACATCTCGTAACTCAAAAGATTTCTTAGAAGAAAAACATTTTGCACACTTCCGAACCCAACATTAGATGGCAGACTTATGCTAAGCATGTGTATCTACAGCCACACGTCCTCAAACATAAGTATTTCTTTTTCTGCTTTACATAATTTTAATAGAGTGCAGGATAGTGGCTAACTCAGAAAGTGTTACTATGAGGCTTCAAAATAAGGGTGTTTGTGATACAGCTTGTCCCATTTGTGTCCAAGTGCTAGAATCTTTATCAAGGCAGCAATGTTCTACCAACAGTTTGCAAGTCTCTTGAAGACAAGTAGCCACATAAAAGGCTGCCAAGTCTTTGGCTGGCTAAGCCATCATTCTTCCCAGCAGGAGCCTGTAGACCTTCAAAAGCACAGCATGCATTTGGTAACAGCCTGTTTTTCTGTGCCCTACATTTGATAAGAAGTGACTTCTGGTAGAAGTCACACATGCATAAATACACTTTGAAATCTTTAGTCATTTCTATGTAATTTTGTTCTTATTATGTTTGTACTTGAAAGCAGGCACAAATACTGCCCTGTTAAAAATCTGTTAACACTTTAAGGAGCATACGCTGATGTCTTCTTGCCTTCCTTAAGGACCTGGAAATTGTAGAAAGATGGACTTTAATAAAATAAAAAAATAAAAACAGCTGAAGGTCTGAATCTATTTACTATAATGTTGGTCATTTTAGAGACACCAGAGACAAACCCTCTTCTGTAACTTCATAAGAGATCCCTTACTCAAAATGAACAAGTTACTTATCTTCGGTAACGCATTATCTGGTAGAGACCCTATCTAGATGCAGATTCTTTACCTTTGAATTTCCCAGGCGTCAGGCCTGACGCTTGGGAAATTCAAAGGTAATGAATCTGCAGCTAGAAGTCTCTATCAGATAGTCTTGGAATGCATTCATATCTGGTATTGAAGTATTTGACTACGTTCCTGTACAAAAATATGGGAAGAACTGAGCATGGTAGGAGGATGAAAGGACATCCAGATAAACTCAGGATATTCTATTTGTCTGAATTGAGCTTGTGCTACAAGGATCATGACGAAAGTGTCTCTTTCGCGAATCTGGACTGGTGTCAAGATCAAGATAATGGGAGAAAAACCATGAAGAAATTTGTTGCACCATGCAATCAAAATACTTTCCTAAACATTATCTGTTAATACCTGGAATTGAAGGCTCAGGCTTTTTTATTCTGCCTGGATGTCTCATTGCAAAGAGGTCAATCTTCGGTCTTTCAATAGTTCAAGACCTTGTGCAATCAAAATACTTTACTAAACATTATCATCTGTTAATACCTTGAAGTGAAGGCTCAGACTTTTTTATTCTGCCTGGATGTCTCGTTGCAAAGAGGTCAATCTTTGGTCTTTCAATAGTTCAAGACCTGGTAGGAATCCACTGCCATTTCTGCAACGCCATGTAATCGAAAAAAAGTGACAATTACATGTTCACATGGATTTGCCACAAGCACTTACCATGAGGAAAAAAAATCAATGTAATAAACCCAAGGGAGAGTTCACCACTGTGAATTTCTTATTAAACGAACGCTGTTGATCTACGAAGAGAGGCCTATTGCACTTCTCTTTTTACTTCATTAGAGATGGGAAAGGTTCTGGCTTCCACACAACCCACTCAAACAGTGGTAAGTGCATTGTTTGTGTTGCTTTCGGCTGTAATGAGAGGAAGGACATACAAAGATTACAACCTCTTTGAACTAAAGAGGAAATTGGTTGTAGAGTGCGTTAAAAGATCAGACTCTTCGACAATATTCCTTCAATCGGACAATAGGGGATAAGCAGCGCTGCAGTTTAACATCAGGACTAAAAAGGCCATGTACTGCAAAAATGTTTTGCAGTTGTAGACCAGAAGATTCCTTATTATTGAGCTGATAGGCTGATTTCATGCTTGTGAGGACATTACTCTCTCTCTGATGGTATGCAAAGTTGCCCTACAAAACTCCATTATGGTCTGAGGTTTAAGAGAATTGTTTTTCTGTACTCATCTAAAAGCCTAGCTTCCTGAAATCTTAAAGTGGGTGTCAGGCTCCTCTGCCCTTGCGAGACATCTTTCAGTCCACCATACAAATTGTGTATATACCATTTCTTCCATTCAAGAGGGTCAGAAATACACTGAGCAATCCAGTCTCCATAGTGGCTGAGCTTGCTCTAAAATTACTGACTCTAATCTCAGCTTTCCTGATCAACTCAAAATGTACCATTGCTTCCGATAAGTTTACTAGAGTTGAAAAGTTCACACTATGGTTGCCCACACCCTTGGACATCACTGCCTCGCTATAAACTTTCAATCCAGTCCACATTTACCTTCCATACCCTTGTTCTTCCCAGTTCAGGTTGGCGTCCGGTCTGAAGTCAGTAGATTGTAGAAGGGCTGGGCATTGCTACAACTATGACTATTCTAGTACTAATGTTTCAAATCAGCACTTAAGGAATACAAGAAATGCATCAGACATGCCTGTGCCCTATTTTATCAAGAACACAATAATGCAGTGCACTCTACTGGAGAGGTCTTTCAGGTAGTTAAAACTGTATCCTTTTTGTCTGCTAACACCTCACTAATATAATCCCCAGTCTCCTCCTCCTAAGGATCTCTTCTCCAAACTCTCCAAATGTTTTCATGATAAAATAGAAACGGTCAGAAACTTCTTTCTGGCTACTTCTTGCTGAAATGCTTGGTCCACTTCAGCTTCTGTGACAGCATCCACCCACCCCTCTTTCTTTCCCTTTTTCACCAGCAGAAGGAGCTATCATTCAAGCTAAGATTTACTATATTAGCTCTCCACTATACCATTGTCCCAAGAGAGTAGTACAGAAAGTTAAGGAAACAGTTACCAACGTCCAGACACTCTTAACAACCAAACATTTTAATCAGATGGGGTACTTTTTTCCCACGGCCTTGAATAAAAACGATTCCCATCTCTTTACAAAAATCACTGTTGAACCTGCAATAATGTCCAACAACCTCCCCATTTCTTTCCTGCTGTTTCCTGCCAAAGATTCAGACAGACTGATCAGTAATCCAAACTGCTGTCGTCTCCTTCACAAACAATGCACAGAAATTGTACCAAGATCAAGCCTCCTGTCTGTTTATGCATGATACAGAAGTAATTCTTATTTTAGATGTCGGTGACTTCTCTCTCACTGAATGATAGTGGGGTTGCCACCCTCATCGTACTGTATCTCTTGGCAACCTTCGACACAGTCTCTCACTTCATTCATTCTTATAGATCATCTCTAAATACAGGAACGAGGGACTGTACACTCAACCAGTTTTGCTAATGACCAGGCCTAGGCTGACTACAAGACTTTTTCTTGTGATGTCCTCAAGAGTATGTACTAGCCCTTTTCGATATATATACGAGTCACCCGCAATAGCTTTTTTGGCCTGAAATTTTGTTCTCACATGTAGATGACACACAATTTACCAAACACTTGGATGGAATTACTATTACCCTGCTACATTTTAAAACCTACCTTCTCTGCTGTGGGGAGATACCCCGATCTTTGGACAGCTGACTAGTGCCTGTGAAACTGGGTGAATAATCTCATCCAGTTACTAGGGACTGCACTTTCAGCTATATTTTTTTTACCCTAACCTGACACATACAAACACAAATAAAGTCCTCTTCACAAGATTCTATCCATTGAGACTCCTGAACAGAATCCTCCCTCTCTTCCCCACTCGCTTATCAGAAAGACATCATCCAAGCTGCTTGGACTACAACTGTCTCTACTGAGGTATCCTGCATACCTCAATAAGCTGCTGGTGCTGTAAGACACCACCACCGCCTCATTCTTGGGCTCACACCTCTTGGCCTTTTGCCTTGCTGCATTGTTTACCTAGAGCCAAGCTCACTACCTTTAAGTGTGCTTCCCACAAAGTCATCAAAGGAACGAGACCTGCCTTTAAATACCATTTGTTCAACAGTACCTGCCATTGCAGACTTTATGTTCCTCTACTTCTAACCTGGTTACGAAACACAATATATACACCACATGCTTTTCCATCCAGGCCTTTTCTTTCCTAAAGGGCAAAACCTGGAAGTTAACTTCCTCTTTCACTCACATCTCTTAATGATCCATTTTGCTTTAGGAACAGACCATCCTCACCTCTCTTGATTAACTGTGATCTTATTTTCTTCTGTTCTTGAAAACCTTTTATTTCCTGATTCTCTGTAAATAGCACCAGGACCCTCTATCCTAGGATAGCCTCTGCATTCTAGAAATGCTTAGGATGGGTTGTAATGCTACCCTGAGTGATTGCCAATGGTTAGACAAATAGTAAGCATTCTTCCCACTACCTTTTGTGTGTTTGATTTATTTTTTCTTCAGCAATTTATCACTCCCTTCAGAAGAAGATCTGTACCACCATCACCTTGATAGCTAGATATTTTGATCTGTGCTTTCTGAGGTGTAGAGACAAGGTGTTTTGTTGAACTTCAATGTGTTACCTGAATGGATAACATGGAATACTATCTAGTCCATCAAAATGTTCTTTAATTTCAGTTCAACACAAGCAATATTTTCCACCCCCACAGTGTGAAACTGCTAGGGTTGGGTACACAGGGTCAGACGTACTTGGTAGCATGGGTTCTGAAATTTTGTAAACCCCATTGTCTTCCGCTGATTGATTTGAAGTGCTGTGGTCCTCTTTGATCACAGTAGCTTGCAGAAGATTTTCTGCTTTTCTAGTTGTGGTATGATGAAAAACTTGTGTGCATTACTCGATGTGCTCATGATATTGCAAATGTGCATAAGGACTGAAATGGCCTCTTCTGATTTGTAATCACCATGGTTTTCTTTGTACATCCATCTTTATAGACCGTAGTCACAGTTTTTCTTTCTTATCAAACACATCCTGCTTTTTATCGCCACAATACATGATGTAGCATTTTGGGACAGAAATTGGAGAATTACAACTATCTTTACCTTTGTAATACAGCTGAATGTGCCAGTTGTCTGTATCTGTATTCTAATAACTTGATAGGCGACCAAGAGCCCCTCTCTGCAACTGCATTCACTTATTTCATTTGAGGCAAATCGGGTAGAAGTTATTTCATCCCGTATCATATTTCTCCCTTGTACTGATTCAAAAAAGAACAGGACTTTTTGCCACAGATTGTGATGAACACTTTGGTATAATTTTTTTTATAAAAGGCATCTAGTTTTTTTCCCCACTTTCAACCTGGGCAGATTGAGGTAGATGAACAAGCATTGGAGCAGTGCTTTCTAGCAGCTGCAGGCACCGCTATCGGATTACGATCAAAAGAATAGTTGAGCAGTATTCAGTGTCTTATATTATTGTTCTGGCTTAGTCACTACATCAGATGGCAGCCATATTCAGGATATCGGGCCTAAACTTTATCCAGAATCGGAATGGCGCAGGAATACTTCGAAGTTTTCTTCATTAATGCACAAGTTACTAACTTGTGTAACGATATATCTGTAAGACACAGTAGTTAGTGACAGATTCCTTACCTTAGAATATCCCCAGGCGTCAGGCTGGATCCGGAAAGTTTTGCGTAGCAGTACCCTTGCGCGTCGGTAGGCGGCGTCGTGCGGCTCCGCGTCCGTCGTCGGGATCGCCGGGATGACGTCGCGGGCAGTACTTAGACGCCGCCCCTGCGCGCTGACGTCAGTTCTGTACACGACTTTCCGCGCCAGGAACGCAGAGCCATGCAAGAAGCTGACATAGGTGTCTGAAAAAAGTCTAGGGCCCTGAAAGGGATGTCCTTAACCCTAGAAATCAGTTCGCAGAACGGGGAGGATGGGTGGGGCGGTAAGGAATCTGTCGCTAACTACTGTCTCTTACAGATATATCGTTACACAAGTTAGTAACTTGTGCATCTGAAAGAGACACGTTAGTGACAGATTCCTTACCTTAGAATAGATACCCCAGCAATACCAACCCCGGTGGTGGGTCTGCGAACAGATTCAGACAAGGAAGTCCCGGAGGACAGAACGGCCAAAGAAGCCGTCCCTCCGGACCTGGCTGTCAAGGCAGTAATGCTTGGTAAACGTGTGCAGCGAGGCCCACGTAGCTGCCTGACATATATCCTGCAGCGGAACACCGCGGCCTAAGGCCGTGGTAGCAGCCATTGCCCTGGTGGAATGGGCACGCAGCCCAACAGGAGGCGCCTTCTTAGCCAAAGAATAGCAGGCTTTGATTCACAAGATGACCCAGCGGGAGATGGTCCTTTTGTGTACCGCCCGACCTTTTTTGGCGCCCACGTAGCCAACAAAGAGCTGGTCATCCACCCGGAACTGTTGTGTGCGGTCGATGTAAAAGGCAAGCGCACGTTTTGGGTCCAGACGGTGGAGCCTCTCTGGAAGGATGCGGAGGCGGAAAGAAGGTGGGCAAAGTGATGGTCTGCCCAATGTGGAAGGCAGTAACCACCTTTGGCAAGAAGGACGGACGTGTCCTAAGAACAACCTTGTCTGGATGGACAGACAGAAAGGGGGGTTTGCATGAAAGAGCCTGGAGCTCACTCACCCGCCGAGCGGAGGTGATGGCCACCAGAAAGGCTGTCTTCAGAGTAAGAAGACGAAGAGAACAGTTATGCAGAGGCTCTAAGGGAGCGCACATTAAAAAAGTAAGAACCAAGTTTAAGTCCCACTGAGGCATTATAAACGGAACAGGAGGAAAGAGGTGTGTAATGCCTTTAAGAAACCTGCTAACAACAGGGGACTTAAAAAGAGAGGGCTGATCAGGAAGCCTGAGAAAGGCCGAGATTGCACAAAAATAGCCCTTGATGGTACCCAGGGCAGAACCCTGTTGGGCCAGAGAAAGAAGGAACAAAAGAACCTCAGAAAGAGGGGCAGAGAGGGGATTCACAGCCTTTGCTGTGCACCATGCCACAAACTTGTTCCACCTGCAGGCGTATACCACCTTAGTGGAGGGACGCCTGGCTGCCAGAATCACATCACAAACTTCGGGAGGCAAGTCGAAAGGAATCAACTGCCGCCGCTCAATCTCCACGCAAGCAGGTGTAGACTGGACAGGTTCGGGTGGAGGACCGTCCCCTGCGACAGAAGATCCTCCCGAAGAGGCAGTCGGATCGGGGGATCGACGCTCATACTGAGTAGCTCGGGATACCAAACTCTTGGAGCCCAGTCTGGAGCCACAAGGATGACTTGGGCCCGGTCGCGCCGAATCTTCTTCAACACTCTGGGTAGAAGTGGTATAGGCGGAAAGGCGTACAACAGACCGCAACTCCACTCGCGACGAAAAGCGTCGCCGAGCGAGTGCCGCCTTGGAAATTCCAACGCGCAGATCTGCTGACATTGCGCGTTCTCTTCGGTGGCGAACAGATCTAACCAAGGCTCTCCCCACTGCTGAAAGAGACCTTGCGCCACCTCCGAGTGAAGACGCCATTCGTGATCCATCATGCACCTGCGGCTGAGTTCGTCCGCCCTGGCGTTCAGGGAACCTGCCAGGTGTTGAACCATCAGGAAAATGCCCTGATGTTCCAGCCATGTCCAGAGGCGCAGAGCCTCCTGACATAGGGTCCACGACCCCACCCCGCCCTGTTTGTTGCAGTACCACATGGCGGTGGTGTTGTCTGTGAACACCTGCACTACCTTCCCCTTGACAGAGGGAAGGAATGCCTTGAGTGCAAGTCGGATCGCCCGGAGCTCCAGGAGGTTGATATGGAGCCGGGACTCCGCCGGAGACCAGAGGCCTCTGATCTCCGCCTCTCCCATGTGACCGCCCCATCCCAGAAGGGACGCGTCCGTCACGACTGTGTGCTCTGGCTGGGGAAGGGAGAGGGATCTGCCCCTGACCCATTGCCGGTTCGAGAGCCACCACTGCAACTGTTTTGCAGTCCCTCCGAGATCTGGACGTGATCGGACAGGTTGCCCTGGTGCTGCGCCCACTGGAACTTCAGGTCCCACTGCAGAGCCCGCATATGCCATCTGGCATGATCGACCAGCAGGATGCAGGAGGCCATGAGGCCCAGCAGCCTCAGGGTCATCCGTACCGAAACCCAGGATAGAGGCTGAAAGATCGGAATCATAGCCTGAATATCCCGGACTCGCCGTTCGGGAGGATAGGCCCGAAACTGCGTCGTGTCCAGAACTGCTCCGATGAAAAGGAGCTGTGGAGAAGGAATCAGGTGCGACTTCGGCACATTGATGGAGAACCCCAGCGAGTGCAGGAGTTTGGCCGTAGTCTGGAGGTGGGAGACGACTCCCTGGGACGAGCCCGCCTTCAGCAGCCAGTCGTCGAGGTAGGGGAAGACTGGAACCCCTGCCCGGCGCAGATGAGCTGCGACCACCGCCATCACTTTCGTGAACACCCGAGGGGCACTTGTGAGGCCAAAGGGGAGCACTGTGAATTGAAAATGCTCGAGGCCCACCATGAACCGCAGGTAACGCCGGTGGGCCGGCAGGACGTGGATGTGGAAATAAGCGTCCTGCAAGTCCAACGCTACCATCCAGTCTCCAGGGTCGAGGGCAGTCAAGACCTGAGCTAAGGTGAGCATCTTGAACTTCTCCTTCCGGAGGAAGCGATTGACGTTCTGGAGGTCCAAGATAGGACGCATGTCCTCCTTGTCCTTTTTGGGCACCAGAAAGTAGTGGGAGTAGCAACCACGTCCTACTTCTGGGGTCGGAACGCGCTCGATGGCCCTCTTGGCCAAGAGGGCCGCAACTTCCTTCTGAAGAAGCACCAAGTGATCCCCTGACATGTGGTGGAATTGAGGTGGCATGGCTGGGGGGATGGTCTCGAAGGGGAGGGAGTAGCCCCTTCGGACAATGTCCAAGACCCACTTGTCCGAGGTGATGGCACGCCAGTGGTGAAGGTGATGGCGGACCCTGCCCCCTACTGGCGTGCTGTGCACCTGAAAGGAAGGACTAGGAGGGCTTGGAGGCCGCGGACGGGACGGGGTTGGTGGCCTGACCCGCACGCTGGTTGCCTGACCTGCCACAGCGGGAGCCACGTCCTCGGCCACGCGAAGACGCTCGCTGCGCGAGCCGGTGGCTGGGCAGCGGACGTGACTGGGCGCCCCTTCCATGGCCACGAAAGGGGCGAAAAGCAGACGGTAGCGGAGGGCGTACTGCAGAAAGGCCCAGGGACTTGGCCGTAGCCCTCGAGTCCTTAAAGCGCTCCAGCGCATGGTCTGCTTTGTTTCCAAAAAGACCGACCCCATCAAAAGGCATGTCCATAAGGGTGTTTTGGACATCACCCGAGAAACCAGTGGTTCTCAGCCAGGCGTGACGGCGCAGCGCCACTGTCGTCGCAAGCGATCTGCCTAGCGAGTCGGCGGTATCAAGGCCACATCTGATGGTGTATTTAGCCGCATCTCTTCCGTCCGCAATGGCGCGGGATAGCAGTGTCTGGACCTCCTCAGGACACTGGGGCAGAACCTGCGCCACCGAATCCCACAGAGAGTGGGAATATCGGCCCAAAAGGCAAGCGGTGTTGACAGACCGCAAGCCAGCACTGGAGGAAGAAAAGACCTTCTTCCCAAATTGATTCAGGCGTTTGGATTCCCTATCCGGAGGAGCGGTAGGGAAGGCGGTTTGGGAAGCAGAGGCTTGGACAACCAAGCTCTCAGGAGTGGGGTGTTGGGAGAGGAACAGGGGGTCGCCCGGAGCGGGGCAATGGCTTCGGGCCACGTTCCTATCCACAGGAGCCCCTGTGGCGGGCTTGGACCAGGTGCCCAAAAGAACGTCGGAAAGCGCGTCATTAAACGGCAGCAGTGGCTCCGAGGAGGTAGCCGCCGGCTGAAGCACTTCCGTCAGGAGGTTAGTCCTGACAGCCACTGTAGGCAATTGGAGGTGTAAGGCCCCAGCTGCTCTACGCAACACCGTTGCAAAATTTGCTCCCTCCTCCGTTGCCACGGAAGGAGGAGACAGCATGCCAGAGTCAGGGGAGGTGTCCAGACCACTGGCATCCCCAAGTTCCTCAGCCCAGTCCTGATCGAACTCACACTGTTGTGTGAGAGGGTCATCCGACCCCTCCCAGTTCTCTTCGTCCTCCTGTGGTTCAAAATAAGGAGGAGGGACATGCGGGACCCAAGGTCTCATCGGCGTCGGAGCCGGCGTCGAGCGACGCCGGTCCGGCGCCGTGTCCGGATCCGGAGAGAACCGGGGGACGACGCCGTCCGGAGCCCCAGGCGGCGTCGGAAACGGCACCGGAGACATCGGCGCCGGTGGAGGTGTTGTTAGGTCAACCGGCGTCAAACGGGGTTGTGGCAGCACCGGAGCCGGGGTCGAGGCCGGGGCCGGGACCGAGGCTGGTGTGACAGGCAGCGCCAGGACCGGAGTCGCCGGCGGCGCCGGGGAAACCCCATCAGGGCCCACGGGGCCCGAAGGCGCACCGGGGGACCTTGAGGCCCGAAGAGGCGGGCCATGGCCGACAGGAACTCCTGTATCTCGGCCGGAGTCGCCCCCGAACCCGGGAAGGACGGGTAATGCGGGGGCGGCTCCACAGGCACTCCCGGAGCCGCGGGGACGGTGCCGACAGGACCCTCAGCCGAGTCGCGAGACCGGCGAGGCGAAGTCGTGGAGCGATGACGCTTCTTAGACTTCTTATGCTTCGACTTACCGGAGGAGTGCGAAGACTTGGACCCCGACGACCGATGAGGACTCCGCGACCGGCCCCTCGACCTCTCACGTGACCGGGGCTTGGTGCGGCGCGGAGCCGACTGCCGGACCTCGAGGAGCTTTCGAGACCGCTCTCGCAAAGCCTTCGGATGCAAGGCCCGACAGTCGGGGCACGACTTGGGGTCGTGGTCGCGCCCGAGGCAGTAGAGACAATCCTGATGCGGGTCCGTGATCGACATCATTCGACCACAGGCGTCGCATGGCTTGAAGCCGGGCATCCCTACCGACACCTTGGAGTCGAGCGACTCGAGAAAACAGTGAAAAATCACCAAAAACGTAGTCAAAAAATGACTAGGGCACTGCTCTTCCCGGATCTGCGCTTACTGGCGCGGAAAAAGAAGAACCGACGTCAGCGCGCAGGGGCGGCGTCTAAGTACTGCCCGCGACGTCATCCCGGCGCCGACGACGGACGCGGAGCCGCACGACGCCGCCTCCCGACGCGCAAGGGTACTGCTACGCAAAACTTTCCGGATCCAGCCTGACGCCTGGGGATATTCTAAGGTAAGGAATCTGTCACTAACGTGTCTCTTTCAGATATAGCTAATTAAAAGACTCTGGATTGTCAAGCTAAAAGCATTTCTCACCTAGACCATGAAGATTGTGAAACTGTAGAACTACATAAGGAGTAAGCGACTAACGCAAACCTTTGTTCTTTCCGGAAGGCTCTTTAAAATCATGGCAGCTCGTCACTTTCTCGACTGATACATCGAATTGAGACATATTTCCATTATCAGAATTTGGGAAATCTATCTCATTAGGAAGTGTGTATGGCCTCAAAGGTTTTAAAAGTCTGATGGAGCCCCAAGGTACGGGGTTTAGGGTTGAAGCAAAGATAAGCATGCCTCCTTTGTCTGACTGATTTCGACAGAAACTCATATGATGCAGTTGGTTGACAAGGTAACATTGATTGTTGACCATGCAGAGAAAAGTATCTTCTAAAACACTGCCTTATTATGCAAGAAAGAGTGCTCACTCCTCAAGCCTACTCAGTGACATCCCAGGGTCCAGATACATTGGCTTCTTAGGCATGCAGAATAGTGATAAGAAATGTCTCTCATGCATCGCAGTTATTCTTTTTGGAATTTCCATTGTTTCATTTAAGCTTCTGCTTGTTGCCCTAAAGCCAACATTGTAGCTTATGTGGAGGCTCTCTTCACACATGGTTTTGGACGTCTTGTTTAAATCTGCACCTGCCTGCTGATGAAAGTGTTCCTTTAGCAGTCCATCATTTAGTTAGGGGTAGAAGAAAATTTCTGAAGGTAAGTTAACTTGTTCGTCTGATAGAAACTTCTAGCTGAAGATTCCCTATCTTAGAATGTATACCAAAGCATTACCTCCCTAGAGGAGGGTCTGGGAACTGGCTCAGACCAAAACGTCCTGGAGGACCGAACGGGCAAAGTGTACGTCACAACGGACCTAACTGTTAAGGAAGTAGTGTTTTGTAAATGTGTTTAAGGATGCCCACGTCACAGCATGACAGATGTCCAGGACGGGGACTCTGCAAGCGAACGTAGTGGTTTCAGCTTTGGCTCTGGAGGAATGAGCTCGCAAGCATTCAGGGGCTGCTTTTTGGCCAATGCATAGCAAATCTTAATGCAGAGCACAATCCATCTGGAGATGGTCAATTTCTGCACTGCTTTCCCCTTATTCGCTCCAGTGAACCCTGCAAAGAGCTGTTCGCCCACCCAGTGATCTTTGGTGCGATTGTTGTAGACCGACAATATTGTTTTTGGGTCCAGGTGATGGAGTCTCTCCTCCTCCTTGGAGGGGTGAGGCAGAGCGAAGGTTGGTAGCGTGATGCTTTGGCGATGCAGGATGGTGTCATAACAGAAAAGAGGTAAGGAGAAGCAGTTTGTCTTGGAAGAAGCTGATGTACAGAGATTAAACAGAAAGCACTTGCAGCTCGCTGACCCTCCTGGCCAAATTGTTGGCCACCAAGAAGACTGTCTTGATCGTCAGAAGTCCTTGAGAGCAGCTATGCATGGGTTCAAAGGGTGAACACACTAAGTAGGTTAAAATAAAATTAAGGTCCCATTGGGGCATAACGAAAGGTTGGAAGGAAACATATGTTAAAGACCTTTCAGAAAACTGGTGACTTGAACAGGGAGGCTGATCAACTTGTTTTTCAGTGCACCAAGCTACAAACTTGTCCCAACAGCAGGCGTACACAGTTTTTGATGATGGACGTGTGGCTGCCAAGAAGAACTCACGCACTTCGGAAGGGATATAATAGACTTTTGACTGCCGCAGCTCAATCTCCATGCATGAAGGCAGAGTGTGCAGGACCCTGCCCTGTTGCTGCGACAGGAGATCCTTCCAAAGGGGCAGCCTGATCAGAGGACCGATGCTCGTGTTTGTGATACCATAATCTCCAAGCCCAATCCGGAGCCACAAGGATGACTTAGGCCTGGTCTGTCCTGAACTTCTTCAGAATTCAGGGCAGGAGTGGTATCAGCAGAAAGCCGTACAGGAGTCCTAAGCCCCACTCGAGAGAAAATGTGTCTTCGAACGAGCTCCGAGTTGGAATCTCCAACAAGCAGAAGTGCTGACATTGCACATTCTCAGTGGTGAACAGATCTAACCAAGATTTTCCCCAGTCACAGAAAATACCTTGCACCACCTCCGATGAAGATGCGATTCGTGATCCACATGGCACCAATGGATGATTTAATCCGCCCGAAATTCGGAGATCCCGCGAGGAGGTGTATGACCAGGAAAATGTCCTGAGATTCCAGCCATGTCCAGAGGTGCAGGGCCTCCTGGCACAGGGTCCATGACCTCACCCGCCCTGTTTGTTGCAGTACCACATGACTGTAGTGATGTTCGTGAACACCAGGACCAGCCTTCCTTTGATGGATGGAAGGCAGACTTTCGATGCCAAGCGAATCGCCCTCAACTCCAACAAACTATTAGGAGCTGGGACTCTGTCGGAGCCCAGTCTCTCTGATATCCACCTCTCACAGATGCCGCCCCAACCCAGGAGTGACGCATCTGTCACCATTGTGAGTGCTGGGTGGGGAAAAGAGAGGTTCTGGAGGTGGACAACAACTGCCTGGGGCAAGTCTGCCTTCAACAGCCAGTTGTCGAGGCAGAAGAATGGGACCCCCTGACCTCTAGAGATGGGCTGCAACCACCACCATCACTTTCGTGAACACCCAAAGACAAAGGCCAAGGAGGAGCAAAGCAAACTGAAAATGCTTGTGGCTCACCGTGAACCACAGGTAATGTTTGTGGGCCGCCAGGACGGAGATGTGGAAATATGCGTCCTGCACGTCCAGAGCTACCATCCAGTCTCCAGGATCCAGGGCAGACAGGAACTGAGCCAAACATCTTTAATTCCTCCTTTTTCCGGAAGTGGCTTAGAGGTTGCAGCTCTAGTATAGGGCAGAGGCCTCTATCCTTCTTCTGCACCAGGAAAAAGCGGGACTAGCAACCACAACCTACTTCTGATGCCTGCACTCTCTTGAGGGCCAAAAGCGCATGCACTTCCTGACACAGCATAGAGAGAGATGGTCCTCCGTCAGCTAATCTGAGGAAGCGTGGTTTCAATGAATGGAAGGGCGTAACACCACTGAACAATTTGGAGCACCCATTTGTCCAAAGTTAAGGCTTGCCAGTGTAGCATGTGGTGCCTGATCCTGCCGCCAACCAGTTGCCCGTGAAGGTGCAAGGGCCCATTAAAGGGGTTTGGAGCCTGCAGCAGCCGAGGTGTGGGGGTGGGGGGTGGGGAGGGAACAGACTGGGGCAGATTTCTGGCATTGGGTCCCATGAGGCTTGTGGGAGCTGCATCCTCGCCCAAGAAATGACTGGGGAGTCTGCTGGCCATTGTGGCTGGGTAGAAATGGACGCGTTTGGTAGCCCCAACCATAGCTAAAGAACGACCTAAAGGTAGAGTGTGGCTAGTATGTGACCATGGTGAGTCACACAGAGTGGTAGCCCTACTATCCTTGAAGTGCCCAAGAGCTAAATTGGCTTTGTCGCTGAATAGATGTGTCATCGAAGGGCATGTCCATAAGGGATGTCTAAACATCCCCCAAGCAGCCAGTCGACCTCAGGTAGGCGTAGTGACGTAGCGCCACCCATGAAGCCATCGCCCTAACCAGTGAGTCTGTTGTGTGAAGTCTGCAGTGTATCATGAACTTTGCTGCATCCCTGCCATCAGCAATAGCCTTGCTCAGGATGGCTCGGGCCTCCTTCAAGACCATGGGCAGCCCTTGCGCAACCAAGTCCCATACTGCGTGGGTATACCGGGCCCAAGAGGCACGCTGTGTTCAATGACTGCACTGCAAGGCTGATGGAAGAGAAAATCCTCTTAACAAAGGTATCCAGCCTCTTGGATTCCCTACCCAGTGTTATGGCAGGAAACGCACCAGGATTAACTTTGGACATTGAGGCCTGCACCACCAAGCTCTCGGAAGTGGGGTGCTGGGTGAGGAAAGCTGGATCCCCATGAGCTGGGCGGTGGCGGCGAGCAACATCAGTAAGGGCTTTACTGAAGGGGACGCGGGGTTCCGTGTGGGATACTCAGGGTTGAAGCACTTCCACTAAGACATTGATCTTGACCTTCACCAACGGGCAGCGTAAGGTCAAGGACCTCAGCCACTCTCCACACCAGCATGGCAAAGGAAACTGCTTTCTCTGTAGTCACACTAGGAGGAGAGATCAGGCCAGTGTAAGGTTGAGGACCTCAGCCATTCTCCACACTACTATGGCAAAGGAAGCAGCTTTCTCCGTAGCCACAGTAGGAGGAGACCAGGCCTATGTCTGGCAAGGTGTCTATCAGCCACTCCTCATACCAGTTATCCTCAGACAAGTGTTCCCTCGGGGGTCAGGATAACCATAAAGATCCTCAGATCCACCCCAGACATATTCCTCACAGGGCCTGTCATAAAAAGGAGGCACTGTCTCATGACCCAGAAGGTCTTGGTCCAGTCGATGCCGATGTCAGACCACGCCAGTCTAGCTTCGTATCGGAGTCGGGAATAACTAATGGGGGCAGCTGCGGCACCGGGAACGGAGCCACTGGATCGCACTCCAGTGAAGGTTGTGGATTCACTATCGAAGTTGGTCCAGATCCAAAGGGCCCGACTGGCACCAAGGGCAAACCCCCCTGCAGAAACCCAGTCGGGGCACCTTCTGAACCCATGGGGCCTTGAGGCACTCCAGAGGGGTTGGCACACTCAAAGAGGAGGTGCATGGCCTGATAATATTTCTTTAATTGGGTGGGGGTCGCTCTGGGAAATTCAGGGAGCCTTGGAGTGGACCCAGGCTCAGGCTCCATGGGGGAAGTGTGAGAGCAGGCCTAGACTTGTGTTGTCGTTCCTGTACCTCGTCCGATGATTTGGACCGGCGCAGTGAAGTCAAAGAACACTTCAACTTCTTGTTCTTCTTGTGCAACTTACCCAACGAAGATTTGGATCTCAACGAAGATCAGCCGGAACGACTCAGAGAGCAGGCCTGGGACCTTCAACACGACCGGGACCTGGAGTGGCGCTGCAGTGTTCAGTGACCAGGAGCATCAACGTTCATTCCTGGACCGCTCTGGGATTCATCGCATGGCAGACAGTGCAAGCCTTGAAGTCGTGGTCCAGCTTCAGGCACCATAAACAAAACAAGTGGGGGTCTGTCACAGACATCTGACTTTTTTTCGGCTCCACAGTGTTTAAAACCCACAGGTTTCTTAGGGGACCTCCCTAAGGCACACTTGGAGCAAAAGCTCAAAAAGGGTTGATAAAAAGTTGAAAAAAATCAGTCCGGAAGTGATCTGGATCCGCGCTGATGATGTGGTAAGAAAGCAACTGATGTTGGTGTGCTGGGGTGGTGCCTATATAGACACTGCGAGTGCCACTTCTGGCGCGGACAATGTCTAGGATGAGGAGCCAATCCACACCACCGTCCGGCACACAGAGGTACTGCTTAAGTTTTCCAGATCTAGTTTGACACCTGAGGTATATTCTAAGGTAAGGAATCTGCAGCTAGAAGTCTCCATCGGATAATGCTGCCAACACTACAAAGCAGTAGGAAAAGACTTGCAGGACCAACTTTAATGCAAAGGGTAATATGCTTTATGTAATCTCCTGTACTCAATGATTGCCAGGCGAAATTTGTACATCCTATGTCTATAGCACAGATAGACTATAGGCTAAAATCCTACTTTGGTGCCAGCAGTATATTCCCTTATTCATTTGTTCTCCTAACTTTTTTGACCATTCTCCTGTGCAAGGTGAGCCAAGTGAAAACATCTTAAATGTTCTGGGTGGGCTGCTGCGCAAGGAGTTTCAAAACTTTCAGTACACTTTCTAGCACCCATTTCTCTTTTGCTATACTTTTGACAAGTTGAAAGATGGTTCCATCTCCTCCATCCCACAGGGGAAAGGAGAAATGACAGAGTGAGGAAGTAATTGTTTAGTGGTTCGGGGCCTCAGCTATCCTGGAGGATGTTAGTTTTCTCTATCCTCATTGGAGGGCTGTTTGTTGTTGTTGCAGATGTCAATAGGGAGAAAGAACAAGTTACTTTCCTTCGGTTACAATGCATCTGTAAGAGACATAGGTTAGTTGTAGATTCCTTACCTTAGAATTGCCCCCAGGCGTCAGACTGAGTCCGGAGAATTTTTTCTTAGCAGTACCCCTGCGCGTCGGTTGGTGGCGTCGGTCGACTCTGCATCTGTCGTCGGTGTCGTGGTCGCCGGGATGACATTGCGGTGCCTACTTAGCTGATGTCAGTTCTGACACAACTTTCCATGCTAGAAGCGCAGAGCCATGAAAGACACTAACCACTGGTGCGCCACAACTAGGGCCCTGTAAGGGAGTCCCTATCCCTAGAAGTCAGTTCGCAGAGCGAGAAGGATGGGTGGGGCGGTCAGGAATCTACAACTAACCAATGTCTTTTACAGATACATCATTACCGAAGGTAAGTAACTTGTTCATCTGAAAGACAGTTAGTTGTACATTCCTTACCTTAGAATAGATACCCCAGCAATACCATCCCCGGTGGTGGGTCTGCGAACTAAGTTCACACCAGAAAGTCCTGGAGGACCGAACGGGCAAAATAGCCGTCCCTCTGGACTTGGCTGTCCAGGCAGTAATGTCTGGTGAACGTGCCCACCTGTCCACCGGGCAGATGTCAAGAAGTGGAACTGCACGTGCCAATGCAGTGGTTGCTGCTGTAGCCCTAGTGAAATGAGCACGCGGCCCAATTGGAGGTTCCTTTTTCGCTAAAGCGCAACAGACTTTAATACAAAGGACAACCCATCGAGAGGTGGTACGCTTTTGAACAGCCTGGCCTTTCTTGGCACCTACATAGCCAACGAAGAGTTGATCATCCACCCGGAAATCTTTTGTGCAGTCAAGGTAGAAGGACAGCGCACGTTTAGAGTCCAGCCGGTGGAGTCTCTCCTTCTCCTTGGAAGGGTGCAGAGGTGGGAAAAAGGTGGGCAAGGTGATAGATTGTCCTACATGAAATGGTGTAACCACTTTAGGTAGGAACAAAAACCTTGTTCTAAGCACCACTTTGTCCGGATAAACAGAGAAGAAAGGGGGCTTGAATGATAGAGCCTGAAGCTCACTCACCCTGCGAGCAGAGGTGATGGCAACAAGGAAGGCAGTTTTCAGAGTGAGGAGCCTGAGAGTACAGTTGTGGAGGGGCTCAAAGGGAGCGCACATAAGATAGGTTAGAACAAGATTCAAGTCCCACTGGGGCATTATGATAGGAGATAGAGGAAAGAGAGGAGTAATGCCCCTAAAGAATCTATCTACAATAGGGGACTTGAATAAAGAGGGCTGATCTGGTAGCCGAAGGAAAGCAGATATAGCTGCAAGATAGCCTTTAAGAGTGCCCAGAGCAGAGCCCTGCTGGGCCAAAGAAAGTATATACAAGAGAGCCTCTGAAAGAGGGGCAGAAAGGGGATCCACAGCCTTTGCAGTGCACCATGCCACAAACTTGCTCCATCTACAGGCGTATACCGTTTTAGTGGAGGGATGCCTGGCTACCAAGATGACATTACAGACTTCGGGTGGAAGGTCAAAAGCTGTCAACTGTCGCCGCTCAATCTCCATGCAAGGAGGTGGTGGCTGGACAGGTTCGGGTGAAGAACCGTCCTCTGTTGCTGCGACAGACGATCCTCCCGAAGGGGCAGTCTGATTGGAGGATCGATGGCCATGCTCAGGAGCTCGGGGTACCAGGCTCTTCGTGCCCAGTCCGGAGCCACAAGAATAACTTGGGCCCGGTCGCGCTTGATCTTCTTCAGCACTCTGGGCACAAGTGGTACAGGCGGAAAGGCATACAGGAAGCCGCAACTCCACTCGCGACAAAAAATGTCGCTGAGCGAGTGCTGCCTTGGAAACTCCAACGTTCAGAACTGCTAACATTGCGCGTTCTCTTTGGTGGCAAACAGATCTATATAAACACAAAAAGACCTGACTCATTCAGAACAGTTAACCGTATTTATGAGATTCACTGCCGCCAGCCTGTTAGTCCCACTGTTCAATTTCAACATAAAACGTCAATGTACCACATTCTATACAAGCTTTAAGAGGAAAGTTTATACCCACAAAGAATTGTGACCTCATGTGAAAAATAATTGTGAGAAAGGTCAGAAAGTACCTCACGTTAGTATCTTCAAGGGGGGCTGCTGGTAGGTACTCGCCAGTTTGCCCACATTATCATCATCATCGGTAACTTTCTTGACCGGAGAAAGAAAGTGTGTAAAATCAAATTCCTCAGAGGTGAGAAATCAAAGAAAGAAAATCAGTGAAGATGTATACAGGTGCACTATCAGTGCAAATGTCACTCAGTGCCCAACTGGTCCCCGTGAAAAAGAAATGCGATCCTCAAAGTTAAAATGGGGTATGATATGTCCGAGCTCTCATTCAAGCACTGACGTTTTTTGTTGAAATTGAACAGTGGGACTAACAGGCTGGCGGCAGTGAATCTGACCTGTGAGGGAAGTTTTATGATTGAAAACACCCCCTTAGTCTCATAAATACGGTTAACTGTTCTGAATGAGTCGGGTATTTTTGTGTTTATATACTGCTGAGTGGGGGTCGACCTGACTACTTACCCCCCTGGTGCTCCTTTTTGTGATTGTGGCAAACGGATCTAACCAAGGCTCTCCCCACCGCTGAAAGAAACCTTGCACCACCTCAGAGTGAAGACGCCATTCGTGATCTACCAGGCACCGACGGCTGAGTTCGCCCGCCCTGGCGTTCAGAGAACCTGCCAGGTGTTGAACCACCAGGGTCATGCCCTGATGTTCCAGCCATGTCCAGAGGCGAAGAGCCTCTTGACATGGGGTCCACGACCACACCCGCTGTTTGTTGCAGTAACACATGGCAGTGGTGTTGTCTGTGAACACCTGCACCACTTTAACTTAGAGAGAGGGAAGGAATGCTCTCAGTGACAGGCGGATTGCCCATAGCTCCAACAGGTTGATATGGAGCCCGGACTCTGCCGGAGACCAGACGCCTCTGATCTCCGCCTCTCCCAGATGGCTGCCCCATCCCAGGAGTGACGCATCTGTCACCACTGTTAGGTCTGGTTAGGGAAGGGAGAGGGATCTGCCTCTGACCCAAGCTGAGTTCGTTAACCACCACTGCAGTTGTTGTGCAGTTCCAGCCGAGATCTGGATGTAGTCGGAAAGATTCCCCTGATGCTGCACCCACTGGGACTTCAGGTCCCACTACAGAGCCCACATATGCCATCTGGCATAATCCACCAGCAGGATGCAGGAGGCCATGAGGCCCAGGAGGGGAAAGGGTGGACTGGCCTGCCCGCTGGGTCCCAGACGCGCAAGGTCGCTGGGTCCCTCGGCCACGCAGAGTTTGGGCACCTTGTGTGAATCGGTGGCTAGGCTGGGCTGGACGTGGCTGGGCGCCCCTTCCGTAGCCACAAAAGAGGCGAAAAGCAGACTGGAGTGGTCAGAAAGGCACAGTGAGGTCCAAAGACCTGGCCGTAGCCCGAGAATCTTTAAAGCGCTCCAGCGCCGAGTCTGCTTTGTCACCAAAAAGACGACGGCCATCAAAGAGCATGTCCAGCAAAGTTAACTGGACATCCCCGAAAAGCCAGATGTCCTCAACCAGGCGTGGCGATCGTTCTGCCCTGTGAGTCGGTGGTATCCAGTCCACATCTGTGAGAAAGTGCCCTCTTTCTGCATGGTTGCCCCCACTTTTTGCTGAATTGCTGATGTGCTTTGACAGTGTGCCCTGGGCTCCTGCTAGTCAGGTACCCAGGGCCTATGTTCTTTCCCTAAAACTGCATTGAAGCGTAAACCCAATTGGCATCTCTGGCCAGCCCCTGGTAAATGGTACCACAGGTACCCAGGGCACTGTGACCAGAGAAGGCCTCTAAGGGCTGCAGCACTTATTGTGCCACCCTTAGAGGTCGTGTACGTACGTGTACACACACACACACGCACACCCCCCCTCTCCCCCCACCCCCTCCCTTGCAGGCTGCATGTTTTGGTGCAGGACAAAGTGAAGAGTCGACATGGCACACATCTCTGTGTGCCATGCCTACAACCCACTGTCCTGGCATATATCAGTCACCCCTCTAGCTGGGTGCACTATACCAGTGGTGAGGGTACAGGCGCATGAGCCCTGTACCCCTACAGTATTAAAGTCCATTCTTAGACATTGTAAGTGCAGTGCTGCCATTAAGAGTATATGGTGCTGGGAGTTTGTCATTACGAACTCCACAGCACCATAATGGCTACACTGAAAACTGAGAAGTTTGGTATCAAACTTCTCAGCACATTAAACCCACACTGATGCCTGTGTGGGATTTAATGAAAAATGCACACAAAGGGCATCTTAGAGATGCCCCCTGAAAACTTACCCACCACTAGTGTCCAGGCTGAGTGGCTGCTTTCAGCTGCCACCACCAGACATGTTTCTGGACCCCTGGGTCGAGAGCCTGCTGCTCTCTGGGGCCTGAAACAATGCACATCCTGGGACGAGGTGCCAAGCCTCCTCCTCCAGAATGGGCAGGGTTCACGAAGGGGAAGCTTCAAAGGCTTGCTGCCTTTGTGAGCTTCCCCAGGCCACTTGTTGCTTTCAGCAACTGGTCCCCACTCGTTCTGACCCCCACTTTGGGCGGGAGAACCGGCGGGAAAACCAAGTGAGGAAGAGAGGTGTGCCCACCTCTGCCAACTCCACCCCTCAGGTGGGGGAGGTGAGGTGAAGCACAACTCCCAGTCCCCGCCATCTTGCAGATGGGGGGACTCAGCCAACCAGGGACAGGCTCATGCCGCCCTCCCACTGGAGGGTGGCATAATAGGGGGTGTACCCACCCCAGGGAAGGGACCCATTGGTCCCTACCTTTGACCTACCTGTAACGCCCCTAAATCTAGTATTCAGGGGCACCCCTGAACCTTGCTTCCTCAGACAAGAAGAAACTACAAGAAGAAGAAGAAGGACCGCCGTGCAGCAGCTAACAAGAGGAAGACACCCACTGACTTGGCTCCAGCCCTACCGGCCTGTCTCCCCCTCGAACCTGCTCCTGTGAAATCCCGGTGTGTCCTGCAGCCAGTAACCTTGAAAACCCCGGAGGACCTGCCTGCCTTCAAGAACAAAGACTTTGTCTCCTGTGAACACCTGATTTGTTCATCTGCAACCTCTGGCTCCGGCCGGACACCGCGGATCCGCCCCACTCTGCACCCGCCATCCACGGCCCGAGCTCGAGTGGGCAAACACCACGAGGAGGTTCCCCCGGCGATCCTGACCCGAGATCCGGCGACCCCTGACCTGCCTCAAGCCTCCAGCCGACGCCTGCAGCCTAAATCCAGAAGGTCCCCCCAACCGCGACCAGGAGCTGGTAAGAAGATCCGACCCCAAAAGGCACCCCTGCACCCGACGCCCCACGGCCTTGGGTGCCCAAACCGACGGTGCCTAACCAACCCCTAACTTGCCAACTTACCTCTCGAAGTGGTGGTCACACCCAGAAGACCTTCGTCCCCAAGCCTGCAGTGCCTTTGCAAACCAGAGGTTCCTCATTGAAAACAACAGGGCGCCCGACATCGAAACAGCACCCTGCACCCGGCCGCCCTAGTGCCGCTGAGGGTGCACCTTTGGTGCTACTTTGTTTCCCCATTTGCCCTGAGCTAAAGTCCAGGAGCTTTGCTCCCACAACCAAGTGGCCTGCTTGCCAGCAGCCACCAACTGGAGGCCCCCTATCCCCCATTGGATAACACTGGGCCTCAGCACTCTGCACCCGGCCGCCCTAGTGCCGCTGAGGGTGTAACTAGAGTGCATCCTTGACCCTGGGGGACCCCTGAGTCTACCCCCAGAACCTCAATTCCCCCTACCAAATACTTACCTCAAAACCGATGACACTATTTTCCTCCATAGGATAACATTGATTGTTTTTCTGTGAAAAGTTTCTAAGTGTGGAGTTTGAGAAACTAAAGAAATGCTTTAAAATTGCATAATCTAACAAAAACGTTTTTACTTACCTGTTTTCAGGAAATGTCCCAGAGTAGTATCTAAGTATACTACTCTGTGTAAGCCTAGTAATCAAAAGTTACTTACCTGCTATTTTACTAAAAAGCCTATTCAAGTCTATGTACTGCATTTACTAAGTATTGCATTTCTCTGCATCCATACTGTAAATCAAACCAAAGTGCATATACAATTATCATTCAAACTGTATTTCAATTGCATTACTACTGTAAAGTATTTATTGCTTACCTGTGCCAGGCTTGCTTGGTTCTAGAAAATAAAATAACTAAAAGAATATTTTTATACAAAAACAATTGGTCTGAAGTTCAGTCTTTGAGTGTGTGAATTAATTTGCTGACTGTGTACAACAAATGCTTAACACTGTCCTCTGATACTGCCTTACTGCTCGACCACACTACCACAAATAGAGAGTGAGGTGCTATGTAACTTTACCTCTGCCTACCTTTGGGGATCCACTGGACTCTGTGCACACTATACCTCACTTTGGTATAGTATATACAGAGCCAGCTTCCTACAACATCTGATTGTGAATTTGGCTGCATCTCTCCCATCCCCCACTGCCTGGGAGAGAACAGCCCGGGCCTCCTCCGGGCACGGAGGCAGCACTTGAGCAACCGTATCCCAGATGGTGTGGGAGTATCTGCCCAAGAGGCACGCGGTATTCACGGACCGCAGTGCCAAGCTGGAGGAAGAGAACATGCGCTCCCAAGGTGATCCAGCTTCTTGGATTCCATATCTGGAGGAGCAGAAGGGAATGCGCCCTTTGAAGAAAAGGCTTGGACCACCAAGCTCTCGGGGGAAGGGTGTTGGGTGAGGAAAACTGGGTCGCCGGGCTATGGCGGCAGGCAATCGTCCTTTCCACAGGAGCCCCTGTGCTGGGCTTGGACCAGGTGCCCAGGAGGACGTCGGTGAGGGCTTCGTTGAAGGGCAGAAGGGGTTCACAGGAGGATGCTGCAGGCTGAAGCACCTCTGTCAGGAGGTTAGTCCTGACTGCCACTGAAGGGAGCTCAAGGCCCAAGACCTCGGCCTCCCTTCGCACCACCACAGCATAGGACGCACCCTCCTCCGTAGCCACAGTAGGGGGGGAGAAAGCATGCCGAGGTCTGGAGAAGTGCCCAGACCACTGGCGTCACCCAGGTCCTCTCTCTAGTCCAGTTCTTCCAGCTGGTCTGTTAAAGGGTTCAGCGACCCCACCCAGTCCTCATCACCACCTTCTGGGTGGTAGAGAACACCAGGGATGAACAGGGGAACAAAAGTACCCTCCGGCGTCAGCTCGAGTGAGATCGACCGGCGTCGATTTGGATACAGGACTGGATCCGCGGGGGCCATCCGGCGCTGGGGCCGGGGCCGCCGGCATCGAAGGCCCAGGGCCCCAGACCAGCTCCGCGGGGCTCGAAGTAGCGCCGGCGGAGTCGGGCTGCCCAAAGACGAGGTGGAGGACCTCGTAGAATTTGCGGAGTTGGGCAGGGGATGCTCCGGCTCCCGGAAACGGGGGGAGGCGCGGAATCGTCCCTGAAGTAGGCACCGGAGACGGAGCCCTAGGGCGACGACGCTCCGAGTCCTGCGTGGCGTCAGTCGACCGACGGGGAGAAGGCGAAGTGCGCCGGTGCTTCTTCGCCTTCTTCTTCTTGGACTTACTCAAAGACCTCGAAGACTTGGGGTGCGATGAGGTGTGGGGGCCTCGAGACTTTCCTCTCGAACAAGACCGGGAACAACACAGAGCCGACCACCGGGCCTCCAATAACTTTCGGGACCGCTCCCGCAAAGACTTTGGATTCATGGCCCGGCAGTCGGAGCACAACTTCGGGTCGTGGTCGCTCTCCGGACACCAAAGACACACGAGGTGCAGATCAGTCACAGGCATCAGCTTGTGACAGGAGTCGCAAGGCTTGAACCCTGTCCGGCGTTGGGACATCCCTCACGCACCAGGAGTCGAAGACTCGAAAAAGAAGTCGACAAAACATCAAAAAAGGTTAGTCAAAAAGTGACCAACGGGTAGCTCTCTCCGGATCTGCGCAAGGCTGGCACGGAAAAATAAAGAACTCACATCAGCGCGCAGGGGTGGGGTCTAAGTAGGCACCGCAACGTCATCCTGGCGACCACGATGCAGACGACAGACACGGAGTCGACCAACGCCACCAATCGCCGCGCAGGGGTACTGCTAAGAAAAAATTCTCCGGATCCAGTCTGACGCCTAGGGGTAATTCTAAGGTAAGGAATCTACAACTAACTGTCTCTTTCAGGTACCTCCATTACACCTTTACCATATGCAATAAGTTGTACTCTGCTATACTGGCCATGCTATTTATGAAAAATAATATAATTATCCTGGAAATCCTCTTTTGAATGAAACTGGGATTCTGACTGTGCTGGGATCAGTACCTTCATTTGACCAGATGCACCAATGCTGGCACTGCTACTTTACAATGAAAAGATCCATCTCTGGATCAAAACCAACCTCAACGAGATCTTCTTTCGTGTGGCTGTGGGAATCATGCCTTAAGCCATCCTTGTGGAGTAAGCACTGGTACTTTTTGTCACAGTTGAGATGGCTAAACCTCTACAGGCAACAGAGTTTCAAGGCTGTCAGTGACACGTTTCAATGAAACTGAAAACATAGATGGTGAGACTTGTAAAGATGAAGGGCAAAATGATGAAAAAAAATGCTCTATGTGTCACCTTTTTGCTGAAGGATGCCACAGGGTACCCACAAGGGTCCAGCAAAATAGGAGGTGAAAAATGCACCTCTCCTTGTGGAACTGGTAACCCAAAAGATATTTTTTCTTTCCAAGAAGGCCCATTTAGCCCTCAGGCAAGCTTTCTCTCCACCATTAAACCACATAAATGGCATCCCTTCACATTCAAAGACTGAAAGCAAACCACACAAAATAAAAGAAAAATAAACGTTCAAGCAAATGGAGTTTATTAGGTAGTGTAGGTTATAAAATGTAGAGTGAGGCCACTAAACTATTCAAAGAGGTATCCTGATGAATATAAGACTAGAAAATTCACCAATGTACTTGTGGATCCTTTCTCCTTAGACTCGAGAAATTAACCACTTAACTGACACTACTAGGCATTTTAGGACAATGAAATAACTAGATTTGTTAAACATGCGATGCCAATACGGTCACATTATTAGGTAATGGATATATTTTATTTGATTTATTTAATTTTTTATTTTTTATATATGCACTATTTCCAACTTTTTTCTATTTGGAAGAGGCTTTTTTGACCACATGCATTTGAAGCCCAAAACTACAATTAAAACTGGTATCGCAAAAAATAAAGAGAAAGGGAATAATGCCTCCAATTGTCATGTTTTCTTAATTAAATAAATTTAAAAAAAGAAAATGTTATCTATGTGTTTTGGACCCCACATACCGGAAGAGAGATTCTATTTTTTCTTCTTCTATTTTTTACCAGTATTTATTCATTTGTCAGTGGTTCTTCGAGAAGATCGCATAATGGTCTTAGTTGTACATTTGTACATTTGGGTTGAGGAAATCCATGTTTTAAGGTTCCAAATACCATACCCCATCTTTTTCTTGAGCACAATATGCTTTGGTTCCATGGCGATCAACATGGTAACAAGACTCATGAATCTTTAGCAAGGGCATCATTTGTAACAAAATTACTTAAGCATTCCCAGCCTTAAATACTTAATTATATTTTTCTCCATTCAACCCAAACGGCCTCTCACCGACAACTCCAAGTTTTTTTGTTTTTTTTTACTCATTTCTCATTGTTTCTACTTGTTTTGGCTTATTATTCACAGCATAATCCACATACAGACTTCTGTTCTCAAAAGCAAATCAGTAACTTTGATAACTAAGGTACTGAAGTGGACGGGGTCCTTCATTGACTCCTGTGGCACCACAGTAGTAACATCTAACATCAAGTTTAACACCATTTACAAGGATCCTTCAGTTCCTACCTTGAAGAATTAAATGCTATGAAAACAAAAAATAATCACATTGCGACAAAAGTGGTAGACCTCCCAGAACTGGTCCCGATCTAGTATAAGATCACTGTCATCACAACAGAGTCTCTCAAAATAAGGCTGACTAGGCCACTCCGCATTTGAAGAAATGCACAGCTGCTGAAAACCAATCTTAGCTGCATTGCCATAAAAAGGCATAAGAATTATATATTTCTTCATTGCTTCAAGCAGTTTGGTGGTGCTGTGAAGCACAGTGCATCTTTTGACGCCCTTGGCATGTAAATGTAGTTCTCTTTAGTGTAGGATGAGTGCCAAAAACTGATAGGTGCCCCATAGGCGAACTGGTGGCCCACAATTTTCACTGTGCAGCTATGGAATGTGTTAACCATAATATATTCTTTCATGCCAGCTTTGCTCCCCCTCTGTAAATTTGACTCACCTCCAATAAATACAATGTAATCACACTGAATTTATAATATCATTGTTGAGGAAATATAAGGAACAATGGCGTCAGCAACATTTGTCAATGTTGTTTAATATCAATTTAGCCATTTGTTTTTATTTATTTTTAACTCTTTTTATTGAGACCATGCTCATCATACAGCTTATACGGTCAAGACATGTCAAATAGCTTGCTGCATACATGGCAGTTAGGAAGTGATGGCAGCCAAACAGGAAATGGATCATAATCAATAGTGGCGCTTTTACGGCCCATCAGACTTTATGCACAGGTTCCCCTCCCCAATCCAGTGTTGAGTGTCGTCTGCCCCCTGTCTGCCAGTACCTCCTATAGACTTGCCAGGCCCCCCCACATCTTTTCCCATTTCTTGGAATTTAGCCATTTGTAAGCTACAAGCAACACCTCAACTTGGCATAAGACAAGTGTTTTAGAAGATGGATTAAGTGAAAAGCTTTGATTTTAGGACATTTGTTATCCTGTTTATTATCTTTATTTGAACAAAATGTATTGAGTTTTTATTTTCTTATTCATTCCAGAACTTACGTCGATAAGCCCGTCTTTATACAGTTTTAGCCTATGCAAAACAATACTAAACAAAAATGCAACTGTAGATAGTAGGTTGGGCATTTGCATTACAGACCAAGGCATAACTAGTGTACAGTAACAAAACATACTCCTAAGTTCAGGTACCTAGAAAGGTTGCAAATACAAAATATATAAAAGTCATATACATTGTACATTTACAGAATTGCTCACTTTGAAAACATGTTTGCTGGAGCTCAAGGAGTATCTCATTCAACCTTAAGGCTAATTGGGTTTACCACTTCCAGAATAACCAGCCATAACTTGACATAACAAACTGTTCATAATGCTATTTCTCTCTTACCAGTGCCTATGTATCCATGAATATAGACAAACCATTCTTTTTTCATTTTAATATGCTTAATTTCATTGTGAATCCCAGGTAGGAATACATATAATTCCATATCCTTTTGTAATGAGTAGATCAGTAAAAATGTCTTACCTTTAGGTAATTTTTAAACATTTTAACATCTGGATGTTGAAGTACTTGACAGAACTCCTGCAATACAGAAGAAAGGCACACAACTCAATCATACCATTTACATTTTAAACTCATTCCATTTAGGATTTAGTTTTGGGATACTAACCTGAAATAAGCAAGACTCTCCCATGCTAATCTGAAAAACTCAAGTTTTTGAGCAGTTCAATACCTACAAACCCCGCCATCTTACTGTCACCCTTAGGACCACTAGCGCCCAAGCTTCACTTTTAAACCAGCAACAAGCAGGTTTTAGGAGGGCGCACAGGGATGACTGATCAGGCTGTACGCCGATATTTAATTTGCACAAAATCTGTAAGGCAAATGGGAGTACCTTTATTTAATGTTTACTGATCTCAAGTCGGACTTTGATTTGGTACATAGAGAATTGTTTTTGGCTAGCGTTGGACCAGCAGGGACTGGGCCAGTAATTGTTAATAGCTCTGCAAAGCTTACATAGACATGACAGTTCGGGTACACCATGAATGAGCCTAAGGAGGAAAATACAGAGTCTTTCCCAATGAGCACAGGTGTGTACAAAGGATGCGTATTAGCTCCTTTGCGTTTTTGAATGATGTAGTGTCATATTTGGATAATTTGAAATTAGATAACCTGAGACTCGGCAATTCAAGAATACCTGTGCTATTATTTGCGGATGATGCAGTACTTTTGTCACTGACTGAGCTCTCCATGCATGAACTGATTAACGGCTTTGTTGAAAACTGCTTGGAAAACTAAAACTCTCCTTTTTTGTTAATAATCAACCCCTTAAACAGGTGAAAAAGTGTGATTATCTTGGTATATGATATGATACTAGATTGACTTGGAGTGACCACAGTGAATAGGGTGCTGCTATACTAACGCAAGGAGCGGCTGTTGGTATTAGGTGTGAACAGAAATTGTGGGCCAGTCCTCGAGTACACTGCTGCATGCATATAGAACAGCAGCAGTTTCTGCAGTGATATACGGAGCAGAAATATGGGGCCACATAGATGTTACAACAATTCAGAACATTGAGAACAGGTTCTTAAGATCAATATTGTGTTTGGGCCTACGTACACCCTTAACTGTCCTTTATTTGGAACTGGTTATTGAACCCATTTCTGACATCATTGCCTTGCCCAATACTATACTGGGTTTGTATACATAGGAATTGGCATGGGGGTATATACATGAAATCTATGAGAGAGATAGTTTCTTATCCTAGAGCAGTTACGATGCCTTGGTGGGACCATGTCTGAAGCATCCTAAAACTGCTCGGTCTCACAATTATCTATGAGGATCTCACTGCCATAAACAGTGATACACGTACAAGAATTAAGGAGGCTTACTGCAGTACATGAATTTCTTAAACAAAGACCATGTTGGTTTTGAATTCTACCAAGATGATATTTTCTCTGAGATATGTTGTTATATGTTAAGTTTACTCTTTGTATACATTCACTAAACTTATACAGCCAGATGGAAAAATGGCAAGTGTAATGATGAATTATGCAAATGTGCCAGGGGAGATAAAGAATCCATCATGCATTTTATGTAATTCCAAAAACATTGATTGCCCATACGAAAAAGCTTGTCCTCTTATCGGATGCTTAAAATATCGAATGAGGCGAAATACCTTCATAGAGTGTACATAACCCCGAAGTTGCTATCCAAAATTAATCCATCTGTATCCAACGCGTGTATGAGATGTGGACCCCGGAAGCAGATTTTTCACACCTAGCATGGAATTGTTTCCCTGTACATGCATACTGGGAAGATATCTTTCGACAACTGTCCCTTATGGTTGAACATACTATACAGCCCAGACCGCTGATGGCCCTTTTGGGGTATGTTAAGCCTCTCAAAAAAAGCATTAGACGATTCTCTGCGATAGCTTTACTGATAGCTAAAAGACAGGTGTCATTGCATTGGGGCAGGGCGCAGGTACCATCAGTGCGAGCATGGCTTCGAGACCTCACTTACTGTGATACTATGAGCAACACATATGCCACACTTCTGCACCTCACTTCACGACCTTGTGATATTTGGCAACCACTCAAGGCTTATTTACGAGCCCACTCCTTAGACGACGGTTAAGATGGGTAAACACACACATAGGCAGTGCGAGGCTGGCAGCACTACCGTGAAATAGGTGCATGATGAATGACTCACATTACGAGGGATGTTCCCACATGCAATAAGGTAATGATATTACGACTGACCGCTGTGCTATTGATGCACTGTAATTGCTACTAGATCCTTCTTTGTTAGCTGCTCCTTGTATTTTGTTTTTTGCATTTGATTGAAGAAAGTGTTTTCTATCTGACATAATGGGCGGCAGATCCGACATTCGCGGGCTGCTTGCCTCTGTATATCTGCCTGGTTGTATTGTCTCTTGAAAATGCAATAAAAAGAGTTTAAAAAAAATATATCGAATGAGGCAGATGCCCTAGTCATGTGTTATAGGACGAATCAGCCTGTGATTTATCGTGCAGTCTCTATGTATATCTGGACCGCTTGGATTGTGACTGGTAGACTTCAGAATAAGAGTGAATCAGGTTAATCCTAGCTCGTTCACTATCTTTTAGAGCTGATGAACAACAGTTCTATTGTATTGTGTAAATTATCAAACTGGTCAAACAGCATTTGTAGTCTATGACTGAGTAGACTGGGCTGTGGAAGTTACTATTTAACTCCATTTTAAATTCTTTGGTATTTGGTTAACAGATTAATTTGCATTGATTTTATGGTTTGTGTATTTGATTGTATTGTGTAGTGATTATGCAATCTTTTTGTGTGATTTTACTGTTTGTACCATTTATATTTTAAGGCTTATGCTGAGAACAATTAATAAACTTACTTACTTCTTAGAACATGCAATGAAATGTCTAGGCCATTAGCCTCAAGTGTATGCCATGACGAAGGTAGATTTTTACATCTCACTGCCAAGGCTAGAACTCATTAAGTTCTACTGAGTACAAACATTGTAGTCTACATCTTTACCAAGTACGGCCAGGGATATGGAAATAGTTCACCACATTTCTTTGAATCCTCTTGGGCACACAGGTGTACCTCAGCTAGAGGGCTATTCAACATCCTAGCAGATGCTGCAAAAGGAGCATACAGCCTCTTTGTCTGCTACCCTTGTACCGATCATTGGAACAGCTGACACAGTCACATTCTTTCAGCCTATCCTAAGCACTCACCCACTCTACCAAGAGATCTATAAACTGAATCATTATCCTCCTCATTGATGGATCCCACTGCCCTGAAAGGTCTGCCATACACCTCTACTTGTCTGGTCCAAAGTAAAGACATTCTTAACTGGTAAAATAATATTAAAAATCTGGGGGAGTCCCTCTGGGGGAGAATAAGTAATACTCATGTCCTTGTTTATGACAGGCTTTTCTGTTTTTTAGTCTGAAACCCCACTTAATATTGGCTAAGACTGGCTAACATAGAACCCCTGTTAGAGGGCGACGACTACTGCATCAAAGCCCAAATTAGTCAAAAATTCACAAGGACGCACATGTATCCCCCTGCTAATCTTTAGTATTTAGGCTTTAGATCAGCAGGATAAAAGGAATGCACTGGTAATGCTGCCCCTTCCTGCTCAACTTCAACATTAACCATCATGACAAACCTTTGATGTAATGTAAATAAAATTTATAGAGCGCAACTATTGCCCGAAGGCGTCTTGGCGCTATCGAGACAAAGAACAGATAAGACAGAAGGGATAACCAGTACTGGATGGCTTGGGAATGGGGAAACTAAGGTAGTGTGTAAAGATAAAAACAAACTTAGTCTTTTATAACTAACGCAAGAACAGGGCTGAATTCACTATCATGAATTGTTCTTATTTTTCCTGGTCGAAAAGTATATTTTCTGCCTTCAGATCAAACCTTAGACAGTTATTAACAATAAATGATAGGAGCTGCAAAAACTGTCCGGTGGAGCTCCAGGAAATCGTTCTCTTAAAGGCAAAATTACAAAGAGGGTAATAGATTAATATTACCCAGGTTTACTAGGTGATCAACGTTGACAGCAGTGAGGGAAATATGAGCTTACAAACAAAGCCAGGCTGACGTGGTGTAAGTTAAGGTTGCCTTAAATTTGTAATTTTTGCCCTGAATGTGTGATACAGCTCAGAAAGGCAGACAGTCATTGAGGGCACAAGCCCAAAACCGTTACATATTTCAAAGGAAGAAGAGCAACCCATACGTCCATGCGAACTGGGTATTGACTATTAACTAGCAACAATAATTCACATGGAACTCATTTTCAAGAGTAATCTTTTTTATCACAGGCTTTTACTTTGCGTTGGTTTAGTCAGACAAAAAAGGTTAAAGATTAACAATAAGGCAGAATCTATTTGCTCTAAATCAATTACAATAATAAATTGAGGTTATTTGTTCTGAGAAGATATTAGCCAAAGGGATATAGTAGTTTATACTCAATTCATCCGAAATGAGTAATACATTTATTCATTAGTTAGTACATATCATAGACACATATACATTTTAAATACAATGCACAAAAAGCAGTGATTAGTAGGTTTAAAAAAAAAAAAAAAGGAAAATAGTGACAATTGCGACCCCAGTGAAGTGACCATAACCAACAATATATTTAAAAGGACATACAGTGACTTAAAATCAAACAACAGGTTATTGGTATGTCTTAGGATGTCTGAGTGGTTCTATTTTAATATTCCAGACAAAGGGCCAGATTGTTCTATGGTGCTTTATTCAGCTATCCTTAGGTGCTGCCGATGACATTTCGACCCTACTTGCAATGGGAGGGTCTCTTCAGGACAAGGGTATCCTGGGGACTGCAAAAAGGCATCGAATTAGAAATTAATTAATGATAGTGTTGTCAGATATGTGGTTGGAGCTACTATTGGAAAACTGGTAAGGCTTACCCATGGAGCACCTGTGCTCCTGGTGGTAAGCACAGAACCATGTTGGATCAAATCTTCTCACATGGCAAGTCTTGGATAACCTAAGAGAGAGGGGGTGGGTGGTCTTATAATTAGACCAAACGCCTGACATAATTGTTGGTGCACGGTGACTCTGTTAGTACGAAAACTCACCAATTGGTACAATTTTGCTAGTCAATTTTCTGTTCAGCTCAAACGAGGGAATATGGTAATTTCTCCTTAGTGAGACAACCCCTATTGATCGTAATGCCTATAAAGTAATAACAGGATGTTCAAGAGATCACATCATACTGATAGCAGCTAGGTCTGCGAGTATCGGAATATCGACCGACTTACCGTCAATTTCTATTTTCAAACAGCTCGTCGTAGGGGTGTTTGGCGAAGTAAGGGATATCTGGGGAGGAATACGTATCCGGGTTAACTGGGCTGTTTGAGGATTAAGGGTAAGACCAGAAGTTCCCTTCGCGATCAGGATGGTACTTACTAGGGTTAGAAGCTCAGCCGTCGGTCTATTTTCACGATCGGCATGACAGGGATGAAGCGAGGTGCTCGATAGCGACCCGCGCACTTGTGACCTTGTCTTCCGGGTTGTGGGATCAGGTAACGCGTATGAACGTGGGGAGGCTTGTCCTGTGTTGCGATCACATGGTCGCCTGCAGGAGTGATATCTTGCCGCTAGAATGTAAACCTATCGCCACCAAGAACTCAAAAACAGGCTCATGATAAGAGACGAATCTGATGGTGCAACCAAATCGTTTTCCATGGAAAAGTACGGGGAAGAGGATTTATTTCAAGAATTATTACAGTTGTACATAGTATCGGGTGACAAGGTGTTGTAATCGTGGATAGTTCATATCTTGGATCACTCTGGTGTATTAGAGGGTGCCATAAAATCTAATATATTTATTGATTCGATGGCTAACGTCATCTTGTTTGGTCAATGTGGACCGTCAATATATCGTATACAAGGAAAAACACCACCTACTAGGATTGGATTTCTTGTAAGGAGGCTGCTTTGTGTGTGGTCCATGTTGTTGATCACCATATTGTGTCAATAGGGACAGACAGTGTTACTGTCCATCCTTATTAGTCATGAATGTTGAATAACCAAATTTGTTGTGCATGTCTCAGTTGCTACAATAATCCATTAACCATACACAGTAGTGCTATCGAGAGTCATGTACATGGATACCATATTCATTTGCAATAAGGTATACTATACGCGTTAACGCCTACCATGATCTACATCAGTACTTGATCTAATATCAGTAAGCAACATATTTTGGAATATTATAACATTATATACAGGTGCACCTCACAATAGTCACATAATCATGGTCAGAGTCTAAGCAAAGAGTAGATATATATACACATATATTTCCATCTAGCACAAAATGAATTCTTGTACAGGTATTCTCGTACACAAAATTAAAGCATGACAGTGAATTTATACACGTTTACATTTGTTCATCTAATGTGTATATGATTACTGATTCTATGTCAGGACCCGGATGCGAGGATTAGGCAATTCTTTCTTCATTTTATTGCCACAGCAGCCATTAACATAATCACAGTCATTAACAAAAAAACTTTGTTTCCCATCAACCATAGGGAAACATGCCATATCAGTCCATAGCAACAGTCCACCAATCAGGAGTCAGCCTCGCCGATAACCCTTATTGTCCCTCGTCGGAATCCCTCTTTCTTCGCTGCTGCAGCCTCCAGTTAAGTGCGGAGTGCGCTCCCTCCTTTTCATCTTTCGGCTTACTGAAGTTACTGCCTAATGTAATTATGTCTACTTCGCTGTCGAAGGTTGCGCGATGTTTTTTCCACAGGTTGTGAGTCATAACTCGGCTCATTAAGTAGCGGCCGTGGGAACGCTTTGCCGTCCTTTCGCGGCCGCCTCGATCTTGTGGGGACGGGACAGGAGGCGCGGCGGTCCGCTGGCCGCTAGAGGGCGCGCCTCCCCTTGATCAATTTCCCACGGAGACGCGGGCGGAGGACGAGTCAGTTACGGCCTGCCGCCGAGCGCCTCCACCCGCGTTCTCGTGCCTTGGTCCCGGCCAGCCTGGAGCCTGACACCCTGCGGGGTAGGACTGCAGCGTGAAAGCTGCCGACTGCGCAGACCTGCCCAGGCCGGTAACATTAAGCCCGTCTATACTTATAAGGGCGATAGTCTGCAGTGAGCATAATTTGGCCTGGGAGTTTCCTCCGTTTTTCATAAAGGCCGCCTTTTGTCTCAGGGTTCTATAATATACTTTGCGCCCATTCCTCAGGGTGCCCTTAGTTGCTGGTGCGATTCCAGTTTGCCTGATCCCCCTTACCTGGTGGCTTCCCCCACCCTTGTTTTTACCCTCCTCAATAGTTGCTAATACTTACCTATGGAGGAGGAGAACTATTATGAGGAGGAGGATATCCAGTATTACCCCATCACAGACTATTTCTGTGAAGCGGTGGACGCCTCCCTAGTGAGGGCAGTTTCGGAGGCAGTGGCACCCCTTGAGAAGCGGCTCATCGAGCTGGCACAAAGGTGCCTTCCACCCCTCCCACAGAGGGACGACCTCCCGGGGCCTTCTGCCCCTAAACCTCAGGAGTGGGCCACTGATGCTCCCCCAGCAAAACCCCGCAAACGAGCCCATTCGGATGGGGTGGATCCGGACGCTTTCGCCAGACTTAAACAAGCCTTCCTAGACACCAAGGCCCCTCCCCTCCCGTAAGGTGGACCCAGAGGAGGAACACCCTGTGATGGATACCACGGACGGGGTAGATTCCCCCCAATCTTCGGACGACTCCCCTCAGGGGTCGGACGGAGAGTCTGACCATCAGCGATCTTGGCGCCCCTCTTCCGCTCCTCAGTCCGAGCCCCCCTGGGAGAGCCAATCGGACCTTCTAGACCCAGAGGAGCTTTTGCACCCCCGCTCTTCGGAGTGGGTGCCCTCGGAGAAAGTGGCGAAGTACATGGCCAGCAGGCTGCGCAAGCCGCTGGACCAAGAAGTACGCTCTAGGTTAAGAGCAGAGTGCCCCGTCCCTATTTGGATGGCAAGGTTGCGGTGACACCTGAAATTGACGCCCAGATGGCAACCTTTTTGACAAAGTATATTAAGGACCCCAAAAAGGGAATAGACAGATCTTCGCGGGCTTGCCAAGACAAGCTTCTGGATGTTACCTGCCCACTGGTTAAGATTTTTGACATGGTGGAAGACGTCAAGGCCTCTGGTGCTCTGATCCAACCTGATGTCCTATCCAGTTGAGCCCAGAGGCCGATAATTTTTCTGGGAAACGCCAACTGCGCGATTTCGACCGAAAGGCGCAGGTCTTTACTGATCAAATTAGACCCCAAGTTGGGAGAGTTAGCCACCTCAGAAGCGGGCCAAGTGGCTCAAGGGGGATTATTCGGAGATCGTTTTGTTAAGGAGCTTAGTAAATTTGTGTCCACATTATATTCTCTGGATAAGGCCCAATCGACGGTGAAACGCATTTTCAATGCGCGTTTTTCCGCCGGGGCCGGCCGCGGCAGGGGGAGCTCGGCTGGCCGTTCCTTTCAAGGCGCCTTCGGAAGAGGTCAACAATCCCAGAGAGGGCAGTGGCAGGACGCCTCTCGTTTTGGAGGTTTCTACCCGACCAGAGGACGTGCCCGCCAGAAGGACAGCAAGGGGGCCCCCGTGGGGGCGGCAACAACAACTTCTCTCACGGTGAGTTCTTCAATTCTCTCATGCGTTTGCTTGGGGGGCCGACTGGGACACTTTATCGACAATTGGAGATCCCTTACCAACGACGCTTGGGTATTACAGACAGTAATAGGTTTCCACATAGAGTTTTACGGGTCGCCCGTTCAACCGGTACGGCCCAGACAACTGTGTTTTTCGGGGCAGGAAGCTTGCCTCATCCAGCGGGAGGTGGAGGAGTTGCTGAGGAAAGGAGCAATATGCAGATCCTCCCCTCATCCGGCAGGTTTTTTGAGCAACCTGTTCCTGGTTCAGAAGCAGTACGGGGGTTACCGCCCGGTTATAAACCTGCGGGAATTCAACGAGTGGCTGGTCAACCGCCACTTCAAGATGGAGGGTATCCATCTTTTACGCGATCTCCTTCGTCCCAACGATTGGATTGTCAGGTTGGATCTCAAGGATGCATACTTGACGATCCCGATTTACCCCCCTCACCGGCGCTTCCTACAGTTCCAATGGAGGGACGAAACTTTCGAGTTTACTTCTCTGCCCTTCGGGCTCTCCTCAGCCCCGTGGTGCTTCACCAAGGTCCTACACCTAGTGATAGAACACCTCAGAGAACAAGGGATTCGGATGATCGTCTATCTAGACGACATGCTGTTCATGAATCAGTGCCCTCTGGCCCTCAGCCGGCAGGTGCTCACCGCGGTGTCTCTCCTCCAGTCTTTGGGGTTTGTGATCAACCAGTCCAAGTCCAGTCTCTCTCCTGCCTCTTCGATCACTTTCCTGGGTTTTGTTATAGACTCGGTAAGAGCAACATTGAGCCTTCCGTCCAGGAAGGTTGCGAAGATTCGGCACGAGGTCCGGCAGTTTTTAAAGAAGTCTCAAACCTCCCTGCGCAGTATCGCCAGGGTAGTGGGCCTCCTGGCCTCTTCTATCCAGGCTATATTTCCTGGTCCCCTGCACTTTCGAGCACTCCAGAGGCTCAAGGCCTCTTACCTTCGGAGGGGTCTCTCATATGCACAAAGGGTGCCTCTGTCGGAGGAGGCCAAGGAGGAGCTAAATTGGTGGCTAGCCCACATGGAGGCATGGAACGGTCGTGCCATCTTCGGGTCTCAACCGGACCTCGTGATAGAGTCGGACGCCAGCGGTTCCGGTTGGGGAGCCCGCTGTGGAGAGTTTACCACCGGAGGCGCTTGATCCGCCACGGAACAATTCCTTCACATCAACTGCCTGGAATTGATGGCAAGCTCTTTCGTGGTCCGTTGTTGGACCAGGGACAGAGCACAGGCCTGCTTCCTTCTCAAGATGGACAATGTGACGGCGGTGCGCTATATCAATCACCTGGGGGGCACACGCTCCAAGGCCCTAGCGGATCTGGCCAAGAACTTCTGGGAGTACTGCCTCGATCACCAGATCTCGGTGACGGCAGAACATCTTCCGGGTCTGGACAACCAGGTGGCAGACTGGCATTCCCGGCACCTCAGGGACTCCAGCCTGTGGAAACTGTTTCCCCCGGTTTTTCAGGCCCTGTCGGAACTGTGGGGTCCTTTTTCGATCGACCTCTTTGCGTCACGCCTAGATCACCAGCTCCCCAAATACTTCAGTTGGAGACCGGATCCAGAGGCAACGGCCACGGATGCCTTTCTCCAGAATTGGGCGATGGAGCTGGGATATGCCTTCCCCCCTTTCGCAATGGTCATGAGATTGACGACCCAAGTTCGCAGGCAAGAAGCGGATCTAGTGGTGGTCACCCCAGTGTGGAAGTCGCAAGCGTGGTTTCCAGTTCTGATGGAACTTTCCTGGGGTTCTCCAATCCAACTACCCCAGCTGCCTCATCTCCTGAGCGATCCAGCGGGCAATCCTCACCAACTGGTGACGTCCGGTTCACTGCATCTCATGGCGTGGAGGATTACAGGACGCGATGGCAAGTCCCTGGCCTTTTGAAAAATGCTGCGGACCTCCTCTCTCGAGCGTGGGCAGATGGAACGGTCAAGAGATACCGTTCAGCTTGGTCACGCTGGATGGGTTGGTGTCTGCAACGAGACCTGGATCCCGTGGGGGCAGACGTTGTCCATATCCTGAATTTTCTGGTGCATTTAGCTGCTGAGGTCCTGGCTTATCGATCCATCAATACCTTTCGTTCTGCTATCTCGGCGGGTCATGCCACTGTGGCGAACCTCCCGGTAGGGGACCATCCGCTAGTCAAGAAACTCCTGTGGGGGATTCGATTATCACTCCCTAGGGAGCCTCGATATTCGGTTCTTTGGGACGTGAACAAGGTACTCAATTCCCTGATGGCTTGGCCTAGTAATAAGTACCTTTCATGCAAGCGGTTGTCTGCGAAAGTGGCGATGCTGTTATGTCTGATATCGTGCAGACGAGTCTCCGATGTCCGGGCTCTGGATGTCACGGGTCGGTCTTTTACCCCTGACGGAGTTACCTTCCACGTCTCATGGAGGACCAAATGTCAATCTCAGGTTACTTCTTAACCGGCCTTCCCGGAGGTTCCCAAGTTGTGTGTGGTAAGATGTATTAAAGCCTACGAATGCATGACGGAAGAGTTGCGTCCCCACGGGGAACGCCAAATGTTGATCGCTCTGCGAAAACCTTTCAGAGCTGTGTCATCCCCCGACTATCACCAGGTGGGTTAGATGGCTGATGCTGGAAGCTGGGATTGATACCAGGGTCTTTGGAGCGCACTCGACGAGGGGTGCGATGGCTTCAAAAGCTTTTGCCCTAGGAGCTCGCTTGGAGGACATGCGGCAGACTGGTCTTCCGATTCAACCTTTAAAAGGTTCTACTTCAAGCCAGTTTCCTCCATTGTGGCTCTGGTAGTGGATAAGCTTTGAACTTACCTATTCCTCGCCTCCGGGTCCTGTCATAGAATGAAAAATTTCCTAGCTATCGTAACGGAAAGTTTCAATTCTATTACGGACTCGGAGGCGAGGATTAGCCCACCCTGAGATCAGGAATGACCCACCCGGGTTATTGGATCGACGTATGGGTGTAAGTAACTGAGTTTCCAGTTGGTTTGGTTTGACTGCATGGACAATGATGTTAACAAATTTGTTTTCAGGGATAGGCTCCCTCAGTTTCCTGGCAAGTCACAAGTCTCTCTCTTTTCAGGATCGGAATCCGCGAAACCAGAATAGAAACTTTCAACTGTCGGCATGGTCGCAGGAAGAAAGAGGGATTCCGACGAGGGACAATAAGGGTTATCGGCGAGGCGGACTCCTGATTGGTGGGACTGTTGCTATGGACCGATATGGCATGTTTCCCTATGGTTGATGGGAAACAAAGTTTTTTTGTTAATGACTGTTATTATGTTATTGGCTGCTGTGGCAATAAAATGAAGAAAGAATTGCCTAATCCTCGCCTCCGAGTCCTTAATAGAATTGAAACTTTCCGTTACGATAGCTAGGACATTTTTCATTCTTGATCCTTATGCAATTTGCGTGGGCATAGTTCTTTCATAATGCAATTAAGGAAATAATGAGATACGTTTAAGGGGCCCTATCTTATGAGTGGACCTGAGGCGTACACTCTCATTCTAATGTAGTGGATGAGTCTTGTTAGCAGTTCAGAGTGATAAACTTGCGCCATTCCTCTAGGCTGTTAAGGCCGTGTCTGATAGAATTGCACTTGTCTATATGTTATAAACCATTCAAAAAACAAAGAGGGATGCCTGGTTGCTAAGATGACATCAACAACTTCAGGAGGAAGATCAAAGGCAGTAAACTGCTGCCTCTTAATCTCCAAGCGTGGAGGAGGAGCATGTGCAAACTTAGATACAGGACCCTGCCTTGCTGCTGCGACAAGAGGCAGCCTGAACGAAGGACACTGCAGATGTTATGTAGTCTCCTCCAAAATCTGGACTTCATTAGAGAGATCCCTATGATGCTGTGCCCACTGGGTCTTCAGATCTCACAGCAGAGCTTGCAACTGCCACTCAATGTGCTTCACCAGCAGGATGCAGGAGGCCATCAGTCCCAGCAGCCTCAGTCATCCTCACTGAAATCCAGAACAGAGACTGAAACATCAGGATCACAGCCAAATGACCTAGACTCTTATCTCCCGGGGAAAGATGTAAGACTGCACCGTGTCCAGAATGGCTCCAATAAAAGAGAGCTTCTGCGAAGGAGTCAGGTGGGACTTTGGCTTGTTGATAGTGAACCCCAATGATGTTAGGAGGCTCGCCATAGTCTGAAAGTGGGTGACGACTGCCTGTGTCGAGCCCCCCTTCAGCAGCCAGTCGTCAAGGTAGGGAAAGGCCGGGAACTCCAACCTCCGAAGATGTGATGCAACCACCGCCATCAATTTCGTGAACACCTGAGGGGCACTGCTAAGGCCAAAGGGTAGTAGAGCAAACTGGAAATGCTTTTGGCCCATCGTGAACCACAGGTAACGCCTGTGGGCCTGCAGGACACGTATGTGGAAATAAGCATCCTGCAGGTCTAACACTACCATCCAGTCTCCAGGGTTGAGGGCAGACAAGACCTGGGCCAAGGTGAGCATTTTCAATTTGTTTTTCTATAGGAAGGCATTTAGAGAACGAAGATCTAAAATAGGACAAAGACCTCAGTCCTTTTTTGGCACCAGAAAGTACTAGAAATAGCAATCACAGCCTACTTCTGGTGCCACCCCCCTCTCTATGTCGCCTTTGGACATAAGGGCCTGCACTTCCTGCTGCAAAAGGAACAAATGATCCTCAGTTGGCCATTCTGAGGCTGGTAGAATGTGCAGCAGGGCAGCTAGAAATGGAAAGGCATAGGCCCGCTACACAATTTGCAGAACCCATTTGTTAATTAAAAAACAGAAAAAAAGTTCCTATAATTCCAAAGAATAAAGGTACAGAAAGGTTCCTATAATTCCAAAGAATAAATGTATAGAAAGGTAACAGCTTTTCTTTATTAGGAAAGAATTAGTTCTACTACAACCAGACAAAGAGCAAAGGTGTGGGGGAGAGGGAGGGAGCAATAGGAGATTGAAGGGGCAGAAGCGGAAGAGTAAAGGAGCGTGTCAAAAATGCTGTTCACTGACAGCAAAAGTGAGATATGTAACAACCACAAGAGTGAAGTAGAAATGGTCAGAAAGCAAACCCGGTGGGTGTGAAGGGGAAGAATCAGGTGGGCTGATGGATACAAACAGGAAAAGAACCAGAATGAGCAAGGGGCTAAAATGTGAGGAAACTATGGCAAGGGGCAGCAACGTGGCTATAAGGGACGAGGGACTTAGTTTGAGAAGGAAAAGCCCCAAAACATCCCCAACAAAAGGAACAAGACTTGGATGAAACGAAATGGAAGGGGAACCACCCCAAAAACAGCACAAAACTATTTAGATGATGGAAAAGTAGGGGGTTGGGGTGTGTGAGGTGAAGGAAAGCAAGAAAGGTGTGGGTGGGGCTGGCTCAGGTGGCTGAAATGAGGAGTCACAGACAAATAAACATATGGAAGACGAAAAACAAACCTTTAGAAAACAAAAGAAATCACCAAGAAGGGCGTTCACCAGATTGGGTTCCTCAACCTGAAAATCCATTCAAGTTAAAACGTGAGACATACTACGTGCATAGTTCGGGAGAGTTAGGAATGGTAGGGATTTCTAATTAAGTATACTTATTATATATGGCGTAGAAATCGTTTTTGTCTGCAGTAAAGGCATCAACATAAGGAGATTGTTGAACCTAGGCAGCAAAATGGGATCATAAACTTACCAGAATAATGTCAGGAGCTACATGCAGCGAAGGTAGGTATTCTTGCTGAAGATACTGAATACATTCAAGTCCCTAGAAAATATCAATATTTTCAATGAGGAAGCATTCCTTTTTCAAAAGAAACATGATTGTACCTATAAGTTGTACTTTAAGTTTTCATTTATGTTTCAGAGGTGAACAAACAGGTTATAAACTGCAAATCCCAAGTAAAATAGTAATTTCTGACAAGAAGTTTGAGCATCTTATATAGGACTCACAACCAACATTTCTTAGTGATTTAAATATCTAGGCCTATTTGGCAGACATATTGGTAACAAAAGGACTTTTGAGACACGTTCGGACGGACAAGTTACCTGCCTTCGATAACGCCTTATCTGGTAGAGACATGATCTAGCCACAGATTCTTACCTGTGAATTTCCCAGGCGTCAGACTGGATCCGGCAGATTTTTCTTTGAGCAATACCGCTAGGTGGAGTCGCTCCGCTCCGCGTGACGTCCTCGGCATCGTCCGTGCCATTGTGACGTCCGCATCACCTATATAGGCACCACCTCGTCGCGCTGACGTCAGTTACTTTACACGACTTTCCATGCCAGAAGCGCGGAGCCATGAACTGCACTGACATTGGGGTGTTGTGAACAACGAGGGCCCTGATAGGGAATAGCCCTGACCCTGAAAACCTAACCACAGTGCGGGGAGCATGGGTGGGTCGGTAAGGAATCTGGGGCTAGATCATATCTCTACCAGATAAGACGTTACCAAAGGTAAGTAACATGTCCATCTGATAGAGACATCTAGCCGCACATTCCTTACCTTTGAATAAATACCCAAGCAATACCATCCCTGGCGGAGGGACTGCGGACAAGTTTAGACGAGGAAGTCCTGCAGGACAGAGTGGCCAAAAAGGCCGTCCCTACGGACTTGACTGTCCAGGCAGTAGTGCTTGGTAAACGTGTGCAGGAAAGCTCATGTTGCTGCCAGACAAATGTCAAGGCCTGGAACTCAACGTTGCAATGACGTGGTAGCAGCCTTAGCTCTGGTGGAAGGAGCCCTTAAGCCTTCAGTAAGCTGCTTTTTGGCCACAGCATAGCAAATTCTGATGCAGAGGATGACCCATCGAGAGACAGTCCCCGCACGACCTTTCTTTGATCCAATGTACCCCATGAAGAGTTTGGTTGTCCACCCGGATCTCTTTAGGGCGGTCAAGGCAGAACAACAACACTCTTTTTGAGTCCAGACGGTGGAGTCGCTCGTCTTCTTTAGAGGGGTGCAGAGGTGGGTAGAAAGTGGGCAAGGTGACACATCGCCCCACTCGGAGCTCCAGCAAGTTGATGTGGAGTCCAGATTCCGCCGTAGACCAGAGTCCTCTGATCTCCACCTCTCCCAGAGGGCCAGCCCATCCCAGAAGTGACACATCAGTCACTACTGTGTAGTCTGGTTGGAGAGGGGTCTGCCTCTTACCCAATTGCAGTCGGTTAGCCACCACTGCAGGTCCTGTGCAATTCTCTCTGAGATCTGTCCATTGTCGGAGAAATTCAGCAGATGCTGCGCCCACTGTAACTCCAAGTCCCATTGCAGAGCCCGCATGTGGCATGTGTCACTAGCAAGATGCAGCAGGCCATGAGGCCCAGCAGTCTACGAGTCATTCTCACCAAAATCCAGGATAGAGGCTGGAATATCTGTATCACAGCCTGAATATCCTGGACTCCCCGTTCGGGAGGATAGGCCCGAACCTGCACTGTGTCCAGAACAGCGCCGATGAAAGGAAGCGTCTGAGAGGGAATCAGGTGTGACTTCAGCACATTGTTAGTGAACCCCAGCGAATGCAGGAGGTTCACCGTAGTCTGGAAGTGGGAGGTGACAGCCTGGGGAGAGCTCGCCTTCATCAGCCAGTTGTCGAAATAGGGGAAGACTGGCACCCCTGATCTGCGCAGATGAGCTGCGACCACCACCACCACCACCTTGGTGAACACCCGAAGGGCGCTGGTAAGGCCAAAGGAGAGCACGGTGAACTGAAAGTGCTCGTGGCCTACCGTAAACCGCAGGTAGTGCCGATGAGCAGGCAGGACGGGAATGTAAAAATAGGTATCCTACAAGTCTAACGCTCCCATCCAGTCTCCTGGGTCCAGGGCAGACAAGACCTGAGCTAGATTGAGCATCTTGAACTTTTCCCTTTTGAGGAAGTAGTCGAGGGCTCGCAGATCTAGGATAGGGCACAGGCCCTCTTCCTTCTTCGGGACCAGAAAGTAGAGGGAATAACAACCACAGCCTACTTCTGGTGCCGGAACTCTCTCTATGGATCCCTTGGCCAAGAGAGTCAAGACTTCCTCCTGAAGCAAAGTCATGTGATCCTCCATCAGCCAGTCGTAAGTTGGAGGCATGGAGGGAGGAGCAGTCTAGAGGGGGAGGGAGTAGCCCCTTCGGACTATCTGGAGGACCCACCTGTCCAAGGTGATGTTTTGCCAGTGGTGAAGGGGATGGCTGATCCTGCCACCAACTGGCCCCTCATGATGTTGAAGGGCCGGAGTAGAAAGATTTGGAGACTGAGGTTGCAGGAGGGGTGGTGGACTGGCCCGACCTCTGGCTGCCCGACTCTTGAGGTCGGAACGAGACGCGCCCACGGCCGTGCAGAGGTTGTTGAACTTGCGCGGTCTTGTGGCTAGGGTATGGCTGGCGCTGCTGAAAGCCCCTTCTGTAGCCATGAAAGGGCCGAAAGGCAGACTGGGGACAAGTGGCCACCGAGAGACCCAAGGACTTGGCCACACCCATGAGTCCTTAAAGCGCTCCAGTGCCATGTCTGCCTTGTCTCCGAAGAGACGGGTGCCATCAAATGTCATGTCCATGAGAGAGGCCTGGACGTCCCCTGAAAAGCCAGAAGTCCTCAACCATCGATGGTGGCATCGAACAGCCACCGTCAATGAAATTGCTCTGCCCAGTAAGTTGGTTGTGTCGAGACCACAATAAATGGCCAACTTTGCTGCATCTCTCCCGTCTGATACTGCTTGGGAGAGGATGGCCAGGGCCTGCTCCGGGACCTGTGGCAGCACTTGTGCAACCGTTTCCCACAAAGTGTGGGAATAACAGCCCAATAAGCATGCAGTGTTCACTGACCGCAATGAAAGACTGGCAGAAGAAACAATTTTCTTACCCCAACTATCCAGTCTCTTGGATTCCCTTTCCGGAGGTGACAAAGGGAACGAGCCTTGGGAGGTAGAGGCTTGGTCCACCAAGCTCTCTGAGGTTGGGCGGTTGGTGAGGAAATTTGGGTCACGCAGGGCGACAGTAGTGTGCAATTGTCCTATTCACAGGAGCCCCTTTGCTGGGCTTGGACCAGGTTCCCAGTGGGACACAAGTTAAGGCCTTGTTGAAAGGCAGCAAGAGTTCGGAGGAGGAAACACCAGTCTGCAGGACCTCCATCAAGAAGTTTGTTTGACTGCTAAAGAAGGAAGCTGAAGGCCCAGGTCCTCAGCTGCCCTTCGCACCACCATAACGTATGATGCTTCCTCCTCCATAGCCATGGTAGGGGGAGAAAGCAGTCCATTTCTTGATAAGACTGGTCTTGTAAAGGGTCCAGTGACCCCTCCCAATCTTCCTCCGTTTCCTAGCCCTTCAGAAAAGGGCTTAGGAAGCAACCTAGAACCTAAGGGTTCTATCAGCGCCAGTAGGCGTCGATCCGACTTCGGGTCGTCGGGGATAAGAATGGGGCCCTCTACCGCCGGCAGCGTTGAGACCGACACTGGGGAAGGTCACAGTGGTACAATTGGTGTCAGTCCAGATCGGGAAGGGGGGTGGGGGCGGCACGAAGAGACCCGAAGGAGCCCCCTCTGAGCCTGGAGGTGCACCGCTAGTCTCAGGCCACCCAAATATAAGGCAAATAGCATCATAAAATTCCTTGAGCTGGGTGAGGGGTCGCTTTGGCTCCCGGGAAGGCTGGGAAGCGTGGAGCCGATCCAGGCTTAGGTTCCGAGGAACGAGGCCTAGCACGTCGAGACTCCTCCATCACGTACGCCAATGGACGGTGAGAGGTCAAAGCACGCTTTGACTTCTTAGGTTTCTTCTGCTTCTTACCTGACTGAACGACTTTGAGTGGGAGGACAAAGACTTGGGACTCCCGGAAACAGTCCCGGACTCGACCGGGACTGTGAACGAGACCTACGGGGGGAACAACGCGGTGCCAAGCACTGGGCCACAAGGAGCTTTAGGGACTGCTCCCTCAAAGCTTTCGGAGGCATGGCCCCACAGTCGGAGCAGGACTTCGAGTTGTGGTTGTGCTCCAGGCACCAGAGACAAACCAGGTGTGGGTTCGTCACCGACATGGCGCGGTGGCAGGTGCCACACGGCTTGAAACCAGAAGTCTTCTTTGACATTAGGAAAAAACCTACACACCAAAAAGGGGTTGACAAAACATCGAAGAAAGCCTGTCAAAAAGTGACAGAGGGTAGCTCTCTTCATGGATCTGCGCTGGCTGTCGCGGAAAGAACCGACGTCAGCACGCTGAGGTGATGCTTATATAGGTGACGCAATTGACGTCATGCGGACCCGATCAATGCCACTTACCAGTGCGCAGGGGTATTGCTCTAAGAAAAATCTTCTGGATCCAGTGTGACGCCTGAGACATTCAAAGGTAAGGAATCTGCGGCTAGATGTCTCTATCAGATTGTGACTAATACTAGCTGCACTGGTGTGAAAGGCCATATGCTGATCTCATATTTAGTCATGAATCTTAATACCTGGCTGCTTACCACTTTGGAGCAACTGGTACCTCGAAATTTGCAAACAGTACATTTTCAAAGAAAAACTGCTGAGATTATGTGTTTGGTTGAGGCCAAACTGAGTTACACACTGAAATTAAATGGTTTGTGGAATATAATCTTGGAACTTAATTCGAATATCTATGCTAGCTTTGTCCTTAATACATACAGATTAACTAGGAAAAGAGAGCGAGCCCAATACACAGAGCATTTTCTTAAAACGAAATGTTTCAAGAATCATGCGGGAACTTAAAACTACTGATACCCTAAAATCAGCAACATCACCCTCAAAAGATTTTTGTAATACACTAGCATCTTTCTTTACTATAAAAAATGTGCAAGATATACACAGTGACTAGTTTTCCCATAACTACAGACTTGTCAGATCACCAGGGCAACACTGGTACTACTGTCAAACCACTTCAGGAATTCACAGCCCTTTCTTGAGATAACTTCCAGGAAACGAAGTAGAGCAAGAATACTGGAATTATCATGTAGATGGTGGCAGGAAAGCCAATTTCACATTGCATAAATCGCTGGGGGGGGGGGGGAGGGGGTGGAAGTTACCAACTATCACTCAATACTTCAAGCAACAGAATTGTAAAGGGCTTCTTGGCAAAAGGATGTTTCAAGGACATGCTACCTGGAATAAGCATGAAGAGTGGCCTGTAAAGCTGCCCTCTCTGATAGGTGCATGCATTGATAGGTGCATGCATTTGGCAACTCATTGATATATTATGCAGGAGATCATGCCCATGGCAAAAATAGCATTTGCCACCTTACTGCCAGAGGTAAATCCACCACACACAATGAAGAGATGGTCTGACTTTCATAAGCAGCTTGTTCTTGCAAAATAAAACTTTAGAGCCCTTACAACAAGATTGCCTCAACACCTGAACAAGCATGACTATTTCAGAAAACTTGGATATATCTTGGTTTATATAAAAAAATCAGTTAAGACCTCTTGGATAAAAGAAAGACTTTGTTCTTGTGGAAAACTATATAAAAGCTTTACAAGAGACTGAAGGAATCTAATCCTTTCGAAAAACCAGTTTTCAAAATAAGAAGTTTGCTTTTGCAAAAGCCAGAAATTGAAACAGCTTATGCAAGAGATAGGAAAGGAGGATATTAAGATGATATTGCGAAGCTGGATCTTTAACAGCAAATGAAGAAACAAAAGAAATTATCTCCAGACAGACGCATTCCCAAGATGCCACACTGCCAAATGAGATATGTTTCTAAAGCAGCAAGATAGTGTTGAACAAGTTACTTACCTTCGGTAATGCCTTATCTGGTAGAGACTCTATCTAGCTGCAGCAACCTTACCATAGAATATTCCCCAGGCGTCAAACTGGATCTGGAAACTTTTGGTGCACAGTACCCCTATGCGCCGGTAGGTGGCCTCGTTCGGCTCCGCATGGCGCGACGGCACCAGAAGTGACGTATGCAATGCATATATAGGAACCAACACAGCACGCGGATGTCAGTTTCTTTTGTTGGTGTGTGAAACTAGGGCCTTAAGGGAAAGTCTCTTACACTATAATCTGTTCGCAGGGAAGATCAGTAAGGAATGTGCAGCTATATAGATTCTCTACCAGATAAGGCGTTACCGAAGGTAAGCAACTTTGTCTGATAGAGATTTCTAGCCACACATTCCTTACTTTAGAACAGATATCCAAGAAATACCTCTCTGGAGGTGGGGCTCCGAGATGGGTTAAACTAGAAAGTCCTGTTGGACCAAATGGGCAAAGTGACCGTTACACCGGTTCAGACTTTCCAGGCAGTAGTGCTTCCTAAGCGTGTGCAGAAAGCCCACATTGCTGCCTGACAGACATCCAGGACAGGAACTTCATGGGCTAACGCAGTGGTCGCTGCCTTCGCTCTGGTGGCGTGAGCACGTAACTCTCAGGAGGTTGCTTTTGGGCCAATGTGTAGCAGATTTTTAAGCAGAGGACTATCCATCGAGAGATGGTCTGCTTCTGCACCGCCTTCACTTTCTTGGCCCCGACGTACCCCACAAAGAGTTGATTGTCTACCCAGAACTCTTTTGTGCGGTCAAGGTAGAACGACAACGCTCTTTTATGGTCCAGTGAATAGAGTCTCTCCTCTTCTTTAGAGGGGTGAGGCGGAGAGCAGAAGGTAGACAGAGTGATAGATTGGCCTACGTGAAATGGAGTTACCACCTTCAGTAAAAAGGATGCTCTAGTCCAAAGGACCAGCTTGTCTGGGTAGATGGTAAGGTACAGAGGATGTGTAGACAGTGCCTGTAGCTCACTGACCCTCCAGGCGTTTGCTATCACTACTCGGAAGGCTGGTTTTATGGTTAGAAGCCTGAGTGGGCAGTAGTGGAGTGGCTCGAAGGGAGCGCACATCAGAAATGCGAGAACCAGGTTGAGGTCCCACTGAGGCATAATAAATGGGGCTGGTGCTGATTTTTGCCTCTTGTTTGTCACCCATTTTCTCCCCCAATATCCACGTGGCACACCTTTGGGTTTCCATCTTTGCTTGTGCCCTGAAGAAGGTGGTGGCTGAATTGAAGCCCTTCACCGAAACGCGCGTCAGCACTTTTTATGACAGGAACCACGCAGTGGTACATGGAAAGAAAGAGGAATGAGAATTGACTAAATATCTCCAACTTACTTTTCCCTCTCTTTACAAGCATATGAAATTAATGTTATTTAATTGAAGAAAATGTATTTGAAAATTCTCGTTTATCAGCACAACAGATATAGATACTCATTGCATTCCAGCTAAAACCCGCCTTTTCATCATTATATAACATTGCATTGTTCCACCTATATAACGGGTTACTCATGATACCACTACCAGTTTGATCTGTGGCCCCTGTCTTTATATGTATTTTTTTATTGGTTGGCTTTGACAGTGTGACAGATGTATGGATGCGATTGCGGTATGACTGACTTTATGAGAGAGTGCTTTTGTGTAATTGAGATGACGATTTTTTAAGCAATTATTTTGTCCTGATCCACTTGGACTGGGGGACACTTTATGAGATATATTATTGTTTTTGTGGGTGCATTTCGAAGAAGAATATGTAGGTTTACGTTAATTGATTTGTTCTACTATATATGTTAATACATTATAAAACTTTTGAAAATATTTACAGATTTCTCTATTTTCAATAAAATATTTTTGCGTAACGCATTTTTGATATTTTTATTTATTTTTTCACATCTTTTGTTGGCTTTGTTATTCATGGTTCCGCTCCTCACTTGAGACATCCGTTTGTTTATAGAGAGACGCTACACGCTCATTCTACACCGTAGGCAGGTGACATTTATTCCCTTCTTTTGTAGGGTCCTATTTATACTCTTATTTTCCCGAAGCCACCTGCCTATATATTTCTGTCGGGATCCCTTTTATGTAGTTTGTAGTTTGGTACCCCAGCACGTTTGCTGTCAGGGATATTTGTATTTGTTTGTGGCTCTCCCTCATGTGGAGAGTATCTCTCCAGTGCACTGTAGCTTCACTTGTTTTCCAACCTGTTCACCTAACCTTCATCTTATTTCTCTGTAGAATCTTTCAACATTAGAGCCCCCCCCCCCTTTGGACCTTCGGATACACAGGCCATTGTTTTTGTAGGCTTCAAAGTGTTATTCCTACTCTCTTTATTCCATGGAGAGCATCAATACATTTGGTTTCACCGATGAGGACTTTGCTAAGTTATTAGGACAAACGTCCACAGGTAACAAATCTTTTACCTTATCTAAGGGCCTAAATGATGACTCGATTAAACTCTTGAACCTAAAGAAAAAAGCCAAGCGAACTGAATCCCATGCCAACTTTATGTTGGAATACCTTAAAGCAGGGACTATTCCGATAGGTCTTAGAGTCAGGAACATACCAGCTCTGTTCATTGAGATTAGAAAATTCCTGGAGAAGTGGGCCATTATCTCAAATCGTTGTTCACGAGAATGGATGATATTGATCATCGAAACAGCCAGGGAACTCGTGACAATACTTACCAAAGAAATAGAAGAACTTGAGCACAAACTCAAGCAAAACAACCCTCTGGACGAAGCTAAAAGGAAAATAAAAGAGGTCAACCTAGAATTAGACTCGTTCAGCGATTATTTAATAAAGAGAAAAACAGAAAAAGTACGAAAAGACATAAGATTCTTTGCCCAAGAGCGAGTTTATCCATTTTTGATAGAGAATTACTACACAGGTAACAAAGAAGGCACCTCCCACATAGATCAACAGACGTGGACCAGTAGGAAGATTTTGACATTTTCCAACACCACAGACTCTGAGGGAGCGGGCCCGTCTTCCCACAGTGATTCTTACAATAACAGTAGAGGGCAATACAACAGACCGAATACAAGCAACCGTTTTTAGGTAACCGGAGGGGAATTTTTGCCCCAGATACCGGAACCAACAGAGGGACCAGTTTGCGGACCAGGAACAACCTCAACAGTACATACAAATGAGGAGACAGCAATATTGGCGCAACTAAATAGCATCCCTATTTTCAATCTTACCTCTGAAAATCTTGACCGCAACACCGAACAATTGCTTACCAAAGGACTCTCCTTTGTCCCCGCCACCGGACTTTCGAGGTTCGAACTTCACAGAGATCTTTTTGCTTTCTTCCGTAGAGTCAGGCTAAAAAAGTTTTTTTAAACAGAACCGCCAACGAGGAGGACAACCTATCGGGCTTGAAACCTCCATCATCTTTCATACCGAGTTTGGACCTTCTGGAACCGGAGGTAGAAATCTTTGAAAAGGCTGTCCTTACTAAGATCAACAGAATTACCAAATTTATCCCTCCACCGGTTCCTAATCTAACCAAATTGGAGAATTTGGCGCTTCGAAAACTTAAGGATGAATCTAAAATGACCATCAAACCCTGTGACAAAGGGGGTGGGATAGTCCTGTTCGACATGCCTACATATAAAAACAAAATGAAGGCTTGATGTGCGGGAGCATTACAGCAGAGTGAGAGGTGACCCAGAAACCAGAGTTAAAGCCAGAATATTCGACATCAGTCGAAGGGCAGAACAAGAAGGTGTTATTTGCAAAAAAGTGTTTGAATTTCTTACTCCTAAAGTCACCCGCATTCCAGTCATTTATGGGGTTCCCAAAACCCACAAGAATTCTTTGGACCCGCCACTTCAGCTGATTGTATCGACCATAGGCGCGGCAACTGAACCCCTATCCCAATACATAGACATTTTTGTCAAGCCCCTGGTGAGTCAACTACCCTCCTATATTAGAGACACTGGCCATCGTATCTCTAAAATATTGGCCACGATGGATATCGAGGCCCTATACACCAATGTGCCCCAACAACAGGCACTTGAAGTGGCCAAAACTGCTTGGCCGCGGCTCGAGTAGAACAGAATTGCAACTTCCTAATTCAGTGTTTGGAAATTGCTCTTAACGAGAAAAAAAATTGAATTTGATGGCGAACTATACAAACAAATCAAGGGGGTCAGCATGGGGGCAGCCTGCGCCCCTAGTATAGCCAACCTATTCATTGGCAATTTTAAAAAGCAGTTTATTCATAACAAAATCGCACCCTTCTTTGAAAATATACCAGCTTGTTACCGTTTCATCGATGACATCAACTTCGTGTGGCATGGCGAAGAGGACGATTTGGACTAATTTTTGGAGTGGGTCAATCTTTGTGATAATAACCTCAGATTCACTCCTAAGATAAGCAGAGATAGGGTCAAATTCCTAGATATTTGGATTGAGCACGAGAATCAACATCTTTCCGTGTCTCTCTACACTAAACCTACCACAAGAAATACGTTACTCCATTACAGTAGCTTCCACCCGCACTGTCAAAAGGATGGCATTCCTTTCAGCCAATTTCTTCGTTTACGTAGAAACTGCACCAATATCCATGATTTTGTTAGACATGCTGAGACCCTTAAACACAAGCTCTTAGCTCCAGGATATCCCAAGAGACTGGTTCGCGACTCATTCAAAAGAGCTAAGTGCTACAACAGGGAAACCATGTTTGCTCCTAAGAGTAATATCACTGAAGAGAAACTGGTCTGCGTAACCAGACATTCCAACTTAGATCAAAAAAATCAAACAGGCCATATATTCCGAGTGGCATCTCCTCAATATAAGGGAAGATGTTCCCAAGTTACCCAAACCCACCTTTGCCTTTAGAAGAAATAGGAACCTGCGCAACTTCTTAGTGAGAGCCAAAACCAAAATAGAGGACACATTTTGTCAGAAATCTATTACAGGTTCGAATCCAATTAAAGGCAATCATAGATGCGGCACATGCCACGCATGTGACAATTTCATCACATCAGACCGGATCGACATTGGACACAAGAGTATTCAACTGACGAACATGACCAACTGCAGGACTTCTAACGTGGTATACTGTGTGCTCTGCCCGTGTGACCTTTGCTACATGGGCGAAACCGGCAGAGAAATAAGAACTCGCATTGGAGAACACAAGTCGAACATTCGCACCAAAAAAAATACTGCTCCCTTGGTCCAACATGCTTGACCTGGGACACACCGACCGGGAACTCAGATGGACGATTTTGGAGAAAATCACAGCCATCAGAGGACATGACGACACTAAACTTCGCAAAAAAAGGGAAGTTTTTGGGATTTTTCTCCTTAATTCCCAAATGCGAGGATTGAACGAAACCACTCCTTGGGAACAAGCCATTTAATTGCTTCCAGGCTGCATTGTCCCATTTGCTCTCTCTTTTCATCACATTGCTGCTCCGGTTCTCACGGTCCAATTCCAGCTATTCCTCCTTAGATTCTGTATCTATTTAGGAATATGTACCATTCTATATGCCACTTTGGCTTTGTACTTATTCTGGTATTCTGCTATTTAACATTTTGCCTGCGGCTCTGCATTTATTTCACATATTATTTGTTTATTTTCTTTTTATCAGACTATTTTCCCAGATCCTTCATTTTTTAGTCCGTGTGCCTCTGTTCACCGAACAGTTGATACTTTAGACCCATTGTGTATTGGTTCATAGCCCCTTTTTTGTTTTAAGGTCTCGCCTGAGCCAGCGCATGCGCTGCTCTGGCGAGACATTTAGTGAGTGGGCTTTAAAAAGCCGACCACAGCTTTTTGTGTGGCCTAGAGCGTGCGGTTATGCGCACAGTTACGAGCAGAGGCGCCATCTGGCTTTCCTCTCTCGTCATGGCTCATTAAGTGCATCGCTCGCGGGCACCCTTACAGCCCGCGATCACTTTCACTTTTACGGCCGCGCGCCAATGCTTGTTAAGCTTCCTTTTAGCTCGCGCGCGCACACAACTCCCGGGCTTGTTATTAAATGTCATTATTAGTTTCTGTCAAGACGGTTATTACAAGAGCAATAAATAACCTCTTGACTCTTCGCTGACACTGCCGGGAGCGCCTATGATAAATTCACCCCCTCTCTTTGAAATGGATTGCGCGCCTCATTCTAAAGCGAGGCCTGGGGCACAGGAAGATTAGCAGCGTGCGCTGGGCCTACGTTTTGAACCCGGGAGACACTATTTAAATATTCTGCACAGGGCAAGTCTATTTTCAAACGGGTCCCATCCTGAGTAACTGGCATAAATCCGCCTTGGAATTCACGCTAAATTCGGTAAGCCATTTTGACATCTTGGGTTGAGGTTCTTTAGACGGATTCCCTTTTTTATGTAAAAATAAGTGGCTTGTGCCAAGCGGAGGCGCGCGGGCCCTCATTACGCTGCTTCCTTGATAAGATCTTCCGGGTCCGTGGCTCGGAAGCGCGCGCTGTATTAACACCTCCTCATTTACTCTTCACTTCAGCACTCCCGAATGGCAGAACCTCGCGGAGCAAGGGCAGAGCCAAACTTCAAAGCAAGGATCTGTGAAATTACCCACTTACATAGTATGCTGACTCAAAGTCTTTATCTGCATCACAAACGTCACTCTGCTCCTAGTTGTTCGGGTAGAGGGGCGGGGGCTGACTGAGCTTGTTCAGTCAAAGGAAGACCTATGAATGAACAGCGTATTATTCCCTGTCAGCTCCTCAAATCACCATCGCCTTTCAATTAGCGGAGCGCATAAATAATTAGCGTTTAGAACGTCGTCTTGAGCTATTTGCATAGCATTCTCTGCACATCACCCACCCTTCTGCTTCTTTCCGTGGCAAACCACTCACTCACTTTTGTATGGACGCCAGAATCTTAGCTATAGTCAATATCGAGGGCCTGCATTTAAAAACTCGCATTCTACAGCTCCAACCCCCTTCGCGTTGGTGCAGATCAGTAAACGTTTTGAATTCCCCCAAAAAGTCTCAGAGCATATTCCAGGAGAACTCGTGGAAAACTACCTTTACATGCGAGTGAAGGAAGTTCATCATGAGTAACTGAATGTAGTGTATAATTGCATATATTAAAATGCCTTTACCCATGTTCGTTAGAGCATTTATTTAGTATTTCTCCATGGAAAAAAAATGCATCGTAATGGAGAAACCCGTATCATTACACTTTCACATGTGGGGGTATTTCCTTCCCATGAACCCCTTTAAATGGATTTACTCCTTCAAAGAGCAGTATATGGCCGGCTGTTTTCAGGGTGGGATAGTTTTAGCTAAGTTTTAGTACTTGTAAACCATGGTAATTGAAATTGCTTTTATATAGCGATCACTACCCCTGACGAGGCATGTCTACATGTAAAATGAACTTACATGTACAAATGGTTTTCTGGAATCAGGCCCTCATATTATCAACAAGCATTGGCATAGCCAATAGGTCTCGCCTTTGGGACCTTATAAGTGTTTAGCCATGCAACAGTTGATGTTGTTGCACCAAGGATATTGTGCTGGATAACTAAACACTTATAAGGTCCCAAAGGCGAGACCTATTGGCTATGCCAATGCTTGTTGCATTTGCCTTTATTGCTCGCAGCTTAAAGCCCCATTTCGATCAACATTTCTACGAGTTTACCGTACAGATCTTCCATCCTTGTAATCTGGCGATGGGTACTCTCTGGTACGCACTCGCTGCATGAGCGTGTCGCTCTCCAAATATGGTGACTAGATTTTTTCGCCGATAGGTAGCGCTCAGCAGCGGTTTAATTTTTCTCATTCAGCCCGAATGAGCTGCGTAAGGGATGGGTTTTTAAAAGGCAAATCTGATTTCAGTTCCGCACTCGTGATTTGTTTGGAGCAGATTCGGGACGCCGGTCATTTCCGATGGAGCCCCACGGACATCCTCCTCTACCGCCAGACTACCTCTGACTCTTTCATCGTCGACGCCCCTTTGGGGCACTACGCATAACGACCACACGATAGGGGGCTCTCGCCCCAGGACGGACCCTCAGTGGGCTGTGCCATTTCTGGACAGGTAAGGTCGCCCGTCCAGGTGCATTCCCCCACCCTCCTGGTGGTTTTGGCTAATGTTACTGTGGAATCGGGCGCTCTAGACTTAGAATTGCCCTCACCTTACTCCTTTTTTAGCTTTTACCGCCATTGTTTTGTTAATGTGGGGTCCCTTATAATTTAACTTGTTTTTTCAATTGTTCCCTCTTCTGTTTGTTTCCTAACTCTTCCCCTGGCCTTTCATCCAGGATGGCTACTATGCATATCCGTATAGAGCCTTCCAATAATCCACTCCGCTACTAGTTTGGGGAGAAACTAAGCTTCTTATATCTACTTCGCTCTACAGAGGTCTTACACCCGGCCCAGGTCCTCAGGGGGGGGGGGTCCATTTTCACCCGGATCTCGTATTCATTACGCCCCGTGCTGGGTATCTGCCGTTCCTGCTTAGACGGAGTCTTCTTCATTCAACTATCTGAAGACTTTTCTTCCTTTTTCAAGGTATCTATCTCCCATCTTTAAGACATGCTGCTTGTATTTTTACTATTCTGTGCTTTCAACAGTAGTGTTTTTTCTTATCACATTTATGTTGTTCTTTGCACACCAGCTATCCAATTTCTTGGCTTGAAGTTGCATCATACGTTGGCATTGACCGCGTACTAACGCCAAGGGTCATTATTCGCCGTTGTAAGTTGTTTCTTGATGTCGCACATTTATTCTCCACTACTTTTTCTTGCCTATAATACCACTATTCTAGCGCTGGTGACGGTTATCTATTCTTTGTGGATTGTTTTCTTTTCTTCAGATTACTTGGCAGCTAGGGGCCTTGACTTTGGGTGCTCACTATGCCTACGGTTCCCACTATATTCACTTTTACCATTTCCACCTCACACAGGATGTGCGGCTGAGGCACTGGAGACTATCATTAGTAGTATTCTTCTGGTTTATTTTTGTTAATATTCTTTGTATTGATGGGGACTGATATTGCCTTTATCTGAACCTACCCCTGTTTATTTTTTAGAACGAAGCCCTGATTTTTGCCTTTTGTTTGGCACCCTTTTTCTCCCCCAATATCCACGTGGCACACCTTCGGGTTTCCATATTTGCTTGTGCCCTAAAGAAGGTGGTGGCTGAATTGAAGCCCTTATCCGAAACGCGCGTCGGCACTTTTTACGACAGGAACCATGCAGTGGTACATGGAAAGAAAGAGAGGAATGAGAATTGCCTAAATATCTCTAACTTACTTTTCCCTCTCTTCACAAGCATATGAAATTAATGTTATTTAATTGAAGAAAATGTATATGAAAATTCTCGGTTATCAGCACAACAGATATAGTCATTGAATTCCCGCTAAAACCCGCCTTTTCATCATTATATAACATTGCATTGTTCCACCTATATAACGGGTTACTCATGATACCACTACCAGTTTGATCTGTGGCCCCTGTCTTTATATGTATTTTTGTATTGGTTGGCTTTGACAGTGTGACAGATGTGTGGATGCGATTGCAGTATGAATGACTTAATGAGACAGTGCTTTTGTGTAATTGAGATGACGATTAGGGTGACAAACCGTCCGTAAATTTCACGGACCGTCCGTTATTTCATTGCCAAGTCCGTTGTCCATCATAATTCTTTTCACGGACGCCTTTTGTCCGTAATTCTGGGGTTTCTGGGAATCTGAGATGCCCCCTGTGAGAAGCCTCACTGTTGGGGGCCAGCTCGCATTTCTATGAAGTGCGGAGGCTTCAACAGCCCCTCCCAGCCCTCGCAGACTGTCAATTAGCCCCTTTGTCATTCTGCCTGTGGCCGATTCTCTCAGACAGAATGACAATGGGCCATGCTGCAGTTACAGCATGTGGTGTCTCGGTGCCTACATTCTACTTTTGAAAACAACACCTTGCAACTATGGTGGAATCCATAAGCTTTCTGAGACGCGCGTATCAGAAGTGTTCTTGCTAACATACTTGACAGTAAAATAGTAAAATTCTGTCCAGTGTTCAGAAGGATGAATAAAGAACAAACTAAGTTCAACTTAAGTGCAGCTGAAACAAGAGCCATGCTAAGGGGTTCCCGGTGCACTGTATTTTGAAATAGATGACAGGGTGTGTTCTTTGCCAGCCTGCAATTATTATGCCACTATAAACATGTCAATTTAACTCTGGTGTCTATTTACTTACTTATATACTATTGCGCGACCTCCTCGCATGTTTCTGTAAAACGTACCTTTTGTCCTGAATTTTGACATTCTGTCCTGAATTTTTGTCCTTAATTTTGACACTTTGTCCTGAATTTTTACACTCACCGCCCTGAATTTGCACCCATGCCAGTTGGTCACCCTAATGACGATTTTTTAAGCAATTATTTTGTCCTGATCCACTTGGACTGGGGGTCACTTTACGAGATATATTATTGTTTTTGTGGGTGCATTTTGAAAAAGAATATGTATGCTTACGTTAATTGATTTGTTCTACTATATATGTTAAAACATTATAAAACTTTTGAAAATATTTACAGATCTCTATTTTCAATAAAATATTTTTGCATTACGCATTTTTGATATTTTTATCTATTTTTTTCACATCTTTTGTTGGCTTTGTTATTCATGGTTCCGCTCCCCGCTTGAGACATCCGTTTGTTTATAGAGAGACGCTATGCGCTCATTCTATACCGTAGGCAGGTGACATTTATTCCCTTCTTGTGTAGGGTCCTATTTATAGGCTGGTGGGAACATATGCAGTAGACCTTTGAGGAACCTATGCACAATAGGGGATTTGAAAAGGGATGGCTGCTCTGTCATCCGCAAAAATGCCGAAATGGCAGAAAGATCATCTTTTAACGTACCCAACACAGAGCCCGGCTTGGCCAAGGGGAGAATGAACAAAAGAACCTGGGAAAGGGGTGCAGATAGGAGGTCAACATGTTTATCGGTACATGACAGAGGGTGCACGACACCACCACGCCCGGTTTGTTGCAGTACCACATGGTGGTGATGTTGTCCATGAAGACCAGTACAAGTCTTCCCTTTATTGAAGGAAGAAAGCCTTTCAATGCCAACCTGATCGCCCAAAGCTCCAACAGATTACTATTAAGCCCGAATTCCGTCGGAGACCAGAGCCACCACCTCTCCCAAATGGCTGCCCCAGCCTAGAAGTGACGCATCTGTCACTAGTCAGCTCTGGGTGGGGCAGAGAGAGGGGTCAGCACTGGCCCAAATGGGGTTCGTTATCCACCACCACTGCAGGTCTTTTGTAGTTCCCTCTAAGATCTGGACCATCTCAGCAAATTTCCCCTGAAGCGGTGTTCACTGGGACTTCAGGTCCCACTACAGAGCCCGAATATGCCAGCCGGCATGTGTTACAAGGAGGATGCAGGAGGCCAAGACGAAGATGTGGAAATAAGCTTCCTGCATGTCTAACAATACAAGACAGTGTGCCGGATCCAGGGCAGACAGGATTTGCACAATTGGGTATTTCCCCTTTTTCAGGAAGAAGTTGAGAGGGCACAGGTCTGAGATAGAACGAAGGCCTCCTCCCTTCTTGGGCACCAGAAAGTAGGGGAGTAGAAACCACAACCTTCTTCTGATGCTGGCACCCTCTCTATAGCTTACTTAGCCAAGTGAGCAAACACTTCTTGAAGGAGTAAGAAGAGGTGGTCCTCCGTCAGCCTGTAGTAGGTGGATGGCATGGGTGGAGGGGTGGCCACAAAGGGGAGGGAGTAGCCCTTTGGACAAGCTGCAAAACCCAACAGTGGGTGGTTATTGACCTCCAGTGGTGCAGGTGATGGCGTATTCTGCCCGCCACTGGATGACCATGATAGTTGAAAGAGAAACTAAAGTGGTTTGGCGGCTGATTGGGGGGGTGGGTGTACTGGCCTGACTTCTGGCCAACTGTCCCACGTGGTCTGTAGGAACCACGTCCTTGGCCACAAAAGGATTGCAAAACTTGCTGTCCATGGTGGCTTGGAGTGTAGAGGTGTGGTTGAAATCCTCTTCCGTGGCCACAAAAGTGATGAAAGGCAGATTGGGGTTGGCAAGGGGCCATGGAAAGGCCCAAGTACCTGGCCGTATCCCACTGGCCACAGACTATGAAATTTCTCTGCCCAGCGAGCCTGTGGTGTCCAGCCCACATCGTATGGTGAACTTGGCTGGATCCCTCCCATTATCAATTGCTTCAGAGAGTATGGCTTGGGCCTTCTCCAAGTCCATGGGCAGCACTTGCGCAACAGAGTCCTAGAACATATGGGATTATCGGCCTAAGAGGTGTGCTGTGTTCAACGATCGTAGTGCCAGGCTGGCAGAAGAGATCATCTTCTTCCCAAAGGTATCCAGCCTTTTGGACTCCCTATCCGGTGCAGTGGTAAATGCGCCGGGGTTGAGTCTGGAAGTGGAGGCAAGGACCACCAGGCTCACTAAGGGGTGGGGTGTTTGGTGAAAAAACTTGGGTCCCCCCGGGCAGGGCAATGGCGGCAAGCAATTGTGCTATGCACAGGAGCTCCTTTGCAGGGCTTGGACCATGCCCAGAGTGGGACGTCGGCAAGGCTTTCATTAAATGGGAGTAATGGTGGGGAAACTCCTGGCTGAAGCACCTACATCAAGACGTTTGTCTTGACTGTCATTGAGTGTAGCGTAAGGTCCAGGACCTCAGCCACCCTCCACACCACTATTGCAAGTGAGGCAACTCCACCATACCAGCGGTAGGGGGAGAGTTCAGGCCAGTGTCTGGGGAGGTGTACAATCCACTGGCAACCGCAAGATCCTCATACCAGGTGTACGCGGGACCTTCTAGTGGTTAACAGCCACCATAAGGTTCCGCAGACCCCTCCCTGTCATCACCCAATCCAGGCCTGTCATAGGAATAGAGCACTGGCTCCATATGGGGAGTCTGCCCCAGCCGCCACCAGCGTCTGACAATGCCCATCCAGCTCCGTATCAGAGTCTGGAATGATGATGGGGGCAGCACCACCATGGCCATCTGCACTGGACCGGGCACCAGGGAAGGTCGAGCTCACTCGACCGGCGCCGCTCTGGATCAGTCAATGGATCCCTGAGGCCAGACTGGCGCCAAGGGCGTACCCGCTAGCAAAAGACCAGTAGGGGCCCCTCCTACACCTGTGAGGTCCGAGGGTGTCCAGAGGTGTCAGACCAACCAAAGATGAGTTGCATAGCCTCAAAAAATTCTTTAAGTTGGGAGGGGGTCGCTCCGGCACCCGTAAATTCAGGGAGGCGCAGAGACAGCCCGGCTCCACCACAGAGCCAACCCTTGAGTGCCGATGGCTCAGTGACTTGACCGAAGACTTGCCTGGCGAAGTTAAAGACCTCTTCATCTATGACTTTTTTGTTGGACTTACCAGACGACTTGGAGTGGCACAACGATCACCGGGTACGACTCTGCGAGCGATCTAGGGACCTTCCTCGTGACTGAGATCTGGAGTGTCGTGGAGTTGGTCGATGGAAGGCGGCAAGCAGCTTGAGGGACGGCTCCCTCGGCGCTTTAGGATGCACGGCAATCCTCGCATGTCTTGCTGTTGTGACCTCGCTCCAGACTTAAAAGACAAACCAAGTGAAGATTCGTCACCTACATCTGTTGGTGACAGGTGCCGCGTGGTTTAAAACTTGCCTTTCTGGTGGGCATCCTCCACACCAGAAGACAAACCCACGAAAAATCTTCAACAAATGGTCGAAAAAGGGTCAGTCAAAAAGTAACTGAGGGTAGCTCTCTCCGGATCTGCACTGACTGGTGCGGAAAGAAATGAATTGACATCAGCGTGCTGGGGTGGCGCCTATATAGGCACGAGCGGATGACGACGCCCCGCGAAACCGAACACCACCATCTACTGGCGCACAGGGGCACTGCTCACCAAACGTTTCCGGATCCAGTCTAACGCCTGGAGAATATTCTAAGGTAAGGAATCTGTGGCTAGAAGTCTCTATCACATTTCCAAGACCCAATTATAATTCTTGAGTTTAACTTGAAGACTGTAAAAAACCAAACAACGTTTAAAAGACCAATTGCAAAAGCAAAGCTATTTCCTCTTGTACAGTCACTGGCAGCACGCATTTATTTCCACCATACACTTTGTAGTCAGATTCCTTTCTTCTACCCACCATAACCATAACAACATTCTTTGTTATCCACCTTTTCTATGGACAATTTGTAGTGTCATTTCTCATCTTAGGAGGGCCATTCTGTTTTTGGGCACATCTGATCGATCTCCAATTCAGATCCAGAAAGATTGGAGAATAACCCCACTCTTTAAATTGCCATTCTGGTATTTTCAGTGATATAATAACCATCTACTGCTTGTTACTGAAAGAATCATTTCGTCAAAGAATGGGATCGCGATTTACCCTTTTTATTTCTGTTGCCTCTTGGAAAACTGCACTACCTTTATATATATTTCTTATCATAGCTTAAGGTCACTTTACAGCAGAAAAGGTTTTCAGCCACAAGGAGTTCTACAAACCCACCTAGTTAAGGGCTGCCCTCTGTTAGACCTGGCACCATTGGCGTGGGTCTCCCTTCCATTTTTCGCTGTTGTCTCCTCTGTTTTACTGGTGTTAGATGCTCTGGGCGCTGTGCCACTGCCATTCAGTGTCACAGCGCGAATGCTCCCTGTATAAATATGTCTATGTGAATTGGTATATCCCTGATTGGCTTATTTGGTTTACCTGTTAGTCCCTAGTAGTGTGGCCTATGTGTGCCCAGGGCTGGTAAACCAAATGCTGCTGGTGGGCCTGCAGCACTGATGTGTGCCACCCACAGAAGCAGCTTGTAAAGTGTGTCTCAGACCTGCCACTGCAGTGTCTGTGTGCAGTCCAGAACTGCCATCTTGGCTGTGAAGTGCACTCACTTCCCAGCCCCTGAACCTTCCCTTAGCATCCTGTAAGTCACCCCTATGGTAGGGTGCCTTGTATGTGTAAGGCAGGACATGCCTTGGGGTGTGTAGCATGTCTGGTAGTGAATTATGCACCATTTCGTTTTTCACTACTGTAAGGCTACCTGTTCCTCATAGGCTAGAATGGGCAGTTTGACTATTACATGCTATAGTCCTAACTGACCCCAGGAACATGGTAGAAAAACGAATTTAGTATGCCTGAGCTCAGAATATTAAAATACACCTTTTAGTGAAGTTTATTTTTATATTCTGTGTTTGAAAATACCACTTTTAGAAAGTAGGTATTTTCTTGCCTAAGCCTTCCAGTGTGCTCTGCCGTTATGTGTATTGGCTGTCTGGTTTTAGAGGGGCAGGACAGGCTGAGTCAGACCTGGGTGGAATAGAGAGATCTGCATTTAGAGTGTGGGGAGGGCTGGCTCTTTGATCTGAATAGGGCTGTGGCTGGCAAGGTGAATGCTGGCTCCACCTCCCACTGTGTGTCTGCTAACAGACCCCCTCTTTCTGAAAGGAAGGATGCAGCCTGGTAAACAAAGTGCTCCAGGCCTGAGCAGAACTGGTTCTGGCTAGGTTCAGGGACTGGTAGCTTCAAGGATCAAAGGTTTTTGGGGTATAAATATCTGTGCTCAAACCCCCTAATTTTGTATTGCTTTTGGATCTGGAGAGGAAGCTCTGTCCGTGCCACTGGAGGAATCTGCAGGAAGTGACTGTCCCTGTGCTGTGTGTTGTTTCTTGCACTGGCCTGCAGCAGTGACCACTGGACCTTGAAGAAGAGGAAAAGGAACTCTTGAGAGAACTTTTATTTTTGTACAGCAATCACCCAAGGGCTAGGAGAAGAGCTAGCCTCCTGCTGGAGTCTCAGGCACATCAGACTCCACCACCGACCTCCTGCTTCCTCCCTGCGAGGACTGCTATCTGCTGAGGAGGCTCCTGTGAGTTCCAGGGCCTCTAGTCTGCATCAGAGAAAAGAGGGTAAGAAATCGACGCTAACGCATCTTTGCGGGCCGCTGCAGTCGAGAGCGCTGGGAAAATTATCGCGCTACTGCCGCCGAAGGCCCGCAACCCGAAACCATCGCTGACGCCCCTTTGCGAGCCGCTGCAGCCGAGACGCGCTGGAAAGATCATCGCGCTGCTGTCGCCGCGCACTCGCAACCCTGAAAGAAATCATCGCTTTGAGACATCGCAGTGCGGACGCCGTGCGTTCGCCACTTTGATCGCATCGTACCGAATTTCGTCGCTCCCTCGCGGAGCGTCTTGTCTTCGCATCGCAACACGATCGCACAGCGCAACAGGATCACTGCATCGACTTCTCCCACGCGGCAAGAAAGTCATCGCATCGGCGGTCCAGCGTGCAGAAGTTTGTCGCATCGTCTCCGCACGCATCCCGCAGATCGGCGCATCATCCTCCCTTGCGGCAAGGATTTCAACGCATCGCCGGCCTCGCGTGCCGAGAATCATCGCTACAGCTTATTTGCGACACTTTGTTGGTTTTGCTACTAAACCCAGGTACTTTGTGAAAGAAAGGGTTGCAGAGACCACTGCTTTGAACTTGAACCTTATTTTTGCCACCTTTGAACTATTTTTGACAGCCCTTCAACAGCTATCCTATTTTTGACAGTATTGTGGCTTTTACAGTTATTGGTCTTGTGATAAATCTGCCTTTATATAAAGGTACTTATTTTTTATAATAACTACTTGTGTGGTGTCCCTTTGTAGTGTTCCTCATTGTGTTACTGTGTATGATCATAAATGCTTCACACCCTGCCTCTGAGATAAGCCTACCTGCTCGTGCTACGTTACCACAGGGTTGAGCAGGGGTATTAAAGAGGGTAGCCCTCTCACTCTGACTTAGGAAGAAGGGTCCCTACTTGGACAGTGGCCAGCCATTGCCAACTAGAGACCCCCATTTCTAACATTGGTGGTCAGCGGTGAGGATCTGGACTTGCATTTATGATCGCATACAGTAATTATAGTGTACACTACTAGTGAGTGCAGACCATAACGTACCGCATACATTTTTTTGGGAGAATTTTTTTTTGCTCCTATATTGTGATTGATATTGCCGGTGATTTTTCACCCGCGCACATTTTCTGAGAGTTTTGGGATCCTATATTGTGATTGATATTACCGGTGATTTTTCACCCGCGCCCATTTATTGAAAGTTTTTGATCCCCTATTGTGATTGATATTGCTGGTGATTTTTCACCCACGCACATTTCTGAGAGTTTTTGGGATCCTATATTGTGATTGATATTGCCGGTGATTTTTCACCCGCGCCCATTTATTGAAAGTTTTTGATCCCCTATTGTGATTGATATTGCTGGTGATTTTTCACCCACGCACATTTCTGAGAGTTTTTAGGATCCTATATTGTGATTGATATTGCCGGTGATTTTTCACCCGCCTACATTTTTTGAGAGTTTTTGGGATCCTATATTGTGATTGATATTACCGGTGATTTTTCACCCGCGCCCATTTATTGAAAGTTTTTTGATCCCCTATTGTGATTGATATTGCTGGTGATTTTTCACCCACGCACATTTCTGAGAGTTTTTGGGATCCTATATTGTGATTGATATTGCCGGTGATTTTTCACCCGCGCCCATTTATTGAAAGTTTTTGATCCCCTATTGTGATTGATATTGCTGGTGATTTTTCACCCACGCACATTTCTGAGAGTTTTTAGGATCCTATATTGTGATTGATATTGCCGGTGATTTTTCACCCGCCTACATTTTTGAGAAGTTTTCTTCTGTCCTTTATTGATATTGCCAGTTATTTCTACAATGGGCAAGCCCAGATCCAATGCCTCAGAAGATCTCTCCTGGGAAGAAGAGAAAATAGAAACCTACAATGCCAAGCAGCTCAAATATTTTTGCAAGCAATTCACAGTCCCTATCACAGGTCTCACTAGGAGGGAGGAGTATTACAAGGCGCTGAAGGCCTGGCTAGAAGCCAGGGATGCCCCTAAGGATCTAGGAGAGCTTGTGGAGGGAGGAGAGCAGCAGGGCGATGTAGTAGACTTAGTAGGAGACCCAGCCCTTTCCAACCCGGGCTCTAGTGTGTCCACTAAGGGTCTGTCCCCAGAAGAGCTGGAGGACAGGGAGAGAGATAGGCGGCATAATATGGAGATGGCTAAGCTTAAAATGGATGGTCACCGGGACCTAGAGAACAAGAAGTTAGAAATTGAGATTATGAGGATGAAGCTTGAGAATGAGAGAGTATTGAGGGAGTTGGAGATTAAAGCTAAGAGCATGGAAATCTCCCCTCTGGTGGCAGCGTACCTGTAGTGCACCCTGAGAGTAGGGTGTATATACCCAAGGAGGTTATTAAAGATTTCCACAAAAGTGAAGATATTGGGCAATGGTTTGCCGCTTATGAAGTAGCCATGGTGTCCCACCGGGTCCCTGAGAAGGATTGGGGAGCGGGGTTGTGGGGACGCTTTGTGAGTGAGGGGAGGGATACCTTGTTGGACCTGCCCCCAGAAAGTAGGATGGTTTATGCCCACATGAAGGAAGCGTTGGTGACCCGCTATGGTTTGACCCCTGAGATGTATAGACAGAGGTTTAGGGTCTGTAAGAAGCTAGAGGGTACCACGTGGGTTGAATATGTGTCCTTTTTTTGCAGAGCCATGGAACGCTGGGTAAGAGGTAGCAAAGTAGAAACTTTTGCACAGTTTTATGATTTGATTGCATGGGAGCATTTATCTAGTAATTGTTTTCCTGAGCTACGCCAGCACCTAATTGATTGCAAGCTGACTAACCCTAGAAAGCTTGCTGAGGAGGCGGACCGCTGGGTGAGCACCCGGGTCCGCAAGGGTCCAGTGGGAGACGTCGCCAAAGGTGGGCAGGGTCCCCAGCAGAGGAGTGGGGGGACAAGGGTCAACAGAGGGAGTTCCACCGAGGGCCCCAAAGTAATCCCCCAGGGAACCAAGCAGTGGTGTCCCAGCCCCCCAAGAAAGGAGGACCGGGCCCCCAACAGGTAGGCCTGTTCCCAGGGGGCCCCCACGTGTTACAACTGTGGTCAAGTGGGCCACAGATATTTTGATCCCCAGTGCCCCCAAAGGGGGCCAGTGCACCCCCCGTGCACCACCCCGCCAGATTGCTAGTGTAGCCCTGGGAGAGGAGGAGATGGGTGCCCAAGAGGGGTGGGATCCCGTAGAATTGACCCTTGTCTCATTAGGGGACTTTGAGATGGTCCCCAAGCCTGCACTGCCTGCTAACACTAAAAAATACAGGCAGTGGGTGACCATCAATGGCCATAGGGTGGAGGCTCTAAGAGACACAGGGGCCAGTGTAACTGCTGTCAGCTCCCGGTTGGTGTCCAAAGAGCAGGTTGTCCCCCATGCATTCTACCCAGTAGTGTCCGCCGACAACTCAGAGAGCCAATGTGAGGTGGCTCAGGTTCCCTTTGAGTGGGGGGGTCTCAGGAACTCTTCAGGTAGCTGTGAGGCCCGCCATGCCTGTAGACTGTCTGCTGGGCAATGATTTAGAGGACTCCCCGTGGGCTACGGTGGAGAGGAAGGCTCACTTAGAGATGTTGGGTCTGCCTGAGTGGGCGTGTGCTACCACTCGGTCCATGGCAGCCAAGGAGGGTGTTGAAAAGGATCTGGAGCCTGAGAGTAGGGCCCAGATCCCTGCCTTAGAGAGAAGGGGCAGGGGCGCGGGAAGCCGGCCCCCTTGGTTCCCACGGCCCAGGAAGGAGCAGACCCTGAGGGGATGCCCTGGAGCCTACCGGGGAGCAGATCACCGAACTGGGGGACCTGCCTGAGCTGACCCATTGGCAGCAGGAAGGGGGACCCACCAGGGAGGAATTTTGTGAGCAGCAGAGAGTTTGCCCCTCTCTTGAGGGTATGCGGCGACAGGCTGCAGCCCAGGCAGAAGGTGACATGTCTGGTTCACATCTGATTTATTGGGAGAACAGTCTCCTGTATAGTGAGCCTAAGGTTGCTGAGCCAGGGTCAGCCCGTGTGCTGGTGGTACCCGAGTGCTTCAGAACCTTCCTACTGGGGTTGGCTCATGACATTCCATTGGCAGGACATCTGGGGCAGACCAAGACCTTTGAGAGGCTGGCTGCCCACTTTTATTGGCCCCAGATGCACAAGAGTTCAGATTCTCATTGCAGGACCTGTGAGACTTGCCAGGCAAGTGGGAAGAGTGGGGGGAAGATCAAGGCCCCACTCCAGCCCTTTCCAGTTGTGAGTACCCCATTCGAGCGAGTGGGCATTGACATTGTGGGGCCTCTGGACCCCAAGACAGCCATGGGCAACAGGTTCATCCTGGTCTTGGTGGACCATGCCACCCGGTACCCTGAAGCCATCCCGCTCAGGACAGTGACGGCCCCCGTGGTGGGACGTGCACTGATGGGGATTTTCTCCCGTGTGGGATTCCCCAGAGAGGTGGTGTCTGACAGGGGGACCAACTTCATCTCCCAGTACATGAAGTCTCTGTGGAAGGAGTGTGGGGTAACGTATAAGTTCACCACTCCTTACCACCCCCAAGGTAATGGTCTGGTTGAAAGGTTCAACCGGACCTTGAAGGGCATGATCATGGGCCTAGAAGAGCCCCTGAGGCGTAAGTGGGACGTCCTCTTGCCATGCCTGTTGTTTGCCTACCGGGAGGTGCCACAGAAGTCCTTAGGGTTCAGTCCCTTTGAACTCCTCTATGGCCACCCGGTTAGAGGACCTCTGAGTCTGGTCAAGGAAGGCTGGGAGCAATCTCCCAGGAAACCTCGCCAAGATGTATTTAGCTACATGTTGGCCTTCAGGAACCAGACTCGGCGTTTCAGAAAAATTGCTGAGGCAAATCTGGAAGCCAGCCAAGAAGAAATGAAACGTTGGCACGACCAGAATGCCACTCTGGTCGAATTTCAACCTGGTCAGAAGGTTTGGGTACTGGCCCCAGTGGAGCCTTGTGCGCTCCAAGATAAGTGGACCGGTCCCTTTGAGGTGGTGGAGCGCAAAGTCCAGTTACCTACTTGGTGGACTTTCAGTCTCCCAGGAACCCCTTGCGGGTCCTGCATGTGAACCGCCTAAAGCCCCACTTTGAGAGGTCTGAAGTGGGCATGCTTCTTGCCACAGATGATGGGGTTGAGGAGGAGAGTGAGCCTCTCCCTGACCTCCTGTGTGCAGAAGAGAAGGATGGGTCAGTGGAGGGTGTGATCCTCTCCACCACACTGACCCCTGAGCAGCAGAGAGATTGTCACCACCTGTTGGGGCAATTTTCTGATTTGTTCTCCCTGGTACCTGGTGTCACTGATTGGTGCGTCCATGAGGTGGATACCGGGGACAGTTCTCCTGTCAAGCACAAGGCTTACAGGGTAACTGACAGGGTCAGGGCTTGCATTAAGGAGGAGGTCTCCAAAATGTTCGCCCTAGGGGTGGTTGAGTCCTCTAGCAGCCCCTGGTCCAGCCCCGTGGTCTTGGTACCAAAAGCTGCGACGCCTGGTGCCACTCCTGAACTTAGGTTCTGTGTGGACTACCGAGGTCTCAATTCGGTCACCAAGACCGACGCGCACCCCATCCCCAGAGCTGATGAGCTCATAGACCGGTTAGGGGCTGCCCGGTACCTCAGCACGTTTGATCTGACGTCTGGGTACTGGCAGATCGCCTTAACGGAGGGGGCAAAGGAGAGGTCAGCATTCTCCACACCAGATGGGCACTACCAGTTCCGTGTGATGCCCTTTGGGATGAAGAATGCCCCTGCCACCTTCCAGAGATTGGTCAACCAGGTGTTGGTTGGGCTGGAGGCTTTCAGTGCCGCCTACCTGGATGACATTGCAGTGTTTAGTTTCTCCTGGGAGGACCACTTGCGCCACCTCTGGGAAGTGTTGATGGCGCTGCGCAGAGCAGGCCTCACAATCAAGGCCAGTAAGTGCCAGATTGGGCAGGGTTCTGTGGTGTACTTGGGACACCAGGTGGGGAGCGGCCAGGTGGCGCCCCTGCAGCCCAAGATTGAAACCATCCTGACTTGGGAGCCCCCAAGGACCCAGACCCAGGTGAGGGCCTTCTTAGGACTCACGGGTTATTACAGGAGGTTTGTCAAGGGGTATGGCAACATTGTTGCACCCTTGACTGAGCTGACTTCCAAGAAGCGGCCAAAGATTGTGAACTGGACTGACACCTGTCAGAAAGCCTTTGATGCCCTCAAAACTGCTATGTGTACAGCACCCGTACTCCAGGCGCCCAATTTTGCTAAGGAATTTGTTGTCCAGACAGACGCTTCAGAGCATGGGGTGGGGGCCGTTCTGTCACAGATAAATGAGGAGGGACTAGACCAACCTGTAGCCTTCATCAGTAGGAGGTTACTTCCACGGGAACAGAGGTGGAGTGCAATTGAGCGTGAGGCATTTGCTGTGGTCTGGGCACTGAAGAAGCTGAGACCATACCTGTTTGGGACTCACTTCCGGGTTCAGACAGACCACAGGCCCCTCAGATGGCTGATGCAGATGAGGGGTGAGAATCCCAAGTTGTTGAGGTGGTCCATTTCCCTACAGGGTATGGACTTCACGGTGGAACACCGCCCTGGTACAGAACACGCCAATGCTGATGGTCTGTCCAGATTTTTCCGCCTTAGCAATGAGAACTTCCAAGGGGATGGGTAGTTCTCCCACATTTCAGCTGGAGGGGACGTGTGTTAGACCTGGCACCATTGGCGTGGGTCTCCCTTCCATTTTTCGCTGTTGTCTCTTTACTGGTGTTAGATGCTCTGGGCGCTGTGCCACTGCCATTCAGTGTCACAGCGCGAATGCTCCCTGTATAAATATGTCTATGTGAATTGGTATATCCCTGATTGGCTTATTTGGTTTACCTGTTAGTCCCTAGTAGTGTGGCCTATGTGTGCCCAGGGCTGGTAAACCAAATGCTGCTGGTGGGCCTGCAGCACTGATGTGTGCCACCCACAGAAGCAGCTTGTAAAGTGTGTCTCAGACCTGCCACTGCAGTGTCTGTGTGCAGTCCAGAACTGCCATCTTGGCTGTGAAGTGCACTCACTTCCCAGCCCCTGAACCTTCCCTTAGCATCCTGTAAGTCACCCCTATGGTAGGGTGCCTTGTATGTGTAAGGCAGGACATGCCTTGGGGTGTGTAGCATGTCCTGGTAGTGAATTATGCACCATTTCGTTTTTCACTACTGTAAGGCTACCTGTTCCTCATAGGCTAGAATGGGCAGTTTGACTATTACATGCTATAGTCCTAACTGACCCCAGGAACATGGTAGAAAAACGAATTTAGTATGCCTGAGCTCAGAATATTAAAATACACCTTTTAGTGAAGTTTATTTTTATATTCTGTGTTTGAAAATACCACTTTTAGAAAGTAGGTATTTTCTTGCCTAAGCCTTCCAGTGTGCTCTGCCGTTATGTGTATTGGCTGTCTGGTTTTAGAGGGGCAGGACAGGCTGAGTCAGACCTGGGTGGAATAGAGAGATCTGCATTTAGAGTGTGGGGAGGGCTGGCTCTTTGATCTGAATAGGGCTGTGGCTGGCAAGGTGAATGCTGGCTCCACCTCCCACTGTGTGTCTGCTAACAGACCCCCTCTTTCTGAAAGGAAGGATGCAGCCTGGTAAACAAAGTGCTCCAGGCCTGAGCAGAACTGGTTCTGGCTAGGTTCAGGGACTGGTAGCTTCAAGGATCAAAGGTTTTTGGGGTATAAATATCTGTGCTCAAACCCCCTAATTTTGTATTGCTTTTGGATCTGGAGAGGAAGCTCTGTCCGTGCCACTGGAGGAATCTGCAGGAAGTGACTGTCCCTGTGCTGTGTGTTGTTTCTTGCACTGGCCTGCAGCAGTGACCACTGGACCTTGAAGAAGAGGAAAAGGAACTCTTGAGAGAACTTTTATTTTTGTACAGCAATCACCCAAGGGCTAGGAGAAGAGCTAGCCTCCTGCTGGAGTCTCAGGCACATCAGACTCCACCACCGACCTCCTGCTTCCTCCCTGCGAGGACTGCTATCTGCTGAGGAGGCTCCTGTGAGTTCCAGGGCCTCTAGTCTGCATCAGAGAAAAGAGGGTAAGAAATCGACGCTAACGCATCTTTGCGGGCCGCTGCAGTCGAGAGCGCTGGGAAAATTATCGCGCTACTGCCGCCGAGGGCCCGCAACCCGAAACCATCGCTGACGCCCCTTTGCGAGCCGCTGCAGCCGAGACGCGCTGGAAAGATCATCGCGCTGCTGTCGCCGCGCACTCGCAACCCTGAAAGAAATCATCGCTTCGAGACATCGCAGTGCGGACGCCGTGCGTTCGCCACTTTGATCGCATCGTACCGAATTTCGTCGCTCCCTCGCGGAGCGTCTTGTCTTCGCATCGCAACACGATCGCACAGCGCAACAGGATCACTGCATCGACTTCTCCCACGCGGCAAGAAAGTCATCGCATCGGCGGTCCAGCGTGCAGAAGTTTGTCGCATCGTCTCCGCACGCATCCCGCAGATCGGCGCATCATCCTCCCTTGCGGCAAGGATTTCAACGCATCGCCGGCCTCGCGTGCCGAGAATCATCGCTACAGCTTATTTGCGACACTTTGTTGGTTTTGCTACTAAACCCAGGTACTTTGTGAAAGAAAGGGTTGCAGAGACCACTGCTTTGAACTTGAACCTTATTTTTGCCACCTTTGAACTATTTTTGACAGCCCTTCAACAGCTATCCTATTTTTGACAGTATTGTGGCTTTTACAGTTATTGGTCTTGTGATAAATCTGCCTTTATATAAAGGTACTTATTTTTTATAATAACTACTTGTGTGGTGTCCCTTTGTAGTGTTCCTCATTGTGTTACTGTGTATGATCATAAATGCTTCACACCCTGCCTCTGAGATAAGCCTACCTGCTCGTGCTACGTTACCACAGGGTTGAGCAGGGGTATTAAAGAGGGTAGCCCTCTCACTCTGACTTAGGAAGAAGGGTCCCTACTTGGACAGTGGCCAGCCATTGCCAACTAGAGACCCCCATTTCTAACATTGGTGGTCAGCGGTGAGGATCTGGACTTGCATTTATGATCGCATACAGTAATTATAGTGTACACTACTAGTGAGTGCAGACCATAACGTACCGCATACATTTTTTTTGGGAGAATTTTTTTTTGCTCCTATATTGTGATTGATATTGCCGGTGATTTTTCACCCGCGCACATTTTCTGAGAGTTTTTGGGATCCTATATTGTGATTGATATTACCGGTGATTTTTCACCCGCGCCCATTTATTGAAAGTTTTTTGATCCCCTATTGTGATTGATATTGCTGGTGATTTTTCACCCACGCACATTTCTGAGAGTTTTTGGGATCCTATATTGTGATTGATATTGCCGGTGATTTTTCACCCGCGCCCATTTATTGAAAGTTTTGATCCCCTATTGTGATTGATATTGCTGGTGATTTTTCACCCACGCACATTTCTGAGAGTTTTAGGATCCTATATTGTGATTGATATTGCCGGTGATTTTTCACCCGCCTACATTTTTTGAGAGTTTTGGGATCCTATATTGTGATTGATATTACCGGTGATTTTTCACCCGCGCCCATTTATTGAAAGTTTTTTGATCCCCTATTGTGATTGATATTGCTGGTGATTTTTCACCCACGCACATTTCTGAGAGTTTTTGGGATCCTATATTGTGATTGATATTGCCGGTGATTTTTCACCCGCGCCCATTTATTGAAAGTTTTTGATCCCCTATTGTGATTGATATTGCTGGTGATTTTTCACCCACGCACATTTCTGAGAGTTTTTAGGATCCTATATTGTGATTGATATTGCCGGTGATTTTTCACCCGCCTACATTTTTGAGAAGTTTTCTTCTGTCCTTTATTGATATTGCCAGTTATTTCTACAATGGGCAAGCCCAGATCCAATGCCTCAGAAGATCTCTCCTGGGAAGAAGAGAAAATAGAAACCTACAATGCCAAGCAGCTCAAATATTTTTGCAAGCAATTCACAGTCCCTATCACAGGTCTCACTAGGAGGGAGGAGTATTACAAGGCGCTGAAGGCCTGGCTAGAAGCCAGGGATGCCCCTAAGGATCTAGGAGAGCTTGTGGAGGGAGGAGAGCAGCAGGGCGATGTAGTAGACTTAGTAGGAGACCCAGCCCTTTCCAACCCGGGCTCTAGTGTGTCCACTAAGGGTCTGTCCCCAGAAGAGCTGGAGGACAGGGAGAGAGATAGGCGGCATAATATGGAGATGGCTAAGCTTAAAATGGATGGTCACCGGGACCTAGAGAACAAGAAGTTAGAAATTGAGATTATGAGGATGAAGCTTGAGAATGAGAGAGTATTGAGGGAGTTGGAGATTAAAGCTAAGAGCATGGAAATCTCCCCCTCTGGTGGCAGCGTACCTGTAGTGCACCCTGAGAGTAGGGTGTATATACCCAAGGAGGTTATTAAAGATTTCCACAAAAGTGAAGATATTGGGCAATGGTTTGCCGCTTATGAAGTAGCCATGGTGTCCCACCGGGTCCCTGAGAAGGATTGGGGAGCGGGGTTGTGGGGACGCTTTGTGAGTGAGGGGAGGGATACCTTGTTGGACCTGCCCCCAGAAAGTAGGATGGTTTATGCCCACATGAAGGAAGCGTTGGTGACCCGCTATGGTTTGACCCCTGAGATGTATAGACAGAGGTTTAGGGTCTGTAAGAAGCTAGAGGGTACCACGTGGGTTGAATATGTGTCCTTTTTTTGCAGAGCCATGGAACGCTGGGTAAGAGGTAGCAAAGTAGAAACTTTTGCACAGTTTTATGATTTGATTGCATGGGAGCATTTATCTAGTAATTGTTTTCCTGAGCTACGCCAGCACCTAATTGATTGCAAGCTGACTAACCCTAGAAAGCTTGCTGAGGAGGCGGACCGCTGGGTGAGCACCCGGGTCCGCAAGGGTCCAGTGGGAGACGTCGCCAAAGGTGGGCAGGGTCCCCAGCAGAGGAGTGGGGGGACAAGGGTCAACAGAGGGAGTTCCACCGAGGGCCCCAAAGTAATCCCCCAGGGAACCAAGCAGTGGTGTCCCAGCCCCCCAAGAAAGGAGGACCGGGCCCCCAACAGGTAGGCCTGTTCCCAGGGGGCCCCCACGTGTTACAACTGTGGTCAAGTGGGCCACAGATATTTTGATCCCCAGTGCCCCCAAAGGGGGCCAGTGCACCCCCGTGCACCACCCCGCCAGATTGCTAGTGTAGCCCTGGGAGAGGAGGAGATGGGTGCCCAAGAGGGGTGGGATCCCGTAGAATTGACCCTTGTCTCATTAGGGGACTTTGAGATGGTCCCCAAGCCTGCACTGCCTGCTAACACTAAAAAATACAGGCAGTGGGTGACCATCAATGGCCATAGGGTGGAGGCTCTAAGAGACACAGGGGCCAGTGTAACTGCTGTCAGCTCCCGGTTGGTGTCCAAAGAGCAGGTTGTCCCCCATGCATTCTACCCAGTAGTGTCCGCCGACAACTCAGAGAGCCAATGTGAGGTGGCTCAGGTTCCCTTTGAGTGGGGGGGTCTCAGGAACTCTTCAGGTAGCTGTGAGGCCCGCCATGCCTGTAGACTGTCTGCTGGGCAATGATTTAGAGGACTCCCCGTGGGCTACGGTGGAGAGGAAGGCTCACTTAGAGATGTTGGGTCTGCCTGAGTGGGCGTGTGCTACCACTCGGTCCATGGCAGCCAAGGAGGGTGTTGAAAAGGATCTGGAGCCTGAGAGTAGGGCCCAGATCCCTGCCTTAGAGAGAAGGGGCAGGGGGCGCGGGAAGCCGGCCCCCTTGGTTCCCACGGCCCAGGAAGGAGCAGACCCTGAGGGGGATGCCCTGGAGCCTACCGGGGAGCAGATCACCGAACTGGGGGACCTGCCTGAGCTGACCCATTGGCAGCAGGAAGGGGGACCCACCAGGGAGGAATTTTGTGAGCAGCAGAGAGTTTGCCCCTCTCTTGAGGGTATGCGGCGACAGGCTGCAGCCCAGGCAGAAGGTGACATGTCTGGTTCACATCTGATTTATTGGGAGAACAGTCTCCTGTATAGTGAGCCTAAGGTTGCTGAGCCAGGGTCAGCCCGTGTGCTGGTGGTACCCGAGTGCTTCAGAACCTTCCTACTGGGGTTGGCTCATGACATTCCATTGGCAGGACATCTGGGGCAGACCAAGACCTTTGAGAGGCTGGCTGCCCACTTTTATTGGCCCCAGATGCACAAGAGTTCAGATTCTCATTGCAGGACCTGTGAGACTTGCCAGGCAAGTGGGAAGAGTGGGGGAAGATCAAGGCCCCACTCCAGCCCTTTCCAGTTGTGAGTACCCCATTCGAGCGAGTGGGCATTGACATTGTGGGGCCTCTGGACCCCAAGACAGCCATGGGCAACAGGTTCATCCTGGTCTTGGTGGACCATGCCACCCGGTACCCTGAAGCCATCCCGCTCAGGACAGTGACGGCCCCCGTGGTGGGACGTGCACTGATGGGGATTTTCTCCCGTGTGGGATTCCCCAGAGAGGTGGTGTCTGACAGGGGGACCAACTTCATCTCCCAGTACATGAAGTCTCTGTGGAAGGAGTGTGGGGTAACGTATAAGTTCACCACTCCTTACCACCCCCAAGGTAATGGTCTGGTTGAAAGGTTCAACCGGACCTTGAAGGGCATGATCATGGGCCTAGAAGAGCCCCTGAGGCGTAAGTGGGACGTCCTCTTGCCATGCCTGTTGTTTGCCTACCGGGAGGTGCCACAGAAGTCCTTAGGGTTCAGTCCCTTTGAACTCCTCTATGGCCACCCGGTTAGAGGACCTCTGAGTCTGGTCAAGGAAGGCTGGGAGCAATCTCCCAGGAAACCTCGCCAAGATGTATTTAGCTACATGTTGGCCTTCAGGAACCAGACTCGGCGTTTCAGAAAAATTGCTGAGGCAAATCTGGAAGCCAGCCAAGAAGAAATGAAACGTTGGCACGACCAGAATGCCACTCTGGTCGAATTTCAACCTGGTCAGAAGGTTTGGGTACTGGCCCCAGTGGAGCCTTGTGCGCTCCAAGATAAGTGGACCGGTCCCTTTGAGGTGGTGGAGCGCAAAAGTCCAGTTACCTACTTGGTGGACTTTCAGTCTCCCAGGAACCCCTTGCGGGTCCTGCATGTGAACCGCCTAAAGCCCCACTTTGAGAGGTCTGAAGTGGGCATGCTTCTTGCCACAGATGATGGGGTTGAGGAGGAGAGTGAGCCTCTCCCTGACCTCCTGTGTGCAGAAGAGAAGGATGGGTCAGTGGAGGGTGTGATCCTCTCCACCACACTGACCCCTGAGCAGCAGAGAGATTGTCACCACCTGTTGGGGCAATTTTCTGATTTGTTCTCCCTGGTACCTGGTGTCACTGATTGGTGCGTCCATGAGGTGGATACCGGGGACAGTTCTCCTGTCAAGCACAAGGCTTACAGGGTAACTGACAGGGTCAGGGCTTGCATTAAGGAGGAGGTCTCCAAAATGTTCGCCCTAGGGGTGGTTGAGTCCTCTAGCAGCCCCTGGTCCAGCCCCGTGGTCTTGGTACCAAAAGCTGCGACGCCTGGTGCCACTCCTGAACTTAGGTTCTGTGTGGACTACCGAGGTCTCAATTCGGTCACCAAGACCGACGCGCACCCCATCCCCAGAGCTGATGAGCTCATAGACCGGTTAGGGGCTGCCCGGTACCTCAGCACGTTTGATCTGACGTCTGGGTACTGGCAGATCGCCTTAACGGAGGGGGCAAAGGAGAGGTCAGCATTCTCCACACCAGATGGGCACTACCAGTTCCGTGTGATGCCCTTTGGGATGAAGAATGCCCCTGCCACCTTCCAGAGATTGGTCAACCAGGTGTTGGTTGGGCTGGAGGCTTTCAGTGCCGCCTACCTGGATGACATTGCAGTGTTTAGTTCCTCCTGGGAGGACCACTTGCGCCACCTCTGGGAAGTGTTGATGGCGCTGCGCAGAGCAGGCCTCACAATCAAGGCCAGTAAGTGCCAGATTGGGCAGGGTTCTGTGGTGTACTTGGGACACCAGGTGGGGAGCGGCCAGGTGGCGCCCCTGCAGCCCAAGATTGAAACCATCCTGACTTGGGAGCCCCCAAGGACCCAGACCCAGGTGAGGGCCTTCTTAGGACTCACGGGTTATTACAGGAGGTTTGTCAAGGGGTATGGCAACATTGTTGCACCCTTGACTGAGCTGACTTCCAAGAAGCGGCCAAAGATTGTGAACTGGACTGACACCTGTCAGAAAGCCTTTGATGCCCTCAAAACTGCTATGTGTACAGCACCCGTACTCCAGGCGCCCAATTTTGCTAAGGAATTTGTTGTCCAGACAGACGCTTCAGAGCATGGGGTGGGGGCCGTTCTGTCACAGATAAATGAGGAGGGACTAGACCAACCTGTAGCCTTCATCAGTAGGAGGTTACTTCCACGGGAACAGAGGTGGAGTGCAATTGAGCGTGAGGCATTTGCTGTGGTCTGGGCACTGAAGAAGCTGAGACCATACCTGTTTGGGACTCACTTCCGGGTTCAGACAGACCACAGGCCCCTCAGATGGCTGATGCAGATGAGGGGTGAGAATCCCAAGTTGTTGAGGTGGTCCATTTCCCTACAGGGTATGGACTTCACGGTGGAACACCGCCCTGGTACAGAACACGCCAATGCTGATGGTCTGTCCAGATTTTTCCGCCTTAGCAATGAGAACTTCCAAGGGGATGGGTAGTTCTCCCCACATTTCAGCTGGAGGGGACGTGTGTTAGACCTGGCACCATTGGCGTGGGTCTCCCTTCCATTTTTCGCTGTTGTCTCCTCTGTTTACTGGTGTTAGATGCTCTGGGCGCTGTGCCACTGCCATTCAGTGTCACAGCGCGAATGCTCCCTGTATAAATATGTCTATGTGAATTGGTATATCCCTGATTGGCTTATTTGGTTTACCTGTTAGTCCCTAGTAGTGTGGCCTATGTGTGCCCAGGGCTGGTAAACCAAATGCTGCTGGTGGGCCTGCAGCACTGATGTGTGCCACCCACAGAAGCAGCTTGTAAAGTGTGTCTCAGACCTGCCACTGCAGTGTCTGTGTGCAGTCCAGAACTGCCATCTTGGCTGTGAAGTGCACTCACTTCCCAGCCCCTGAACCTTCCCTTAGCATCCTGTAAGTCACCCCTATGGTAGGGTGCCTTGTATGTGTAAGGCAGGACATGCCTTGGGGTGTGTAGCATGTCCTGGTAGTGAATTATGCACCATTTCGTTTTTCACTACTGTAAGTCTACCTGTTCCTCATAGGCTAGAATGGGCAGTTTGACTATTACATGCTATAGTCCTAACTGACCCCAGGAACATGGTAGAAAAACGAATTTAGTATGCCGGAGCTCAGAATATTAAAATACACCTTTTAGTGAAGTTTATTTTTATATTCTGTGTTTGAAAATACCACTTTTAGAAAGTAGGTATTTTCTTGCCTAAGCCTTCCAGTGTGCTCTGCCGTTATGTGTATTGGCTGTCTGGTTTTAGAGGGGCAGGACAGGCTGAGTCAGACCTGGGTGGAATAGAGAGATCTGCATTTAGAGTGTGGGGAGGGGTGGCTCTTTGATCTGAATAGGGCTGTGCCTGGCAAGGTGAATGCTGGCTCCACCTCCCACTGTGTGTCTGCTAGCAGACCCCTCTTTCTGAAAGGAAGGATGCAGCCTGGTAAACAAAGTGCACCAGGCCTGAGCAGAACTGGTTCTGGCTAGGTTCAGGGACTGGTAGCTTCAAGGATCAAAGGTTTTTGGGGTATAAATATCTGTGCTCAAACCCCCTAATTTTGTATTGCTTTTGGATCTGGAGAGGAAGCTCTGTCCGTGCCACTGGAGGAATCTGCAGGAAGTGACTGTCCCTGTGCTGTGTGTTGTTTCTTGCACTGGCCTGCAGCAGTGACCACTGGACCTTGAAGAAGAGGAAAAGGAACTCTTGAGAGAACTTTTATTTTTGTACAGCAATCACCCAAGGGCTAGGAGAAGAGCTAGCCTCCTGCTGGAGTCTCAGGCACATCAGACTCCACCACCGACCTCCTGCTTCCTCCCTGCGAGGACTGCTATCTGCTGAGGAGGCTCCTGTGAGTTCCAGGGCCTCTAGTCTGCATCAGAGAAAAGAGGGTAAGAAATCGACGCTAACGCATCTTTGCGGGCCGCTGCAGTCGAGAGCGCTGGGAAAATCATCGCGCTACTGCCGCCGAGGGCCCGCAACCCGAAACCATCGCTGACGCCCCTTTGCGAGCCGCTGCAGCCGAGACGCGCTGGAAAGATCATCGCGCTGCTGTCGCCGCGCACTCGCAACCCTGAAAGAAATCATCGCTTCGAGACATCGCAGTGCGGACGCCGTGCGTTCGCCACTTTGATCGCATCGTACCGAATTTCGTCGCTCCCTCGCGGAGCGTCTTGTCTTCGCATCGCAACACGATCGCACAGCGCAACAGGATCACCGCATCGACTTCTCCCACGCGGCAAGAAAGTCATCGCATCGGCGGTCCAGCGTGCAGAAGTTTGTCGCATCGTCTCCGCACGCATCCCGCAGATCGGCGCATCATCCTCCCTTGCGGCAAGGATTTCAACGCATCGCCGGCCTCGCGTGCCGAGAATCATCGCTACAGCTTATTTGCGACACGTTGTTGGTTTTGCTACTAAACCCAGGTACTTTGTGAAAGAAAGGGTCGCAGAGACCACTGCTTTGAACTTGAACCTTATTTTTGCCACCTTTGAACTATTTTTGACAGCCCTTCAACAGCTATCCTATTTTTGACAGTATTGTGGCTTTTACAGTTATTGGTCTTGTGATAAATCTGCCTTTATATAAAGATACTTATTTTTTATAATAACTACTTGTGTGGTGTCCCTTTGTAGTGTTCCTCATTGTGTTACTGTGTATGATCATAAATGCTTCACACCCTGCCTCTGAGATAAGCCTACCTGCTCGTGCTACGTTACCACAGGGTTGAGCAGGGGTATTAAAGAGGGTAGCCCTCTCACTCTGACTTAGGAAGAAGGGTCCCTACTTGGACAGTGGCCAGCCATTGCCAACTAGAGACCCCCATTTCTAACACCCTCTCACTGGTCTTCCTGAACTACTAATCTTTTATGCCACATAGCTTCCTTCTCCAGAGCAGCCAATGTCCTCTGAAGGTCTAGTTAGTAAAAGTGTCTTACCACAGTGACATACTCCTTTCTCCCCCTCTTAATCCTCATGTGCACTGTGCGTCACAAGCAACACTCGGAAATCGGTGCTGTGCCGCTGGAGGGAACAGATCACGTGCGCTTGTCTTTTTGTACTTTCATAATGGGGTTGGATACGGCACAGTCTTAAGGATTCACAACAGTTCAATCCATGCCAACAGGAGACACCACTATATGTGTGAATGAACATAAAGACATAACAGCCAGTATGAAACAAAAACTTCAGACACACAACCATCTTGCTCCTGCTTTGCTCTGCCCCACACTTCTTCTGTGTGCTATTTAATTTCAAGTGTAACCGGGCGCAAGTCCATTATAAACCAAAATGTCCCCCACAGAGCTGGGGATTTTTGTTGCAGGCCTCGCTTCTAATTGGTCAGAACTGCACCTGTCGGTATCCCAGTTTCATTAAGTAACACAGGGCAGGGGGTTGTAAACATGAATTGCAGTGATCAGGGGAAATTCCTATGCTTGTATCTGTTATGGTCCCATTCATCCAACTTAGATGTTTCATGGTGTGAGAGCGTCCAGTTCAGTGACCAGTCACCCACACAGCTTCCTCTTCAGCGAATGCGTTGGGAGTTTTCCACGGAATCGGCAAGGGAAGTAGCATTTAGACCACATGCATTTTTGATGGCTGTTAAGTACATTGTGAGGGAATAGTGCTGCTTTATTTCCCTTTATTCACCCTCACTGGTAGACATGATTGCAAGAGCTGATTGATACTATATGAAGATTAGCTGGACGAGCCTCCATTCTGCTGGGATAATTTTCTCTCTCGCTCTACTGTCTTTATGTACTGTGACTGTCCAAGGGCTCTACTTCTTGCTCTCCCTCTACTCACTGGCCCTCAAACTGCTTTCCCCTCTCTGATCTCCTCTTCCCTGCTTGCTGGTGACGAAAGGCATTATCCTGGCATGTAATGTGCAAGACCACGCTGGGACACTATGTCCATAGTCTGGCATCCAGGCAAAGGGCAGTAAGTTAAGAGTGACTTCTTGTGGGGTCTTTCCTGTTTGGGCCTGGTAAGAGGCCCTGCTACTTGACGGCCATGCCACATCAATGAATCTCTCTAAACTCCTTCAATTCTGATGCTTTACTACTCATATTCCTACTGTATCACTGCCAAGACTACCAGTCCTAAAACTGCTGGATACATCCTCTAGTTGCCAACAGGTCCCTAGGATTGACTCAATGCAGCTTAGAGTGCCAGTCGAAGGAGGTCAACTGTCGCCACTCAATCTCTGAGCATGGAGATGAAAAGTGTGCAGGCCCAGATGAAACACCCTGTCCTGCTGCTATGACAGAAGATCCTCCAGGAGCGGCAGCTTGAACGGAAGACAGATGGCCATGCCCAAGAGTTCTGAGTACCACACTCTCGAGGCCCAATCCGATGCCACTAGGATGACTTGGGCCCGCTCATTCCTGATCTTTAGAATCCGGGGCAGCAGAGGCAATGGCAGGAAAGCATACAGGAGTCCTGACCTCTACTCTAGATGGAAGGTATCTCCGAAGGAGGGAGAGCTGCTTTTGAAACTCCAGTGTGCAGATGTGCTGACATTGTGCATTATTGGTGGTGGTGTGAAGACTGAGCTGGGGTCCTCCCCATTGCTGGAAGACGCCCTGTCACACCTCCAAGTGTAACTGCCATTTGTGATCTGCTAATTAGCTGTGGCTGAGTTCGTCCAGCCTGGCGTTTAAAAATCCTGCCAGATGGTTTACCACCAGAAAAAGTCACTGCAGTCCTGCCACTTCGAGGTGCAGAGAACTACTGACACAGGGCCCAAGACCCCACCCTGTCCTGCTTGTTGCGGTACCACATGGCAGTGGTGTTGCCTATGAGCACCTGCACCAGCCTTCCTATGATTGTGGACAGGAAGGCCTTCAACACCAAACTAATCATTCTCAAACCCAACAAATTGATGTGGAATTGAGACCCCGCCAGAGTACAGAGGCCTCTGATCTCCACCTCTCCCAGATGGCCTACCCAACCCATTAGTGATGCATCTGTGACCACCATCAGCTCTGGGTGGGGTAAGGAAAGGGTCTTGACACTGACCTAATCGTGGTCCAGTAGCCACAACTGTAGATCTTTCACAGTCTCCTCTGAAATCTAGATACAATCTGACCAATTCCCCTGATATTGTGTCCACTAGGATTTGAGGTCCCACTGCAGAGCCTGCATGTGCCATCTGGGATGCGACACAAGCAGGATGCAGAAGGTCAGTAATCCCAGAAGCCTTAGAGTCATTTGTACTAGGATCCAGGACAGAGTCTAAAACATAAGGATCATAGCCTTAATGTCCTGGATTATTCTCCAGGGAAAAGGGACAAAACAGTACCATATTCAAAATAGCTCAGAGGAACAGAAGCATATGCGAAGGAGTCAGATGTTACTCTGACACTTTTATAGTGAACCGCAACGATGATAAGAGGTTCACCATTGTCTGGAGGTGGTGGACGACAGCCTGGGGCGAGCCATCTTCAGGAGCCTATCGTTGAGGTAAGGGAAAACTGGCACCCCTTATCTCTGAAGGTATGCTGCGACCACTGCCATCACTTTCATGAACACCTGAGGGGCACTGGGAAGGCTAAAAGGGAGCACTGCAAACTGAAAATGCTCCTGGCCCACTGTGAACCACATGAAGCACGTGTGAGCCTGCAGGACGCGTTTATGAAAATAAATATCCTGCAGGTCCAGCACCACCATCCAGGTCTCGGGAGTCCAGGGAAGACGGGTCTTGGCAATCGTGAGTATCTTGAGTTTGTCCTTCAACAGGAAGGCATTGAGAGGATGGAAATCTAAAATAGGACAAAGGCCTCCATCCTTCTAAGGCACAAGGAAGTAGTGGGAGTAACACCCATTTCCTACTTCTGATGCCGGAACCTTCTCTATGCCCCCTTTGGGCAAAAGGGCCTGCCCTTCCTGCTGCAAGGACAGATGGTCCTTGGTCAGCCATACTGAAGGTGGTAGAAGGTGTGTGGTGGAGCGGAATGGAAGGGCGTAGTCCCTATGGACAGTTTGGAGGACCTACTTGTCTGAAGATTTGTCATGCCAGCCTTAGAGGAAATATTAGAATCTGCCTCAGACAGGGTGACTATGTGCTGGCAAGGACACACTAATGCGGTTTTCCGGCTGTGGCAGTAAGGGACTGAGCTGCAGGTTGTCCCTGCTGTTCCGAGCGTGGTCTCTGAGAACTACGTACGGCCTCAGCCATGAAAGGCTGAAAAGCCTGCTGGGCTGGTGAAGGAGTATGGCATTGGTAAACATCTACTGTAGCCATTGAGAGAGCGAAATGGCTGGTAGAACTGTCTTGTGGGAGCAGAAAAGCCTGAGGTACATGCTGTGACTCTGCTCTGTTTGAACTGTTTCAAGGCAGAGTCCACTTTTTCCCCAAAAAGGCGAGAGCCTTCAAAGGACATCTCTATTAGAAACACCTGGACACCCATGGGGAAGCTTGTAGACCTCATCCAGTCATTGCACCAAAGAGCCACACTAGTGTCCATTGCTCGACCTAAGCAGTCGGCTGTGATCATGCCAGAATGTATAAGAAACTTCACCGCACTGCAACAGTCTTGAATAGCCTGGATGAGAGACGCCTAAAGGTCGTTTGGAACAGCCGGTAAAACATATGCCACTGTGTCCTAAAGAGCATGAGAGTAGTGGCCTAGAAGGCAGCTGGAATTCACTGGCCTCAGGGCAAGACTCACAGGTGAAAATTTGTTCGCGAATGATGGCTCTGGAACCGAAGTCAGCATTGAGTTTGCTCTGGACCTGATACAGGTTTAAGGGGCACAGATTGTGCCAAAGGTGCCAGCAGAGGTCCGACTGGAGGCACCTGTGGATCCTTGGGGCCCAAAGGCCCACCAGAGGGAGTCAGTAAAGTGCTGAAGTTGAGCAGCATGGCCTCTCTGAAGGCCTCTACTTGCTGTGATGTCGCCAATGGACCTGGAAATTCAGGGTGCGCCAGGACCAACACTCTGAATCAGCTTTGATTGAGATCGAGAGCGAGACTGGGAAGCACACTGATACTCTTGCGCCCTCTCTGGAGTCCTAGAGTGTCAGAAAAGGGGCGATTCCCGCTTTGACGTCTTATGCTTTTTCTTGGGCTTACCCAAAGACTTCAACCAAGATGATGATGATGATCTGCTGAACGGACGTCTTTGGGAGCAGGAACAGGATCTTCCTTTTGTCTTTGACCTAGTGTGGCGTGGAGCACCCTTGAATTTGGCATCGTAAAGTTTGGCCTCATGGTCCCGTTGACGTAAAGCCCTTAAGGTTGGACTCAATTCTAAGTAGGCCTAACTCCATCTTAGGTAATGGGAGTCACCATTTTCTCAAATTTAGATAACGGGAGTCGCCATTTTTCCCCAATTTATGCAGAATCATTGTCATGTCTGCCATTGATGCAGATATTGTCTGACCTTATTATTCCAAGAACTGTGAAAAAAATATTTGCGGGTGATCGCACAAAAAAGGGGCATTTTGTTACAATAGCCATGGTGCTTTGATCTCTTTCTGGATTTCCCTGTGGGGGAAGTACACAGACACGGTAGCTGAGCCAAGCTAAAATGAGCCTCTTTTCCATATTCACTGCCCCTTCCAGAGATTCCTTGCATTTATGATGTTTGTCTTTGCTGTCAAGTCTGATTTTGTTTCTACGTTACCACCGTAAACACAGATGCTGAGGATCTGTTTTGACCTTCTATCTGCCACAGGATCGAAATGTGTCAAAGAGCGAAGGCATTTAAAAGACAAAAAGAAAAAGGTTTTCAGTCAGAAAACAGACAAAAACCACCCCCACCCACTTTTAAAGATGTTGAGTGGCATCAAGATTGAAAGTTTTGTGAAGTTTTTTTCTGAGCTATTTTTCTCTCAGCAGCAGGATCCAGAAAAGAGAACTGAGGCAGCTGCCACTGACAGGGAATGGTGAGATACTTGTAGTCTGTGCTTCGTAATGCATCTGTGTCAGTTCTCACAGCTTTTAGAAGGGTGCAGCCTATCTGGCCATATTGCTGCCACTTTCTCTTAATTTCAATTGTTTGCCAATAATGGTGTATGTGGCTACTAATCACTTCCACCCCGACCTTTCATAGAACTACATGCAACAGAACTGTGAAGTTCAGAAATGGTAGGCAGTAAAACAAAGGCACCAGTCACCAAGTAGAATTTCTGTGGTTTGAAAAACATTCCAGAGGTACTACTCTTTCCCAGTGTGTTCCGCAGTGTCAAGGCTGATTCTGTAATTCTTTAATTTTGGGTCACTGATGACCATTCAGATAGGTAAGTGAAAATATTTAGCACATAACTATCCTAAGTTTTCAAGCAGTTATTCTGGTTAAGTGATTTTGATTGGGGCTGAGGAACATCAAAATGGCAGACACTACATGAAGACACAGAGCTTCAGAAAAGTGGTATGAGGCTACAGATCATGAAATCACTTAAATCAATCTTAATTGTGACAGAATTGTAATGCCACCTAATGGACCTTAACAGCAGAAAAATGGCTTACAGCAGGCAGTGTTAATGAACTCTTACCCTTTTGAGATGAATGGTTTTGATTGTCACAGCACATTCGGATAAGGCCTGTTGAAAAGAATGGAACAGATGTAAACTACAACTTGCTATGTGTTTCCATTTTTTTTTAAATTATTTTTTATTAATTTTGCCATAGCATAAACATAAAACATATTCAACGTAAAATAAAACAGCCCCACCCCTCTGCAGCACATCAATCTACAAGGTATAGCAAATGTCAGTTTAGTATTAATGAAACAATACTCAGTTCCGTAGGCACTGCTAGTCCAATCTTGGGTTCATCGGCATCAAGAATCAGAACCCCAAGGACTTACTACCCCCCCCATGTTGTCCAAGGACGTCAGCTTCCATTCCCTCTGCATTTGCATTATTGGGGCCCTTTCTTTCACCCATCCTACCCCTCTAACCATGGATCCCATATCCTAGAACATTTCTGGGAACAGCCTCTAGCCCGGTATATCGGCTCCTCTGTCTGGGTATCCAATATAGAATGGTGCAAACAGTCTCTCAAAGTCGAGATCCGAGAGCTCCCTCAATAGTGTATCACATCCCTTTCTTGCCACCACCAGTGCTGTGTTATACAGGAGTGTGCATCTGTCCAAGTTTATCTCCCCCTCACACACAGGAGGGTCAGCCGAGGGGTGAGCTACAGAGCCTCCCCCAGCACCCCGGAAAGCTTCCTTTGCACCCCAGTCCAGAAAACTCTCAGTTCCAGGCAGTCCCACAGTGTGTAAACGAACGGCCCCCTTTGGCCGCATCCCCTCAGACAACCATCGGTGGCACTACGACCCATGGTGGCACTCGTCACCTTCCATCCTACCCAAGTTTCCCTCCCACTTCTCCCTCAGCTTCGGCAATGGTGCCTGACTGTTACACAGGAGTGTGGAATACAACTGGGACGTGGCGTCCCTGTGGAGTGGGGCTTCCAGTACCCAATATTCCAGTGGGCTCTCGTCCTCCAGGTCCAGAGGGCAGGGGATCCGACGGTTTAGTAGGGAGCGGACCTGCAGATAGTGTAAGATCTGATCCCCAGGCATGTCATATTGACTCTGCAATTACGCAAACGTCAGCCACCCCGTCTCCCCTCATAGGTCACTCACCTTGGAGATCCCAATCCTTTCCCAGAGACGGTGGCCTTCTTGAGTCCCACAGTGGCGTCTACATCAGTTGACCCGCCCAACCCAGTTTCCATGTTGCACTTCTCCTGTTCCTGATCACCAAGGCAGTCGGCTCTGGCAGGGTCATCAATCTCCCTGTATCATAAAGCCATCGTGTTAAACCATTGGGCACCAGTGCCCGCCGGTCTGCCATCAGGGCGGCTCGTTCTGGTCTGCAAAGGACCAGTCATTAACTATGAGGAGACAGGCTGCCCCATAGTACAGCTTTAGGTCTAGCAGGGCAAATCCCCCCCATCCATTGGCCTCTTCGCCAACGTTCTGAGGGCTATCCACGGAGCACCCCACCCATAAAAGGGGACGAACCTCCGCCTCCACTGCCCGGAAGAATCTGTCAGGGTCCTCAAATAACAAATTCTGCAGCACATAGAGAAATTCTGAGAGGTAGATCATCTTGTATATGAGAGAGGGAGTCAACACCAGTGCTCCACATCTCTGTGGAAGTTCCGCAGGATGCGTCCCACATTATTGTCGTAGATCAGTTTGCGATCTGTGGTCACGTATATTCCCAGGTAAGTGAAGCAGTCATTGGTCCACATGACTGGCTCGGTCCACACACCCCGTGGTGTCCACGGGACAGCAGAACATTGTAGAGTTCCCCAATTAATGGCTATTCCGGTGAACTGACCAAATAGTCGCAGCATCTCCAAAACCCCCAGTAGATACTGGTCCGGGTCAGCAAGATGCAGCAAGATATCGTTGGCATAAAGCGAGATCACATCCTCCCAATCGCCGTCCCAGTGGAGACCCCGCATCAAAGCATCTTGCCGGAACAAACTCGCCAGCGGCTCCTTCGCCACAGTAAACAGCAGCGAAAGGGAACATTCCTATTGGGCACCCCTCCCGAGATCAAATTCTGCCAACAACGTCCTGTTGACCTGTACCCTCGCCATAGGTTTATAACAGAGATGTCGCACTCATCCCCAGTATGTTGGGCTGAAGCCCATACGCTCCAGGAAGGTCATCAAGTAAGGCTATTCCAGTGAATCAAACGCCTTCTCGGCGTCCAGTACCAGGAGTATCGCTGGCTCCTGCACCTGAGACCTCCTAGCAAGGCAGCCAACGAGCTTCCTGAGATTATGCCGTAGGACCTATTAGGTAACATATAACAAATGTCTTGATGGGAATCAATGAAGGGATAAACTTGAAAGGTAACTTAATTATCATACACACTAAATGATAACAAGAATAGTCCCAAGAATATAATTTAATGCAGTAATATTGTCAAAAAGGACAATCAGATCAGATTTGCAAAATCAAGTAGCAGCTTCAACCATGCTTTTACGGTTATGTATTAAAGTGAAATAGTGAACACTTTGTGCTCGCGAAAACATATAAACAGCACAAGTGAAGAAATATAAAGAAAATTGCTACAGTGTATTGGACCAGAATTCAAACTGAAGTTATGCATGAATCAATACAGTTGGGGAAAGATATAAAATCATGTCATAATTCAAAGCTCAAGTCATGAAGGTCTAAACGCTGTCAACTTGCACAAGCAATAATTTGGGCTTTGAATTATGACATGATTTTATATCTTTCCCCAACTGCTTTGTTCGCCTTAAGTTGGAATGGTATGCCCAGACGTGGGTCCCTTGCTCACTTTGTCACTGGATTCAAGCTATCCAAGCTGATGAGGGGTGTTACCCCGAAACCGGTCTCAGGATGCTTGTTTCGGGTCCAGGGAAGACCGGGCTTGGCAGTTCAGGCTGGACTGGTCCCATGAGGAACAGGGTCAAGACTGATTTGCACATGGCTGGGTCTGAACTGGGGTGGCGAAGTGAGCTAAAGAATGATGATGGATTCAACCCAGCTCTAATAGTGACTGGGGATGAGTGTCAGAAAAGTGTCGGCGCTCTGTCCATCATCTCCTTGTTTTTGCTTTGTTCGCCCCGAGTTGGCTGGGTATGCCCAGACGTGGGTCTCTTGCTCACTTTGCCCCTGGATTCAAGCTAGCCTGACTGATAAGGGGTGTTACCCGAAACCGGTCTCAGGATGCTGGTTTCTGGTCCAGGGAAAACCTGGCTTGGCAGTTCGAGCTGGACTGTTCCAATGAGGAACAGGGTCAAGACTGATTTACATATGGCTGGGTCTGAACTGGGGTAGCGAAGTGAGCTAAAGAACGATGATGGATTCAACCCAGATGTAATAGTGACTGGGGATGAGTGTCAGAAAAGTTTCAGCGCTCTGTCCATCATCTCCTTGTGTTTTCTTACAATATACTTAGAGGGCTGTGGTGCTGTCCAGTGGAGTATCTCTCCTCATGCAACTGGCCATTTGGCGCATGTAGGAAAGTGAATTATTATGTGGTGGGGTTGTGAGACCTCACCAGGTAACAATGTGACAATCTCCATCAGGTTCAGTTAGGTTCTTTAATAAATCCTTTAGCTCGGTTCTCGGTAGCTGTGCCACTACGTAGTCAGGCTTGGTCAAAGGAACAAGCGTAAAGCATTTAAAAGTACCAAAACAAAAAGGTAAGTAAGAAACACAACACATTAAAAATCCAACACCAATTTATAAAAATGAAGGGCATTTTTATCTTAAATTAGATAGCAAAATGACAAAAACCTATAGAGGATACCGGAGATATGATTTTTAGAAGGTAAGTAAATTCTTTTAAGTTCCAATAAATCTGTGTAATCGGCATCGCGGTTCCGGAGCCAACAGGTTAGCATGACTACCAATCCTCTCTTGAACTGGCCACAACAGGTTAGGAGCCAGTCACAGAGACCACCAAGGTCCAGGAAGACAGTTACCTGTCGGGCCCAGCAGTTTCAAAATACTCACAGAAGATTTCAGAGATCGTGGTTCCAGCAAAGGAGTGGTCCTTAAGCTGGGGATGCAGGATGCTGAGGAGATGCTAAGAGTGCTGAAGATACAAGAGCAGTGGAAGAGGTGCGGTGAGTATTCCTGGGCAAGCCTGGAGCCCACAAGCTTTAGGGGTGGGATACAGCCTCAGGACTAGATTTCCCACAATGCCCCAGTGAAGTATAGTGCAGGTGCAGTTGCCACTGGGCTACTGGTCTCCAATCACATTGCTCTTCAGCAGTTGTCCACAGGTAAGTGTCTCTTTCTTTCTGGATGACCAGAGTCCACTTCAACGACAGCCACGTGTCACACAGACTTGGGGACACCTCAGGAAGGTCAGGACTCTGTCTCCCACCAGGCACTTTGGATTGCAGCAGCGGCCAGGTTATCCTGAGCAGCTGGGCTCTCACAAGTGCAAGCTTCCTAAGCTTTTTTGTCCCAGGTGCTGAACAGGGGGGCGATCCACCTAACCTTTGGAGTCACTTCTTCTGGCCTTGTACAAGTGGATCCTTTTTCCCCAAGTGACCACTGCAGGGACAGTCCCTCTTTGGCGAGTCCCTCGGATTCAGCACGTGCATTTCAGCCTTTGGTGCAGCATCTCTTTGCTGGGTCCAGGGAGCAGAAGGGCAGACTTCCTTCAGTTCTGAGCACAAGTAGACCTCTTCTTCCACGAGTGGGCACAGCAGGCACAGTCCTCTTTGACAATCCCTTGAATTCAATTCGGCAGGTGTAGTCCTTTCTTGGAGCAGCTTCTCTGTGCTGAGGTCAGGGACCAGAAGAGCAATCCTTCTGTCTTCTTGCTAGTCCAGCATTGATCTGAGGACTGTGGGAATGGGGTGTCACATTTATGCCATCTTCTCATTTGGCGGTGGGGTGGACTAGTTCCCACAAGGCTACCCATCCCACTTTACGTTACTTCCTGGGGGTTTGGCCATCAAACAATCCCAGGATACCCCTCTTTACCCGAAACCAAAATGGAGCAAGTCTTTTATCCCGGAGAGGTGCCCTGGACACACTGCTGGGGTACATCCAGCATAATGAGCCACTCCTCCTGAAAAACTGGTTCTGCAACAGGTTTTCCCCCTCTGGAGGTGAAGCCAGCCTGTCTGCCTATATAAAGGAGTGGGCAGGCGAAGGTGTGATTGCCATTTGCGTCACTGAGGCAGTAGTAGCTTTGAAGCTGTGCCATCTGTGGCCACTGCCTGGTAGCCATCCTGTTGGAGAAGGTCACACCTCCTCCCTTCAGCAATTCTCATTGTTAACTGTTCCTGGGATCACTTCACACCTCCTAGTAGGAGGGCAGCATGTTGCATCGAGTGACAACAACTGCAGATAAACAGGAAAGGCTAATGGAGGTTTGGGCAATAAAGTGGTGAATTTCTAAACTCACCTTTCTATTAAAAATTATTTTAAATCCATCCAAGCAATGAGTCAGGTTTAATCTAACAATTAATTTGATACCCTGGAGTAATCTCTCTGGTGGTCCCCAATAGAAGTTAGCACAGTGGCTAGTGAAACTCCATATTAGCCAATCGGATCACTGTCCTTGCTACAGTGAAAATTGTAATTTTGTGTTTTCACTGTCAGGGCATAATACATACAAAATAAACATGACCTTCTTTTTAATATTAAGCACCCTGCCTGGTAGGCTACCCTGGTCTTCCCTAGGGGTAGCTTACTAATATTAAAAAATAATGTTTTGGCCTCGCAAAAAGGGTTTATTTTGCCATGTCAAATTGGCAATTTAAAGATACCTGAATAGGCTGCATTTGCACGCAGAGAGTAACATTTTCATTTGGTCATTGTATTGGTGGCACAATTAAGTGCTTCGGCCCACTAGTGACATTTAATTTACTAGGCCTTGGCACCTCTTGTACCACATCCTAGGGGTTTATAAGTAAGTTAAATTAGCGAACGAGGGACTATTTTACATTTCGAACATACTCTGAATCATCACTGATTAACTTCTTTATGTAACGGATGCATAGTATACATAAAACAACCATTTCTTGTTTTGTTTTTATCACTGCAGCAAGCTTTTTAAAATGTTTTAGACAGGATTCAAAATGCAAGACAGAGCTAATGGCTTTGCCAATGCATGTTCTGAATTTCATTCGGTTTAAGGGTGTGGCAACACTGCATATCAAAAATGTGAAAAGGACTAAATCTTCACCGCAAGAAAATGTTAGTTAATCCAGAGATTCAAACACCCTTGAGTTACCACTATTCAAAATAAGGCATTCTGTGTGCAGGTCCTAGTTAAAAAAACACCAAGTCACCTTAAAAAAGATATGTAAACTATAAAGTGCAAAACACATCGAGAAATATGCCATACATACCAATACTGTTTGCGCATCCGACAAGTCAAAGGTTGGTTTCAAAGGTGCTAAAAAGCATGCTGGAACAATGTTTTTGTAGATAAAATCGGCAAATCCTGGGGGTCCATCTTTGCCACCTGAGGGAAGCAAAATTTTGTATTCATGCAGAGATCTGCAAAAGTGCTTAAAATTGTATAGCTCCCAATATGAACACCATTTTCTGTATAATGGACAGAACTGCTGTATTATATTATATATCGATATATATATATATATATATATATATATATATACATACACACACATATACATACACACACATACATACACACACATATATATACACGAGAGAGAGAGAGAGAGAAAGAAAGAGCGCGTGCAAACAATGATCAACATTTACATGCAGGCTTCATCAAATATGGAAGGGAAACCTTTTTATACTAATCCTATTACAGTGACAGCCTATGAATTCATCCACAATGAACTCTTTGCTTATGTGTATGTCTGCACTTGCTGGAGTTGAGCCTCTCTCAATCCTAGGTGAACTTCCTAGAGTACTTTTTAACTTGTCACCGTCATACAGTATTCCCAAGCTGCTCATCTCTGCATCCACGGGTCGGGTCTCTTATTAATCAGTGGATTTCCAATAGCATTCTCTGGTTGCATACCATGCTTCTGCGGGTTTGGCCATTGTTGCTCCCGGATGGTCCTGATACAGTATTCTTGGGCTGCTTATCGCTTCATCTGGGAGTTGGCCTGAGTCACTCCACTGAAGGCTATAGAGCATTATCAGGTTGCCTAACAGTACTCCCAGGGTTTAGGCCCCTCTCACTCCTGGCTAGACAATATAATGTATTAGTTGTGGACCCACTGATCCACATCTAAGATATGAACACTTCATGCTTAAATGCAGCGTACACTGCCGCAACATGTTTAGAGCCGGTTTCCAAACCTCGTATACCTCAACCAATACCCCCCATACAGGTCAATCTACAGCCAACTGCAGTAAGAGAGCACTACAAGGAGCCTAAGACAAATACAAGAACTTTGTGACTCCAGTCAGGGTGAACGTAATTTTATTCAACATAATTCAAACAAATGATAGCATACTTGTGAAATATAGACGTTTTAACATAAAACATTATGACATATCTAAAGGCACATCTTTTCTTTTCTATAATTAAGTGAGAGATATATTAGGCTTTTAAAAAAAACGTAAGATGAGAAAATATTCTTAACCTCATTTTTGATTTTTAAAAAATGTAAATAGAACTCAAGGACAAAAAACGGGCAGATAAACAGAGGCACCACACTTCCCCAATAATGCAGGTATATTGTTCCAGCACTCCAGAATGCAGTAGAGAGGTTAATGTTGAAGACACCCATACTGGAGAACTAGATTTCCAGTTAAACAAAGTCTGTTCAAAAAACATTGCCACTAATCAATAAAGAACATTAGATAAAGGATGTCTCAGTGAGCTAAATTATATAGTCATCGAGAAGCAAGGATATGGACACCAGCAACATAACTGATCAGTAAAATAACAAGTAAACAATACCCTTTCCTGAAAGAAATTAAAGGAGGTGTATATCTGGTATCTAGAATGCCAGGAGTTCGAGAAAAAGCAAAGACTGAGGAGAGCTCTCTTTCTTAAGCTTTAAACCAGATATTCTCTTAAAAGAGGCTTCTTAAGCTGGTTTACTCAGACAGAGTTGGATAATATATAACCTGCTTGAGACAAAACAGGAAGTACAGCTAGACATCCCATGAGATCAAAATTGGAAGCTCTGACTCTAGAAGGTGCAGAAAGAAGCTGCAGCAAGACCTTTTAATTTTATTTTCCCCAAGGGACACATCTTGTGGGCAAGTGTTAATATAGCTATTATAGAGGTGGTTAAAACCTTTACTTTTCTTTTGCACAAAACACACACCTTGTGGACAAGTGTTTAAACAGCTAATCCTGAGGTAGTTAGAAGCGTGCCTCTCTAGCTCAGCACAGGGGCTCCTGTCTCGATTTTTTAGTAGAAGGTGATGACCCCAAAATGCTCCATTGGAGAGACCACCAGGGAACTATGAGAAGAAATGGTAATTTGGATCCTTCTTTTTGTAATCTGCAGTGCCAATATTGTTCAATCTATGTATAACACAAAAATACATAAACAATGTACTTCTCAAGGCAGGCTCATCTTTGAAATTAGTTTCATAGTGGGCACTTTGTGTTCTTTGCAGTAGGTTTAGCTTTATCTTGAAACATTCCGCCTATGAGACCCAGGCTTTTAATGAGGGATTCTTGCATTTAGCAAATGATCTGCACAGAGCCCATGCTTATACCTTTTCTGTCTCTAGAAAGTTTATTGTTGCTGTCAACTGTGGGTAATACACCAAAGTTGTACTGTCTTGGATTTCCTTCAAAAGGTTTCTTGAGCTCTACACACACATTGCATATTTAGAATTAGCCTCCTACTTATACTGAACAGTCATTAATATGTTCAAAGGTTTTAGATTCTGAGGGTTTTAACTCCCGAGTTAGAGGCCTTCTTTTGACAACAATTTGTCGCAGCAATATTCCCCAGCTCCATCATTCAGGGTTCTTCCAGACACAAAACACTCTTACATGAAATGAACGAGGGAGTATATAATTGACAAATCACAGTGACATTGGATATTCCTGTTTGGACAGGAAAGAGTTGAAACAAACCACCCGTTATGAAAAAGTGCCTCTTTTGCACGGTTAGCCCCCCACTTTTTGCCTGGTTTTGATGTGGTTTCATATGTAGTGCACAGGGTCCCTGCCAACCAGGCCCCCTGTGCCAGTCCTCCTTCCCTAAAAACAAATCCCTAATTGGCACTTCTGCCCTCTGTATGCCCTTAGTAAATGGTACTCTGAGTATCTAGGGCCTGAGAGCTGAAAGGGGTCCCCTATGTCTCCTCCTTCTCCCCCCCCCCCACTGGGACCAATCCACTGCCTTTGCAGCTGACATGCCCTTGTGAGGGAGAAAACAACAAAGTCGACATGGCACCCTGCCTGGGTGCCATGCCAACTAGCACTGCCTGAAGGCATAGATAAGTCACCCCTCTAGCAGGCCTCACAGCCCTAAGGCAGGGTGCACTATACCACAGGTGAGGGCATATCTGCATGAGCAGAAATGCCCTTACAATATTGGGGCCCATTTCCTAATATTGTAAGTGCCAATAAAGCCATAGACAGTACATGGGCTGGAAACGCGACAACATGAGTTCCACAGCAACAAGATGGCTTCACTGAACACAGGGGTGTTTGGTACCAAACTACTCCTCTCAATAAATCCAAACTGATGCCAGTGTGGGATTTATTGTACCATGTACCCAGAGGGCCCCTCAGAGGTGCCCGCTGAAAACCTGCCAACCCTGGTGTGGTCTCTGACCAGCTGTAGGCAGTCAGCCACCACTGGACCTCTGGGTAGAGAGCCCCATCTCTCTGGGACTAGAAAGAATGCACATCCTGGACAGAGGTGTCATGCCTCCTCTCTCAGGATGGGCCAGTGCTCGAAGAGGGGAGCTTCAAAGGCCTGCCGCCTTTGTAATGCGACCCCCAGCCTCTGCTGCTAGCAGCAGATGGCAGCCCCTGGTTTACACCCCCACTTTGGGCGGGAAAACCGGCAGGAAAAATTCAAAAGAATAGGTGTGCCCACCTCTGCCAACCCCACCCCTAAGGTGGGGGAGGCGAGGTGAAGCATAACTTTCAGTCCCCACCATCTTGAAGATGGGGAGACCCCTCCAATCAGGGCTAGGTCTATGCCCCCCTCCCACAGGAGGGTGGCATAATAGAGGGTGTAGTCACCCCAGGTGAGGTGCCCATTGGCCCTACCTGCTACTCCCCTAAAATACCTCCTAAATTTAGTATTTAGGTGGCTCCTTCAGAGCTAGAACTCAGATCTGTGATGACCTAAGAAGAAAGAAGACACCCTGCAGCATATGCCTGAAGACTATAACTGCCTTGGCCTCAGCCCGACGGCCTGTCTCCAACTTCGACGACCCTGCGACCTGTCTTGCAGCCAGCGACCTCTGAAATCCCTGGGAGGACTGCTGCCTTCAACAAATACTCCAATCTCCCGAGGACAGCGGACCTGTCGCAAAGAAACCTACTCCAAAGACTCCGGATCCAGGCGGATCCGCGTCCCCTGCCCACTCTTCACCCAACGCCCACAGCCTGAGTCTAAGTTGCTCACCTGTGCAGTGAAGTCTCCCCAGCGATCCTGACCTCATGTCCAGCGTTGGATGACCGCTCCTGACCTTCACAACGGCACCTGAAGTGTGAATCCAGAGGCTCCCCCACGACCGGCTCTGGTAAGAGGACTCAGACGTCGAAAGGCACCCTTGCACCTGAAGCCCCTGGGCCTTGGTGAGCTGAAACGACGGTGCCCCTACATCCCAACTTACTTCTGCTGATGTTGGTCTTCCTCTTGCAACCCCCGGTGCCACGCCTGCAGCCTCTTTGCCGTCAGAAGAATCCTCATTAAAGAGCATTGGGCGCCCGAGGTCGAAATTGCACCCTGCACCCGGCCGCCCCTGTGCCGCTGGTGGTGTATGTTTGGTGCTGCTCTGTGCCTCCCCCCCCCTTCCCCTCAAAGCCTAGCACCTGAAATCGATCGACTTACCTGCAAGCAGTGTGGGTCCAGGCACCCCGTGTCTCCACTGGAAAGCATTGGGTCTAACACCGATTTTGACCTCTGCACCCGGCCGCCCATGTGCAGCTGGTGGTTCAGTTTTGGTACTTCCCTGACCCCTGGCCCTTGCTGACTTTTGGCTCCGAAGAGTGGGATTGTAAGTTTGACCCCTTCCGTGCATCGGACTGCCGGGAGCCATCTGACGTCAGGGTGGGCGTGTGCATAGCACGGCTCCCGGCCGTCCTAGCACCCACCCACGGTGGAAGCGCTGGCTCTCCACCGTGGGCCGACCTTCTTGCTGCCCCCACCGGGGAGGGCAGCGGAATTCATTCCGCTGCCCTCTACCCCTCCCCTTCCACGTCATCTAATGACGTCAGCGAACACTGCGTGCCGACGTCATTAGGGGATACCGGATGCACTGGAAGCCATTTGCTTCCAGCGCATCCATGGAGGAACAGGTGAGTTTCACCTTGGGGAGGGTGGGAGGATTTAAAAAAGAGGCATCGGAGGAAAGGGTCTTCCTTTCCTCCGATGTCTCTTTTCAGCATTCCTGCTGCACGATCGCGCCCCAGGGATTTTTTTTTTTTTAAATTGAGGATTGTGTTGCGGGGAAAGGTCCGTTGAGCAAGGGTCGCTCCCCTGGTGGGGCAGATCAGCCCAAATATATATTTTATTGTGTGCCCACTAGGCCACCAGGGATTTATGTTTGTGGGGAGCGGCCCCTCTGGCAAGGGTCACTCCCCTTAGGGGAGCATTTAGTTTGGCCGTTTATGCCCCCCTGAGGGGCAGATCGGCTGAATTTGTTTTGGTTTTGTGTGCCCCACTAGGCCACCAGGGATTTCTTTTTTTTATGATGGGGAGCGGCCCCTTGGGCAAGGGTCGCTCCCCTTTATGGGGATGAATATTTTGGCAGTTTCTGCCCCCCTTGGAGGCAGATCGGCCTTATGTTTTTAGGCCCATCTGCCCCCAAGGGGGCAGAATCCACTAGACGCCAGGGTTTTAAAAAAAAAAGTTGTTGGGGAGCGGCCCCTTGGGCAAGGGTTGCTCCATTTTTACGGGGGTGAATACTTTGGCTGTTTCTGCCCCCCTTGGGGACAGATCGGCCTTATGCTTTTAGGCCCACTTACCCCCCAGCTCGGCTGGTGGATTGTGTGTGGACTGGTGCATTATTTGCATATGTGATTGCAATGTTTTATTTCTCCTTTTTAGGTCTCGGCCTGACGTAAGCAGCGCATGCGCTGCTCTCGTCATACGAGGGCTTCTTGGAATCGATACGATTCCAGAAGCCGTGTCCCAGCTCCGCCTTCAGCTTTCATTCGTGCGCGTCGTTTGGCGTCACAAATTATGCCAAAGGCAGTGCAATGATTGCACCGAAGGCATGTCAATCCCTCCTTGTTGCCACCCTGTCTCCTTTTAGCCACGCCCACCGGGATTGGATCTTTTACCCGCGGCGTTAGACTATGGCCTTTAATTACTGGGGAAGCACTATTTGTTCCCCCTTCCCTCTGTCTTTCTCCCCGAGCAGACCCTTCCCTCTGTCTCTCTCAGAGACACAGCTGCTTGTTTATGTTTAGAAGCAACTTCAAGCCCATGGCGCCAAAGGGCGTACGGAGGTGCATGCTTCGGTTGGCGGCACCCACCGTCCCGTTAATCCTCCCAAATTTACCCGCTGCTTCTATTCCCCCCCCACCCGTCTCACTGTCCATGCCACGACTCCTTGCTTCTTGATAAGGCAGAGACGGGTTTTTGAAGATGGTGTTTTACGATAAAGGCGTGTCTGCAGAAGGGTGAGATGCTGAGCCGTCACGCAGGCTATACACGCAGGGCTGCCCTGCAACAGCACCAGTGGGGACAAATAAAGAACCTATAACCATCTCCACTCGAGTCCAAGGGGCTGCGTGTTGCTACAAGTGAAGGCGCGTTCTGGGAGCGCAGGCCTTTCAGGCACTTGCAAGCCCAGCTCTCATCCCACTGAGATTAATTAGTGAGTAACATTGTATCAGTTTAGGCGAAACCTAATGACAACTCTCTAATGGCACTGCCCCTCCCCCAGAGCAGCTGCAGAGTGCAGAGCCAGCTGGTGCCCCGACACTCTAATAGACCAACGCTCTGCCCGTTACATCTTCCAGGCTGTTGTTGCCTCCGACGCTGCCTGCGACCCACAGTGCCTGGAACCCCGTCTCTCCACGTTCCGGACATTTGAATGGGTTCTGCTGCTAAGTTCCTGCGGTTCTAAGTGCACAAATATAATTTCCTATCCGGTACCTGAAGCAGAGACGGCACTTCTATGTCTTCAATGGCTCGTTTTAAAGGGTTAATTAATTGATACCTAATGCAAACAACATGCCCCTCGTACCTTTTCCTTTGACCTTCACATGACCGTCGTAGGTCAGCGTCGCACAGGCGTCTTCGTTCACTTTGTTAAAGATCAGCCAATTCATCCTTTGCTGAACCTTTTGTCAAAAGGCGTCCACTCAGTCACGTTGCCCACTAGGCTCGCAATCTCACTAACTGCCCCAATCGAAATCTTCAGGTAGTATCGCCCATCAACCTGATGCAGAAGGGATCCCTCCCTTCCTGATGTCGAGGCCAGCATGAAGCGCTTTATCAAGTGTACAACACAATACAATACAGGGATGGCACCATGGCAAGCCCGCTAAGGGAAGCCCCATGCTTCTCGATTAGGTATTTTTATATTCATGTAGCGCTTACTACCTCTATATAGGAAGCTGAAGCGCTTGCCCTGCACGGGTAGGTACCATGCTGGCCATGTAGGTTGTCACAAGAGTGTTATACTTGTTTTGATCTTGTGTTGGAAGTATTTCTATGTCGTGCATGATGATCACGATGCGCAGTTATGGGCACAGTACTTAGTGGTAGTAAACGACACCCATGATTGTGATGCAGCGAGACTCTCACACAAAGCCACTGCACCTGCTGCAGTAATAAGAGCTACATCCCGGACCTGCCAACTTCTAAATACATTTCACAATGTGCGACGTGACGGCCACTAAACGTTACATCTCACGGATTACAGTCACACCAGCTGCCAAGCTTGTAGTCACATGAGCCACTGAGCACACCTGTATAATTTATATTTATTTATTCGTTTGTATATGCGCATACTTTACCAGAAGGTGTCAGAGCGCTTTACGTTACAACCATTTACATTATATAAGGAATTACATATAAGATACAACAAGCATAAAAAATGCAATAGGTCTCGCCTTTCATGAAGTTAAAGCCATTTGCTTTGCTATACAATACCATTAGCAAAGCAAATGGCTTTAACTTAATTAAAGGCGAGACCTATTGCATTTTCAATGCTTGTTATTCTAGTGCAAAGCTTTTGATTCTTATTTGTGGTTTCAGCAGTGGTTGATCTGCAGTTTTGCGTAGTTGCATTTATTTGGTAAGAAAAACATTTTTGTTGTGTTTACTCCAAAGGAGTATTATTGTCACGCATGAATTAATTTTTTGTAAGTGGTGTCATAATAGCAGCATATTTAGTTTGTGTTTTGAGCATGAAATACTTTGCGATGTGTTTTGCGTTGTCTTATGTGTAATTTTCTTTTTTTTTTTTGTGGGATATTGTTGGTCCTTGCTATGTCTGTGCAGAATAGGTGCTGGTGAGTCTAGCTGCTTCTGGCAAGTGAGTGGTATAGTTTTGGAGTATATAGGTCTTTGTGATAAAGCCACATTTTGTTTATTACTTATTTTACAAAGTGTTTGTTGTTGTTGACTTGTTTGACAAGTTACCTTCATTAGTAAGGATTATGGCTAGCCGCAGAATTACTGTTCAGCAGGTGGTTTGTATGCTTTTTGAATCTTCCTCTGACCTTGATTATGAGACTGACAGTGTGTCTGAGGGAGAGGAGGAAGTGCAAGATTCTGGCAGTGAGTTTTCTGTCCACGAGGAATCATCTGATAATGAAGCTACTCTCAGTGCGGATGAAGTGCCTGTTTTAGAGGAGGACACTGATGTGTCAATGGTGCAGCAAGAGGCATCTGGATTGCAGCCTGGGTCTACAAGGCTTCCCAATGGAAGTGCTGGACTCTGGGTTGATACAAACATGGTGCAGCCGGTGCTGCCTGCCTTTAGTGGTGATGCAGGGTGTAGAGTGAATTGTGAATTTTTTTTGCCTATACAGTTTTTACAGTTGTTTATGGATGATGTATTTTTGGATGAGATTGTTGAGCAGACTAATTTGTATGCTGAACAGTATTTGAGAGAAAACAGTGCCAGACTTAGGCCCTGCTCTAGAGCTACCCGGTGGACTACCACAAATCAGGATGAGATGAAGAAGTTTTTGGGTTTTACTTTTTAATGGGCTTGATAAGGAAGTTGTCCCTGGCTTCATATTGTTCTACCAGTCCATTGATGGCAACGGCCATATTTCCTGCAATTATGAGTCATGATCGGTATTTACTTTTGCTTCGGATGCTGCATTTTGTTGATAATGCTTCGGCATTGCCACGAGATAACCCTGACTGTGACCGTTTTTTTAAGATTCAGCCTGTTCTTGATCACTTTGTAGATAGATTTTCAGAGATCTATACTCCAGAGAAAGAAATAGCTATTGACGAGTCTTTGGTCCTGTTCAAGGGCCGTTTGTTTTTAGGCAGTACATTCCTAGCAAGATGGCACGTTATCGAATTAAGATGTATATGTTGTCCGAGAGTAGGACAGGATATGTCTATAATTTCCGGGTGTACACTGGTAGGGATTCCACTATTGACCCCCCCGGTTGTCCGTCCACTTTAGGAGTTTCAGAGAAAATTGTGTGGGAACTTGCTAGAGGACCTTTTAACAAAGGGCACCATTTGTACCTAGATAACTTCTACACTGCTGTGCAATTGTTTAAGGAATTATTCAAAGTGGACACTCTTACTTGTAGCACAAGTAGCTCTAACCGTAAAGGTTACCCAAAAGAGCTTGTTTGCAAAAAGCTTCAGAGGGGACAGTGCAGATGAACTGCTAGCTGTGAAATTTGTGGATAGGAGGGATGTGTACATGCTGACTACCACCCATGATGATAGTACTTCACCTGTGACTGTTTGGGGTCAGGTTGCCGAAGTGCGCAAACCTGTGTGCATTGTAGACTACAATAAGCACATGGGTGGTGTTGATAGAGTAGATCAGAGGTTGGAACCTTACACTGCTGTTCGTAAGGCTTACATTTGGTATAAAAAGTTGGTCATCCATCTTTTCAATTTAGCAACTTTTAATGCTTTTGTTGTGTTCAAGGAGTGTTCTCAAGCGTCAAAGATGACTTTTGTTCAGTTTCAGGAGTCTGTGATAGGCAGCCTTGTTGTAGTGGAACAGGCAAGTGTTCCTAGATTTCGAGTGGTGGAGGATGTGGCTAGATTGAAAGATCGCCACGTTCCCAATTGAATTCCTCCCACGCCCCAAAAAAACTATCTCTGTAAGAGATGTAGAGTCTGTTTGCGAAGAAGTGTGCAGAAGGAGAGTCGTATGCACTGTGCCAATTGTCCTTCTAAACCTGGGCTGTGTGCCCCCACGTGTTTCAGATTTTATCACACTCAAAAGAGTTTTTGGGAGCAACCGTGAGTCTAATACTGTACTGCCTGGTCTGTATGGTTTTATATTTGTTGTTCAGTTTCACGGTTGACATTAGAATGATGTCTTTAGTTACCGCTGATGTGTTTGTAGTGATAGTTTTGTATCTAGTTCCAACTGGTTTGTGTTTTCTTTCTTGTTAAAAAAGATTTGAGGACGGTGTGCGTGGACTGGCGCTTGCCTGGTGGTGTGCATGGACTGGCGCTTGGATGGCGGTGTGCGTGGACTGGCGCTTGGATGGCGGTGTGCGTGGACTGGCGCTTGGCTGGCGGTGTACGTGGGCTGGTGCTTGGCTGGCGGTGTGCGTGGGCTGGCGCTTGACTGGCGGTGTGCGTGGGCTGGCGCTTGACTGGCGGTGTGCGTGGGCTGGCGCTTGGCTGGCGGTGTGCGTGTGCTGGCACTTGACTGGCGGTGTGCGTGGGCTGGCATTTGGCTGACGTTGTGTGAATAGTGACTTGCTGCTGGTCATTACTCACTCTGCTAGCCAAACGCCACTGCACACACTATGTCAACCACCAGCCGGTGTGATTGCTGTGTCAGTCATGTGGGCATATGAAAGTGATGGGCCCTTGAATGGCGCGGTCTGTTGATGTGAATGTTGTAATGAGCTGCGCCCGCGGCTGGCGGTGTGAATGGTCTTGTGTGTGTGAATGGCCTGTAAAGAGGTTGGTGCCTTGACCTGGCTTTACAGCTCACAAGCTGTATGTCATTGGTTCAGGTTTTTAACCTTTTAATTATTAACAGTGCATTTCCTTTTTGTGAAATCTCTTGTTAATAAAATATACATTTTGAACCTTTCACTCACTCTCGTGCCAAATCCAACCAGTATGTGTGTGTACTTGAGGAACAGATGTATAGGCGGTCATATTTGTCTTATCTGTCTTTCTGTGCTAAGGTGAAGCTTGTCGCTAGGGAAAATTTACTAACTTTAGATATTTTTGTAAACCAAAAAAAAATGGGGAGTACTGGGTGGTGTGCCTCTCATGGATCCCAACAAGTTGTTTTTACTCACAATGCCATGCAAACCTCAAAATGTGACTATAGTCACACATTTTTCATGCATTACTGTGTCATAATCTGCTGGTATCAGAAAAAACACAATGTTCCTACCATCCAGTATTCCCCCCAGGTCTCCTGATAAAAATGGTACCTCACTCATGTGGGTGGGCCAAGTACCCGCGACAGGCAAGGGCCCAAAACGTATTGTGGAGACATCAAAATTACCTATCACAAAACGATCTGGTTTTGCAAGGGGGGGCCACCTGGGTTTTTGGCCCCAGGCTCGGCGGACATCTAGGGAAACTTACCAAACCCACACATTTCTGAAAACTAGACACCCGGGGGGAGTCCAGGGAGGTATGGCTTGCATGGATCCCCCAACGTTTTCCTACCCAGAATCCCCTGCAAACCTCAAATTTAGATGATAAAAATCACTTTTTCAAAATATTCTTTGGGGAATGCGGGGTGGATGGAAGTTTGTGGATCCATGCAGATTCCAGAACTTTCCATCACAGAAATGTGAGGAAAATGTGTTTTTTTGACAAATGTTGAGATTTGCAAGGGATTCTGGGTAAGAGAACTTAGTGAGAGCCACACAAGTCATCCCATCCTGGCTTCCCATGGGTGTCTAGTTTTCAAAAATGTATAGATTTGCTAGGTTTCCCTAGGTTCCGGCTGAGCTAGGGTTCAAAATCCACAGCTAGCACATTGCAAAAAAAGGGTCAGTTTTCACTGGAAGAATTTGATGTGTCCACGTTGCGTTTTGGGCCGTTTCCTGTCGCGGACACTAGGCCTACCCACACAAGTCAGGTACCGTTTTTATCGGGAGACTTAGGGGAACACAGAATGGTAGATCAAGTGTTATTACCATTTGACTTTCTTTGCATTTCTGCCTTCCAAATGTAAGACAATTTGTAAAAAAAAAAAAAGAAGTCATTTTGAAAAATGACCTCTAATTCACATGCTTGTATGTGTACCCACTATTTTGGAGATGTGCAAAAAAAACACTGCTTCTAAACTCTATATTTTGTTCCCATTTCAGAAATATATTGGTTTCCTTGGTACCTATTTTCACTCTTTATATTTTACCAAATGAATTGTGATATACCCGATACACAATGAAAAACCATTGCATGACGCAGCTCAGTTACTGGCTCTGGGTTCCTCTGGTTCTTGGTGAACCTACAAGTCCTACATATCCCCACAACCTGAAGGGTCCAGCGGATGTAACAGTATATTGCTTTAAAAAAATATGTCATACTTAGAATATATGTCATACTTAGAATATATGCTAGACTCTTATTAGGGTAGTGATTCTGTGACATTTTGTTGAGACAATATTTCCTTTTTTCAGAAATATAATTATTGAAGGTGGTTCTCCTGAGGAAGGCAGTTTTCTGCCGAAACGCGCGTTGAGACATCTTGGACACCACCCTACAATTATATCAATTCATGAGATTGTATTTACCATGTGTACCGTAATGTTGTTTGTCAGACAATCAATCAACTTATTATGCTGACAATATGTACAAAATAATTGAGTAAGGTATGTGTGAATGAATGGATGAGTGACAACAGTTAGTATGTTGTACACGTCTTTTCTATACAATAAAATGTACATGAAATTTAGAAATTTTTAATGAATCTTTTTCACAATAAATATTCTTATATTTTTCTAATTCTAGTGTCACTTCCATTATTAATAATATAATCATGGTCTAGCTTTGTTGTTTGAAGTAGCCCTAGAAAATTTACAGTATACTTAGAAGAAGTTACAGGTGGAAACGCTGGCACAAATGGCTGTTTTTTTCAACTCAATTTCAATATTTTCTATTTTCAACTGTTAGTTTCTATAAAAAAAAAAACCTTGAAGGATCTACACTAATGACCCCTTGCTGAATTCAGAATCTTGTGTAGTTTTCAGAAATGTATAGCTTTCTGAGATCCATTATTGGTTTCACACCCATTTCTACCACTAACTGGAAGGAGGTTGAAAGCACAAAAAGTAGGAAAAATAGGCCCAGTAAAATGACAAAACTGTATAGAAAATTTTGGTTTTCTGACAAAAGTCTGCCTGTCCCTGAAAGCTGAGATGGTGATTTCAGCACCACAAACCCTTTGTTGATGCCATTTGCAGGGAACAAACCAAACGCTTTCTTCTGCAGCAATTTTTTCCCATTAAAAATATGTTTTTTGCTGTATTTTGACTGATTTCTGGGTTACCTCCAGGTTAAAAAGTTACAATGGCATAAGCGCGAACTACCCCTAATAGCCAAAAAAAGGCTTATTGGGAGGGGGTTGGGGGTTTGGGGAAAGGCCTAGCAGCAAAGGGGTTAATACTTACCAGTTTAATCGCAATATTGTTTTCCCCATAGGATAACATTGGACTGTGTTGAAAAGTTTCTGGGGGGGGAGGCCTAGCAGCGAAGGGGTTAATGCACACCAGTTTAACCGCAATATTGTTTTCCCCATAGGATAACATTGGACTGTGTTGAAAAGTTTCTAAGTGTCGATTTTTCAAAGTGAAAAGTATTCTTAATTAAAAACGTACTTACCTTATTACGAAGATCTTGGTCTTAAAATACAATACAAAGTATAATTTTCTAAAATTGGTCTAGATCTCCTTCTTGAGTCGTGTGTCCATTATTGATCACTGTTGTGCAATAAATGTCTTACACTCCTTTGTGTTAGGCCTAAGGCTACTCGCTCACAATACCACTAATAGAGCACTTTGGGTTTCACATTGAGCCCTCTACACTTTTAGAGAACCCCTGGACTCTGTGCATGGTATTACCACCTAGTGGCAATATCACAGTGGCGGCCACCTTTAACAAAGGGTGGGCGCCAGGTGTGGGGGCGTGGGGGGGAAATGGAGCGAGCGCGGGGGGAGGGAAGAGGGGACGACAGGTTAATAATTTTAAAAACGTACCTGACGCCGCCGTCCGCCTCCTGCGTCACGTCGCTCCTGCTGGCCTCTTCCTGTGTCCCAGCAGCCCCTGGAACAGACTCCCAGCCAATCCCTGTGCTGCAGAGCAGCGCAGGGATTGGTCTGAGCGGGCTGAAAAGACGCCCTGCTCCAACCAGGGAGTCTTTGGGGGTTTCTCCAGCCTGGTTGCTGAATGCAGATGGGCAGGAGAAACCTAAGTGTGCATGTGTGTTTTGGTCGGCCTGAGACAGCCGGTCAAACACACATGAGCACTTAGGGAGTGCACAAGCACTCCTCCTCCACCCTCCCATGCCCCGCCCCTCCATGCACAGGTTGGCAAACGAAAAATAAAATGATGCTAGAGCGTTGTTTTATTTTACGCTTGCTGGCTCTGCGCCAGGCAGTGGAGCGACGATCCTCCGCCATTGCGGAGGAGCCCCACTGCAATATTATATGGAGAGCCAGCTTCCTACAGCAGTCTTCACAAATTCAGAAAATAATCACAGTGTTGCAATAAATGTTATGGGGTACTTTCTAAAATGCATCTGTAAATGCACTTTCAGCAAGGAAAAAAGGTGAGCAGTGTCCGGCGCTCAGTGATCCTTCTCTGCAAAGCCCAACAAAAATGTGCGCTCCAACAGTTTAGACATGGCACCCTAACGTATTCAAACGCTCTGGCTGCCTTAAGGGGCAGTTCAGTTGTTCCTAGGGAACGGAGACCTTCAGTTCAGTTTTTTTCAATACATTTTTCAAGTCAACATTAGATGAAAATTATTCCTCGTCTCATTGTCCTAAATAGGCATATTTATGTACTATTCAGTAGAAAATATGCCTTCAGATTGCCATTTATGTTTTCTCGCTCTCTATCTCTTGCACAATTGTTTTGGAACCCCACAGAAGTGGAAATATTCAGCATACATACATTTTAAGTAGGATTCTCTATTAGGGAAATAAAGTGGTTTAAAGCATACAAATGTTTTCAGTGCAATAAGAATACATTAAGGTATTCTCACCCCAAAGTTCAACCAATTTGGAAAGGATAATGAAGCAGGTTTTTTGTGCAATCGGATCAGGGTAGTCAACAGCTCCTTGGATGATGGTGAACAACACTCGCTCCACATTCTCAGCACCTAAACACAAAAACAATGACAGGCAATTATATCTATGCATTCGTGCAACCATGGGGTTCAACTACAATCTTTTAATGAAGCTATCCAAAAAGAAATTATTTTAAATGACAGGAAACTATTATTGCAAATTACATAAACCCACTTACCTTGGCAAAGTGTCCTGCATTCCTTAGCACTAATGCAAAATGGGTGACGTTGCATTTATGCTAAATGAGTCACAAGGCTATTTTCCCATTATCAATGTGGGTATATTTCTGGCACATCGTAGTGGGACTGAAAACTATTTCAAATGCCTTCAAATCTGAAGATGGCTATAATGAAAACTGTTTAAATGGCATTAAATTACAAGAAGATAATAATGGTAAAGAGCCTACAGACTAATGGAGTCACCATAGTTTTATTCTACTTATATATCTTGTCGCTCTCCCAATTTCAAATTACAGGTAGGTTCTACAGCAACTAAGAAGAAAAAATTGGAAAATATGGCAGCACTGGGCAGATTAGTCCTCGGTTGTGCAGAACTTCCTAGCCAAAGTTAGCACTGCTCCAGGAGTAATCATTAAAAGCATTAAGTTGGCAGAAAGCCGTGATATAGGTCTCTGAATTACGTTCCTAGGAAATGCAACCAAAACGGCCTGCTGGTGTCTGCTAGAGCATCACACAGAGGTTTGGTCACATGCAGAGTGAAGCAATAGGGGGCACAAAATGTATTCCATTTGGCCGAAGCAATTCCAAAGGTCCTCACAAATTTATAGGTAGAACAGAGGTCCCTGGTTCTAAAGAGACAAAGGCGCAAAATGTGCCAGACTTCCAAGTTTTCTAGTTCCTACTCAATCATAGAAGCATGCATGCCATGATAGAATGCTGGGGGATGACCTCCTTGTTCAAATTAAATTCTCACAGTACCTCTGGACAAATGTGGCATGAATCATCAGGACCAGCCTACCTGATAGAATATGTCTGTAAGGCAAACTACTAGCAGCAGAATGCCTATTGTTATTGACACCAAGAAAGAAATCATCACACAATGCCAATGGCTTCAAATATTTAAGCATCTGTCTGGCCAAAAAAACAAATGGACGTCACAGGAAGGCATGGGGCACCAGATTAGAAGAAACAAGTCAACAGGGCAATCTAGCATCTTTTGACAAATTCACTGGCTGTAGAGAAGGATTCCCTAGTCCTACTGCAGATAGGGGCATGTGCGCCCTATGTAGATTTTGCAGATTCCCACCTACACACCTGATTCAGACTGATAAGGACAAATAAAAGTCATGATACCGTCAAATGAACAGATTATTTCTTTGTACACTGCCCAGTTATGGAACCTCATACATCTGCTCCTTTAGTGAGCTCTTGTACAACACGTCCTAGCTAACAGACAGCTTTTCTTAGTGATCTGAACAAAACTCTGCCAGGCCAAATACGCATTAAAATGAAAAAATACTAGGTAATTAAGCCTTGAGTGGGTAAATTTACTCTCCAGCACACCACATCACAAAACAGAACAAGCATTGGCATAGCCAATACGTCTCGCCTTTGGGACCTTATAACTGTTTAGTTATGCAGCACAATATCCTTGGTGCAACAACATCAACTGTTGCATGGCTAAGCACTTATAAGGTCCCAAAGGCGAGATCTATTGGCTATGCCAATGCTTGTTTTTATTAACAAATGAACCGCTGGTCCTTCCTCTAAGATATTGCCCGTCCCCAACTCTCACTTTCACTTCACATACACTTTTGGGCTTTCTGCTGAAGCGAGGCAGTGTTTCTGGACACACTGGCACCCCACTGTTGTCACTGTTACCAGCCGCCTACGACTCACTGACTGTTTCTTTGTCTTTGACCCTGTGCATGGTTCCGCTCTCTTTCGGCTAGGTTTGTGCTACACAAATACCACATAAGTGTTTTTATGCGGCATGTTCGCAATTCTATACTGCTCCAGGCAATGGTGTTTTGTGTTGAACTGCGTTCAACAAAATAAAAAAGTTAAAAAAAACAACTGTAGACGGCATAATCACCATACCTACTCGGGTACCATGCCACTCAGTTGTTTGGCACACCTACACCCACACCAACTAACACAAACCGTTTCACCGCACAAACTTTCTACAAGCCGCACACACGCAAACACCAACAGACACTATCAAGTGATGCTCCCAGAGTCCACTGAGGCCTTCCCAGATCCGCACAAAAAGGCGCCCAGATAGAGAACGTGCTACGATGCCTTAACAGGGGAGGTTGGAGCTATACAGGTGCACATAGCATCAACGTCTCGTCAGGGGTAGTAAGCGCTATATAAATTAAATATAAACTTATCGCTCCTCCACGACACACAATAGGGGAAGCAAAACATGACTCAGAGGAGATTAGCGCCGCTACCGTAGCCTGGCAGGCCACACATCACTCAGAGGCGGCAATCACTACATCAAAGCGTGACTCTGATCTGGAGAGTGATGTGGGAGGAGGTTGGGAGTCACAACACTTGACGCCACTCACGCCTCTCTGGAGCACGTCCCTCCTTTCCTTCGCCTGACTCCCCTCCGCCTCGAGCCGCACCCCAAGACTTCCGCTGACGTCAGGGCACATGTTTATATTTGGGAGCTGCCTTCTTGGCACACAGTGAGTGATTGTTTCACCATCCTGCCCACGCCCCAAAGTTCTCCATGCCAACCCTGGGCCTGCAGGGGGAGATTAACAGGGCTTGGTGTGGGAAGGAACCCCAAGAATAATGCCAGCCTGAGGAAACGTCTCCCCCAACCCCGTCCTGCCTTCCTGGCACGGCAGGGGGTCCTGAACGAGAGAAGGGACGAGGCTGTTCAGCCCCTTCCTTCTACCACGCCTCTTCTGGCTTCAAGAAATTAATTATAATCCGCGTCAGAGCAGTGGGAAAAAATCTAGCTACCTTTGTGCGTACGCTATAAAGCGCTTTAGGCACAGTGCGTGAGAGGCGCTGTATAGTGCATTGGGAACAACGCAAGAGCGTACAATGGCTCTTTAGAACAAGTACACTCTAAATTCGCATAAGAATGGTAGTAAGCAGGGCACAAGTCCTAAAACAAGAGAGGAGCGGGGACGAGAGGAGCGGGGGCGAGCGAGCGCGGCAGCGTGCAGAGCTTACCACACGCTCGTGCATCGTGCCTGAAACGTGCGGGTAACCGCACGGAAAAGGCCATTGTGCACGAGCGTGTGGTCAGCTTTGAAAAGCCCACTACATAAAGTCTTCGCCAGAAGCAGCGCTTGCGCGCTACTCTAGGCTTGACTTAAAAAGGAGCCGAAATAAACAGTCTTCATTGAGAGGTGGCTAGCAGAAAGGATGACATTCACTACCTCCAAAATTAAGTCGAAGGCACTGACACTACCCTGTTCAATCACCAAGCACAGAAGTGTAGGCTCTGGAGATTCATCCACTGGAAAGGGAAGACCTCTGAGCGAAAGCAAACGAGGAGGACAAACACAGGTGGAGTAGCTCAGAGTAATGCACCCTCCAGACCCACTCCTGTGCACACAGTCCTGCCTCCGCTTCCTGAGAACATGAGGAATCAGTGAAATGGGTGGGAACGCATTGAGGAGTTTGAAGCTGCACCTCATACGGATCTCTGTAGGTCACCAGAAAGCACAATGGATGGCTTCCAGGTGTCTACAGATGGTGAAAGTGCCCATCAATTAAACCACGCAATCAGCCCATGTCCACTCCTGACTGCTTGCATCCTGGTTATCTCTGAAAGTAAAGCAAAGATCCCCTCATATGACCCAAGAGAATATCCATCAGCAATTGAGCCATCTCATAAAGTGCATGGAAGTAGTGCACCAGCAAGTATGGGCTGTTAAAGGAGTGCAAGGACAGATGGAGAAAGGAGAAAGCCATCTTCCCCAGAGCGTTGATGCACTTGGAGTCCCGGATCGGGAGCAGCACAGGAAAGAATTGGGGTCCTGCTTGAAAGAGGATGCTTGTACTACCAGGCTTTGGGACAGGGGATGGGTGAAAAGAAATGTAGGATTACTGATCACTAGTCTATGACGTCCCATCACCTTAGTAAAAGGCTGGAGAGGCTCAAAAGAGGAGGAGGAAGAAGACTAAAGTATATCTGTCAACGAAAGAGCCTTAGCCTCCTCAACAGAAAAGGAAGTTCCAGAAATGTGTCTGATCTATGGATCACAACTGTAAAGGAAACAATTCCTTCAGAGAGAGGACAGATAATCCAACTCCACACCAAGAGAGGTGTTCGGAACACAAGCATTTTACAATGCTAAATAAAGGCCATCATTAGTATTGTGCCTGCCTGTAACATTGGAAGGCATTTGAAAAGCATCCAAATCTGAACCAAATCGTTCCTCCACCCTAGCAAGAAGTTGCACTTGAGCCAGATGCTCACAGAAGGCTCCATCCTGAATTCAAGCTTTGACCTTTTGCTTAGTTTTGACCAAAATGGATTCTGCCTTAAGAATTTGAGAGGTCAGATCCAAAGTTAGTGCTGGTATCATGCAGCATGGCTCCAAAAGGCACCTGTGTTAGAACAAGAGTCAAGGTCTTCGGCAGAACTGCCAGGGGTGCCTCCGAAGCAAGGTCAGCTTTAAGGCAACTCTCATCAGGGTCGACAGGCGCCGGGTCAGGAGTTCTCAGCAGAGGGGAAGTTGGACTACCTGTATACTTATGGGGCCGGAAGGCATTCGAGAGAAGGCGAAACGGAGCAGAAGATCTTGAGCACAGCCAGTATGAAGGCACAACCCTGCATGTGGTCAGCTGACACCACCAGAAACTCCAAGCGTAGTGTCTCCTCGCATCTGCTTCAATGACGACGTCAAGGCTGTAGTCAGGAAAAGGTACTGCTAACTTTCAGACCTCTTCTGAAAACAGCATTGGCAGGAAGGTGTGAGGGGTGGGGTTGTTGGATTCCTGTATGTGATGCTTTTTTAAGACTCTTGCGAGGGTTTGATGTCCAGTCTCCCAGGAAATGGAGATGTATTTGAGCTCCAAACACCAAAGAGACCTCATGGAGATTCGAGATTGCATCTATCTTGAGTCCTCAAATAGCCCAAACGTGCAGAAATTAGAATTTAAAACGGAGCTTTGTCCAAAAAAATAAAACACAAAATGGGACAAGCTATGGACCCCATTGAAAAAAGATACTGATGTCAATATATATGAGTACGTGATGTCACATCAGGGGGTGGACCTGGAGCCAAAGTCAGAGGCACGTGACACCACATGGCTGTGCTGACTAGCTACTGCAAGTGTTTCCAGATTAAGTCTCGCACCTGAAGGGATTTATAAAAAGAAGGAATATGCAGGTGGAAATATTCTTAAGGAACATTTATTTGTAGTAACATACCTGATCAATTACAGAAGGCACTGATGGAGAGCTCCTTGCCTTGAGTCCCATCTGTAACCTGAAGAGTAAATTATGATGGCAAGTTGAGGAGGATTTGTGTGAAATTGGCCCTTCACCCAAAGGTTGGGTGCATGAGCCCTCCACAAAAAAGTTGGGTAAAAAGGATAGAAAGACTGTGACAGGCTAAGACTGCTTATCCAGCAAATCAAATATTATATATATATATATATATATATATATATATATATATATATATATATATATATATATATATATATATATATATATATATATATATATATATATATATATATATATATATATATATATATATAAGCTGCGGGAAGAGCATATGGTTCTTGGTATGGCTTTTGGGCCTGAATCTAGGTAAAGTCCATGTACACTAAGACGAAAAGACAGCATTCTTTACTGGTGATGTTGGTCTTCCACTGTGAATTCGAAGTACGTTTAAAGTTTCTGCAGAACAGGTACACGGAAGTAAACATCGTGCAGTTTGTAAAACTTTTCCTGACAAAATATTGGGAGTAAAAACCATGCCCTATTTCGCAGGGCAGGCCGGTTTTAATGCTCCTGCAGAGGTTCTTATATATAATGTATATTATATATATTCTTACATATATTCTTACAAATAAAATAGATTACATATCGAAGGTATAGACAACCCTAACTGAGACGAGAAAGCTGTAAAGTATAGTATCAGGACCACCAACAAGACCCACACATCGCAGTCTCTGGAGATAGTAATGAGGGTTCTAAATCCACGGGGAAGTCAATGGGATATCTCAGCCACTGGTGTTGCTGAGGGAATGGGCTTGCTCTTCAATTAAAATATCTCAGTTTTGAGTGGTAGTTGGACCATGAGGAGGATTGGCTAAAGCTAGGGTTTTGATCAAAGGGACACTCCGACTTTGAAAGACTGTAAGGATTTTGCCAATTACAAGAAGATTGCTAATCTCTGCACCACTGCTTGGACAGCACTAAGTGATTTGGCAGTGACTTCATCAGTTACTGTAGGTCCACATCTGCTGAGGGATCAAACTAGATCCTCATAGAGGGGGGGATTACTCTCTATTTTCTGGGCTGCTGGCCTGAGGTCTAAGGATTCAGGCCAGACTTTCCTATGCATGAACAGATCATAGTTAATGTTCCTGTTTCATCTGTCTTCATGAACACGTTAAGTATAAAATAAGCTACTCCCCTGTAACTGTAGTTCTCCAGCCTTGATATCTTTCATAGATTCACATGCTTGCATCATTACCAGGCATCAAAGTGGTAGTCCCTCTGTAACTTTAAAATAGCAACACAAGGTACTGACAGCTGAGAAGGCCGTGGGCAGTGCCCCCTTTGTTAGCACATCCACCTCATTTTAAAAGACTCAAACCTGCATAAGAGTGGAAATACTAACCATAGAGGCAATATCTGAGGGCAGCCTCATATGGGGAGATGGAAGGGCTGCATGTGAAAATATAAAAGATACCAACGTTGAAGAACCAAAGTTACAGGTAAGTAATTCATTTTTTTCTCCAGCATTGGCTCTCCCACAGATTCTCATGCTTGGATCAGAATAGTAAGTAGTTATGTTGTGCAGAGAAAGACACTGGAAGTCAGTTAGACTTTCACATTTGTTTAGTTCTGTCTAGGCAGAATTCAATACGCTTTCTGACATCCAAGACAGCGCTGTTTCAGCTGGGCTTGTAGGATTTTGGAAGAATGCTTGGAGGATTACTGGTTCAGTGAGATGAAATCCAGTTGGTATTTTAGGTATGAACTTGGGATTAAGTCTTTAATGTGACCTTCTCTTTTGTAAACTGCTGGAAAGGTTTTTGGCGGTAATGGCCTGAATTTTGCTAACTCTTCTCACCAATGTTATGATCAGAAGGAATGCAGTTTCCCAGGTTCAATACTTTACGGTTGACTTGTGAATAGGCTTGAATGGATCTCACATAAATTGCAAAAGCACGGCATTCAATTCCCATGCTGTTGGAGGCGTTCTAGATGGTGCAAACACTCTGAATATGCCTTTCAGAAACTACTTGACTAATCTGTGTGACGATATACGTCAAAATCGAGTTCACCTGGCACCCATAGATATATATGGGTGCCAGGTGAACTTCATTTTGACGTATGCCTGAGTCGCGACCTTGTATGGAAGTATCTGATGGGCCTGGATATGAAAGGGATGTAATCCGTTAATGGACAGCACACACAAAATCTTTTCCATTTTGCAATATATGTGATATTCATTGACACAGCTCTGGTTTGTGACAAGATAACCTTAGTCTTGTGGGATATCAAAATGTCCAAATTCATGATGCTCAGGAGTCTGGCTGCTAATTTGAGAGACTGTGAGTTGGAATGTAGTATCTGACCCTGGTATCTACACATCTACATTAGCAGAATGGGTGGCTCTTGTGCTAGTTCGTAGTAGATACGAAAACCAGTAGTGTCTCAGCCAAGAAGGGGCTACAAGAATTAGTATGCAGGGTTCTCTTTATATTTTGACTATTACTTTTGGTAGGAGGAAGAAAGATCATTCCACCAGGAGTGCAATTGTGGATGTCTGGTTAAGTAAGAGTATCATTTCTTGCTGTTCTTCATTGCAAGGAGGGCTATTGTTGATTTTCCCAAGGTCTACAATATTTAATTTAGCACACTATCTTTCAGCTCCCACTTGTGATCGTTGCTCGTGCCTGGGAGATGTTCTGCTGCAAGGATAATTCTGTTGTGACTTGCCCAATGCTATAGTTTTTGTGCTTCTGTAGATAGAATTTGAGGACCTGTGCCACCTTGTTTGATTATGTAGATCATTGTGGTGGTATCATCCATTCGGACCAGTACTTTAGAGTTGTAGATTTGTGAGAGAATGGACTGTAGTTCTCTCCAGACCCTCTCAGTTCAAGTGCATATTTGTGTAGAACCTTTTCTCGTGGTGCCCAGAGTCCTGTCATCAATAACTCTTAAAGGTGTGCACATCATTCCATGGGAGCATTGTTTGTGACCACTAGCTGGCATCATGGTTGAAGGAATGTAAGACCTGAACAGAATTTATATAGTCCTGCAGGGGGAAGGGGGTGAGTACTTCTTTCATCCTTGCAGTTACCATCACTTTGTCTTTGAAGGAGCCGGATATCTGGGTTCAATGTTTGTCCATCTCCTCTTGTATTGGCCTGATGTGCAGTCTGTAGTTTGGTATTAGCACTATGCAGGAAGACATCATGTCTAGTAGTCTTTTTAAGAGGTGGACATTTATGTCCCTCTGTTTCACTATTTGTTTTTAGGATATCAAAGAAGATTTGTCTTTAACTTGAGGCTCAAAGATTTGAAGAACTTGATATAGACTTTGCCTTAGGGTGGCCCAGGAGGCACACAGGTGAATTCTCAGGGATTTTGTTTGTTAATTCGCAGTACAACCGCTGCAACTACAGCCGGTGTTTGCATACGTTTTATGCCCTCTTGCCGGATGTGATCCAACAGGTGAATTACCTTGACAGACCTTTTTGCTGACTTATTGAAGTCGTACGTTTCTTTCATTGTTACAGGCAAGTCAAACCTCTTGGTATCCCTGTCGACCAGAGTAAAACCTGCCTATATAGTCTGACAATGAATCCACAGGTGGAGGAGTTGGTAGGTTAGCAAAAGGTAGGAAGTGTTCATCCCATTCGCCTCCCTTTGGTGGGTCTGCATATTGATCATCATCAGACAGGTCTACCTAGATGGGCCATTGAAGTACATCTACAAATTGTGGTATTTGAGGCTGATGGTATTCGCCTTCTTGTGATGTTTGTGGCGCAGGTGCCAGAGAGTCAGGAGTTTGCTGAGGTAGGACAGGTGAAGGCGCCTGCCAGTCGGAAAATGTGTGCAATAGTCTAACATCATATGCCTTAGATCTTTAACAATGTCAACTGGTACCTCCATCATAAGCCTTTGTTCATTGTTTTCATACACAGATTCTTAAGGGTCATAGTGGCGGTCGTAATATTCTCTGGCCTCCCAGTGTTGGAGAGTGAATTGTGAGAGGAATGCATCAGTCTATTTTTCTGGGCAATATGCCTGTTCCTCTTCTGTGTCCTGGCATTTGATATTAACCTGCCCTGGACTGTAAGCCATTCCAAAGAGATCATCCGGATTAGATTCCTCCTCCATTTCCATTTCTAGAAGCTTTGCTGAAGGCTGAGGTGGAATTTTGCTTGGAGAAGTATGCTCTGGATGTAATGGGGTCATGTGCAGTGAAGCTGTTGATGGTATAATCGTCAACAACGTCATCGTCTGAGTCCCTGAGTCCCTGACGTAAGCATCATCGATGGTGGCTGTTCCGTAGACTATTTATTCGTCAAGTATTGAGTCGCCAATAGGTCAGTTGTCGATGGGACCACCGCCGACTGGATTTTAGTTGCTGGTGTCTAAGTTAACGTCGACTGTGCCACTGTCTTCTCCCCATGTTGTTTTCTTCACCTCCAGAGGCGTAGGTAGACAAGGAATAGTCAACAGTGGCATTACTTGCAACTTTTTAGTCAGTCGCAATAATGTTGGAGGCAATGATAGTGGAAAGTACCTTTTTCTCTTTTCTTTCTCTGGGGAGCATGTACCTGCTGCCATTTTTTCTCATGTTCTCCTGAGGAAAATTCCTTCGGCCTAGTTTAGGCCTTTTGGGATTTCAAATCACCAGGCTTTCTTTTCTCTCCTTTCTTTATTCCAGATTTAGAGGAGCTAGCCTAAGATTCATCCACTGAGGATGGGAGTTTAGATGCTTTATTCTTTTGAATCCATCCAAGTAATCTTACCACACGGTCACTGAGGGTCTTTGCCAAAAATGTTCTGCAGATTTTGCAGTCTTCGAAGCCTTGTGGTCTGGATAGAGCTAGTAGATGCATCTCTAGAGAGGGTCATCAGTGATGACCCTCATTTTCCCATAGAAATCACAAGGTTTAAAGAGGCTTCTCGTAGATTTCTTCATAGTCACTGTTTCTCAGGGGCAGTAGGGTAAGGAATACGGCTAAAGCCCAAGAAAAAGACTAAAGGTTCACTTAGCTGTATTTGAAGAAGAGCAAAGCTCTGGAACTCCCTTCCATGCAACATGCGGTAGAAATCTGAGGTGTGACGTTTTCTGGGAAAGGTGTGACAGGGACCATTCTCACCTCATTGGCCAATTGTTGGGTCTTTTAAAATAAGATGAATGCGCTAACAAAGCAGTCACTGCCAGCAGCCTACTCAGCGCCTTCTGCTGCTATTTTACAGTTACAGAGAGTACTTGTTCTCCTGTTTGTCACAGGAGCAGGCCAACGTACTGTTCAAATGCAAGTCACAAGCGCAGTTCATAGCTGGGCAGGATGGTACTACAGGTCTCATCTAATCGGCTAGTTAAAAAGATGTGGACAGACTGGTACGTCCGTATTCCTTAAGACTCAAGAAAATTTACCACCTTGTCCATGTGGAAGGACACACTTTGGAAGTGACCATCCCACCATAGAACTCCTGTAGAGGATTCCAACAGAAAAAGAATGGTTGATCATAAGGGGTCTTATATTCATTGCCCAGAGACTGCCAACTATGGGAACAGCTTCCCCTAGATCTGCTATGCCTATTAGAGGACCTGATGCTTAGTAACCAAAGTGGGCTTCGGTAGGGAAGGTTGAGCTTAGATGTTCTCATTATCTGGAAAAGACTTTGGGGCTTCTATGCACAGTATCTGACAGAATGGTGAATTGCATGCGCCTCTGGTCTTAATTCTGGTATGTGTAATGTATGTGTAATCATTTTCAGATACTCCAAAAGTGTGGCAGGAGGGCACAGGGGAGTATCACTCAAGAATGAAGGTCCTTCTATAATGGTAGGAGTGGATCATGGACTCGCACCTGAAAAGGGATATTCTCTGCTGGTAGGAACAAAGAGGTTGTAGTGTGCACCTGGTTTTCAGGTGGGGCGTGCTCCTCTGGGTTGGCGGGAGCTTCACCATGGACTCATGAAAAGGAGGAAGAAAGGCCTGCCTGGCCTTTTTCTTTGAACCCAGAGCGCCCAGGAAAGGGTCCGAAATGAGAATGGAGGACAGTATGGAGGCAAAGCCTGCACCTGGGCCTGAGGGGAAGTGTGAGGGGTTGAGCGGTTATTGATCAAGCCGCTCTTGGTCCAATGGCAACATATCTAATTTGTCCGCCATGAAGTCTATTTTCTGTGACAGAGATAGCCAGGGAAGACTCTAGAAGAGAATGAGGAGGGGGTCATTTAAAGTTTGGTGGGGAATCTGTCAACAAAGAGCTGAAGTTCAAGTCCAAAATATTCCTGGTTCCCTGCCTCATTTAGAAGTGGTGGAGCTAATGCAGACTGTATTCAGAAAATACACTCCAATGCTACATCTGATTTTTTTCCTTCCCAGGACAGCCATCCTGTTCCAAACAGGGAAAAAAATCAGCAATATCTAAAGAGCTGATAAGAAATGTCCAGTATGTCAGCAACAGATTTTTTTAAATTTTCCAAAAAAGAGCTCCTCTTTTGGCGGGTTGTATTTTGAAAATGTGCAAAATGGAGATCAGTTGATTATTCATGCAGTTTTGATTTGTTTTTTTAAACAAAAGGTACACCTGTCATTGGTGAAACATTTTTGGCTACAAATCCCTGCTAAAACATATGAGACCACAGAATTGGGTGGGCGAGCTGCAACTGTGGCCCTGGATGCACGGTCTTCACCATCCCAGCTACTTGGTGAGCTTTCCTCGACTCCCCAAGGATGCCCAAAAGAGATGGATCAATGGTATCACCAAACTCCAGAGAGACACAAATCCGAGGTTGCTCTAGGGAGGTTGGTGTTAAAACCTGCTCCTCCAAGAACTCTTTAGTCAGCGGGGGTGGTGGAGTCAGGAATTCCAGGGGCCAGACCACTTTTGGTGTTGAGGTGATCTCCCAACAGTACTGCTGCAAGTGACTGGCCTGACAAATTGACTAAGCAAAATCCAGTGTCTCTGCTTTTCTTGTGTCATCTCTGTTTCTCAGGAGAGAAACATGAAACGGGTCATGTGTCCAAACAAAAAGTAGTCTATACCATATTCCTACACTATTTCATGTAGTGAGGTCTCCACTTGCTGGCCTAGTGGTTACCTCTCTCTCTCAAACACCACCTGCACATTGCGAGAGCTAGGCTAACAGTAGGGGCAAGGAAGAGTCAGATCATGGATCTGTATGGTCAGGTTGGGAATAAGTAAGACAATGCCCAAAGAAGAAGCGGAGCTCTACTACCTGGTACGAGCCTCTAAAGTCACCAGAGTGCAGTGACCTTGGTGCATTGATACTCAATCACCAAAATAGGGTTGAGCCCATATAAAGCGGGAGGACACTGGGCCATAAAAGAAAAACACCAAAGAGCCTCACCTTATTGAAATTAATTTCAAGAGATAATAAGGCCGACCGCAAATGTCAGTCAGTCCTCACAACTTATTTAAAAGTGCATTGTTTCCCATACGTTGACATAAATATTCATCTTTGTTGGAGCAATTTCTGCATATTCTCAAAAACTGGTCATACGGTACATTTTCCCACAAATTGCATGGAGGATGGCTCCAACACCAACAAAGTTGAATATTTCAAACATGCAGAGAATGTCAAAACTAAATTATTACAGAGAAGCTCTCCTAAGAAATTGATCAAGAACTCACTCAAGAGAGCATAGTTTATACCAGAGAGAGACATTATTAAAATGTTCTACTAAAATGAGGAATGTGGAGAACATAGTATGTGTCACAACCTTTTACCCTGCCTCTAACCAATTCAAAAAAATTAGCCACGCAAAACCGGCACATACTAGCTACATTAAAAACTATGATATCTCCTACCATGTTTGCTTTCAAAAAGCGGCGCAACATTAGAGATCACATCATTAGAGCCTACACCCAATGAGTACCTGAAGAGTTTGTTTCGAAGTCTCTGGAATCTACCATCCATTACTTATCATCAACAGGGTGGAGACTATACTTACTCTGCCCAAAAGATTGAAGGTTCAGTATTTGAACATTGAGGGGTCAAAACCATCAATAAAATGTTCCCTAATTGCAGAAACAAAAATGTGATCTATGACATAATCTGTAATGAACTTTATATTGGTCAAACCCTCAAAAAGTTCAGAAACAGAAGGGTCAATACAAATCGCGGATTTAGTGTAAGGTCTTCACCGCACCATTAGTGTAACACTGCATTGAACATGTTCAGAACAAACAGAACTTGAAATGGTCTGTTTTAACTGTGATCAATAAGGATCCCAGAGGAGCTAACCTCGTAAGAGTGATTTTGAAATACACCATCCATTGTAGTCTGAATGAATTATCTAAACCTTTACTTAATTATAAACAAGTACACTGTTGCCCAGCCAGGATCTCTCTACCTGGCGTTTATGGACCTCACGTCCACATTCGATAGGGTTAACAGCAAGAAATTATGGGACCTGTTCCTTGTGATGGGCGCGGACCTAGAAATTGTACTCCTCATCAAATTTACATACCAGCACCTCGGCTGCAGTGAGGTATTCACAGGGGCCGGTTCTCACTGAGCACTTTGGCACCACCAGGGAAGTGAGCAAGGACTGTATACTTGCGCCTTTTTCGTTCACCCTTCATATTAATAGACTGGAACAAGACCTCCTTTTAGTGCAGGTTGACTGCCACAGGGTGGGAACGAGATTGTTGCTGGTTTTGCTGTATGACGATGATGCGGTGCTCATGGTTTCGTACTGCTGTGGGTCTGCAGTCTTTGCTGGATAAGTTTGTCTCCTTTAAGGAAAGTTTGGACCTGGCAGTCAAGTTCACATAATCATATGTTTTGGTAGTTGGCCCTCAGTCTACTAGTTCCAAAACCTTCGAGGTGGGGAGTTATACCCTGGCAACGGTTCCAGCTTTCTCCTACCAGGGAGTCCTATTTGATGCTAATATGAGTTGGACACCCTAGTTAAGGGTAAGATTTGTGATCTGTTCAAGACCACAGGAGCTGTAGATAGATTTGCACAGAGGCTGAGATCATAGTCACCAGACACTCTAGTTAAGCTTTTTTTAGTCCAAGTGTCTCTCTAAGGTGCTATATGGCAGTGAAGTATGGGGCCATATAACGGCCGATAAGATTCAGCTTGCAGAAAATGCGTTTTAAGACGTATCTTGAAGGTACCACAAAGCACCCTGGCCTTCTCTGTTCATGAGGAGCTTGGCATTAGATACATTACCGACCTTGTTGCTCTAAGGCCCTTGCTGTGCTGGATCAAGGTATGGACCGGGGAGGGAACTAAACAGACTGATTTTGTCTGATTGCTTGTCCCTTGACCACACGCATAAAATCCCCTGGATAGCCTATATAAAGGCTGCTTTTACCAGCAATGGTAGGGCAGACATATACCATAATTATCACTCCCTGTGCCCTCTGGAGCTTAAAAGGGTGAGGGATTTGTTTCTTGAACGTGCTTTATTACAACGCAAACAGATAGAGCTTGTGAAACCCATGGTACAGGGGCATTTGTTATTAAAAACCGATCAGGGTATGGAGCCAGATCTTTCTCTCTTACCTAATAAGAGGGATAGATTTGTGGTTGTACGATTCAGGTTTAACTTGTTACACCATATTTTGGAAACTCCTAGTGGTTGGTCTCGTCCAGGCACTTTAGGGCCTTGTGGCTGCAACAATGTCTCCACAGGATACCCTACATTTTGTGTTGTTTTGAAAATATTTTAGTTTGCCTAGGAAGCGGTTCCTTCTCCCGTTACTGAAAGTTTTGAACTTCTCACAAGCTCGTCAAGCGCTTATGTATATGCAGCTCCTACCGAATGAGCATGTTCTCTTTGCTGTCTCATGCTTCTTACGTGCCGCTTTGAGATCATAGACCTGATTAACCTTGAAGTACATGAGATCATTTAATGTATTTTCCTTTTGACTCAACTACATCGCCTTTAACTTTTTAAGCTGGCACAAGAATGAATGTGTGAGAAGCTGGCTTGGTATATGGTGTACACTTATGTAAGTGGGCACCTTGCACCAATCCAGACAACCCTTATGGTGATTTTAGTGGTCTTAGACAACCTTAGAAAGCTCTCTAAGTGACAGCTGTGGAAAGCAGCCTTCAGGCTTAGTCCAGAAGGAGTGTAAAGCAGCTTGTTTTACCAGAACATAATCGTATTGATATAGATTAAGTGAAAAAGAACCACACAGTGTATTTATAAAAATATGCATTTATTATATAACACTCACTAACACATACAGGTATCTCCTAACCGGAGATACACACAATACTTTTCAATAGAAATAGGTAAGTAGCACGTAATACACAGTGGTCACCAGGGGGAGACCCAACCATATACTAAAATAGTGGAATCGAACCACGACTCAAGTCAAGACTATTCCCAGAAGACGTAGAAGTGCCGGGGACCCAAGGAACCACCCAAGGCAAGTAACCAGGAGCCCCACGGAGGCCGTGTGCAGAGTGGGTACACGACTGCGGGATCAATGCAAGTCAATGGGTAAGTCGCGGTTGCAATTTCAAAGAAGAAGGACCCTTCCCAGTAGACCCTGAAGAAACCCTGTGGAAGACAGAAGGTTGGAGAGCCACCCCACCTGTGGATACCTTAGGAACCAGGATACCTGCCCCAGGGGAGCTGGGTTCATAGGTGTGAAGTGGCGTCGAAAACCGCCGTCGAACCCAATGGAGGACTTCAGGAAGATGCCGCTGCTGGAGAAGAAGAAAGTGTCCGGTGGAACCCAAAGGTGGATTCAAGTCGAGAAGTACCTGAAAGCAGAGGGGACAGAGTCTATGCCACTTGGAAGTGACCAGGAGGCATGGAAGACGAATGCCCACAGATATTGGGTGCTGCAGGAGAGTTGAGGAGAAGTCAGATCTGAGTCCACCAGGTACTGATGCAAAATCTGATTCTGACAGTTATTAAGGAAGTGCTCCCTCATAATCAAATTGTACAATCCCTCATAGTCCTGTGCCTTGCTTCCATGAAGCCAGCCTTCCAGAGCCTTAACAGCACAGTCTACAAAATCCACCCAGTCCTGGGCCTGTGCTTTCTAGGTGTCTCTGAACTTAATCCTTTACTGTTCAGTGGTTAAGCCAAACCCATCTTTGAGAGCGCTCTTCAGTACTGAGTAATTGTCAGCATCCTCTTCTCTAACAGCGAGGAGCTTATCTGTTCCTTTGTTAGCAAAGGAGAGCCACAGGATAGCTGCCCACTGCTCGAGGCACCCTCTGAACTTTACAGGCCCTCTCCAAAGCAGTGATCCATTTATGGATATCATCCCCCTCCTGGTAAGGAGGGACTATCCTGCTCAGGTTCCTATTGTCAAAAGAAGTTTCTATGATTCTAGGGACACTGTTGCTGCCACCATGGGACTCTAGTCCCAATTTCTTCCTAGCTTTCTGGACATCTAGGGACTCTTTGTCAAGGGCCAACTGATCTTTCCTGAGCCTAAGTCTGGCTTTCTCAAGTTCAAGAAGTTGGTATTCCCTGTCCAAAGAGCTTCACTCTTACTAGATATGGAGGTCCCTATGGAATGTCCTGAAGCATTGGATTCTCTAGAGGAGGATCTAGACCTCCTTGGTCTACTCTGGACCCTCCCAGGAGGAACAAAGGGTGTCTCCTCTGTCCCATCTGAGGGGTCAGAGTTTGGCAGGTTGGAATAATTTGAGTCGTCCTGCCCATACTTAGAACTGAGATCATCAGGAAGAGCTCTGATGCTCCCTCTTCAGGAGTATCTCCACCCACACTTTCCTGTTCTTTTGCCCTCACAGGACGATATCATCCTGATGTAGCAGCTCTAAGAGCAGCTTAATGGTGGGGTTGCCACCTGTCTTTATCTTTCTAAGACTACACAGGATCCTTAGTTCCTGGAACTTTAGACCACTGTACTTAGCAGACTGGGGTAAAATAGTATCCCCAACTAAAGACATAGTTCTAGGTGTAGTGAGGTGTTGCACCTACCTAACCTAGTGGAAACTAAACTTTAAGCACCCTTCCTTCTTGCATAGATAGCAGATCTTGTCTGTTTGGCTATTTGTGAAGATTCCCCTGGGATAGTTGTATTAGTTATGAGAACCTTGTTTGCCTTGCCCATTGTGGCACAATTAGTATCAGGGTTATGCAGCTGATCCTGATTTGCTGAACACTCTGTGAATTAGTGGTATCGGGGGGGGAAAAGCATATGCAAATCTCCCTGACCAATTTATCAACAGTGCATTTCCCAGGGACTGTTGGCAATGTTGTCTGGAGGCAAAGTTTTGGCAATTTGAGTTTTGTGGGGTTGTAAACAGATCTATTTCCGGTTTCCCCCATTTTTGGAAGACCTTTTTGAGTATGGTTTGATTAATTTCCCATTCATGGGAACATGAAGCTTGTTTGCTCAGCCAGTCTTCCTTTACATTGTCTTTTCCTGGTAGATGGACTGCTAAGATGTCCATCTTCCTTTGACTTGCCAAGTCCAGAGTTCCTGAGCTAAACTTGACGGAGGTGCAGATTATGTCCCCCCCCTGCTTGTTTATGTAAAACATGGTGGTAGTGTTTTCTGTTTGGATCAATATTGTCTTTCCCCAAAGCTCTCTTTGAAAGGATTTTAAGGCTAGGAACTCTGTTTAAAGTTCCAGGATGTTGATGTGTTCTACTGCATCCTGCTCCTTCTAAACTCCCTTTACTTTGAGATTGCTGATGTGTGCACCCCATCCCTTCTGTGAGGTGCCCGTTGTTATGGTCACTGTAGGAATTGGATTTGTAAATGTTCTTCCTTGGGCTATATGTAATCTGTTCCACCACACTATCTCTTATTTTATTTTCTGCATGACAATCACTAGATCTTCCCAACTCCCCGTTGCCTGTGACCATTGGTTTTGAAGCCACTGCTGAAATGGTCTCACGTGTAGTTTTGTGTTTGGTATTAAAGGGAAGCAGGAAGCCATTATTCCTAGTAGCTTCCCCACCGTCTTCACCGTCAGAGCTTGCCCCTTCCGGTACAGGTGAGTTTCCTTTAGTATTGCCAGTGTTCTCATTTTGCTGGAAAATACTTTCCCTGGTATTGTATTTATCTTGGCCCGAAGATAATCTTTTGTTGTTCTGGTTCTGGAGATGAGTTCTCCATGTTTATTGAGAACCCTAGCTGCTATTACTTTGTCTTTATTACTTGCAGAATGTGATGTGTACATTTATTGTGTGAGTTTGCTCTTATTAGCCACTCATCTAGGTAGGGATAAACATGTATGCTTTACCTTTGAAGGTGCGCTGCTACTGCTGCTAGACATTTCATGAATACTTTTGGTGCTGATTTTATTCTGAACGCCAGCACCTTGAACTGATAGTGTCTCTTGTCTACCACAAATCTGAGGAATATATTGTGGCTTGTGTTCATGGGAATGTGCAAACTAGCATCTTTTAAATCTATTGCTGCCATGTAATCCCCAAATTGTAGCTGCGGTATTACCTCTTGCAGGATTGTCATCTTGAATTTATACATTTTTATAAACTTGTTTAAAAACCTTAGGTCTAGTATAGGGCGTAATTTTCCATCTACCTTTTGGATTTGGAAATATGTTGAATAATTTCCCTTGTTCTTTAAAATTGGTGGCACTAACTCTATTGCATCCTTTGCTAACATTTCCTCTAATTCCTTGAGTAGACGTGTGGTTTCCTTTTTTGAATGTGCCTTTCTCCTTGGACACTTGTTTGGAGGAGTCTTGTTTAATTCTATGCAATAACCATATTGTATTATGTTTAAAAACCATTTGTCTGAAGTGATCGTCCTCATCTCCTGAAGGAAGTTTTTGATTTCACTGGTGTTGAATGAAGCAGTTCTTGATGTTATATATTTGTTCCCTGGGTTGTTCATTTTGTTACTACACTCCTGGATCTCTTTAGCGTGTCTTTTGAGGTTTTTATTGAGTCATTTATTTGCTGATGGAGCTAATCCCCTTTGTGGTTGTCCTCTTCTGCGTGGGCGTAGGCAAAAGGACTGTCTTCCCCGCTGGTACTACCAACCTTGTTGTTGGTTTGCCTGACTTCCTCTCTGATGTTTGCTGGAAGGTTCCTGCATGGAAGGTGCCCCTTTCTGAGGGTCTTCGAGCTGGTAGAGATCCTCTCCGAATATTACCTCTGAATTGTAAAGCCCCCACTGACTTTGCAGTTTCATTGTCCTTTTCAGCTGGTTAAGAATCTCGTTTACTGCACTCCCAAATATTTGTTCTCCATTAAATGGTGCATTTGAAATACTAGTTTGTACTTGAGTTTGAACCCTGAAATCCGTAGCTAGGTATGTCTTCTTTCTGTGATGTCTATCATCATCATCTGCTTGCTTGATGTGCCTCCCCTCTACAAGGTGTGCTGCCCTTTTTGGTATTGTTCAGGGAAATGTTTCATCAATTCCCCTATTTCTTTCCAATATTGATGGGTGTGATGGTTTAGCAATGCATTGGAATTTGCAATGCGCCATCGATTTGCTGCACTTCTCTCCACCTTTCGACCCATAAAGTCCATCCTCTTACTCTACTTATCAGGAGGAAGCCCTGTGGTGCTTGGGGTGTTAGCTCTTTTCCTAGCAGTTGAGGTTATTATAGAATCTGCTGGGACTGTACTCTTTTTGCAGATTGGAACCTTGGAAGAATGTTTGTGTTTCTTCTCTGCTCTAGGAGAAACTGCCCTACATGTTGCAGGTTCTTTAAAAGCTTCCTTGCCGTGATCCAGCACACTTGGTAGCATTGGGAGAAATTGGTTTCTTGATTGTGTAGGCAGGAGAGTTTCTAATAGAAAGCATGACTGGGGTTTCTCCTCCTCTAATTGAATCCCATATCAGTATGCTGCCTTTTCAATTACTTGGTTGTACACCCCGGTGATAGCCTTGAAGGATAAGTATGCAACCCTTTTTCTGGTGAATTGGTTTTGATGTCCTGCCATGGTGTCTCCGGATAGGCTGAAGCCTCAGATCCCTGGTAAATTTGTTCCTCCTCACAGAACATTTCTTCTTCCAACTCTTTTTGAGGGTTCGGGAGTTAATGGTGACTCTGTATAGTCAACATTTTCATTCCCTTGATCTCTTGATTTTGAGATGTTTGTAGGGATGTAGGAAAGTGGGTTTCTGTTGCAGTAACCCCCCCAGTTTTTGCCAGACTTCTGATGCACTTTGACTTGTTGTGCCCTGGGTCCTTACCAATCAGGTTCCCAGGGCCTGTGTTCTTTCCCAAAACTGTACCTTTGTACCCCCAACTGGCACTCTCTGGCCACATGTAAGTCCCTTGTAAAGGTACCATGTGTACCAAAAGCACTGTGACCAGGGAAGGCCTCTAAGGGCTGCAGCACATATTGTGGCACCCTTAGGGGTACTGTACTTATAAAAAAAAAAAAAGCACACACACACCCCCCAACCCCACCCCCACCCCGACCCCCCACCCCGACCCCTTTTGCAGGCTGCGTGTTTTGGTGCAGAGAAGACTGAAGAGTCGACATGGCACACATACCTGTGTGTCATGCCTGCAACCCACTGCCTTTAGTATAGGTAAGACACCCCTCTAGCTGGGTGAACTATACCATTGGTGAGGGTACAGATGCATGAGCACTGTACCCCTACAGTGTCTAAGTCCATTCCTGCAGTAAAGCCACAAAGAGTATATGGTCTGGGAGCTTGTCATTATGAACTACACAGCAGCATAATCGCTTTACTGAATTCTGGGACGTGTGGTAGCAAACCTCTCAGCATAATAAACACACACGGATGACAGTGTGGGCTTTATTATACCATGCACTCAGAGGGCATCTTAGAGATGCTCCCTGAAAAACGACCAGCATCTTGCAGGTTCCTTGACTGGTAAACACCAGTCTGCCACCAAGAGACATGTTTCTGGATGCCTGGGGTGGGAGCCTTCGCTCCCTGGGCCCAGAAACAAAGCCTTTGATGGGCATGAGGAGGTCACACCTCCCTTGCAGCCTTTGTAACGCGACCCCCAGCCTCTCCTGCTATCAGGAGCAGGCCCCCTTCCTGTCTCCCCTCCTTTTCGGCGGGAAGACAGGTGGGAAAAGTTAGAACAGCCCAGAAGGTGTGCCCACCTCTGCCAGCCTCAGGTGGGGGAGGCGAGGTTAAGCCCACTCTTCAGTGACCGCCATCTTGCAGATGGCAGACTCTCTCCAATCAGGGTTAGGGATTGTGTCCACTCCCCAACGTGGGGTGAGCACACCAAGGGTGTAGTCACCCTAAGGTCAGTAGCCCATTGGCTACTGACCTCGAGACCCCTAAAACGCCCCTAAATACAGTATTTAGGGGGCAGCCCTGAACCAAGAAGGCAGACTCCCGCAACCTACGAAGGACGAAAGAAGACGCACAGCAGAGGAGACTGCAGAGAAGAACTGACTTGGCCCCAGCCCTACCGGCCCGTCTGTAGTTTCCAGAGATCCTGCGCCAAAAGTCGCCTTGTCCTGCAGCCAGCGACCTCCAGAACCCCTGGGAGGACTGAGTGCCTTCAACAAAGACCGGATCTCCTGTGAACAGCAACTCTGTCCAAAAGAATCACCAAAGAAAGACTCCCAGCCTGCTGAGGACAAAGAAACCAGACGCCTGGAACCACCACTGCACCGGTCGCCTACGGCCCGAGTCCGCGTGGCCCACCGGTCCCAGCGAGGTCCCCAGCACTCCAGAGTCCGAGTCTACCGTGGGTTGACCCCTCCAGGACTCCCAAACGTCGCCTGCAGCCTCTGCACGGCGACCCCCACCAACCGCAAGTGGCCTGGTAAGGTGAAATCTGAACTCAAAAGGCATCCCTGCATCCAGCCGCCCTGCGCCCTCAAGAAGAGGACCTGAGGTGTACCTACGTCCCCGAGCCCTCCAACTTACTTGCTCTGCTGTTGGTTCCTCCCGGAAGACTTCCTGGACCGAGCCTGCAGGCAAAACCCAAAACTGGCAACTCCGATTGAAAACAACAGGGCACCCGACGCCAAATTAGCACCATGCACCCGGCCGCCCCAGTGCCGCTGTGGTTGCACTTTGTGTGCTATCTTGGATCCCCCTTTGCCCTGAGCTAAACCCTAGGAGCTTTTCTCCAACATCCAATAGGCATGCCCGTGAGCAGCCACCAACCGGAGGCCCCCTATCCCCCACTGGATAAGACTGAGCCTCAGCACTCAGCACCAGGCCGCCCTAGTGCCGCTGAGGGTGCTTTTTGAGTGCATCCTTGACCCTAGGGGAACCCTGGTTCTAACCCCAAAACCCAACTCCCACCACCAAGTACTTACCTTTAAACTGATAACTTCATTTCCTCCCATAGGATTGCATTGACTGCTTTTCTGTGAAAAAAAGTTTTTTAAGTGTGGAGTTGGGAATTGTATGAAAACTTAAGAAACTGTGTGTTTACAAAAACTGACTTACTTACCTTTTATCTAGGAAATGTCCCAGTGTGATATCTAGGCATATCACACTGAGTAGAAAAAGTAATCTAAAAAGTAATCAAAAGTAATTCAACAGTAATTTCAACTATATTTGAATATTTCACAAACCTGTAGCAAAAGTCATTTTCATCTAGCTTGCTTGTTGATCAATCCGTCTTGAAAAGTATAATTCCACTTACCTGTACCAAGTCCTGTTCGGTTCTAAAAATAAAATACAACAAAGAGATATTTTTGATACAAACAATTGGGCTGAGTTCAGTCTGAGTGCGTGACATCATTTCTTGCCTGAGTGTGTACAATAAATGCTTAACACAAACCTCTGATAAAGCCTTAAAGCCTTACTGCTCGCCCACACTACCACAAATAAAGAGTATGGTATTATCTACTTTAACCTAAGCAAGCCTTTGGGGATCCACTGGACTCTGTGCACACTGTACCTTACTTTGGTATAGTATATACAGAGCCAGCTTCCTACAGGGGATTTTAAATTCTCTTAATTTATCTTTTAAGTTTTTCTTCTTTTGTAGAAGAATCACCATTTCAGCCTCAAACCTTCTCTTCTTTCTCTCTAACTCGGCCGCTTGTTGTTTGGCGTCGAGATTTTCGAGTTTTCTCTTCGACGACTAAGAGTCTTTTGAAGACATTGTGATCAAAAGACCTTATCCTTCAGATCTTGGCTTGTCTCGATGTCGAAACGTCCTTTCCTCGACCATCCTTAGACGTCTCAGATTATTTGGGGGTCTTTACCGCTGCGGTGTCCATTTCGAAGGATCTGAGTGTACTTGTCTATCCGGTCGAGACTGCTGTCATCGAGCGCTTTGAAGCCGAGGCTCCTTTCGAGGATTTAGAGTCGCATCTTCGCGACTCAGGTAAGTTTTTCGTGGACAACGGTTCTCTTACTTCGGTTTGAGATGTCTTCTTGCCCCCTTGTGTGTTGACGACCACGATGTGGGTGTCGGCCTCCGTACACCCTTCTGGCCCTTCGGTGACATTGTCTTCATCGCTTGACAGGCCCAAGTCTCCAAGTGATGGGGGGGGATGTTTGTCCTGCATGATGTTTTGGGCCCTTCTCTGTCGCTCTCTTACCCTAAGAGTCTTGGGGATTAACGCTGAGCAGGCGTTGCAGTCTTCACTTCGGTTGTCTACCGGCAGTCAGAGGTTGCAGACCGGGTGTTGATCTTTTTGGGCAAACTTATGAGGGCAGTTCCTGCAAAACTGAAATGGACTCTTCTTCATCACCATGCGCAGGGAGCCCCCTGCACGGGCATTCTCCGGGACTGTCGAAAAGAACCTTAAACTTCAAAAACCGTTATCCAGTACTTTCTTAAATGTTTCCTTCCTTTGGTAGACTTTCGGTGGACTTTTCGTGAAAATTTTTCTTCCAATTGTTGTAGCTCCTTCAGCATACATCCAGACCCAATTGCGGGTAAAAAGAATCTGAAGATGGTGACCCAAGGTGGGTGCTTCCGGAGGAAGGATGACGATATCCCAAGAGGATACCAAATGGAGGTCCGTCGATGCCCATCAACAACAAAAAACAACAAGAGTAAAACAACAAAAAATTTCAAGAAGAATTCCGAACACTAGATGGCGGAATAATGCACAGCATGTGAATTCAGAAAAGATTCACACTGAAAAACATGATGAATGAGTGTCTTAAAAATTCACAGGCAGGTTCTAAAGTTATATCCTTGGTAATAATTTACATCAGGTGGGACTCTGAAAGGGATGGTCTCATCTGAAAAGATGTCTGAGGAGGCCAAGTAGAAAATCTAGGCATCCACAAGCCACAGACATTGGTTCCCTTACAGTGTCACTGAAACACATTTGACTATTCTTGCCGAATTTCCAATCAGTGATGACTGTATTGACCAGCTTTCCTGTCGCCCATTTGTTCACATGCACCAGTGGAGGCCTGTCACAGGCTCTACATTTAAGACTTCTAAAAAGAAAGTGCTCCTTGGATATTCTTTTTCCTAAACTCCTTCTTTTGGACCCTTTGGCCTTTCATTCAATTCCCTGCTTTTTTTTTACCTTTTACAATCTTTTTCTGTCCTCAGGTTGACACCTCCATTAATTTCTGGGTCGAAACATCGTTGTCTGTCACACACAAACAAGGGCTTAAATGTTTTTAAAATCTGTAATAGTTATGTAAAGCTCTATGGTCACCAACCAATGTGATCTCAGCGACATTATGTATTTTTATACCAGCACATCTATTCTTTATATCAAGCACCGAGTGATCCTCTATGAGCACCAAGCATTTGAACATCAATAGTTGCATGGCTGAACCATTTTTTCCTTTTATCCTTGTAAATGTATGTTTATGTGACTACTGGTGTACCAGTAAGGACTACTGGTGTACCAGTAGGTGTACAAGGACATGGAAGCGCCTGTTTATATCAGGGAGGGGGTAATCCCAGGGAGTGAGAATTTCTAACTGGGTCTCAGGAGTGGCATGCATTCAGAGAATGCACTTGAGTTATCACTGGAAAAGGTTCACTTCCTTTTGGGCCCACACTATTGACCTTTGCAAGGCTAAGCAGCCAAAATATTCTAACAAAACCATCCTGAGCACCTCTGTTGTGCATCGATGACACATGCAATAGGGGCACTAAATTGTCCAGGGCCTTTTCGATCAAGATAAGGGTGCAGAGCCCTGCTGTATGCCATTAGGAATTAGCATGAGCAGAGGTCCAAAAGACGAGGATGATTTTTTTTATCCTTTTCACAAAATCTTGTTTCAGACTCAAACACTGATTATGAAGACTGTGTGGCAGTCTGTAACCACATTACTCCTGGAGCAGTGGCAAATGCATGGCCCTGAAATGATGTTCTGGACATACGGTTTAGCGTAAGTTAGTGGTTATGTTGACTTGAGTGGGACAGATAAAGGCATTAATGTCATCCAGGGAGGCAACTTGGTATGAGGACAGGTAAAGTGTACCTCCATACAGGGACTTTCTGGTTCAAGCTCTCTGGGGATCCTCCAAGTGTATGCTGGAGTTAAGCTTACGTAACATGCTTGTGGCCCAATGAGACCTTCCCCAATGGTCCAAAAACAATATCCTGATGGTCCTGAGACTGTGTGTGAAAAGAACAAACTCCCTGCCAGGGGGTTTGTGAGAAAAATGCAACCACTTTCCTGGGACCACAGGGATGTCCCCAAAAACCTTACCCAGAAACCGAAAGAATGGTCCAAGCGAAGATTCAGAGAAAGATTTTGTTGCAGGGCAAGCATCCTAAATTTCTTTCTTAATGACATTTTTGACAAATCTTAAGCAAGTGTAGGTCCTAAACCTTCGTCCCAGACTTTTCTGGATTAGAAAGTACCTCAAAACAAAACCCTTTTTAATTAATGCTTTGAATCTTTTCTATTACCCACTCCATCACACTTCGTGGTATTTTATTGTAGTAGCTGAAGTTGATTAAATAAATTGGCTTCAAATTGTATCAGAACCAAGTAACTCAAACTCTCCCTATTATCAGGATGTTCAAAAGTGGGAAGGAGAAAATCAGTGATTAATTTGGGCGATTTGTTGCGGGGGAGAGAGCAAAACCAGCACTCATTTTTGGGGACAGCACCTTTTTTTCTCAACAGGCTTCGATGCAAGAGGAGGGGCTTCAACACTCTGGTAGTCCAGTTTGTGAAGGATTCCTGATCTGTAAAATGATTTGGAGGGCCAACAGACCATAAGATGGGAGACCCAATCTTCATTCTAGTTATTCTTCATTCACTTGAGCATTAAAAATAAGGTCCCTGATAAAGGATAGCCAATGATTGTCTGATGTGTGTCAGGTCTGAATCTTAGCAGACGAAGGTCTAAAAACCTCTGTAGGGATACTGAGCTACATCATTTGCTGTCAAGGCTTCCGCCAAAGCTCTAATTATGCTACTTTAGACTACCTGACCCTCTGTTAGCAGGTCAAGAGCCTCTTGTCCATCATTCAAGGGAAGATGTTGGAAAAGATCATGAAGTCTCTCGCATACTTGTCCTTCTACCTCTGTAAGAGTTCAGTGCATCTTACCACAACTGGAATTGGATACCACCAGGTAGTAAATTGCTATGCCCTCACAAAAGTGAACTGTTTAGATAAGCCTTAAACATTGTTTTTTAATACTTCATAGGCAAGATATTACAAATACCATTATGCACCACACTTGCATTGCTAGTTCTAGGAAAGCTGACATGAGAAGCATATTTTTAGGAGCAGAACATAGTTCCAGCGGCTCAATCATGATAGATGTTTTAACTGGCACCGGAGTGATGAGCATGTTAAGTATATTTGATGCGTTTTTTGTGAGGTCACAGAATGAAATCAGAGCACGAAGGCATTCGAGGCTGTAGTTTATCTAGAAGAAGAAAAATGATTCTAGTCAATTCCAACATGAAGTATTTTAAGAGCAGCAGAAACCAAAATGGAGACAATGGCGAAAGATGGAGGACAGTAACTCTCTTCTGGGTGGTGGTGTGAAGACTGTGGCACCCCAGAGTGATGTCCTTAACAGAGATCTACAGGATCTTGTTTCTAGAGTCCCAAGTATGTTCTCAAGAAAAACTAGTCAGAGGTGATAAATGGCAGTGGCAGTGATCTTAGAAGTAAGAGTCTACTTGATGCTGAAAAGTGCATTGATCTTAAGCGTCTTACCAATAAAGGCATCAAGACCAAGCACGAAAGCGGGAGACTGGTGACTAGACTTAAATGTTCGACAGGTAAGGGTCTTGACAAGGAAAGAGGCTTAGGACGACAGGAATGAGGCAGGCCTGAGACTTTGGACTCTCTTCCCTTCTCTTGTTAGCATGAGCAGGAGCTACTGACAGGATTGTGTTTCACAGAAGGTTCAATTTCACACTAAAGAGAATGCTTTCAATTACAGATTTAAATTTCAACACTCCCTGCAATGTTTACATTTGCTCTCCGTCATGTTTTTCAGACACTCAAAAATGTCACCTTAGGTGTCCATCTTTCTTGCCTGTCTTCCTGCAACATTTGGTATAATTAATGAATAGGGTTCCCAGTTGTAGAAAAAGGAAGCTGAAGGAAAAACTACAGAAAAACCAAATGAGCACAACTCATTATAAAGAAACAAACTAAGCTCAACTGCAGATGTGCATTATTCGGCAAACCTCTCTAGAAGAAATGAGGAACTGTGATGATGCAGGACACAGTTGGTGCTGGAGCCCTTGAAGGAGCAGCACCCAATTCCATTTCCTGCTCGTTCACATGTGTTAATTAAAAATGGAGACCGCTTAATTTATTTGGTTTTATACAATATATTCCCATTATAAAAATCATCTTTAAAATTGTTCTGAAATACTGTTGCTGGCATGTGCATATTCTAGCAGTTATGAATGATGATTACAATTCAATGATGGGTAATCTAATACATGTGAGACCTCAGAAAAAATAGCTAGTTGTAAGGAAAGGAAACAGACTTTTTGCAGGTTTACCCCCCCACACACTTTCCCCCCATTTTGACAACTAGGTTCTGGTGTAATGGCTCTGAAATGCCCTGAGCCTTGCTAAACAGGCCTCAGTGCATATGCTCGGACCCTTAAAATGGTGTAATTTAATTGACTTGTCCCCAGTTGGCATAACCCAACTTACTTGTAAGTCCCTAGTATATGGTACCAGGGGACCTAAGGCCAGTAGGTTGAGGTGTCGCTTGTGGCCTGCAGTACTAATTGTGCCCCCACAGGTATGACAAGGTAAACATGACCCCCAGTCTGCCACTGCAGACTGGAAAGGCAGTTTAAAACTGCTTACTCAACATTGCAATTTAAAGTAATGGCAAAACTCAACGTTCCCTTTTTAGGTATCGGATAGATGGCGCTTGCGCTGTCTCTTTGAGACATGCTGTACATATTTTGTGGGCTTACGCCCGCCCATTGGCTTTTATTCGTTCCTTGCACTGTCCTTTAAAAATGCTTACTTGCTAGTGGTGAAATCCTTCTTTGTCCTGCCTTTTTGTGTTTTGTTTGCTCACACGGAGCACGGCCCAAGTACTGTATCTTTACACTTTGGTTGTTTATGTGTTTGTCTGAGGAACTTTTTTCTTCTTTGTTTCCTGCATGTGTTACTGTTTGCCTGTCTTCCAGTGGCGTTTCCTCCGCTAAGGCAGAGGAGCTTCGCCCCACTGCTCAAAAGGAAAAATAAAATGACAATAACTTATCGTTGTCATTTTATTTTTCCAATTGCAGTCTGTTTTATGTGGGGCTGGCCAGAGAAGGGAAGGAGTGGTTTGCACTCCCTAAGTGCGCATGACTGCTTGCCCGGCCCTCTTGGGCAGGCCAAACAGTAATGCGCACTATGCATGTTCCCCACCAGGCTGTAATGCACAGCCCGTGGGGAACATACATAGGCTCCCTGTCACAGCGCTCAGACCAATCACAACGCTGCATTGCAGTGTTGCGTTTGGATTAGGGGAGCCTGGGTGCTTCCTGCTGCCAGGACTGGAGACAGGAAGAAGACGGGGAGAGGTGGCGGCCGGCCGTTCCAAGGTAAGGGCTTTCTTTTATTCTTAACCCCCCCCCTCGCCCAGTAGCAGCCGCTACCTGCTGTCTTCGGTGGGGTGAGTGTTCAGCTAGAGCTCACGTTACAGACTGAGGAATGCAGCATCCAGATCACCAACAATTCAGGAGCTCGTTACGTGCTCCAGGCTTCCTCTGTAAACAGGCCTGTAACTATTGTTCTTTTCTCGTCACTGTTTTCCGACGGTGCCTGGTGCTCGATGTCAGTCTAGACTTGCCTCTGCAGTGTTGCAGGCCGCTCCTGGGCACAACTTGTTGTCATCTCTGTAAACCGGGCAGGAGGGCCATAAATTAGAGCTTTAAGCAGGGCTTGGGTGTGCCCGCACGCCTTCCTCTGCACTTTGCCAGTCTTGTGTTTTTCTGTAGAAATAATCCCCTCCTTTCAGACTGTTAAACAAACAAAAGATGTAGGAAAAGAACCCCACACTCCCTAGAGGTTCTGACAACAAGCTCTGAAAGCAGTATTTGTTTTTATTTAATTGTTTTTTAAATGACGGGATTACTAAACATAGGATGCCCTCCTTCATTTGCATTTATTATCTGTGATCACAAATGCTTTGACCCTAGCGGAGCAAAATAAACCATGCTGACGTTTTTAGGGCTGCACCAGGATGGGAATGCCTGCTTTTTAGTCTGTTCCATTAGCAAGAAGCTTAAGCATTCCATACCTGAGGTTGCACACGCCTGATTTTTACATTAAAAATAAACATCTAAGCCACAAAAAAGCTCTCCGTCAGGGGCAGTAAGCGCTACATAAATAAAATACACCATCTTGGCAATGTAAGTATTAAAAAATAACCTGGAAATCCTAGCATCTCTGAGGTCAGTTGCCCGTAGCCAGAGTGAGGCAGGTACACAGCAGTACAGTGTTGTTGAGAGATAACAACAAACTCTGTAAAAATGATTGCATAACTTCTAACACTGGGCAACTATACAAGTAAACATGAAACCAGGAGCCTGAATAAACCCAGAGTATATGTCGATGCTGCAGGCAATGCAGAATTACAAAGTGTTGTTTTTGAAGGAATAATAGTGTTAATGTCAAAATTAGATCAATAAACTGCATAGTGAAATTAGTATTAGTTCCGGGCTAAATGGAATAATGCATACACTGCAGTGATATCTGCTAGACACTATGCTCACTAGTTGGAGTTTGTGAGGGTTCACCTAGACTCACCTTGAGGCAGGCAGAGAACACAGCATGCTGAAACAGGCCACAGCTACCATCAGTATCTATCTTTTATCTATCTATCTATCTTTTACCTATCTATCTGTTAACTATCTATCTTTTACCTATCTGTTAACTATCTATTAACTATTTAACTATCTTTTATCCATCTATTAACTATCTTTTATCCATCCATCTACCCATCTTTTATCTATCCATCTTTTATCTTTTATCTATCCATCTTTTATCTATCATCTATCCATCTTTTATCTATCATCTATCCATCTTTTATCTATCATCTATCTATCGTTTATCTATCCATCCATCGTTTATCTATCTATCTATCTGTCTACAGGTACAGTGCCAAAGCATTTTCTGTGCTTGTTTTCAAGCAATCTATAGGAGTACTTATTAGGGGCTATGCTAAGGGCCGCATTCGAGAGTTTGAGCGTGCTTGCTCCCAACACATAACTCAACTGGAGGCTGGTGCCCTTCACTTTGAGGCGCGCCTTGCCATGGACCCCCATAGTGACGTACCTCGGCAACTGGACCGAGTGCGCAAAGAGATCCACCTCCTGTCGCTTGAGGCTGCAAAACAAACATGGAGCCCATCGACAGCTATGGGTAAGGAGACAAAAATGATAAGCTGTTGTATTGCCTGGCCTCCCGCCCGCAGGCAAATAGAGTCATACCTGAAATAATGGATGAGCATGGTTCTACGCATTGTACCCTTCAGGATATTGCACAAACATTAGCAGATTACTATAGCTGCCTTTATATGGCAGCCCTCAGATTGGAGGCTGAGCCCGATCCTCACTTCCTACACGAAGTGCCACTCCACTGGCAGTCCCACTCTGAAACCCAGATGCTGGATCAGCCGTTATCGGCCAAAAAGGTGGGACAGGTAATTTCTGCCTTGGCTTCTGGGAAGATCCTGGTCTGGATGAGTTTCGCACAGAATACTACACTGCATTTTGTGAAACCCTTAAACCTCGATGTCTCGCTCTCTACACAAAGGCGGAAAAGAATGGTGCCTTCCACCCCCCCTGAAATTGACACTGCCACCATCGCAGTATATCCAAAGACGCAGCCCCTGTCGGCGGCCTGCTCGGCTTATCGTCCGATCTCCCTTATCAATAGGGAGGTCAAGAACTTCGCCACAATCCTAGCCACCCGGCTCAAACAAGTCCTCCACACATTTATACAACCCGATCAATGTGACTTCATGGCGGCCAGGAGCACAGGGCATAGCCTGCGGAGGTTTCATGTTGCTCTAGCCCATCGTCATCTGCTCCCACCCAGACTAGTCTTACTTCTCATTGATCTTGAGAAAGCGTTTGCCACAGTGGATTGGGCTTACTTGGACTGGGTGTTGTTGAGTGCCTCGCTTTCGTGGGTTTGTCTGTATGCTTTCCTCCAACCCCACAGCGTGAATCCAGATCAACGGTGTGGTCTCCGACGTCTTCCCTATCATGGGAGGGACTCGACAGGGCTGCCCTCTGTCACCCCTCCTTTTTAGGTCGAGCCTCGAGTAGCGCGCAAGCGCTGCTCTGCGAGACTTATAGTTAGGGAGTTTGAAAAGCTGACCAGACGCTCGTGCGTCATGGCCTTTTCCCTGCGGTTACGCGCGCGGCAGACATGTGTTTCCAATTATCGTGCCCAGACGCGGGCGCGATAATTGGAAACACATGCCGGCCGTGCGGGGAAAAAGGCCATGACGTACGAGCGTCTGGTCAGCTTTCAAAAGCCCAGGCTGCCGCGCTCGCTCGTTTTAAGTCTGTTCTCATCACAATGCCTGTTGTTTGGCTTCTGTTGTTCTTCTGTTCATCTCAGTTTTTGCACATCCTCTGTGATTTTTCATTAAACAAAATGCAGTACATCACGTGTTTAACAATACCATTCCTTTCTAAAATACTTTGATTGTTGCTTCTATATCTAATTTTCGACAATGTGCTTCAGCAGTCGATGTCGTATTTTGATTTTTTCAGTTTCTAATTTCCAGTGTGCATAGCTTCGTTTCTTGCTCTTGATTCGTGGTTTTGTTTTTGCTTCCAGTGCCAAGTTACATGTCATATTAACTTATATATGCATACCATTTATTGTTTCCTTTATCTCTTTTGAGCCCAACCTTATCCCCAAGAGCTATAACTGTACTAATTTGCCCTCAGTTTCCAGTTCTATAATGTTATCAATGCCAATAGAATACGCAGCCTTAAAACATTTATTTTTTGTAATTGCAATGGAAAACATGCATTCCATCCTTTTTCTAAAATAAAGGCAAATAAAATCTAAGTGTGTTTCCCAAAGTGACTTTTAAACAACACTAACAGGAAAGCATTTCATGGAAATGTTCAGGATTGTAATAAAGTAAATCCTATGAACAAAGCGCCCTCTTGTGGTATCAAATGTTTTCACAATGGCATGCAAATGGAAAGTTTGTCCTATATATTGGTGCGTGAGAGTTTGCTGAGAATGCATTAATGAATCTGAGCCTGAGCTGTAACTTTTCTGTGTCCACTAGGAAAGTGCACACACGGTTGGTCGGACACAGTAGTAGTATACAACGAGATAGATTCACACGCAGACTAGCACACATTACATGCATTACATCCCACTGCAGAGAAAAAAATTACAAATCTCCCCAGCCTCTTCCTTGTGACTCATCCTATTCCTCTTTCAAAATATCCCCTACCTCCACTCACTGACTCATCCCAAACCTCTTTTACTGCAAAGAACTCCCAAATAACTCTTCCTAAACTCTTCCCTCCTCTATACGTCCTTTATCGTATTCATCCAACTAACGCGCACACATGTCCAAACTACCAATAACAATTTGTATTTCCCTACTCACCAAAAAGTGCTTCAAAGCCTCGTCAGGGGTAGTAGGTGCTATATAAATACAATTACAATAACATGGAACATGGACAGACAGCTGACCATTTCCGTTTGGAAATTATGGAAAAAATATCCTCCACGGTTGCACACAATACAGAAGATTGGTTTAATTTCAAAGACCAGAAATGTATTTTCAGGTTATCAAGCCCAAATAGGACTTGAAAGAGGTTGTTAAATGGCCAAGAAGAAAATATGATTGCTTTTGATATCCTGCCTTCACTCATTTAAATATAGTAGTCACCTAATGAAGTCATCCAGACCCATCCTTTGCATAATAGTCTCTGGAACTCTGCTTAGCCCAAAAAGGGCACTGTGGATAAGGTAGAACAGTTTATCCATTGTGATTGGCTCATACCTAGGGTACCATCTGAATCAATGCCCTGTTTTTGACAGCGCACAGAGATCTATGATGCGCTCTTGAATGTGTATTTCATAATCTCATCTGTCCATTAAACTGCTCCATTCGTGCACAGATTTCATTTTGGTGCACACATCTAGCTGTAGAGATATTGACACTTTAGTGAGTCCTGGGAGAATGTATGATAATGTAAGTCATAGTAACTATAATGGGTATATGTCTTTGCAGGTCCAGTGCTTTAATGCCCTGTTCCTGCCATGAAGCATTTTAATTGAAATGTTATTGTGAGTGAAGAACTCTTTTAGCTGATTGAAAATGAGTAATGAATACTTTATAAGTAATGAGCTATTAGGATTTTCACTACCCTTAGGATTACTGAAGAGTGAGTGGTGCATGGACATGTTTCTGCTACATTATGAGGAACACAGAATCTGGTGAATGGTGGTTGCTCTTTCACGTTGGAGTTTGCCGCATGAGTGAATGTGGGCCCATGGCTTAACAGTTACTGAACCCCAAGTGATTTTGCTTTATTTTGTTTTTCATTAGTTTCCAAAGCATTATTGTACAAGGGACGCAGGTAGTCCACCGCTTTTTTTTCTTTTGATGGCGAAGATTATATAAAATGTCACAATCTAGGAACAGTCTGTGACCTGAGTAATGCACATGACTATGTGTAGCAACCAATAAATGCTGAAGTTTTGAAACATAAAGGCTCTGAATGCACACTCTTGCTTGTTTTTGCTAGTTTTAATCATATCAGAAAGGAAACATCATGAAAGACCTGCTCAGTCGGCCAGACATTTATCCTGTTCTGCTCGCACACAAAGTTTTGAAAATGCCCTATTAATCTAGTGCCTGCAAAGTGCTCCAAGCGTCTCTATTCCTATAGTATCAAAGGAACCTTTTTTTCCAGCAGCATGGACTCTTGCTTGCCCCCAGCTTTTAACGAGTGAGCTTGACCATCTGGGTCTTTTGGAACTAGCCTTCAAATATTTAGGGTTGGGTTGGGGCAATGCTGACGGTTACAGGGATGTTGTTCCACATTCTCATTGCATAGATGGAGATGTCCTGTTGTCTTCTTTTTGCACTTCTTCATTTCCATTCTTATAGTCTTATCTGTTTTGGCCCTCAGCACTCCCACAGCCAAGACACCATAAGACTGGAAACAAAGAAGTGCAAAAAAGAAGCATTGGCAAAGCCAGAAGGTTTCACCTATTTGAGATATTGGCTTTGTCAGTGTTTTTTAGCCGTGTTCTACAACAGCGTGCCTCCTGTGCCACATGGCTGAAACCTTTTTAACAAGCATTGGCATAGCCAATAAGTCTTGCTTTTGGGACCTTATAAGTATTTAGTTACGCAGCACAATATCCTTGGGGAAACAACATTAACTGTTGCATGGTTAAACACTTATAAGGTCCCAAAGGCGAGACCTATTGGCTATGCCAATGCTTGTTTTGTAAGCAATTGAGCAACTCACCCGCCTCTTCTGCTGTGACACCCAGGTGCAGGGGTGGCGGTGGGATGGGGGACACAAGAACTGCATCGCACTCTACACAAATGATGTCCTTTTCCTAGTGGATCCAGAATCATGTGGCCCCCGGTGCCTCCGGATACTCCAGCTGTTTGGGGAAGCATCAGGCCTTCATGTTAACCCGGCTAAATCGGTCCTTGCACCTCTGGACCGAATCGAGACTGTGTCCTGGCAAACTGACATCCCTGTGCGAAATTTAAGCTTCTGTTACCTGGGCTAAGGGTTGCACACCACTCTGAGCTCACCTGGTCTCTTAACATCGGGCCCTTCATGCAGAAAGCTAAGGAGGACCTCAAGACATGGCAATTCTACTGCTAAATGTGGTGGGTAGGATTGCTCTTTATAAAATGATGGTACTGCAGAGGTTCCTTTATGTTTTTCAGAATCTCCCGAAACACCTGCCTCAATGGTTCTGGGAACTGAATAAGTCGGTGACATCATTCCTCTGGTACAACTCCGGGCCACAATTGGCCCTTGTCCACTGCCAGCGTGCCCCGTACGAAGGAGGTCTGCAGATGGCTAACCTTTACCTCTACTACCTAGCTCCCAACTGCTGGCGGTCGACGACTGACTTAGTGAAGGTTCGTCTGGCCCTGCCTACCAGGTGGAGCTGGCATCCCTGGGGTTTCCACATATTTTCGGCCATGTTGTATGGCTCCCCGGTCCCTGTCACTATCCCTGTGGTGACCCGGGTGGTTTTCCTCACCTGGAGAGCTGCGCTCCGTCATACTAACTGGGATACCAAGCCCACACTTCAAACTCCTTTATGGCATGGCACATGGCTGCGGGAGGTGGCGACGTTGGAGGGATTTGGGGAATGGGATCTTATTGCCATAACACCATTGCGCGACGTATGGTCTGGGGCCAACATGTGTTCCTTTCAAGAGCTCCAAGGCACCTACGTACTCACCTCCTCCCAAATTTAAAAATATCTCCAATTACGACACGTGCTCCACACCCACACACCACGCAACACCCATCTCCCTGAATTCAACCCTTTGGAGGCTAAACTCCTCATGGGCACATTGGGCAGGGGAGGCATTTCTCTGATTTATCATACTTTAGTCATTAACCAGAACGCTAGACCACCTCAAAGTGCGTTGGAGGGATGGTTGGGCCTCTCGAGGATGACGGCTTGCAAGATGCTCAAATGGCACTGTGAGTCATAACTATTTCCTCCAGGCTGCATCTGGTTCAGACCTATTACCTCTACTGTGCCCACCTTCCTCCAGCAAGGTTACATCAAGCAGGCCTTCTTCCTGTCGCTGTCCACACGCCCCGCTGACTTCCATGTGTATCGTTGTGCCCGGTGATTAAGAGATTTTGAACTGCTGTGGTGAGGGAACCGACGGACGTGCTGGGTTGGGGGATCAGCTCTCGCTTTTGATGCTGCTGCTGGGGGTCCTGAAGGCTTCCAGGGGTTCAAGGGGAGACAGGGCGTTCCTGGAAACACCCACCATGGTGACTAATCATGACATTGCAGTCCGGTGGAAAAACCCTGCGCCTCCTACGATGTCGCAGTGGATGCGGGGGGTGGATTGATGTGGACAACAAGAGAGACACGTGTACAAAGCCAGAGGGTGCCCCTTGAAGCATATGGGGGGAATGGTTGGGACAGATGGAGCAGAGTCTCCTGTATTACTGAGTATTGTGATAATAGCTTCTATCCAGTTATTACCTTTATAGTGCTTTACAAACCTGTCATGTGCTGTCCCTCATGTGTACCCACTTGTGTCAAACCTGAGTGTTTTGTTATATTAAAACTCAATAAACTTGGTTATCAAAAAAAAGGTTGCGAAAAAACATCACACCACCAAAGCCTGAATAATTAACAAAGGTCAGGGCATGGGTGAGAAACCACTCGCATAACATTGTCTGGTGGAATGGTAAAATGAAATGCAATGAATTTTGCAGCTTACTCTTATAGTGAATTTTCTGCAATTAGTTTTAATATATAGACCAAATATCATTGATGGCATAGTATTTGAAGAACTGTGTATACCAATGTATATTTATACTTTCCAAAGGCTGTACTGAGTAAACTGTTCAGTCAGGCTGAGTATATCTCAACAGGGAATGTTGTAAGCTGAGCTTTTTTTTTTTATCGTCACAGACAAACCCTTGATGACGTCAATGTTTTAAAAAAAAATCATCCCGTTTTTTTTTTTTTCATACAACAGGTTTGCAGGAGTTCACATTCTTCGCTACACTTTTAGCAGAACAACACTATAAAAGTACTGCAATCATACACTCAAACATACTCATAACTTTGGCAATAAAATCTGTATCGGAGCATCTTTTTACATACTTCATACTCACCTTGATTAGCAATGACTTCACTCATTCCACTGCCACTCACTGTCTGGAGGAAGGCAAAATAACTGCGCCGCAACATTTGCTTTTCTAAGGCAGCAGATTGGTCATTTTCTTCTGCAGGACGGAGTAACACTTCAAAGATGGCTTGAAGAAGCGGCATAAATACTTGTTGCAAAAATGGTGAAACTTGAGTCTGGAAAAAATGCATTTGGTACAGCATAAAGATATTAAAAACAGATTAAGTAGGTTCATAAGCAGTGCATGATGGGGACACAAGCTATAGTTATTTCATTAAGTGCATGATGGGGACACGAGCTATAGTTATTTCATTAAGTGCATGATGGGGACACGAGCTATAGTTATTTCATTAAACTGTAACAGGCAGATTTCAATGGTGTTTGGATTTTTGTCACTTTAACCAACTTCTTTTCAGTGATATATATATATATATATATATATATATGCGCACACACACAAGTAGAGTGTTGAAAAGATGAGAGGTAGAGTACGGAGGATCAAGGATTGGTATGCGCGAGTGCAAACATTTGTACAGAGCATCCTGCAGAATGAACCACCTCAAGCTCTGATCAACACTGATCAGTGGAGGAAAGAGGAGATCAGGTCGTAGTGAAGTGTTTTTCTAAGCTTTCAAGAAAATATTGTTGAATTATAGTTGCAGGTTTTGGGGAGGAAGTCCTGTAAGTGACATGCAGACCCCAAAGTGCCCTGATTCTTCAGGTTGTGCATTTAAAAGGAGGAATATTGAGCGAAACTTTACTGAATGATTGATTAAGTTTATCGGAAGTCTATCTAACTAATGAATTAGGCACAAAACCTTCTCTCTCGAACCCGAGGAAATCAGTGATTCCTGGTCATTACAAATGCCCTCATGACCAAGCAGAATTGGGGTGGGAGAGGAGGGGCTTCATACTGATAGCATGTGGGCTCTCATGCATCCTTGCAGAAGAGTGAAGACTGGTGCCGTATACAGCATCAGGTACAAAGCTATGAACATTGTACAAGGCATAAGAATATTTTGGCATCAAACAGCCCTACATACATGCCCATCGCACATGCAATACGTAAGAGGAGACAGAGCGAGACGAGTATTTTTTTGGGGTTTTAAAAGAAAAGTACATTCATACCTTAAATTTTGCTGTGATCTGGTTTATCAATGGAATAAACTCTTGAAGATCCTTTGCTTCACAATCTTTAAGCATGTGTTCTGATGCAGTAGGGATGAATGGAAGAACTTCTTCCTCCAAGCAGATAATCATGCGATGAAGGAAGGTTCTGACACCACCTCGAAGGACTTCCTTTTGTAAGGGGCAGCTGAGAACTGGCAAAAATGTCTGTAAGCAGTCAAGGTACACCTCAGAACACCCACAATGTTTCACTGTTTGCTTATTGCTAAATGCTTTGCTGGTTCGGCTGCATGAAGGAAAAACAAAATTAAACAAATATATTTGATCTTCGCCAAAACATCTTTTCCTTACTGCATATTCATTCACAATTTTATTGCGTCACCCCTGCTTTAAAGCCATCATAAAAATATAAATAAACAACAAGGCGATTCACAAAGAGCTCAAAAGGAGATTCCTGGAAATGTGTGTTCCCTTAATGCAAGGCTCAACCAAGTGTTACCAGACACTCAGTCTGGTAACACTAGGGAGAAGGAGACTTTAGTCACACTAAAAAGATTTTCAGGCACCTGAAAAGGGCAATTATTAACTTTAGAAAACTTTGTGCAACTTACAAATGCAGTGCTTGGACTGTCCTCTCCATTAGATAGGTGTTAAAATGCATCCCACACACACAGACTTCACTCTACCAAATATTTCTCTTTATCTATTGATCTTTATTAGCGTTTTAATGAGTACATATCTCACTAAATGGTGCATACTTGGACTGCACATATAACCAAAAGCTGATCACAGAAAAACTAGTAAACTACTTCTCAATGGTGCAGTTCTATGAGGATATGAACCACCAGAACCAGGTATAATTGTCTCTGCCTCTCACCACCATTGACCACAGTCCCAACCTGGAGTCCCACATGCAACCTCATCTTCCCCCTTTGACCCGGTTTTACAACTGCTACATGCGGTCCACCAGTATTTCATTTGCCTTTAGATGAACACAGTTCATCTCCTTTATCTCCTTAATTTCTGAGGCCCGTTCAACAGTTTGTAACTGCTGCTTTCTAGCAGTGCCCTTCACCTTGTTTAGTCTTGTCTACACTTTTAAAAGTGCCTCATTCAATTTCTTCAACTTTGTATCCATTTCTGGTGTGGTTTGCTCCATTTTCTTTTCTTAGTATCTGCTGAAGTTTTGACATTTTTAATACATGTTCATGACACAAATAATATTACAGATCATTCATTTCGTTAAAGCATAACTGTGCAATATCTCGCTTTGCAGCAAAGAAACATCCCAATTGGAAGACATGTCCTGGTTATTGACACTCCGGTCAGAGCAACATCAGAACCTGAAATAAAATACTGAGTGCGCCCAAAAAGTCTTTACCTCAAATGTTTTTCCGAAGCACAGATTTTTCATTAAGGCACCGGTGCCATTTACATATTAGGTGGACAAAGTTGCAACAATGTTAAGTCATTCACATGCAATGTCTGAGCACAATCACAGGCCAACATTATACAGGATTCAAATATTACGACAATGTGTTATACCCCTTCATTCTCAGGAAGGACATGTTAAGAATCATCTCTACTTGTATCCCCAAAATTCCAAATAGTTCTGAATGAATTTATTCCCAGAAAATACGACTATCGGCAGCTCCAGATGGTGTAAAGTTCACTGGAGAATCATACACAGAGGACTATTCTCTTATCCCACTGCTTAGAGCTGTGTATTGTAGTAATAAACCCTATGTAGGATTTTTAATGATGTTAATCTGAAGAAAGGCTGTATAGCAACCTCCTTGAGGTAAGAAAGGGCCTCGTTCCAGTCAAAATCAGCCCAGATCTGTCATCCATTTCTCTTTCGCACCCATTATTCGTCATGCTAAATAATATCTGTGGAGTAGACCATTTGGCTAATTCTTCCATTAAAACACTAGCCTCTAGAGGGAGTGATCCTGTCTGCACATCTAAACCATCCCTTGAGTCTCTATAGCAGATCTGACCTTGTGGTGCGTAACTCTAAATTCTATTGGTAGGTTGGGGAAGGGATTTATTCCATTGTCTCAAACTGGATCCCCCAGCTTCAAAATACTAATAAGGTCCCAGACCCGCTAGTCTCCAGCTTCATCACTTCTCTAAACACGGTACTTGCCCCCTATAATGGGCTTTCCTCGTCACTTTACTATGCTCATCCAATGGGCTACTAAGCTGTGAACCAAGCAGTGACAACTGCTATCATAGTCCTGGACACGTTCCGGGCAATTTCCATCCTGTACCTAAAGTGAAGATACCCGTGCGTCCCCAAAAATAGTCTGTCCAGCCTAATGACGAACACATCAAATGGAGCGAAGACCTTTCACGTAGGGCAACACAATGCACTAAGGCTTCGATAGAGCAATACGAGGGCCTTTCAGGCTCCACAGGAATGTGCAAATCAGGTCGGTGGCCTGACAGAAAAAGACTTCTCGGGCCAAGAATGGAGTATTTTGTAGAAAATGATCTTTTTGCCAAGATATATATATCTTGGCAAAAAGATCATTTTCTATAGGTCTGCCCTGTCCAACAGAGAGAATGATAAAGGAGCCCATTGTACAGCATCATTCTTAAAGTCCCTAAGCAGAACAGCAAGGTTATGCCTGTAAAAGGAGTTTTGATCCCTGGAGATTGCCATATCCAGGTAAGGTAATCCATCCTCATAAGTCTTAATATGTTCATCAAAGCAGGCCTTAAATGCCTCAAACCGTATCGGAAAAAGGGAAGACTTTCCCCGATTAACCTTAAAACTAGAGTGAGCAGCAACCTCTCCAAACAACTTCATCAGCTTAGGAATGGAGGAGCTAACATCCACAATGAATACAAGAATATCATCTGCAAACAGAGTCACTCTATCTTCTGTAACATCTTACCAACAAAAGCCTTTTAGTTGGGCTCCTTCCAGAACCAACAGGCCTTAGAGTCAAAGTCAAGTGAAACAAAAGTGGTGACAATGGGGGGCGTGGCTAAGCACCGAAGCGTAATGGCCGCCTAACGCTGTAGCTCCGTAAACCCTGTCCCCACACGCCTATCCGCCACACTGATCCGCTCACCCCGAGGAGGAGAAAAGACACCGGAGGTATACCGGAGGGATTCCCTCGGACCCCGAAACCAGCAAACGTTTGTGCCCCGAGAAACCGGAGCAAACGGAGTGGGGCCTATCCGCAGCGCTGAGACCGGGGAGCACAGTGCCGGTGAGACCGCGGCGGTGAGGGGGCGGAGCCGCCTTTCCCGGCCGTAGCCACGAGCCTGGCGAGGGGCCCTGGGATTCACCCGCTCTCAGCGGCGGCATCGGCGGAGTGGGCGTCAAGCGGTCCAGGCAAGAAGCACCTGCAGCAGCCCTCACCATCCCGAGGATCGACTCGGAGGCCTGAGACGCCATTGCTCCGCGAGGCAGGATCGGAGCACTGCGGCGTGACCTGGAGGTGAGGCGGGGGGCCCGAGTGTCTTGGGGCGGTGTCCCCGAGTGAAATCATCGCTGAAGTGGCCGTAATCAGCTGCGGGTCCTGTTCCCCCCTCACTGGCATACTGTGAGGTGGCGCCGGGGCTCATAGCCACAGCCCAGCCGCCCAGTCGAAGAGACGGGGAGAGTGTTTGTGCCGGCCGGCCCTGCGCCTATCACCAGTGGGCCTTTGCAATAGCTGGCGGGGTGAAGCGGGTGCTGGGCTCCCCATATGATACCTCCTGGATCAGCGCGCCGACCATAAAGTGATCTGGGTGCGCGTGGACCACATACCGAGATCCTACAGGCGTGGGCCCCTCCCCCGCCTACACCATTAGACCACTGGCCGGACACATTACCAGTCAGCACCCCCCCTGACTACCGGGGCCATAGACGCCTCGTTTAAATCCACCACAAGCCCTTTGTGCGGCGAGGAGCGGACACAATGGAGAAAAGTAAGCCCCCAGGAACGAGAGGGTCTAAACCAACACAGACCAATAAACTCGATCGATACACGATGCCCAAAGACATGCTGCAGGGCCGTCAATCCAGAGGTACACCCCTGGGGGACCCAGAAGAAGAGGAGCGAGAACTCTCCCTCAAAGACGTCATGGAGGCCATCACAAGCGTCAAGACCTCTCTTGAACATAAAATGGACACTATCGCAATTGACGTGAACCTCATAAGAGCAGACCTAGCCACATTTAAGGAAAAGGTCAAACAGGTGGAAATCGCTACGACCAGCCTGACGGGAGACGTCACACAGCTTCAGGGGGAGGTCTTGGACCTACAGAATTTCCGTAAATTCACGGAAATGAAACTGGATGATTATGAAGGGCGCCTACGCCGCAACAACCTACGCATTCTGGGAGTTCCGGAACGGGCGGAGGGGCAATCTCCCGACCTCTTCGTGGAAGACCTTATCCTAAAACACCTCCAACCCAAGGGCCTCAGCCGATTTTTTGTTATTGAGAGGGCTCACAGGGTACCGGGGGGGCGTCCGAAACCCGGGGCTCCTCCGCGCCCTATGCTGGCGAGAGTGTTGAACTTCCGGGACAGGGATGTAATTCTCCAAAATGAGCTCCACTCCACTATGAAAACGCAGACATCACCTTCTTTCCAGACTTCACTCAGAGGGTGCAAAAGATGAGGCGCACCTTCCTTGTGGTGAAGAGGGAGCTCCGAGAGCGGGGCCTGAGGTACTCCATGTTGTTTCCGGCACGTTTGCGGGTCGAGGCGGAGGGGCGGACGTGGTTTTCGAGCACCCTGAAGAGGCCGCGGACTGGATTGAAAGCGGGAAGATCCCGGGCCCACCGGATAGCCATCCCAGAGAGGAGACTTCGCTGTCCCCTACAGGATGAGACATGGTGGTGGAGAGTGGATGTCACTGGGACATTTTGGCCCTTAACCAATCTAGGTTGAACACTGGGCGGCTGTGCAGTTGACCTGGAGGGGACTTCTTCGTGACTGTTTAAACTCCAACCCTTGAGGTGTGTCTTTTCCTTGGGGTTACAGACTTTAATTTTTACAGGGGACAGAGATACGAACAGCCACACCCCTATTTTTTTTCTACCTTTAGTTTTTTGCTAGGGCGACAGGCACTCTGCAAGTTTGAAATGGGCAGTTCTACGCCCAGAGTGCAGGGCAGCAGGGAGGGGGGTTGTTGGGTGGGGGAATTTTTGTTTATAATTTGTTGGAAATTTTGCATCGGTGTTAATTATGGTTTCTTCAACAGAGGGGGTGTCGACTTTGTTCCTCCTGGCATTTCAGAGTCTATCAAGTTGTACGACAGATGTGATGGGGGACGGGACAATTAAGGTATTAAGTTGGAATGTCAACGGGCTTGGGGACAAGATTAAGCGGAGTATAGTTCTCCAGTACCTGAAACAGCGATCTCCAGATGTTGTCCTGCTCCAGGAGACGCACCTAGTTGGTAATCTGTGTAAAGCAATGCATAGGGGAGGATACAAAATGGTAGCACACGCGGGGTTCACTTCTGGCTCCAGAGGGGTGGGCATTATGATGAAAAACACACTCCCCCTAGCTATAAGTTCCACATGGGCGGACGACCGGGGCAGATACATTGGTATTACGGGAACTTGGGAGGGCCGCCTTATCTCTCTCATGTCCATCTATGTTCCACCAGGCCTACAGGGCACCACCTTTGCGGACCTGGGTAGGGTCCTCCTCTCCATTCCAGACGGCCTTGTGGTCCTCGGAGGGGACTTCAATGCGGTGGTCTCGGGCACCCTGGACCGCCATCCCCCGCGTGAGGTGGGGTCCGCTTCCCGCTGGCTACCTGACTTCCTAGAAACTATGGGGCTAGTTGATGGTTGGAGAACTTACCATCCGGACCAGATACAGCACACCTTTCACTCTGGGGCACACCATACCCTTTCCCGCCTAGACTACTGTTTACTGCCAGCCGCACAAGCATCCCTCATACACGAAATCAAACATCTCGCGAGAGGCATCTCCGATCACTCACCGATATGGCTCCGCATGGTCCTCCATCAGAACAAAGTAGGAAGACTAGCCCCAATCAATCCCTGGTACCTCCACAACCCCAAAATCCGCGCAGCCCTTATTGAAGCCATGGATAATTATTTCTTAGATAACGAGGGGACGGTGTCCTCATCCAAGTCCCTATGGGAAGCATTTAAGACTGTAATCCGGGGACAGGCGCTATCGCTGATCTCGGGTGCAAAGAAAGAAAAGCAGAAAGAAGTTTTGGACATCGAGGCTGAAATCGATAGATTGGAGAGTGACCTGGAGTCTGGGGTGACACCAGAGAAGCTTCACCTCCTGAGCCTGAAGCAGCACAGCTATAAGGCCTTAGTCACAGACAAAGCCAAAAACCTGGGGAGGGAGCGGCTGGGTAGACTCTACGACCTGGGCGACAAAGCAGGGAGGCTTGTAGCATGGCTGGATAAACGGGAGTGGGCGAGTAGGCTGGTGCCAGAGATTAGAGTAAAAGGGGACATACCCGTCGCGAATCCGCAAGAGATAGTCGATAGCTTTGCCAGCCATTACCAAACGGTCTATACGACAGTGGCCCCCTATACGGAGGAGGACTCTCAGGAATTGTTACATGACATCAAACTCCCCGCTTCTCCTTAGAAAATCGGGACTTCCTGGACAGCGACTTGACCCCAGACGAGATAGCGCAATCGATCCGTTCGTTAAAATCGGGGAAGGCACTCGGCCCCAATGGACTCCCCATCGAGCTCTATAAGCTGCGACCCGATAAACTCTCCCCCTACTTAAAATCTATGTTTGAGGAATCACTGGAGACGGGAATGCTGCCCAGGGAACAGAGGATAGCCACCATAGTTACCATCCATAAAGACGGGAAACCCAGAACAGACTGCAGTTCCTATCGGCCAATTTCCCTCCTAAAGGCCGAACCAAAAATCCTCGCCAAGCTCCTGGCCAATCGCTTGGTCAAGGTCATTAGTGCCTTAGTACACCCAGATCAATCCGGCTTCATGCCGCACAGGAACACGGCCCTGAATCTACGTCGAGTCCATGGGGTAGTAGCTAGAGCACATACTCTCCGAGAGCCAGCAATGATCGCGTCCCTGGACGCAACCATGGCATTCGACACTATTGAATGGCCTTACCTTTGGGCAGTATTGGCCAAAATGGGTTTCGGCCCTAACTACATAAACTGGGTACGACTTCTGTATAACGAACCCCTAGCCCAAGTGGTGGTCAACAATAAGTTATCAGCTACCTTCCATCTGAGTCGGGGAACCCGTCAGGGCTGCCCGCTTCGCCTCTCCTCTTCGCCCTGGCCCTGGAGCCTTTGGCAGCCTGGATCCGTAGAGATCCCAGGATACGGGGATTAGAATGGTCTCCCGGCTGGGAGGACCGAGATCTCCTCTACGCAGACGACCTGTTGCTTTACCTGGCCTCTCCTAGGAAATCCCTTATAGTGGTCTTAGATATCCTGGCGGTATTCGGTCGCTACTCTGGATTCTCTATCAACTGGAGTAAGTCGCTTTTGTTTCCTCTGTGGGGCGATCCACCCGTCCCTCCCAAGAACTGCCCCATACAAATCAACACGGCAGGCTTCAAATATCTGGGGATTTTCATTTCGCTAGATCCCGCAATCCGGTATACTCAAAACCTTCTCCCCCCTTCGTAAGCTTAAAAGCGATATTGCCAGCTGGAGGTCGCTACCCCTCTCCCTTCTGGGCAGAGCCGCCCTATTCAAAATGATGTCCCTGCCTAGATTCCTGTACACCTTGCAAAACACCCTGGATCCTGTTCCCGCCAAATATTTTAAGGAAATTGAGGGCCTACAGAGAGACCTGTTGTGGGATGGAAAACCTCGAATCGCCCTGACCAAACTAACACTGAATTGGTATGACGGCGGTATTAGCCTCCCAGATATCAAGAAATACTACTGGGCGGCTCACCTAGCAGCCATCAACCACGGCATGTATGGCCGTGCAGACGATCCCGGATACGCCATGGATAAATGGCTCCTCCCAGGTGGTAATTATAACAGGGCGCTATACGCACGGCCCAGACGATACACCTTGACTGGCCCCACCAAACATTCTGTCCAGATTTGGCATGATGTTATCGCCTCACTGGGATGGAAAAACACGCTGACATTAGCCACTCCACTCTGGGACTCAGAAAGATTGGGCGACTTATGGAAATCGAAGGGTTTTGATAGATGGGACCTTATCGGTATCTCACACATTAGGGACCTTTGGGAGGCTGGAGGGGTCAAATCCTTTGACACGCTCCAGGCGGACTACGATCTGGCGGCCACCGAGTATTTCCGCTACCTGCAGGTCCTGCACTCACTGCAATCTTTGCTTCCTAAGGGGACTTTCCCTCCAGAGGCCTCTCCGCTGGAGGACAGAATATTAGACGGCCACCTTCCCGAGAAAACCATCTCCCTGATTTACAAAAAGTTAATTAACAACATGGAGAGTCCCCTTCAATCACTCCGTGAGAAATGGACGCAGGATGGGGTGGAGGTGGATGATGAGGACTGGCAGATGGCGGTGTCTTCCCCCAGAGAGGTCGCTATCCCGGCACGTTTGAGGCTGGTCCAGCTTAAAATCCTCCACAGAATTTATATGACAGGACCCCGTTTGGTACACATGGGATGGTCAGATAGTGGGAACTGTAGGCGGCGATGTGGTCACGTGGGGACATTCATACACATAATTTGGGAGTGCGAACATATCATATCCTTCTGGCTCAAGATCCATGACACTATTAATGCGGTACTACAGGTTCACCTCCGCCCAGAGGCAAGACGATGCCTCCTCAATTTGTGGGAACCTACGGATCTCAACACAAATCAGACTCGGTGGGCTACACTGGGGTTCATGTTGGCAAAACGCAACATTGCTCAACTATGGGGGCCACACTATCACCCACACTGGCAGCATGGGAGAAGAACCTTGACTGGTGCATGTTTCGGGAGAAAACAGTCTACCTGGCAAGAGGGTGCCCCAAAAAATGGTCCCGGATATGGAGCCCCTGGAATACCTACCGGGGAGAGATCTGTGTGCCTCCTGATTGTCACGAACAAAATGACCCCCACACCCTGTAACATTCCTCTATCATGTAGAAATCCGACGTATTTCCTCCTGTACCGACTGTAATGTATGATTTGGCTAACCCTCTGCAATGTTTATTGGAACCGATGTATGTTTAATAAAAAGAATTATAAAAAAAAATAAAAAAATAAAAAGTGGTGACAATGAAAAACCCTGTCTAGTCCCCCCTCGCAAACTTAAGCTTCCAAACAAGAAACCGTTTATCCTGAACATGGAATTAGAGTTGGTGTATGGCAAGCGTATCAAAAGCAAAATATTCAAGCCTATGCTCATCTTCTGTGGAACACAGTGAGAAAACAAACCAAAACAACAAAGGATATAGCTATGGGGGAGTTTGGAGGGAGGAGTGGGTGGCTTAGAAGGTCCTCTCCCTGCTGTCCTCTCCATGCAGCAAAACGTCTGCAACAATCCTACACTCTTATACTTCTTAGAGCCAAGACATTTCTCCAACTGTAGTGCATGTGCCTTCATTATGGAATGTACCTCTGTTGTGATGGAGGAGAAAAGCTGGTAGAGTTGCAAAACCTCTTGTACAGTGATCTGTATAGGCACCAGCAAGCAAACTAACTGCAAGTCTACCACTTGATGCAGACCCACTTCCTTGTGGTTATCACTTCCAGCACTGCGAGAAACAATCCTCTGTGGGACAATTGCATCTCCTTGTCCTATTCCCTTGCCTTGAGCACAACCTCTGTAGGCCACACTGCAGTGCAAACAAGGCCAGTCCCTGCTAGAGTCTCTCCATTGCTAGCTGCCTTAATGTTCCCTGCTGAGTGCACAACACAGCAGGGTACCATGGATGGCGCATCAGCATGGCAGACTCCCATCCGGGTGAACTCAAAATACATCCATTCCCACTGTTTTTGCTGCACATTTGTCTCTGATCATCACTATTTTCCTATCAAATTAATATTGTTGTTTTATAACAGAGTTACAACCTTTAGTATACAGAAGGATCACCCTCCTCTTTGATGTTAATGGTGGCATTTTCTTCCACTATCGAATCAACACATTCCCTAAGTGGTATGTTCTCCAGCTTACTGCTACCTGCTCGTCCTCAACTGCCAAGGGTTCCACCTGTACATTATATTGTGGATGTACCAGGCAAGGAGATGAGTAGATCCAGCTTGTGTGAGCCAGCTAAAAACTAGAGGACAGATTTACTAGAAGGGCAAGAGATTATGTCGTTGGAAGGCTAGAAGGCCATGGCAGTTAAGGAGACAGTCTAAATAGCTTTGCCTAAACAGTAGGTAATGGGAGACACGTGTGTTACATGTAGACTGCAGGTCTGGTTGATGGACTGTGATCTGTGAGAGATAGTTAAGCTGCAGCAAAAAGTAACCAGAAAACATGGAAATTCACAGGAGGGCAATGCGGTCTTGCCCCTTTCCATATTTTTGCACATTCTTTTCACTTTACATGTGCAGGAGATGGCTGATGTCATCCAAAGGCTTTGCATATAATTCAACTAATAAATGATTTGACACCCAATTTGACGGCATCTTCAAACACAGTCCCTGAGACAGCATTTAAGTCCATGACCAACTGTTGACAAAGGACACCAGCTGTAAAGATGTTCATTATCTTAAAGGGCACTTTCTCAAATTTATTTTTATTGGTTTAGTTTCACAAACAAACGACTTTAGCATAGTCCGACATTCCCCAAATGCCTTAACACTGCTCTATAGATAACACAGTTGCTTGTTAGATTTGGGTATGTTGTATCAGTTTACATAATCAGAATAGTCATTTGAGAACTCAAAAATCTGCAAAGCATAAACAATCCCCTCACCTCCCTCCACCCCCACACATAAAAACCCTCCCCCAGTATCATTGTAGGTGTAGGATGTGGCAGGACTAGTCAATAAGACCATATGTTCTATCAGCAGTTATAGAAGGGTAGACAGATCACTCACGTATTCAAAGTCGGCTGTTAAGGTTGGTCTAGCTATGGTATTCTTAGTTTAGAATTGAAAGAGGTGCAGTGCTCTTATGGTAGGAGGGCACGTTGTCAGGGGCAGGACCCGCAAGAGATATTCCACCACCAAGGGGCCCCAGCAATATTCAAAGTTTTTAAAATCATCTCTAAATATATCCACCAGTCTTTCCATCATGACTGCCCTCCAGAGACGGGAGTGCCATTGAGTCAGGGAGGGCGCTTCTTTCTTCTTCCATGCCGCTGCGATCGCACACTTGGCCGCCCCTAGACAAACCCACATAATAGCTTTATCTCCCTTCATCTGGTATTGCAAACAGCTATTGCTGAGGCCGGGTAGTGCCAATTTGGGACTGTCAGGAATGGGGTATCCCAGTATATTCCTAATCTGTGCCAGAATTTCCGTCCAGAAAGGGCGGATCGTTGGACAGTCCCACCAAATGTGGCAGAAGTCCCCCAACAAACCACAGCCTCTCCAACACCGATCAGAGGTATCCCGGAAGAGCCGCTTTAATTTTGTGGGATAGAGATACCAATCAAAGGGTATTTTGTAATGGGCTTCCCTCATACCCATGGAATGATTGTTTTTGGCAATATTTTCCAGAGGGTTTTCCACTGTACCTCAGTAATTCCGGTCCCTAGTGTGTGTTCCCAGAAGTCAATATAGCGTGGTCTGGGCGAGTGCATTGTGGATAACAGTAGGGCATATAAAAATGGGATTACTCATCTTGTGGAGCCCACCCTTCTAACAAGTTTTCTATAGGTGTCAATTCTCAGGTGGCTGCTTCCCTAATCGCCGGGTTTAATGCCCAGTGTTCAAGTTGGAGATAGTGATAGTGTTCCATGGGAGGGAGGCCAAAGTCACGTTGGCAATGTTCGAAAGTTAAAATGTCAAAATTATGGAACAGATCTGATAGTGTGAGACAGCCACCCTCTCGCCATGCGTCAAAGGGTCCTGGTTGATTTGCCGGGGGAAATGTTGGGTTGAAGTGAATCGGTCTGTAAGGGGATGGCAACGTCGTCCATTCTACAGTTCTTGTAACCTCATCCCAGACTTTAGTGTTGCCTGTGTGGGGGTGCTCAAGTATGCATTCTTGGGCTGGTCATCCCTTGGCTTCCATAACACATCCCATGTTACGGGGCACTTTGACAATTGACTACACATCTACAGAAATTAGTGCAAGCCTTTCTGTTCACATGAATAAACGAAGGAAAATCATGCTGGGTGCAAAGATTCCCTTCTCACTGAAAAGCAAGCTCTAACTTAAGCCGAACACTGCAGTTCACATGATGAGATTATTCTCTTGACTAGAGCCTAAATACCCATATTTTGCCATTTTCACTTTAAGCCTGTGGCATCTTTGCTGCTAGCTTGTAACCATCATTGTCCAGTTCAAGCTGCAATTAACGAGATTAAAGGATCAAAGCTGCTTTACTTGCATACCCATTTAGTTCAGCAGATATTTTAGCACTAGAGTCATATATGCTCAGATGAAGTCATTCTGCCTGAGTAGGACAGTACATCGGACACTAACAGGATGGGCCCTCCGTTGCAGCTGTGGCGGTTTGGATGCCTCTCCACATAATCCTACATGCTAAATCTACCCTTTGGCTAATGCATGAACTATTTTCCCCCTACTTTTACCTTCCGGAGTAAATTAATTGGTTTAATTGTATTGTATTTCTATATGTACCAATTTGATTTGTGTTTTATAGCTTTACCCCAGTGAAAGTCTTGTTTTAAATCGAAAAAAAAGAGAACAATGGTTTAATAAGTGTGCCACGATAGAGACCACAAAATGGGCTTCTGTTAGGATGCTGACAACTGTATTAAGCAAAGAATGCTCGTTAACTAGACATACGAGCAATCTAGAAAGGGTCTAACACCATGGAACTAGCATCTGTGGAGGAGAAAGGCTCAGCTCCCCTAGCGGACAGTCTAAACATTCCTTTAATCCTTTAATGCCAATTGTCTTTAGTCCCAAGGACACCAGAGTGTTAAGAGGAGTGCATTTCAAATGGAAAAAAAGGAATGGAAAATAATTAAAAATACGCTTACAAACAAATAACTGATTAAATATATGTGGTCCAACCCACCTGGCAAAGCCAACAGCATGGTTAAGGCAGTCTGCCAGTACCACTTGTCGCTCCTCATTTTTCTCGGTCATCAGCTTTCCTAATACAATCTTAAACTTTTCCAGCAAAGGATTCAACAACTTTCTCATCAGAAGCCACTTCTGTTCTGCTGGCATGTCGCTGTTAACAATCAGCACTCCAGCTGCCTCGTAAATAAAGAGCTGATCATCACTAGTTAGCAAGCCATGAAAACCATTCTCCTGAAACAAAAATAATAGTGTGCTGATAACCCTACGTAAAACAACAATTTAACACAAGTTATAAACATGTTAGCAAAAACAGGAGCAACCCAATGGCGTCTAATAATCAAGTAAAACAATTATTCTCTTGAACTCGTTCCTAAAAAAATTAAAGCTTCCACCAAACTATAACACACTTAATAATAAACGCATTTGAAACAAGTCTTTTCAGGAGAACAATACTGTGAAATCTTGACTCCATATTTATCCCACGCTCTTGTTAAAAAACTTTAATTGTTTTTCAATTTGAACAAATCTTGCTAAAGGAGACATGAATGGTGATGTTGCTGTGCTCAAGTGGAAAAGTGTGTGTGCAAAAAATAAGTGTTATCCCATCTGAATAATAAAAAAATGTAAAAAAATGTGGGCTGCCTTTTTTATATCCACAAAGGCTACTACTGATTCACAATTATTTATTTTCAGGCAGCAAATAGAAAGCTCTAGCACTGATGAGAGATTCACCAATCGGAGGAGAAACAAACATTTGCAATGCAATCGGTCTCGCATTGGTGAAAGTTAGAGCTATTGGCGTTGTAAATGAGAACGTTTTTTACTTATGTTTTTTGGTTTGCAAGCATTTAACACTGCTGTTCTGTAACCTGATCAATGAAAGTAATTTTATAGAAAATGCAAATATGTGTGCTCTGATAACCGTTTTGCATAGATAAGCACTTTCCCTGACCACCAGAAGAAAGTTTACGTCAGCACACCGTTTAATCAGAAAGTTTGCCTTTTAGAGATTAGGAAGCAAGCCCCTAGAGTGGTCACTGCCTCTTTGGGTTGATATGAACCCAACCGCTCAACAGGCTGCCGCCCGAGTCTGGAGGCACGTAATGAGTAGCGGCCACAACAGAAAAGGGCCGGAAGTGGAACGCCCTGCTCCATTCACCTTTAAACACCAATAAATAATGCAAGGGAAAAGGGCTGCAATAGAGTGTGCGTGAATGGAGAGATGCCATGCAGGAATGGGAGTCAGGAATGCTGCTGCATAAACTAAAAGTAACGTGCTCATTTGACAAAAGCTGCATGTCTGCTACTTAAAAAGTGTAGAAGCTTATGACCTACGTGGAATGTTGCCAAATATTCACGCCTGTGCTAGGAGGGGTGGTAGTGGGGGCGGGCAAGCAGTGTTGTGGGAGGGGTGAAGGGGTAAGAGGAACGGCATGGGGAGAGTAAGTAACCCCAGTTCCCTTGAGGTATGGTTTGTAAAGAAATAAAAGTTCCTAGCAAACCAGCAAGGTATCAGGACGCTTTTTTTGTAATGACTTTTGCTCTGAAAGTATTTGTCCACTGAGGAAAAGACAACGAAGGGCAGGTAGTGCGCAACAGGCTGGCTGCCTTCAAACTGTTGGGAGCGACTCCTGGGACGTCCGGGCGCCGAGAACCATCCAGGCACGCACACGGGAATATTTATTTTCCTTGGCAAGACAAGTAGTTGAAACACTTTTTAGAGTGGGGGAAGCAATTGTATGATACTGATATCACGGAAAGTAAGCAATTAATGACAGCCATTAAGTACCGTCCAACTTGGGGTGCAACTGGGGTGTGCCGCTTCTCCGACGCTGGTGTCCATTCGCTGTGGTGAAGGGCGCAGCAGTCTTGACTTATATGGTGCTCTGACTCAATACAGAGCTCACGCTAGATGCCATAGAGCCACAAGCATTGCCCGTGCACGCCAGCTACAATGAGCGTTGACCTGACCTTCGTCTACTGCGCTGCCCTTGAGCCACCACGGCGTTTCTCCTGCTGGTTTGGCAGGAGATGGCGGTTGTCTTTACTTTGATGGTGCCTTGTCTATCTCCCGGACACAAAAGGCTGCCAACTAAGGGCGCTTCCAAGTCTTAGCAGCAACAGTACACGAGACTGAGGGCTAAGGATTTTTGCCAGTGACATATAATGTTGCAAAAATAGAGTTGGGCGAGCTGCGCACAATAAAAGATGCGCGACCACCATTGTTAAAGATGTAGCGCGGTGTGCCACACTGCAAAAAAAAAAACGGGAAAAAACCCATAGAATGTTGCCATGCAGGCACTTTTACTGAGCAACCATGCTAATGGAACCTAAACAATATAAAAAAACACAACTCAAAGTACACAAACAACGGGTCGGAGAGTGTGTAGCTGTTGTGCCTGGAACACCAGCTACAAAAAAGTAGTTAACAAAACAGTGCTCACAAACTGTAAATAAAACATACTGATTAAGATTACATGTAACAGGCAGTCCTCATAGGAGGTTACAAAAGTAGAAAAGGAGGAACTACTAAACAAATTAACCAAAAAAAAATAAGCATTTCCAAAAGACTGTCAAAGGAGCCAATTAAAAACCTGGGTGGAACATGGGCGGAGCTTAAAGCCGATATTCTGAATACAGCATGTCTCGACGAGACAGCGCAAACACTGCCTAGGTGAGACCAAAAGGGCAGAACTTCAACAGAGGGATGGGCAATTATCAAACATGGGAGGTACGGCAATGGAGGGGTGTCCATCTCATAGTACTATGAAAGGCAGAACAGGAGATCCTTTTATTGAGGAGATACAGAGGGCTGGAGTCTGACGGTAGGTTTCTCTCTTTTCCTTTCGCAGACAAGTTTTGGAAAGGGGGAGTAGAAGAAGGAAGAAGGTGGCTGTTAGAGGGGAGGAAACATTGGAGGCTGGATCCTGATAGAAACTTTGTCTCACTTCTGTATACAGAATTCTCAAGTAAACTGAGAAATTATGGAAGAGACAGGAAAAAGTTGCTTACCCTCTCGGCATCTCTTCGTAGCGTGCAGTATTGCAGATTCACATCCTCTTCATACCCCTGCCATCTAGTGTTGGGCTCCGATGTTTGCAAGTTGTTTTTCTTCCAAGAAAGTCTTTTGTGTCACAGGATGCACTGTGATTCCATCATTAGTGCCCATGCACATTGCAAGCTGAAGATGTTATATTGTTTTTCAGACAGCAGATGGGATAATATGGAGGTGTCAGTGAAGGCATTTTGGCGCGCACACAGATTGTGAAAAGAGAATTAATTAGTAATAAAAAAGACCTGCAAATAAAGCCACATGCTTCCAAGGATGAGGGTGGGTGCAAGTGAATCTACAGCACTACACACTATGAACAGATGCTTACAGGGTAAGTATAATTTTCCTTCGTAATAATATGTGTTGCAGATACACACTCTGCGTGGACTGTAACATAGTGTTCCCCACGGTGGCCGCTATCATGTGGATTATGCAGATATCTTTAATAAGGTCTTTAAGACTGTTTGGCCAAACTTTGCTTGCTGTTTGGCTAAGATATCCACACAATAGTGCTTGGTGAAAGTGTGAGGGGTTGCCCAAGTAGCTGCTTCACATATATCAGCTATCCGGATGCTTCTAAGAAGGCCACGGTTGCTGCTTTTTAGCATGTAAAATGTGTCTTGGAGGCAACATGGAATGCTCTTTTGGGTTTATGACATCAGGTTTGGGCGCATTTGACTATCCATCTGGCAAAACCAGCTTTAGAAATAGGTTGGACCTTATGGGGTATGCAAAAGCTACAGACAGATGGTTGTCTTTGCAAAATGGCTGCATTCTGTCAATTTAGTACATAAGAGCCTGCTTGACATCTAGGGTGTGGAGAGCGGTCTCTGCTACTGTGTCCGGTTGAAGGAAGAAGACTAGCTATGAAAAAAGTAACTTTCCAGGAAAAAAAATAGAGAGTTCAAGAATGTAAGGGCTCATAGGGGGAACCCATGAGCCTGGTAAGGACAACACTGAGACTCAACACCAGAGCAGGGGGAACTCTGGAAGTCATGATCCTTTTGAGACCCTCCATGAATGCTTTAATTACAGGGATGCGAAAAAGAGAGGATGCTCCCGGATGTGCATGTGAACAGCTGTGGCCAAATGCAGCCTTGTGGAAGTGTTAAAAAAGGCCTGATTTCTGCAGATGGGGCAGATAAGAGATGATGTCCTGGACCGTGGGTTTAAGAGGGTTGATGTGTTAGGGGATGAACAAATGGGTTTTGCCTCTGCGACATGTTAGTGTTGGTGCGGGCAATACTCCCGGTCCAAACGGAGGTCTTTGTTCACAGACTTGTGGCAATTGAGGGAAAAGGGACCTCCTCTTCCTGGTCAGGCTCAGAGGAAAAAACTCCCTCTGGATTAGGCGATGGTTGGTAGGGCGTAATGCCCAAAGGGCTGGCATCTTCACCCTCTTCGATATTGAGCAGGGCTTGTTCTCTGAAGATGTCTGGGACGCTGTTGGGGATGACCACAGCATCTTTTGATGTGCTCAAGCCGCTCGAATGGAAGGTGAGACAGGCCTCACAAGCTGCGTTGTGGTCAGGGGGGAGAGGCATAAATTACAAACCTGGTGTCGTTCAGACCATGAGTACTGTGCATTCGCTACAAATGAGTCATTGAAAATGAGGGGCACATGGCCACTGAGAGGGCCAGAGTCACTAGAAGAGGGAGTCAATCAACTAAGGTCAGTCTCCAAAGGATGTTACTAAAAGTGCAGGCGCCGAAAGCGGTTCAGACTATCGGTATAAAATTTCACCATGTGGGTCAGAAGAAGCAAGATGGACACAATGAATCTCAGAGTCCCATCGGTACATATTGAACCCAATGGCAGAAAAAAATATTGAGTCGGTGCCCATGTGCACTGCCAGCTAGGCGTGGAGTCACAGTGCACCCTGTGAAAGGAAAGACTTTCTTTGAAGAAAAACAACTTGCAAACATCTGAGCCCAACACTTCTGCCAGGAGTATGCAGAGCTTGTGTATCTACAGCAACACAGGCTACGACCAAGAACTGGACTTAGACTAAGAATTTGACTAAGACTGTGAACTGCACTCTTAATGTTGACTAGTGAAATAAAAAGTAACTTGTTCGGTACGAAGTAAAATATCCCCAATATGACGAAATAAGCAGATTGGAACCGAAATAAACAACAGTTAACTCCAAAAGTTTAACGGTTCAACTCTTTCCTCGAAACAAATAGCAGTCAACCCCATTCTGCAATTCCCTAACTCAAGACCAGAGCCGGATCTCAGTCTCAGAGCTACCCAGGCACTTCAGTAACGAGCAGAGTATCGTAGGACAAAGTAAGAGAAGAGTTCAGTATTGGCTGGAATGTAGATCCTTCTTTTGGACTAGGAAGCAAGACTCCTTATCCTCTCTTTTAAATTGGTAGATTGTATATTGCTCCCTTTTCTATTAACGCTGCAGTTTCTACCAGACACAATGGTAAATGGTACTAATGAACAAGTTACTTACCTTCGGTAATGCTCTTTTTGATGGATACTGATAAAACAGATCCCTCACCTTTAGAATATCCCCAGGTGGCAGACTGGAGCTGCACGATTTTTCAGCACAGCCCTTGCATGCCACCCGGTGGCGTCGTGCAACTCTGCGTCGAATCCGCTACACATTGGAAGTGACGGCCAGAGCTGAAAATAAGCACCACCGAAGCATGCAGTCAGTTTCTTTCTTGACACTATCTGTGCCCTTGGACTCTGAGCTCAAAAAAACAATTATCAATGCCAGTGTCCAGTGCTCTAATTTAGGACATATATATATATATATAAGAATCCATTCCAAAGAAAAGGTAGAGTGGTGAGTAATCTGTGATTAGTTAGGGTATAAACCAAAAAGAGTGTTAACGAAGGTAAGTAACTTGTTCTTCTGATGGATACTTCTAACCACAGATTCCTCATCTTTAGAATAGACACCAAGTAGTACCTCCCCTCGTGGTGGGTCTGTGGAATAATGTAGATCAAAAAGTACTGCAGTACCAAATGGCCAAAATGTTCTTCCCATCGGACCTGGCTGTCAAGGCAACAATGCTTTTAGAATGAGTGCACTGATGCCCACGTTGCAGCCTGACAAATATCCAAGACAGGTACTCCGTGTGCCAGAGCAGTGGTAGCAGCCTTGGCCTTTATGGAATGGGCCCTCAACCTTCTGGGGTCTGCGTTTTGGCCAGAAAGAGGGTGGATGGCTGGACCAGCAGATCTTGAAGCTCACTCGCGTGAACAGCTGAAGTTATTGAAATGAGGAAGACTGCCTTCAGTGTCAGGAAACATAGAATACAGCTGTGCAACAGCTCAGTCGGGCTGCACATACAAAAAGTAAAAACCAACCTGAGGTCACCCTGTGGCATCACAAAGGGTGTAGGGGGAAACATGTGGATAAACCTTTGAGAAATCACATCAAAACAGGTGATTTGTACAAGGACGGTTGGTCGGGTAAACGCAAAAAGGTCAAAAGGGCCAACAGGTAACCTTTAACCGTACCCACTGCAAGTCCTTGCAGAGCCAAAGATAAGACAAACAACAAGAAATACAACAGTTTGGACTGCAACCGTTCAGTATTACGGGTGCCACACTACGACAGAAGCTTGTCCCAACATCCAGCATAAACAGACATTGTAGAAGGACGCCTGGCTGTAAGGAGAACATCCACTACTTCTGAATTCGGGGCAGAGCTGTATGTCACTACCTACCAGTGCACAGGGGCTAGGCTTAAAAATCTTTCAGATCCAGTATGGTGCCTATGGATAATCTAAAGGTGAGGAATCTGCGGTTGGAAGTAGCATTCAGAATGGCTTTGTAATGTCTTGGTGAGTATTTTTGTGGCACTGTGTGAAATTCTTCGTAATAGCAGTTTGGCCAGTACTAATTTTTGCTGAGGTTATTGCTACATACTCACGTGGAAAACATTTCAGTTTTGGTAGTCGGGAGAACAAAAATAGAGTTCTTGGGGCGTGGCCGGAATGGTAAGATGGCGACCGTACTCTAAGTGAGCTCCTGGCCGGCGCCTAACATGCTCCACCATCCTGACCTCAGCCGGGAGCTCTGTTCACAGACCACCGGCATGAATTCCCGGTGGCGCCCGGATTGACCTGCTGCGAAAGAAGCCCTGGGCAAGTCCCGGGAGAGCAGCACAGGCTTGGCAACCCAGCAGTGTGGGCAGAGCGTCGGCGTGCTCCGCTTCCTTCCCACTCCTGTCATCCTGGAGCCGGCTGGCTAAGAAGGGAGCAGCCCTTTGCCAGGGGGGTGTTCACTGTGGCTGCCCCTACCATGCGGTGACGACAGCTGTGGCCGTAGTCGGGAAGGGGGGGAGGCCCGTGGCCTGCATCGGCACACACAGGGGGGGGGAGGACTTGCCGCTGCCTTCCTGAAGTTGGCAGCAGTACCGAGAGGAGGAGAGTCATACCCCGGGTGGAGAGAGCTTCAGCGGCTGTCTCTAGGTGGCACTTGTGTCCAGCTGGCCTCGGACAGCTCTGGGGAACTTGGGCCCACGGGGAACATTCGTAGCAGTGCAGTTCTAACCCCAGGTACTGTACACTTCGCCCCCTTGCCTCTCGGGCCTGTGTGGTCGCTGCCTGAGTGCTGCTGGACTGGCCGGGTCCCCATATCTTCGCAGGAACTGGACCCAGCTGTCTGCCACCCTTACTTCCCCTGCCACTGGTGAGGTTCTGTGTGTGCCTAGGGCTGCTAGAGCCACCTCATAGTGAGGGTCTGGCAGGCCCAGTGCAGAGTTGGTGGTTCTCAAGCAGGACTCAGTGGTGGGGGTTGGCCCTAGTGCTGCTCGTGCCACTCCAAGAGACCCACCTAATGGGAGATAACTGCCTCTTCCTTGCCCACCATGGCTACACAAGAGTGTTCCACGCCAGCTTTGTTAAGGGAGTTAGAGGAGGAGCGATACTGTTGCATCACTCAAGCCATTTTGTCGTTGTTGCCTCTCATTGGGACGTACAGGGATGATATCTCTTCCTGGAGGGTACGCTAGGAAGACAACCGTGGACCATAGGCAGTATATATACCTCCAGCGTTAGTGACTGCCACGCTGGCAGACCTTTCCAGAAAACTACTGCAGACATAACCGGGTACCCTCATACTGGGTGGAGACTTCAATGCCATTATGGACAGAACACTCAACACGTCCTCTACAAATCCTTCCTTTAGCATCCTATAGATGAGCACACTCCCTAGGCTTGGTGGACATATGGCGTAGATGGCACCACCAGGACATCGCATTCACACATTGCTCTGCCTCTCATAAGACGCATTCCTGCCTTGACTATTTCTTTATGCCCACAGACTTCTTACCACTCGTCCACCACACCCATATCCTTCCCAGGGAACTGTCCGATCACACCCTGGTTGAGATGCAGTTAGGGACCAGGCACACAGAGGCAAAGGGTGTTTGGAGAATTAACAGCTGGTGGCTTAGGGAGGACTTCCTAGTAGACCTCTTGAGAGTTGTCATTACAGAATAGTTTGACTTAAACCAACACACGGTGGCCTCCTATGTGAGTGTATGGGAGGCATTCAGGCAGTGATTCAAGGTGAAGCACTGGCGGGTGGACGCAAACGTGATAGGGAATGGGACATTACATTCCTAGAGTCCCAGATACTTGTACTTGAACAATCTGCCAGGGCAAGACCATCTGTGTCTCACATGCAAAACAAAGATGACCTCTGTGAGACACAGAGGCGCAGAATCCTGGATTTGGCCCGCACGGCCGCCTCCCTATCACAGTACCAGCTCTATGTACATGGCAATAAGGCTGGCAAATTGCTCCATTGGTTATCCCAGAAACAAGAGGGGCCCGCATTGCCTCAGCCATTCAGACTCCAGAGGGACATGATCCCACTGAAATCGCAGACACATTTGCAACATACTATCGCTCACTTTATAGCCACAAACCTTCCCCATTGCAAGAACATACTCACCCAATAGCTGCGGACCTCCCGATCCGCCCACTGTCACACTCTCAGTGTTTACACTAGACAAACCATTTACACTAATGGAGGTGCAAACCGCCATATATGCTACTTAGTCAGGGAAAACACCTGGCCCAAATGGCTTCCGGGCTGAATTCTTTAAGAGATTCTCCCCCTCCTAACCCACCATCTGCTCCCCCCTTTTTGATGAGGCAGGCCATACAAGAACTTTGCCCCTGATCTTCGGTCCGCCACTATTACCACCCTCCTTAAGCCAGGTAGGCCATCAACGCTCTGTGCCTCCTACCAGCCTATTTCCTTGCTTAATATTGAATCCACAATCTTGGCACAAATACTGGCCACACGGTTAATTACCGTAGTCCAAACACTGATCCAAGAGGATCAAAATGGCTTCATGCCTGGCAGGAGCACACACCATTGTCTACGTCGATTTCAGACTGCTCTTTGCCACACTGACCGCTTATCAGGCCCACTGCCCTCCTCCCCATGGATTATGAAAAAGCATTTGACAAGGTCCATTGCCATTCTTATTTCAAATACTCGAACATAAGAATTTCGGGCCCCGATTTCTTGCTCTAATTGAGGCATTATATGATCGCCCTACAGCGAGGGTCCTAGTCAATGGGACACTTTCCAAGCCCTTCACTATCCAGCACAGCACAAGGCAGGGATGCCCCTTGTCTCTGTTACTCTTTGCGAAGGTGATTGAACCCATGACAAAATTGGATTAGAGTGGAAGCCCAGATTCAAGGCTTCTCCTGGTTTCTACATTGCGAGGATAGAGTGGTACTCTACGCCAATGATATGCTGCTCAACCTGCAGTCCCCTCAGACAACTTTGTCACAAATTATCAGAATGCTGGAAGTCTATGGAGGCGTGGGGGTCTGAGGCTAAATTGGGATAAGTCCCAATACATAACCTTGTGGGTTTGGCCACCTGCTACAACTGGAAATGAGATTGAGGGTCACCTCTGGCCCTTTCAAGTACCTTGGCATCCACATTGCATCAGATCCACAGACGGCATGGGACCTTAACATTACACCAATCCTGACGCGCACATCCGGACAACTGGTCCACTCTTCCAATGAACCTACTGGGCCGAATTGCTTTATACAAAATGCTAGTTTTGTCCAGATTCTTATAAGTACTGCAAAACTACCCATCCATTCTCCCTCCCTCTTTCTTCTCCGATCTACAGTCCATGGCTACGAGGCTTTACTGGGCCGCCAAGTCCCCAGAGTCTTCCACAGTAAGTGCTCCTCCTCCCCCTACGAAGGGGGTCCAAGGTGCCCCTGATCTCCGCCTCTACTATTAGGCAGCACAAATGGTACTGATAAATGATTAGCTGTTCGGAGACCGCCACAACTCTTCTTGGCTCCTTGAACTACACATGCTCGAGAACTGGGGTGTTCACAACCTACTTTACGGGAGGAACGGAGGAAAAACCCTGCTTCCCTACCACAGATATCCAAAATCCCCCTCCTGTGCTGGAGGGCGGCGCTCACACACATCAACTGCCTGGAGATACCAACGGAGCAGACTCCTTTGTGGGTAGGAACGTGGCTGGAATGAATAGCATGCCTGGAATGGTTCTGGTGATGGGACCGGATCGGGATTACTACGCTGGGGGAACCTGTGGGACAAGGACCACATTGTGTCCTTCAAACATCTCGAAGCCGAATACAATCTCCATAACTCGCAATTCTTCATATACCTACAGGTGTGACATGCCCTTGATATGTATAAAGAGCTCCTTATGAAGGCCCCCCGAGGCTCAGCTCCTGGAGATGAAAGTGACAATGAGTCCTTTGGGTCGCCAGGGTATTTCCTGACTATACCGATCACTTCTCATTAAAGAGAAGTGATCGGTATAGTCAGGAAATTCCCTGGCATTAGCCCCAGACCCTCACCTAAAGCTCAGAGAAAGTTGGACGTCTGATTTAGGAGAGCTAGTTGATAAGGACGGGTGGATCGCGAAGATGGTGTTGCACAGACTGGCCATACCTTCTAATCTCCAGCTCATTCAATTTTTCCAATTTCACCGTATACATTATAGCCCAGATGGGCTCTGGAGGATGGGCTTTGCAAGCTCACCTAGTTGCGGTGATCCCATGGTGATCCTTCTACCATGATATTTGGTCTATCCCGTTATAAAAGCCTATTGGGCCTCAGTGCACGCACAGATTACAAGCACATTGCAGTTAGTGGCGGAGCTGGAGTAGTACTTCTTGGGATAATGGATGGTTGGTTGGAAACTATGCACCATAGGTTGTTTGCCGGTACTGAATATCTGGTAACTAAACAAGACCTTGCTCAGCACTGGGGGTCACCAAATCTGCCCCTGTTGGCTACTTGGAGGAAAGGTATGAACACCTGTTGTAATGCTGAAAGGGAGATATATAAGTGGAGAGGCTGTGCCAAGAAGCATGTTAAAGTTTGGGGGGCATGATCATCGTAGAGTGGGCATTTTCTCTTTGATATGATTCTGTTCATGGGGACTATAGAGACAACATTTGACTGCGTGGGTGAAGGGGGATTTAGGACTCAAGACCGCTACAATATCAGTGTCTGCACCCCCGCAAGCTTGTAACCTAGTACTGTCGGTTTATGATTATGATTTAAAATCAATAAAAAGAAGTATGAAAAAATACAGTTGGTTGTAGAAGGCCTTGAGAGTCTATTGCTCTGGATAGGGCATTCCCATGAAAACTGCATTGTGCATATTGTTGGGGTTGGTTGGCCTGCTGCTGCAGCTGATATTGGTAGGTTTGGCATGTCTGAGAGAGGTGTCATGGAGCTGGTGGAGAGCTACGTGTGATATCCCTGCGAGAAGGGATATTGTTGTGGACCAGCCATAAACTTTGCAGTCTCTGCTCATCCAGTTTAGAACCAAACAAATATTCCAACACATTATGTCCAATAACGTCTGTTGTGACGTTGGTTAACTCCTTTTATGAAATGAGGTAGGCTCTGTTTTATTCACTGGATTTTCAAAAGTTTATTTCTTAAAAAACATTTTCATCACTTATCTTCACATTATTTCAAAATTTATTTACCATTTTGTATATTTATCTTATGACTCCCAACACCTTTAGGGAAAAAGATTCCCTTTCTTAGGGAAATTAAATTCATATGCTCCATTTCTAAATTAATTGAAAATATCAATAGAATAAATCAAACAAAGAAAACTTAGATTTTAACATAAAGAGAAATAGAAAATTCCAAACAAATAATTGAAGCACTTCAAAAAGATTTAAAATTGTCCCTACGCAAAATACTATCTTGAAACTAAAATTCTAATCTATAGCCTAACTAGAAGGCTGCATTGGAAAACGTTTTTCCAAGACCAACCTGAGACTATCCAGCCTACGCACCACCCATCCAAGACCTCTAGAATAAAGGATTGTCCAGTGGTGAATGATACCTTTGGTAGCAGCAAGGCATGTCTTCTAATGAACACACCAGTGTTGGTTTGTCTAACTGTAGCTTCAGCTCTATTTCAAGTACTTTGAATGCTAGCATGTGAGATGGTTTAGCCGTCCCAGACAATGCCTTGGACGTTCTTTGCTATGGGAGATATTCCATTTTATCCCTTTGGTCAATGTCATGCAACTTACAAGCTATTGCGAAATAGTAAAGTGCCATTGCCTTGAGGCCCCTGCAGCAACTCTTTCCCTGCTGCATCTAGCATTCTGTATGTCTTGCCTGGCACTAGACCGCTGCTTTTGTCCTGCACAAGAGCTTGTTTCCTTACTGTGTGGAGAACTAGACTAGGAAACCTGTTGGCACATGACTTGTAACGTAAAGTAGGTTGTGTGTGGCTGGCTTAAACTTTCTTTTCATCCTAGGGCACGCCACCCAGGTCTTTACTGAGTAGGTTAAGCACAGTTTTAAGCATGGGTAGAGATTGGTAATTTTCTCCGTGCTCTAGATAAGGTTTCGATTAGAAAAGTTTCTTCTTCTATTTGAATAGTAACTCCGTGATGGTGTGCAACCCTATGATTAATGGCATGGTATGTCAATGTTTCATCTAGAGGGGATGCTGTGACTGGATTGTCAAGCTTGTCATTCTTGTTTGTTGAGGGAATAAGGAACCTCTCCCACTTTTTATCCTTCTTTAGTTTTATCAGTTGGTCATTTTCTATATCCTCATTGCCCCAGTCTCATTCTGTGTCTGAATTTGGATCCCTATATGGTGCTTGAGAAGGAGGGTGAGCAATCAGTGTTTCCGGCTTGCATTTTATAGGTATAGTGTAAGCCCTATGTTCAGGTACAACCGCCTTCTCAAAAGTAAGGTTACAAGGCTATAGATCTACCCCACCTGTCCTTGTGGTGATTGTGCAATAACGTGTCTTGAGTCAGGATCAATATGAATCTTTGTGTAATGTCGGATTCTGGTGTCGCTGAAGCTGAAGCTGATGACTCAGTGTGTTGGTGCTGCCTCATGTGTTTCAAGGTCAACAATTGCTTGGCTCTGAAACATTTTTCGATTTCAAGGTCAAAGGTGGTGATGTGGCTCTTGAATTCTCTTGCCTTTGAGAATCATCTATGTTTTCAAGGTTGACAATCCTCAATGCTTTTGTTTGTGCTATTTTTTTACACCTCAAGGTCGATCTTCCTTTCAAGGTCTATCGTTCATGAAGGCATGTCCTCTCTTTGAGGCTATTTCAGTTCCTGGTGCCAAATTCATTTTGAGGTAGACCCTCTGAAGGTCATCTCTCCTTTAAAACCAAAGTCTTTGTCCTCTGCTCTGTGGGTTTCACAGCCCTCTAAAGACTATATATGGTCTCTGCTTCTGTGCATCAAAACTGATTATTCTAGAAGGCTCAATGTACAACCCCTCCCCCCTTGTAGCCACCTCAATTTCTTCAGCAAAAGAAAATGCATTTGTTTGTCCCACAAGTACCAAAAGTTTTCAATGTCCTGAAATGTTCTTCTCTGGTATATGTATTTTTAATTCCTCCGCTGTCACGCTGATCTGACTGAGCACCTTGACAAACAATTGAACCAGAAACAATTACAACATAAACCAACTTGTAATATTCTGAATCAAACACTAGGTGATAAGAGTGCAGAGCATATGAACTACTACAACACATGCTGCACACACAAAGGTACTTCCAGCCATAAGTCACTCTGTTACACCATAAGTCATCTCTGATCCAGCCTGACCAAAGTCAAGGCAAGAGTGGTCAACTGGCATGAACTAACAAAATTGTAGGCAAAAAGGCACTTCTTTTGTAGCAAAGGCCAAATCGCACAGGTTACAGAGTCTGAACCACTGGTTCTTGACTATGAAAGAGCCTTTCATTGTAGTCAATCTTGGGAGGTTGAGTTGAAATGAGTTTATACTTGAGAACAGGAGTTATAGTATCTTCTGTTCCACCTGCACTTCTCTGTTGGCTCGAATGTCCTCAAAGTAGTACATGACTGCCCTCCTATCGTCTAGCATGCATCTCTGGTTGCTGGAAAAAGCTGGTACTTGTATAGGTTGGTGATTAATTTCTTTGGCACACTTTCCACTTCCTGCTTTAGTAGTAGTTGCTCCACCTCTTGCTGCAAGCACTCTATTTTTTCTTTGGGCGAGTTCTCAGCCTTGGCCATATCCTTGGTGCCTCTGCAAGAGTTCTACACAGTAACCATCACTAATGGTGTTTAATAGCCCCTTGTCAGAGGTTACTGCACTTAGGGCCAGATGCACGACCCTTTTTTGCGGCCGCAAACGGGAGATCCTCCCGTTTGCGGCCGCAAAAAAGGGTAATGGCATGTACAAATGCTATTTTGCGAGTCACTGACTCACAAAATAGCATTTGCGACTCTCGCTATTAGGAAGGGGCGTCCCTTCCTAATAGCGAGTCAACATGCTATATAGTAATGTTTTGCGGCCGCATTTGCGGCTGCAAAACACTCGCAGTTTACCACCTACTTCAAGTAGGTGCTAAACCACACGCAAAGGGGAAGGGGTCCCCAGTGGACCCCTTCCCCTTTGTGAGTATGTGGGAAAATATTTTTTAAGAGCAGGCAGGTCCCAGAGACCACTGCCTGCCCTTAAAAAAATGAAACTGAAAAGTTTAATTTTTCTTTTTTAAATGCATCCCGTTTTCCTTTAAGGAAAACGGGCTGCATTTAAAAAAAAAAAAACTGCTTTATTAAAAAAGCAGTCACAGACATGGTGGTCTGCGGACCCCAGCAGGCCACCATCCCTGTGAATGCTAGCCATTCCTAAAGGAGTCGCAAATTGCGCCTGCCTCATTAATATTAATGAGGCATGCAATTTGCGACCTCATTAAAATCGCAAACAGTGTCTGAGACACTGTTGTGCATTCCAATTAGCGAGTCGCAAATTGCGAGTCGCAAATGTGACGCAATTTGCCACTCGCTAATTGGCGGGTCATACATCTGGCCCTTAATTCTTGGAGGAATCCGACTATCCAAATATTGCTTTTGGAGAAGTACGCTGCAAGCATCTTCTTCCCATGGTTCTTCTGTTTGGTGTAGACCTTCTACTGCTTGACTCCCAAAACTGTAGGCCCCCTCAAGGCCTTTGCCATATAATTGCCCTTTCTGATTTGCTGGAGAGTGCATATTTATGACTTAAGACACCCGCACCCAAACATGACTTCTCATGGTGGTGCCTGTACACATATTCATTCTTTTTTATGAGGGCATCCGGGTATCCAGCATAAGTCATCTGTGGGAAGGCCTTGAGGGATACAAGTCGATACCCTCTTTAGGAGAATCATTGTCCATGTCTTACCGGTCCACTTCTACGGTTTCGAGGATCTATAAGCATCCCTGCTCATACTTCTTTTCCTCCTCTCAGAGGTTCAAGCTTTGTCTTAGAATCTAGTTAAACATGCTCCTCTCCCTGGTCTATGCCTTCCCTAACCCCTATTGGGATTCAAAATCTCTTCCAGCATTTGTCAGAATCCCTCCTCTTCTGCAAGAGGGCGATATTTCAACTTCGAGACAATGTTTCTTCCTCTCGATCTCGAACACCATTTAGTCATCATCGGGGGGGATTTTCCTCTGCAGAGTTGGAGGTCTCCTATTCCAACTTCTTTTGCCTCCCCTGAGCTCGATCACATTTCACCATCAAACTGGTGTCTCGGGTCTTGCTGCCAACAGTGCCCTTGTGTTTGGAAACAGGGGGCTCTTTTTGCTTTGACTTCCCTTCGCTCATCAAGGGTTTTGGTGTTGAGGAGGGTTTTGAGTCACAAGGCTTCAGCTTGGTGCAGTGTGTTTCGGTGGTATTACCTACATGTGCCGTTCCCTCTGCATGTGGCAGTTCTCCTTTTCTGAGTTCAATAACGTTTCCCTCGAAGTGAGACCCTTCTTCTTTCAAAAAAACTGGAGAGAAGACAATTCTGGACCCAAGCGCTAGAATGGCAGAATAATGCAGAGCAACTGAAATTAAAACTATGCAGGAAAATTAAAACTTAGCCTCACCTAATGAAACACATAGGCTCGTCTCTCAATGTTAGTCTCTGGAGAAAAATTAAAACTTCATACGAAAAATACCCATTTGGTAATAAAAACTGTTACAAAACTAATGAGTTCCATTTACACAAAGGGCACAAAATTAAGAAAGCAAGTTAGTGTTCTAAAGGCCTAAATGACACACTGACATCATTACTGTACTTGTTCCAACTTCTGATGGCTTGGAAATTAAAACTAGTAGAAATCATGTGAAATAAGTTGTTTGGATGTTATAATATGAACTTTCAAACAAGTCCAAGTACTATAGAAATGCCTTACAGGACAGCATGCATTAAAGATTCTACAGGTCAAGCTTTGTAGAAAGTGTACTTTTATTTTTTCCGACTAATAAATGGGCTTTTGTAACCCCATTAGGACAATCATTGTACCAGAGTTCAGACTTTGTCGACCAAGTCAAGGATGCTTATGTCTAAACCTTGCATTCATAACAAATGAATATTCTAAATTCCTATGAAGAAAAGTAGAAAACATGTATTCCCCTAGGAAAACCTTCATATTATAGCCTCTGTGAAACATGAATCAAGCATGACCGGCGTTAAACTAAAAATGCATTTAGATTGTGACATTCTGACCATCTACTTAGTAACTCTAAAACTATAAAGTGGGTGCTTCCCCTTGTCTGAATATGCATACCCACATCTTCTACCTGTGTCATCACCAGGGGTGAAAACCCTTGAAAAATGGTTGTCAGGATGTGAAGATTTTCATAGGTAACATATCTTGTATACGGCACATGAAAACATACTTTCCAACATTTGTGTTATTTGCTGTGTCATTGGGGTGCACAACTTTAGCTCACCCAAGATAGCTCTCAATGTATGTCATATACAGCACACTATCATTCAAATCAAGACATTATTCAAAATCCTTCTGCCTTTAGAATAAAATATAATTCAGAGCTTTTTCTTTAACTCTCAGAAGCTCTATTGTGAGTGCGAGAGTACACTAATCCCAGGGAGAAATGTCATAATCAAGGACTGGTGGAGAATATATACTTGTCTTTTTAATGCACATTTCAGTGCGTAGTTGCATCCGTTTCTTTAAAAAGGTGTATAATAAGCAAAAAACAAAAAAGAAAGAAGCAAACACGTACTAACTGGTTTGCTGTACAACCACAGTAATATGGTTGTTAAAGTGATGCCAGTACTCTAGAGCCTTGTTGAAGTCTTCATGGCTTTGGCCACTCCCCAATATGGCTACAGTGAACTTTTGATGCAGCGGTATGTAGCATGACACATTGAGGAGCTACAATGGATCTATCACACACTAGGGAACAGTCAGTTTGTTAAATGGTAGAATTCAGACAGCCCCCAGTAGAAGGAACAGCAAATGTCACATGCCCTACTTAACAATCAAATCTCCCTCGCTTGAAATTTGGAATGGCAGCTTTATGGAAATATGAGCTGGTGGTGACATATAACAAAGCGAACTACACAAAAATACATGACTATCGGAATTGCATATAATGCAGGTCTATGACCAAGGTAGTACATGCCACATTACCATCACCTAGGAAAAACCCCATCCAGAACACAGGGCACCAGTAAACCTTTGCCACTAAAATTGTGTGCAGCAATGAAATGCACAGGACATATGGAATAAATAAAGAATGCAGCTCGACAGGGACAGAAGGCCAGCTCCCCAAGATGGCGATACAAGACAGGCCGTATCAGGGTTCATTCCTAGCTAATGTTGTACAACATGGGAACAGCTTTACAGGGACCATCTTGGTGCGTCGAAGTATAAAGAGCAAACAGACTGCCTGAAACACAAATTAAGTGCATATTATTCAGATGACTAATACTGCAGAGACCTTATGTACTGATTTCAAAGAGACGTGACTATAACAGACACAAAGTAAAACAAACTTTGGCATGAAGGTACTAACAAAAGTAGGACAGCTTAAACAGTGTGCACCAAGCAGCTAGGAAAACTGGAAAAGGGAAGATTTGCAAGCATTATGTCTAATGCAAATAGTTCTTTTGGTGGATTCTACCAGATGTCATTAGCCAGAGGTAGATACACTAAAGTTATCCATGATTCTAGCAAGCAAATATTTTCCTTGAAAAATATGTTTTCTTCTGAGGTATTCTTTTTTAATGTATTTGTATTTTGCAAAAAATGAAATAAAGACAGCATTGAGATGATACCATCATCATCGGGCAAATTTCACATATGGCAATATGTATTCTCAAACAGTCAACTTCATTTCCTCCCCCTTCTTGAGGTATTCTTAAGCAAATGATTGTACAATGAAACAGTTCCACATTAAGACTCATGATGCGCAGTAGCACTACTTGATGTCTACTTCACTCAAGGTGCTGCCTCCTTCACATACATCCCATCCCCTATACTCGTAACCTCCTATTCCTCAAAACAAAACCGAATTTCACAGATACTTGCCCCACGCCACAAATATTAAGAGAGAAGGCTAAAAATAAAATGTATGCAGATTCATATAGCATGAACACAATTGCAAAGCAACTGAGTGCTACACGGACATGCAGAGTAATAATCAGAAACACAACTACTGGAAGGTAAGCCATGCTTTATAGTAGGCACGCTCTCTCGGCAAGTCTTTTAAATTGTTCAATAGAGCAGTTACTATTATTTTGGGTGTCTCTATAAAAGACTATGTGTAAAGAGGTATTAGAGTTTTGAATGATCAAACTTGTCCTCTTCTTAAGCAACAAGTCTAGGCACTAATGTTCAGTGCAAATATGGCAAGACACTGAAGATGAATGCTTGCAAAAGCTTTTCTCTGATGAAACAGTAGCGACCACTAAGGAATTAAATCTTAGTGGACCAAGACTTACTTCATTAAGGGATAAGCTTCTGGGCAAGTGGTTGCAGTATGAGACTCATGGCATCACACCCTGACAACTTACTGCACATGGGGTATCCAGTTAAACACTTTTGTTCTAATCCCAGCACCAGGTGGTAGCAGTTATACAAGGATTAATTCCAAACAGATGTAAAAAGGAATTATGTGTCAGAAATGTTTGACTATGCCTCGCTGCTTCCAAACCTTTGCTTAGAAGATTAATTACTAAACATCAGGACAGACCTAAATGCACAGCTGTTCCATTAGAATAGTTCTCCAGTTTACTGTCATGTTGGCTGATAACATTCTGCTGGATCAAGTCGTTTGTGAGCACTAGATGATCCCATCAACTACTTTACGTATCCTCTTATCCCTCAATTACACAACGCATTTTGATGCAGCTGCCATACTATATAAGTGTTACACAAAAAGCATCAAAATAAAAACAAACATCACAGCATCTATCAAAAATAGCAACACCATGAACCAATTTATCTAAAAATCTTTTTAAGCAAAATTCAATATCACATGCACTCATACAAATGTATCCAAAGAAATTGCAGCACTGTTCACAACAATGTGACAAAGTAACTAGCAGGAAGATGCACAATAATTGGAAAACTGTTACTTTCAAACATTGCACGAGGTTTATTTAAAATACTTACAGGTGGAGAAAGCTCTAGCAGATCTTGAATCCTGTTCAAAATATCTTCAATGAAAGCATTCATTTGTCTGCTAAAAAATAATAAAAACAACGGGAAGGTTAACTTATTGCAGATAACAGAGATTAGGAAAAAGAAGAAATCTTTGATACAGCTTTGAGATCCTTGAATACCTCTAAAATAACTTCTGTCATACAAGGATGCACACCACACTTGTCACAATATTCCAGTTAGAATCTTGCCTTAGTAATAACAGAGACTTGGAGCTTGCGTCCAGAGAAGGCAAGGGAAATTACACTTCTGTGTAGTCTTATAATACTGGCTTAAATGTATTAGCCACAATTTATAAGAAATCCAGATTGCAGGAAACACCTTAATTGCAAATATTGTCAAATATGAAATAAAATGGGGTAAGGTTACACCATTCAACCACTCCCTGCAGTCATAATCCTACAGAATAATTTGAAGCGTCTGTCTTTAATTTGGACCAGTACCACTCCCAACCACCTTAGACCATCAAAATAATTATGCTTTTGATCCATCTCGCTGCTACTTGATGATGCACCACAACATTAGTTCACCCATGTAAAGAGAAACAGATAAGTATGTAAATGAATAAGGGGTGAAATGTATTCAGGCCATCAGAGGCAAAGTAGCTCAGCAGGTTGTTTGCTGTGCGGTATATTGTTTGCTAGGTGTGTCGGTTACACACGTGTCTTACTGTACTTATTGCACCTCTGTAAACTGTTGTGTATATCTGAATTTTTATTCCCCATACGACTAATAAAGAGTATCATGAAACAAGAACACTAAACTACCAAGGCTTCTGCTCTTGTTAATTATTGATACTCATTCAGCTATGTGCTCCACCAATTTCGGGGAAATCAATGTTGAATTTCATTTCAAACACTTAACATTAGTTAAAATATGGCTATAACTTGGCTCTTTGAAGCATTTGGTCTAATAAAATCACAGTAAGGTCCTCAAGTGAACACACACATTCCACGGTTTCCTGGCCTCAACAAGAGCTGCAATTTGGTGGGGGCGCTAGAGGGCGCAGAGCAAGATGGCTGCGCCTTAGTGCAGCTCCGCCGGCCGAACATCCAATCCGCCCATAATCCTGCTCCAATTCCGACATCCAAAGCCCAAACTCGGAGGGTAATGTGGCTGTGATATTGTGGATGGCTCAGGAGTGGCAAAGAAGCGACGCTCTGTCCGGAATCCTGCACTCATGAATCGCCGCCGCCGTGGCCTTGTTGACAACATGGCGGCTATGTGAATCGGCGGAGGCCCCGGCCGCGATCTGGTAAGAGAGACTGCTGATGCGGCGCCGCACGGTGCTTGCGTGTGCTGGCGGCACCTGAGCGAAGCCCCAGACCTGACTCCCCGATCCGGTGCCCAGCGAGTGCAGCGAAAATCTGCCGGCAGCTGGCTGGGAGCTGCGATGGCGGGATTGGTGGCCTATGCATCCGCCCCCTCTGGGCCCTGCTACAGTGATGCTGAATGCTTCGTGGTGGCCGCGAGGCCTTGAGTGATTCCCCGGCTGGTAGTTGGAGGGCAGCGCTGCTGTGAACGAATCGAGTTGGCCCTTGCGCACAAGGGCCTAAGTTAAGTGAGCGCGGCCGCAGTGCTTTAGCCAGACGGGACTCTGTTTGTGCGGCCCGCCGTATAAGGGGGACCTCGACTGGTGGTGCCCCCGTGGAGAGCTCGGCATCCCTATTCCTGCACACAGGGCACTGAGGCGATGCCAGATTCCTGAAGCCTTGCTGCATATGGGCTCCGGGCCCCGACGCGCTGACATAAGGCGCATTATGCTCTAAAGCCTCAAAATTGTAGTGGTGTGTTCCAATTAAAAGGCCCTTCCGACCAGTAGACTGTGCCAGTATTGCGCGATGGGTGGCTGAGGGCGCCTTCCTGTGATATACGCGGGTCATTGTTGGTGGACCACACCGCAGGGGCCACACCTGGAGAGCCCTACCACTTCCTGGAGCGAGTCCCGAGACAGGTGCGGGACCTATTGTGCAGCGCTGATTGCTCCGGACCTGTAGACATTGCTGCGATAGCCTGGTCCGAGTGGCAGTGGCGAGCAGACTCCACGTAACCAGCGCTACTTACATGAAGAGGCCTGCAACACCCTGCCCCCTTGCCGAGCCCATGCTAAGACAATAAAACAGGCACTGGTGAGGCTGCTGTGGGCACAACCCGACTACTCCTGGTCCGGGGTGTGCCTAAGGTCAGGGCAGTGGGGGAATATTTGCATATGGCCATGTCTGAACTGGGGTGGCGGAGTGAGCTAAAGAATGATGATGGATTAAACCCAGATCAGTTGACTGGGGGTGAGTGCTTGCAATGTCAACACTCCGTCCATCATCCCCTTTGGTTTTGCATTATTCGCCCTAAGTTGGCAGGGTATGCCCAGACGTGGGTCCCTTGCTCACTTTGCCACTGGATTCAAGATAGCCTGGCTGATGAGGGCTGTGAGCCCGAAACCGGTCCCAGGATGCTTGTTTCCGGTCCAGGGAAGACATGGCTTGGCAGTTCGGGCTGGACTGTTCCCATGAGGCACAGGGTCAGACTGATTTGCATATGGCCATGTCTGAACTGGGGTGGCGGAGTGAGCTAAAGAATGATGATGGATTAAACCCAGATCAGTTGACTGGGGGTGAGTGCTTGAAATGTCAACACTCCGTCCATCATCCCCTTTGGTTTTGAATAATTGACACACCTCTTAACGTGGCATATGAAATTGGAAGGTTCTGAGACGTCTTGCGGTGCTGGTGGGTAGCCTGTTCGGTTCGAAGAGGCCCCCTGCTGTGTGTGGAGGCCCTGTCGTCCAGCAGAGTTGTGGGATATATGGTCAACCCTAGGGAGGTGATCTACGGGCATAGCTGTGACTCACACAGGGGCAAAAATCAGACCAGAATCAATCCCGTCTCACCTTTGAGCTGCGAATCGCTGCTGGCAAAGCGCAGCAGAGGGTTACCTCGGACTCTGAGCCTGATGCCCCCTCTGAGAGCCCATCGTCACTTGAGGCGTCACTCCTCGCCATGCAGAGTAGCCTGCAGTCCATAGATGCCAAAATCGATGCTTTCAATCTCAGAATGGACCATATGTCTGCGAAGCTAGATAAGCATGGCGCCAGATTGGGAGAAGCTGAAAATCACATCTACGATGCGGAGGACAGCCTACAAAACGTTGCATCCAAAACCCTCGACATGGAAAAGCTGCTCGCAGTCATCCAGGCGAAAAACGAAGACCTGGAGGCCAGGTCTTGATGCAACAACCAAAGGATTACTGGCCTACCGGAATCGATCAACACCGGGAGTTTGGAGTCGTATGTCGAGGAAATGCTCCGTGAGATCTTTGGAGCAGAGCACCTGTCTGCGATGCTGATCGTTGAAAGAGCCCACCGATCCTTGGCAGCCCGCCCTCCCCCGGGCGCCCCGCCGAGGCCGATCATTGCCCGCCTGTTAAATTACAGGGACCGCGACTCAGTACTGCGGATGTCCCGTGAGAAAGGCACCATACCTTTTCAGGGGAATAACTTGGCTTTCTACCCAGATTTCACTGCCACAGTCCAGGCAGCAAGGAGGGAATTCCAGCCTGTAAAGAAACTACTAATGGCTGAGAACGTTCCGTATGCCATGTTATACCCAGCCCGGCTGCGCATCGGCACAGAAAGTAAAGCTAGAATTTACACCAATCCCAAATCAGCTATGGAATACACAAAATCACTCAAATGGAGCTGGCGTAATGCTTCTGGAACACCGGACGAGGAAGAGGCTTGAATGCCGCCGGCCCGCACGAACTACTGTGACTATTGTTTCTATACCGTCACACAGAGGTGGTAATCGTTGCCTGGGACGAGTAGAATGGTACAGGTGCATGCGAAAGTTGTCCGAACAATGCTCATCTTGCTTACCTCCTGGTCGAATACTTGCCCATTGGTATGTGAGTACTGTAAAATATTGTTGACACTTTCCATATACGCACGTGCACTCCTATGCATGGATATGTAATTGATGAGCGAGGTCTCCGTGCTGTTCGGCCACTTCCCTTTTCACCTGGGAGGCTGATTGCACTCTGGTGATCCACATGGGTGTACCCTGCATCTATTTGTGGATTATGTTCTGCAATTGGGTCTTGTTTCTTTGTTTCTGGGATGGCTTTTGCAAGTTGAGGGTGCTGAAGTGGGTGGGGGAGGGTTAATTGTTTACGTTTTAATGCAGGTGCAATGCAGGTCGCATGCGTTAGTGGATCCAATGCCTAGCACTGTTAGAACTTTATGTAATAATTACAATAGCTGGCCACGAATAGGTAAGATACAGCCCCAGTGGTTCTATTAAATTGTTGACTTGGAATGTGCGGGGCATCAATAACCCAAAAAAGATTCGTAAGGTGTTAGCGTACTTAGACCGGCACGATATTCAGGTAGCGTTTTTACAGGAAACACCTCACTAAGCATACAGAACAGAATGTGGGATCACGCTGGGCTGTGATCATGGTTGCATCGTCATATTCTGCATACTCGAGAGGGGTGCTAATATTGATAAGGCGGGGAACTCCATTTACACTGACCCACTCTGAGAAAGATGATCAGGGGAGGGTGCTTCTTCTGCAGGGCTGCTTGGGTGGTACGAGGCTTTTATTTGTAAACTCATATGGCCCTAACGTGGATGACCCCGCGTTTTATAATGACATCTGGAGGCGGATGGCGGCGTTACCCTCTGCGGCGGTGATCTGGGGAGGTGACTTAAATGTGTATCTGGACTCACACTTGTATAGGTCTTCCAACACTATATGGCATGGCAAGCATGCTGCACAGATGATTAGCGAGATAATGGGGGCGGAAGGCCTTGTGGATGTGTGGGGAGCAGTAACCCAGCTGGCAGGGAGGGTACATTCGTGTCTATTGTGCATGGCTCGTGGCCCAGATTGGATTACTAGCTTGTATCTAAGGAGGCTAGTGCATGGACTACATTGGTCCGTCATTTGGCCAAGATACTCTCTGACCACTCCCCTGTACTTTTGGAGCGGACTGTACCGACTTTTTGAAGCTAGCTTTTCAGTGGCGCCTACAGCCGACGGGACTGCTGGACCAAGTATTCTGTGTAACGATTGGGACAGCTATTGCTAATTATTTCTGAGAACGAGGGCACGGTTGAAGGATCTGGGACTCTGTGGGAGGCCTTTAAAGTTACAATCCGTGGGGAATGCATAGGGGTCCAAGCAGGGGTCTTAAAGTTGCTGCGAACTAGGCTGCGCATGCTAGAAGATAAGATATGTGAGTTGGAATGTGCATAAGCGCAGGCCCCCAATCCCACTCTGTTGGCCCAAACTAGGGATTTAATATCCGAATATGACGAGACGGCTGAGCAAGAATCGCGTCATAGATCCAGGAGGTGGGTTGCGAGGCGATATGGTGAAGGAGGCAGGTTGATCCGCTCTCTGGCTAGTAAATTGCGATCGTCGGTATGTCAAGATCACATTGTAGAAATGCTAGATAACAATTCGAAGACTCATTATACCACCCCGGACATCAGTCAGGTGTTCTAGAGGATTTTTTCTGGACTATATGGACCAGTATCACCGGTGGAGGAATCTGACTTCACACGATACCTGGATGATATAGCGCTGGGCTGGCTGTCCCTTGGACAGCGGGTGTATCTCACGCAGCCCTTGACGGTGGAGGACATTAAAGAGGCCATAATGTCGCTTCCCAATGGCAAAGCGGCCGCTCTTGATGGCTTGCCAAGAGAATTTTATAAAGCCTATGTGGACCTGCTGGCATACGAGGCGGGCATTCCCTCCCCCCCCCCTCCGAGAAGCCCTAATAGTTACGCTGTTAAAACCAGATAAAGTAGCTAACAGATGCGAATAATATAGGCCTCTCTCCATGATAAATATAGACACTAAAATATTAGCCAAAATAATTGCTAATAGATTGCAGCCCCTGATCCCCAATTTGGTTCTGCCGGATCAATCAGGGTTTGTACCCAAAAGATCCACAACACATAATTTATGTACGATATTTGCTGTTTTGTATCAGTTGGATCCCGAGCTTCCGGCGGCGGCCGTGCTTCTGGACGCGGCTAAAGCCTTTGACTCCCTGCGATGGGATTACATGTTTGTGGTGTTGCAGCATATTGGGATGCCACCGTTCTTTCTGAAATGGGTGCGTCTATTGTATAATGGTCCTGTTGCCAGGGTGCGTGTCAACGGGGTAGTCTCCGATCCATTAGCCATCTGTAGAGGCACTAGGCAGGGATGCCCTCTGTCCCTGATGTTGTTCTCTCTGGCGTTGGAGCCCTTGGCATGTAAGATAAGACAGGGGCATGCCGCTGCGGCACTGGGCTTCAGGCAGCGCCCGGTAGCAATTTCATTATATGCAGATGACATGATGCTATATGTCAGGGAATCTGCGTTGCACTTGGCATCCCTGTTGAGGAAATATGTCCAATTGGAACGATTTTCAGGCCTTGGTATAAATTGGAGTAAGTCTACGGTGTTCCCCCTTACAGAATGCACCAAGGAGGTGGAGCTGGAGTTTCCACAGGGTTGGTCTCAAGAACCCATGCGCTATTTGGGAGTCTGGGTGCACAGAGACCCTGAAATTGTAATCAGTATGAACTACGGCCGTGTGATCGCTAAACTAGGTGAACAGGTCGCTAGATGGATCCGCCTCCCCTTGTCCCTTGCCAACAGGATAGCGGTCACCAAAATGACAATTCTCCCTAAATTGTTGTGTTTATTCGTGAATATTCCTCTATCGCTTAACAGAGCCACTTTTCAGGCCATGCAGTCTTGCTTACTGGGACTGGTGTGGGCAGGAAAAAAACGAGATGTAGCTGGGAAACACTAGCGCTACCATTTGAAAAGGGGGGCTTTGAAGCCCCAGACATGCGCCTATACTACCTTTGTGCACAAGCTCAATTTGTGCATTACTGGTACTTCCCCCAATGCTATCTTCCACACCTTGCAGTAGAGGCTGACAATGCGCATCCGACCCCACTGAGAGCCATGGTACTACAACATAAAACACTGAGAAACTAGAAAGAGTTCGACACGGTCGTCGGCACTGATGGCGCGTGGAGGGCCCTGGGTATTCGTGCAGGACATGAAAACCTTTATGCGCCAGCTATGCCGATTGCTGCGCACCCGGATATCTTGGTGACGCACGAGAAGGGGGCATTGAGTACACTGTCGGGTGCGGGTATTACTAAAATGGGGGACATGTACCCCAATGGAAGGTTTTTATCCTTAAATTACTTTACAGCAGGGACCCAATGCAACGCGATGCAGGGTTTTGTTTATACCAGGTTGCGTATGGCTGTTAGGGCGCTTGACCCAGGAATCCCAGAGGAGCCAAAAATGTTGAAAGCATTACAAATTGCGTTAACAGTGGGGGAATCAACAGGGCTCATCACCCGGCTATATAATGCCTCTCAAAGAGAGACGGAGGTGCAAGGCTCCGCCTCTTGACAAATGGAATGAGCAGCTGGACGTGCCGATGGTCTGGGAGGATTGGGTGGAGTGCTGTGCGCTGACTGGTCACCTTACGGCAAATTGCAATCTCCGTATAATTCACTTCAAGTTTCTGCATCAAATCTATTATACACAGATGAGGTTGAAGAGATACGGTTTGCGTGAGGATGCTAAGTGTGTGAGATGTGGGGTGGACGGGGAAGATTTTGCACATCTGGCTTGGACATGCAACCCCATCAATGACTTCTGGATAAATGTTACCCGGATACTCACGTTGATTATAAAGGAAACTGTGGAATGCTCGCATGAGATATGCTTATTAGGTCTGGTAAAAAAATTAAAGCCCTGCAACAGGCGCATTGTTGCCGTTACCGCGTTATTGGTGAAACGCATGGTTGCTAAACAATGGGGTGGGAAAACCGTGCCAAAGGTGGGACAGTGGTTGAAAGAGCTTGTTTATTGCAAAGAACAATTGGCCACATACGCAGAAGAGCTTCCAGAGGCTTCTAGACCAAAAGACTTTTGGACCCGCTTACATGCTATTTGTTGGAAAACCCAGATTTGATATAAACCTCTAGTCTCTATGTGGGCAGCACTGGATTGAATACATTGCTTCATCAATATGTTATACATAATAGCTGGCAGTCTCGGATTGAATGTGTACAATTGCACTGCATTGCACTAGTTCTGTATCGTTCGAATTTTCGTTTAAGTTTGTTGTCCTTTTTTTATGGCTCATTTGTCATATCTTTGTTATGATATGCGATACACATTTGCGATGATATGTTAGTCAAGGTGAATTCGTATATAGAATGCATCGCTGTACTCTGACTGAGATTTGTAATCAATAAAATTCAATTAAAAAAATTAAAAAAACAGAGCTGCAATTTGGCAGGACGATGACAAGAGCACACTAAATAAACCATCCAAAAACCTACATGTCTACCAACTCCCTAGTTTGGGATGTCCAGCAGCATTGATGTACAAATACAGATTCATGTGAATGGCTCCTATTCTTACTGTAAATCATTATCAGTCTTACAATAACCCTTACCTTTGCCAGAAATTGTAAATGGTAAGAAATCATAAGGTGAAACCCATTTTCTTTTTTCTATTGATGACATTATCACACTAGGCGATTTCTAACTTACTTCATGAAAATGTCTCACAAGCTTTTATTTCTACTGTGCCCGACAAATCAAATCATGTAAGTTATCAGAGCCAGAAAGAAACATCCATTCTCCCACCACAAAGCTGAAGATATTTTTGGGTTGAACAGTTGCTATTTTTAGATAGGACCACAGCAGCACAATCTTACTTCAGGTCTTTGCAGTTAGGCATACTGATAAACAATCTAAAATGGGTGATTACATCACAGGAATGGTTAAACTGATTCTCTGGCTTCCAATCAAAGATTGAGGTTATTTTACGATGCAACGCATAACATAAAAGGATAATTGGTGCTATATAGCCACAGAAGTGTTTGCCCAATATAGATTCAACTTTAAAAACTGCCATCAGTTGGTACCTATGTACGCACTGCCCCATAATAGATGCGCCAGAACACTGTGTGGAATACTCGAGTGAGTGGCTGCAAGTGCTTAAAGAATCAAAATATGAATTTCTTCCAAATGACCTTCTTCTTGATTGCTTGTATGTCTTGTTGCTCATCCTTTCTGGCTCCATTTAATATGCCTCTGGCTACATATATTCTGAAGCACCCTTATGACATCATTAGTGCACTACAAAATCACAGAATATCTCACCTACACACTGCACATCCAGCATCCCAGCACACACTCACTTCAATAGCTTATTTTAGCAGGCAAAGCCTCAATCATTCATAAAATCTGTCGTGCCAGGCACTCCTGTCAAGACTATACTATACATATATACATATACATATATTTACATATATATATATACATATATATATATACATATACATACATATACATATACATACATATACATACATATACACATATATACACACAAACCCATTAAAAGGCCATGTTCACAAGAGTGACCATGGCCTTTTCTTTTTTGAACATGCAACGTTTTTGCCACTTGTCCGAGTGAAATACATGAATTACATTTTAATCGCCTGCCACGTATAAACATTTAAATTACCAGAAAACAAATAAAGAATTGTGCTGTCTTATGTCAGGAATAATTAAAAATTAGTTCACTTAAGTACCTACTTTAAATTACGGCACAAGTGTCACCAGGGAATGATGCAATAGCCTCTAGTGACTTCTAGGAATCAAACCACTGAGGATGTGAGTTAATGAACTTATAGTTCAAATCGCTGCAAAATACCTGGCTTCCCCAATTTTCCAAATGTGGACCTACTTTAAATTAAGTTGCTGTAACTCGTGAAGTCACTGATGAATGAAATGGCTGCATTAAGCACTTCATCAAAGCAATAATGGTGAATTATTTAAATATTTGTACGTCTCAACATATATTTACTTTCTCTCCCAAAATACCCCTCATCAGACTCCTGCTCAGTAATAAAATATAAACCTCCCTCATTCTTTTGCAATACCTCCCTGTCCAGTATTGCCTTACATTGCTGTTCATCAAATGGGTACCTTAAAGTCACAAAACACTTTGCAGTGTTTAGAACGTAGGACTGTGAGTCAACCTGTGCCTGGGCTATTTTTCCCCAGAGTGGAGAATGTGCCTCAAAGATAAAGCTTACTGCAATGAGCGCCACTTACTAATAGTAAGAGTATAGCACTATCAGTAAGTAAACATTTGAAATTGGTCCCCCTTTCCCTGCTCACAAGAAGAAATAGCCGTTTAACCACTCAGTATTCAAGAAATCTTATGAAATCTGTGTGAGCTCAAGACAAGGGTTCAAATGTTGCTGGAACTAGAAATGGATGATGAGGGAAGCAGCACTGAGAACGTACAAGCACTGAAAGCTGAGCCTTTAAATAGCATAACAGTGGGTAACAGAATAGCTTCTCAGATACCAGAAGAGAAGGGCCGGGTAGTGGAAAAGTACAGCTTCTCTATTTACTCTCCAATATCATCTTTTCTGACCCTCCCCACCCACCCACAGCACACAGTGCATCCTAACTAATAACAAGATGTCTACCATGCGAGGTAAATGGGTTGGCCTTTAAAGGGCATTGCTAAACACACCTAATTTGTGACAATAGTGAGCTTTCAATTGGCTGTTATTTGAAAAGAAGTAATTAGAATGACTACAAATGTTTTCGCACTAAAAACATACTTGAGAGACTTCACAAATCTTGAAAAAAGATATGATGTTCGACTCCGGACTTTCGGGCTTGGATGGCGCAGGCCTCTTTGATCCAAGAATGCCATCTGCAGGTTTAAAAAAAGCATTTATAATTTAAAAAAATGTGATACACATAAAAGCTAAGACACAGAAATGTTTAATACGTGTGTATGTACGTATGTATATGGTACTCCTATGGCGCAAACCCAGCCAAAAAGGTAGCAGAGCGCTGTACATGGTCAAAGACAACCTTAAAATCAACATGTCATAGGAGAGGAAGCTGGGTTGTCGACGGTTAAATCACTGTGAAGTAGTGTTCTTTAAAAAGGTGAGTCTTCACCTCTTTCTAAATTGCACCACGTTGGGGAGGTCCTGGTGAAAACGGAGATGTTGTTCCTGGATGCATCGATGGAAAAAGCCCCGGATGTCTCGTTTTTTCTTTTAACACTTCTTAGTCTGCAGTCTGATGGTGTCCTGACTGCAGGTGTGCCGAGAACCATCAGACATGGTGAGCTTGTCTACAAGATATGCGGGGTGCTGGTCATGATGAATTTGTAAATGGTGCTGTTGGTATTGAAGATGGGGCAGGCTGGAAAGGAGAGTTGTATGGAGCTTCACCAAGATACATTTGAAGCTCCTTAAATCATTTAGGAAGATTATGCCAGGAAGAAAGGCAACACCGCACTAGAATACTGCCTCTGGAGCAGAGGGTCAGTAAATTTAAAAGTACAGTACCAAAACTTTCCCCAAATTAAATCCTGAAAAGAAATAATACTCATACTTACAAGAACGTGAGGAATGTGCTGAGGTTCAACGGCAAAAAACTTCTCATATCTTACAACCGTTTCAAAAAACTCAAGTGTTACTGATGTGTGCTGGTAAGCACTGACTCCAGAAGTCACCAGCTGCAAATTGGGAAAACACAGGGAATCAACGTTCCGTTTATAAGCTAAAATAAGTTGCCAGCGATGTTTTATCACTGTTTTCAAGTTAACAAAATATATGACCCATCTACTCCATTTGCAGTGATCTAGGATTTCAGCATTCAACTTTGTTAAACACTAACTCTTTTAAAGAAAACTAAATTTGCGGATTTATTGCTTAAGTGAAGTTTTTTTTTGCATTAATCACAACATGCAGAATATTAATCTAAACTTAAATTCACATAAGTACACTGAGATTAGGATATTGTCTTTAAAACAATTTTGATACAATCTGTTTGAAGGCATTTTCCTGATTTATGCTAACTAGGCCTCAGGTAAGCCTCGATGCCATCTTGTTCAAAATGGGGGTCACATTCACTGTTTATTATTCCTGCTGCACGCAGTCAAGCAAATCATGTTTGTTAATTTCAGTTTAACACTGTTCTCGAAGAAGCATGAGCTAAGTATTGTAACTTTCTTCAAGGTCTTTCCGCTTGCACGGGGTATTGCATTTATTCATAATAGTTCACTGCTAATTTTGTAACTAGTTTGTTCTGACACTTCCGGATGACATTAGCTCAGAGGGGGCTGAATCAATATTCAAATAGTGGGATGGTGCTTAGGTGGCAAGGCTGTTCGATGCTTATTAATTCATTCAATGCTCTGATTTGCTGAAATTGTATTTTTTTTCTCTCACCATGATGAATCTGCATGTTCCACTCTATTCTATGAGAAGATTTTCTATATAAATCCTTGAATTTGGGGTGAGTCAGATCTCCTATGATGACTTTTCAAAGTTACTAGGGATGCTGTCCGATTTCTTACTGATTTTGCTGCTCATTTGGAACTTTGAATAGTTTTGATTTTCCCTATTCTGAATTGTCTTAGTGCTGAGAGCCTTCATAGCAATCCTTTTATGTATCTACATTCTAATTATCCTGTATTGTACCCTCAGACTTTTTGTAAAAAAAAAAAATTTAATTCCTCATTCCACCATAGAACTCACTTACTGAGTCAGTTCTTTCTTAAATGACTGCATTTTTGTATGCTGGTTTGCACATTATCTTGGGACATATTGCCTCGTGAAATTGAGTTTAACAACTGTCCCCCTATTGAGGTGTCTTATGTGGTGTAGGAATTTAGGGGTACCCTGTGCCCACACATATATAAAAATGAATTTGCAAACCACCCTCAATAGATTCTGTAGAAAATATAAAATAGCTCAATAATAACATGATATTTTTTCCGCAAATTATCAGCCTTACATAACCATTAATGCGTGGCTATAAATACACTTTTAGGACTCTGAGCTAGTGTGATGACAGTCCAATAAGAAGCTACATACAAACTGTAGAAAGAAAGTTTTTTTCTGGGTTTTGTAATTGGGATTCTTTGTATTTTTTCCTTGAAAACCTCATGTCCAACACAGTTTTGTTGAATGTGGCAGTGGTCTGCAGTGATTGTCCTGTTCACGAGTTAGGTTAATGAGTCGCTGTCCTTAAATCAGCTATGTTGGGAATAGGCAACATTGAAACTGCTGCTGAAGCTGAAGCTATGCTCTAGGATTGTAAAGACTTTCCTGCTGAGGCAAAATTAAATTACACCAGCATGCATTACTAACTGTGAGTTACTGCTGTATAAAAATAGAAATGTACAGCTTTTTGGCTGACCTCCGTTTCCTAAAAAGCTTCCTGATTATATGGAAAGCAGTCTGTTTACTTCATTTGTGCCAACTGATACCCAACCTGCAATTCTGTTTTTGTACATTTGATGCTCAGCTCAATCCTAATTTATCCACTTAATTTATCATAAAAATATTTAATATGAGCACATTATTTTTGATAGCAATAGAACACAAGTGGTTCCTGTCCACTGCTATCCCATTAAATGTATTCACTGAGACACAATGAGTGATAGCAGGCTGCGTGACCACCTGCACTCATGGCTGAACCACTTTGTTTTCCAGACTTGTCAGCTATGGCAATTTCAACCACCAGGGTGTTGCCTAATAACACATTAACAGAAGAATATGTTACTTACATGCAAGAGTGGTTCTCCAGCATGGGTATATTTTATAAATTCAATTCAATTGGGTACTTGCACTATTCCACAGCCCCTGCAGCTCTGCCAGCAAATCTGCCAAGGAGTCATAAGTTCAGTATGGACTATTCAAAGCTTGAGACGTTAGTGAGTGGTAATGTGATGCATAATCACGGTGAATGAACCGCCTTTGCTCTGGACTTGCACTCTCTAACTTGCAGCCTCAACTTGAGGGGAAACCCCTAAAATTGTACACCCCAAATATGACACCTCAACAGCACGCCCAGGGGTGGATGAATTGAAGACGGTGTTAAACCTCAATTTCATGAGGCACTTTGTCCCTGAGATAAGGCATCATACAACATGTCAACATGTCAGAAATACACACAACAAAGTAAGGACAGACTGAATAATTGAGCTCTAGGGCAGGAACAGAAATTTTAAAGATTTATTACAAAAATTGCACACTTTTGAATGCCTCCCTTCAAATAAAGGCACAGACCTCATTTTTAAAGCTGGGTGCACCCAATGTGTTATGAGCAAGTTGAAGGACTGGCGTAGCAGTAAAGGCAAGTATGATTACAAACACCTGTCCCTATTCAGCTAACAGTGTGCCAGGCTATAGCTGAACTGAAGAGGAAGGTATTCCTTCCTTCCGGTACTGCTAGTATGGCCAAGAACATAAACACTAGAATTGACAGTTTAAATATTATTAGATTTCCCTTTCTGCCTACTAAAAAATAATAACCATCAAGTCAGAAAAAGAACTGAACTCATTGATAGACCTGCCACCATGTTCAACATACACACCAATATCTATGAGTCTAACATACGTTGTGAGTCCTTGCTAACTCACATGGTTTAAGCATTAGCATACCCTGTGCATGAGCTAGTTTGAGATTTATCCTGACATGTTAATCTACACCACTATGTGGTAGTTTAAACTTGACATACACCTTGAAGAGCAAAAATTGAGCCAATCAGAAACGTTGCTGCAGGGGGAAGGGGTGGATAAGATATAAGCAAAATCCAACTCGTTTTGCCAATGATCACGCTACTGCTGCCAAAATAATGGGGTTAAGTACAAGTAGATCGCCGTGATAAACCTGCGTCTACAGTGGTATGGTGATAGCTATTTGCTTCTTCATCCTTCACGTCCCTAATGAGTATGCCAAATATTACTTCGCCTAAACCTTGTTGCACAGGTGCCTGAAAATTGCCTCTCTGAAGGCTAAATTTGCAGAAGGATTGTAAACAGGGATATCATTTGGGGCCAAATATTCTAAAGGGTTTGTGTTGAGCTTCCCTACCTGAAGCTAGAGATTTTTGGGAGCCAAGGTTGGTGAAGTAAGGCAACAAAATTATATGCCATATTACAGGAGAAGAGATGTAATAGGTACCCTTATTATAGGATTTATGTTGGAGAGTATGTTCTTTACTTTTCCCCACTGAATGGTGGGTGTATATGTGATATGTGCAATAAAATAATTGAAAAACAAGCCCACTTTCAGGAGGACTATACTAAAAGATGTTAACAGAGTTGCAGCAGAGAAAATGAGAGTATCAGAAAAAAGAATTGGCACCCAATATTGAGTCAGCTTTCGGGCTTACATGCACAGTGTACCTTTTCCTCTCTTCATACCGGCGTTACCGATCTTCCTACTTTTTTAATGATTTGAGTTAAAAAGAAAAAACATTAGGAACGTTTTGATACAGCTGTGAATATAGTCAGTCTTGAGGTTGAAGTTGCTAGTTTTTTCCTTATAAGGCATGTATAAACATATATTTTTAAAAAGATAACAGTGGAAACTGCACAAGGACCTCATAAATAGGTTCAAGGTTCATAAATATCAGTGAAGCGTTTATAATGGATAACAGCAGAGACCAGTCAGAATGAGGTTTTTGCACAAAGATGTGGGCACATTTCAGCTATCCAGCCTATAAATCAACAAAAAGGTCACGGTCATCTTTGCTGGTAGAAAACAAACAGATATCACAAGAGAATTTTGACTCCATCCTTGCTTAAATCAAAAGTAATAATAAGCAAAATAGGGAGAGGGAATGGATAAGGGAGTAAGCTAAACTGGATTTCAAAAATACTATTACACAGTAATGACTCACTGTAGGAAGTTACACAGCAGGTTCTGGGCAACAACTACCTCAGATTTGGCTGTGTTTAAGGGGTAAATGAATAAAGGATTGAAAATACAGTGAACTTTCAGGTTTAACAGTACAGCTCATTTAAAAAAGGTAATGCCACTATATTACACAAATGGGTGAGGTGTCCATATAAGGATCGCATGTAGAAAGTTTAACAAAGGAATGAAAAGAGTAGGAAGTTGGCAGTTGAATTCTTTAGGACAAGCCAATATCTCAGGACAGAAGTGTTAGAAAACATTCCACAGATAAAGTGGCATATGCCTGTACTGCTGCGAGCCCCAACAATTAATTGAAGGCGTTTACCTGAGTTCCAGTAATGTTCTAGGTCAGGGAAAGGAGTCATCATGCTGGCCAGGCATTTTGTCTTATGACCTTATGCTCCTTTAGATGATGTCACAATTCAGGGGAGGACCTATGAAAGTCACCTCTAGGTCAATGGAGATCCCTAATTATTGCTGCCATGACATGCTAAGTTCCAATAATGGATCTGAAGACCTTAAGCTCTGCAAACCAGAGGTGGCGTGGGTCGGAGTGGAGCTTTAGTCAGGTTAAAGCTTTGGTCGGGTAAGAAGAGAAATTTCAGCTGTACAAAAGGGGCATCCAGGTGAGCCTTTTAGAAATATGACCACCACAGACTATGATCCCATTGATGCCAATGAATGAGGAGGAGTCTTGTGTTGACTGATTATGGGAATTAAGTGCCTTAGAAGCCACTAGTGTCTTTAAATATTAAAGCACTGTGAAAACTGAATGTCCGATTGTAGAAAGTCCTACAGTGGCATACGTATGGTAGTAAATGCTAAGCAAATACCAAAAGAACATATGCAGATATACATATGGTGTCACCACACTACAACAAATAAATGGACCCAGAGACAGACAGGCAACACACAGTTACCCTACTATGTAAGCTTCAGTAGGTGCAGGAACCCCTAAAATGTAACACCCAAAAAATGACATCTCAACAGTGCGCCCCCGCACGAATGAATGCGAGATGGCGTTAAAACTCAATTTTATGAGACAAACTGTCCCCGAGATAAGACACGATACAATATGTCATAAATGCAATAAATTAAGGACAGACACAATAATTGAGTTCTAGGGCAGGAATAGAAATAATAAAGATTTATTACAAAAATTAAAAAGGTGCGGTACAGAAAACTGTAGATGCAAATTTATGAGGCTATTGTCATGAAGGCTTTCAGCAAATAGAGCAATACAGGATAAGGTGCTAAATCAGAAGAAAATCTAAGTTGCAAATGAGCAGCAAAAGCAATATGAAATTGGGCAGCATCCCTAGTAGCATCAGAAAACCTTCTGGCTCACCCCAAAATCTGGGGTTTGAATACAGTTTTCTCGCATAAGAAAGCATTAAACTCTGCAAAATAATCATGGCGTGAGCAAAATAAATGATACTTTTAGCAAATCAGAGCACAGTTCTATTAAACGCCATACTGCCTTACCATCCAAGCAGTATCCCACTTAATTAATATTGATTCTGCCCATTCAATGCTAATGTCATCCGGAGATGGCAGAATAAACTAGTTACAAGAACAGCAGCAAACTATTGTGAAAGAATGCTGTACACTGAGCTAGTGGAAGGAAGGCCCTTGTGAAACTGCAACATTACTGTGTCCATGTTGGAAAGTTTTCTTCAAGAAGAGCAAGAACAGTGTCAATGGAAATAAACAAACAAGACCATGCTTGAATGTGTGCTGTAGAAATGAACAGTGAGCACGCAGAAGGAGACATCCATTTTGAACAAGGTGGCTTCAAGGTCTAACTGAGTGAGGCCTAGTTAGCAAAAACCAGAAAGGCACTTTAACAAGTCATAGCAAATTTGTTTAAAATACAATAGTACCATCCCATTGTGTACATGTAACCTCAAGAGTAAATCCACATTCTGCACGTTGTTAATAATGGACAAAAATATAAAATGCACAAAACTCTAACACTTCCAATTATCAATTGTAAGGGCATACTTGCCTGAAATGCAAATTAGAGCCACACTGTGTAAGTTACTACTAAGAATGTACAAAGTAACTAACTATTTTCTGAATGAAAACCAAAAGCATTACAATCCATTTTCTACCATGGCAACACTAACAAAAGGGTAGGATTCAAAAGCAATGATCTGAATGCTAGAATGTCTTGTTTTCTTAGCAGTAACTGCTGTCAGAGGCTGCTTCACTATGCTTGACAGACGAGAGAAAATGCCAGAAAAACAGGTTGCACTGGTAGAAGGAGCAGTAGAGGTAGCGGTGCAAAAAAATGAAGAAGTTAAAACATTATGAATAGAGTGAGCAGCCATGATTAGTGGTCAAAGCATTTTACGAAACGCGTTCTCTTGAGACTTTATATAGAGCTCAAAATCTACGGTTCATCTCACTGAAGGACACCCATATTATGTCTGATAAACAAGTATACTGCATGTGTATATTATTTGCCTGATTAAAAAAATGAAACACATATATGCTTGTATATGGCATTTTACTGTCAGATATCCTATTCTAGTATGTCCTAAAGAAAATTAAATAAATAATTAATATCCGCAAAAATTCAGTCTTGAAACAAGTCGTGCAGATCAGCTTTCACCACAAGAAGATTTTAAACACTGCAATAGCAGCATGATGTGTTTGTTACGTACAGTTCTCATCATATCCTGTAGGGCACTGGCTTTGGCAATATCACCACTGAAATGAGCTCCGTGGGCAACTGGGAGCGCTTCACCAAGCATGTACAGCAACCGTATCGCTACTTCTACTTCCATGAATGGCTTAGATTGACAATTTCTAAAAAATAAATAAAAAAAAACACTTCTTCAGGCGAAGAAAGAACCCCAATTTATTTACATTTTAAGAAGCAAAAAGATGACACTTCTCTGCCTTTTGGCTAGGTTCTCCTTCACAAAATGTACATACATATATTTAAATTATTCTTTACCTCAAGTGTGTGCTGTTAGAGGATCAGATTACTTCCATTTTTACTTAGTACGTTAAAGGGACATAAGGGGTGAGGTGAAGAAGGTACAATGTGGGTGGACGTTTTAGGACATTAATAGCTAGCTTTGCCTGGAACACTATCACAACTTTCTAGGTGCTGATTGTCTCCCAGAATTAATGTCCTCACTCCCTTGTTGTCGCCTCAATTGGTACTATAAAAGGTCACATGTGCACATGAACAATCTGATGTCATCATGCACCTACAGCCTGCTCACCTTCTAGCCCATTCTGGACACCACAGACTTAGCTCTGTCTTCAGTTTACCCATGAAATGTCAGAATTAGGACTCACATGTCATTCTACTGAATTTGAACACTTGACAGTATTCGTCTGGCGCCTCTGCTGGAAGAGTATTTAACATGATCATTAAGATTTATGCAAATAAATATGCTTTAACTTTTACTACTCCTCCAGTTTCACAATGCCAAGACTACCCCAGTTCAAATAATGTTTCTCTTATTGTATTTTCTTAAGCAATTTAAATCACCAGCATGCCCTCTGCCCTCACTTTCACAAGTTTAGATTGTAAACTTCACCTCGTGTTTCATACTACACAGCATTGTTTCAGATAGTCTCTCAACTGGAATTTGCTGACTATATGGCAAGATAGGAGGCTAGCATTATGCATTAAACCTTTATTTGCCACTTCCAAGCAGCACCTTTAAAGAATCTCAAATAGAACACTAACAACCAAACAGAATAGAACTCCACAGTCCAATATAAGCCTCCTGTCAGCCACCTCCTTCCTGATTTGTTTGTGGCTTCTGAGCAGATAAGTATAAGTTCATAATTGAGATTTTACTATTTGTATATTAAGTTTTTAAGGGAATGTATTATCATTATTATGTTTGTTGTGTGTAAATGAAAATCCAATGTATGGATTTATTTCTGTGGATATATCGTTTTTTATGTTTTAAGAAAATGATGGGTGTTCAGTAATGTTTGGTGTTTTTGTTGCTCACAAAGCTTTGCATGGATAATTTTTTATAATATAGTACAGTTTTTAGGTAGTTGCTATTACTAAAACAAGTAATACCTTAAGTATTTGTATGTGGATTAGAGGTCACAAGGAGAGCGGTGGTTAAGAAGCGTGTCTTGCGCTTGCCAACATGCGTTGAGGTAAGGGCAAATTTTACCCATAGAAGCTTCAGCGTATGATTGGAGCGGGCGGCCATCTTTGTTAAGGGCGAGCACCGCGTGGGACAGCATTTTCTATGGGAATTGGAGTATTCTGCTTGCGCAGAGGGGTTTGGAAGAGGATTCCCTTGCGCGCTGCATTTGAAAAGACCAGTTTTGCCTAAAAGAAATTAAATAAACATGAAAACTAAGCCAGTTTTGAAAAAAGAGCATTTTTCCCACGATGTTTAACGAAACCAAGTTTTAAATTAATCTGACCATGTTTTTTCATAAATGAAAAAAAACATTTGGAGGTGTTTCTAAGGGAAATTGCTGTTGGGTTTCACTGCTTAGCAATGTTTGCCGGTAATTGTCACTAAAGCGTTTTTCCAGTCAGGGCTACGAGTAGGAGTGTGGAAAGTGATGTTTTTATCAGTATCGGATAGAGTTTTGTTGGGATTCATTAAAGAGTGGTTAGGTTTCTGCAGATTGGAAGGTTTTCTTTAGTTTATAGTACTTGTTTACTTAGGAATAGTTATTACTAATATCCTTAAACAGGATTTAAGTTTGAATTCGTTTAGGTACAGTCAGTTAGTTGCAATGTGACTGAGCAGGTGGATGGTGGGTCTAGTCAGGGAGTCAGTGTGAAGGGGTTAATAACTCAGGAGTTAAAGGAGTTAGTACAGGAGTCAGTGAGGACGGTGTTAAAAGAGAGTCAGTTTGTACAGGAGTCAGTGAGGACGGTGTTAAAAGAGAGGAAAAGTGGACCTATCGAGGAAGAGGATGAGCATTTTTCAAAATCAGAAGAAGAGGACAGAGTTTTTAGAGGTCCTGGGGGAAACGCTCAAAAAAGAGGAAACGTGGTAAATCCACATGAAGAGAAAGGAGTCTCAAGCGGCTCGCATAGAGTTGGTGTCCGAAGCGACATTATAGATGGGGAAGATAATTCTGTGTATGATGAGGAAGCAGATGAGTACATCTTGGAATTAGATTACAAGGATTCCTCGAATGAGGAATTTGGTGGAAGCACCTTGGGTAGACAAACTAATAAGAGGTCTATTGTAGACCCTTTGGGGCAAAAATTATTTGATCCAAAGGAGATTAGGCATTCACAAGGATCAGACTGGTGGTCACTAGATTATGTGGCTGATTACATAAAAAAATGGATAAGGAAGCCATTAGAGAAAAAGGAAAGCAGTCTTATGAGGGCAGAAGGTTCTTGTCCTGTCACTGAAGAGAAGGAGACTGTAACACCAAATGTGGACCCTAAGATAATTACGTACCTTTGTAAGTTGGGACGAGATTCTCGCAAAGGTTTGGAACGCTCACTTAAGCAATGTGAGGCTAAATTGCTGGATGTAATAGGTCCTCTGGCGAGGATGTTTGATATGGTGGAGGAAGCATATGTTAAAGGTACAGACTCGGACATACATTTGCTAAGAGGCTCGTGCCAGCGGACAATTTGCTTTGCAATGCTAATGCTTGGTTGATTACGGACCGTTGAAAGGCTGTACTCCTTCAAATTAACCCGAAGTTAGGCGAGTCAGCCAGAAAGAAGCAAAGTGAGGATGCAAATGAGTTACTGTTTGGAGAAGGAATGGTCAAGGCATTGGGAAAATATGTGCAGACCTTCACGGCTCTAGATAAGGCGCATTATTCAATGTGCAAGGTCTGCTCAGGAACAAATAGATTACGGGCTGGGAGGAGAGGGCAACCTCTCAGCCGTAGTTTTTTCAAGTCCCAATATGCAGGGAGAGGAGTATAAAGAGGGGTCTAAGGATTATACAGTGGGTGTTTTTACCCTCAAAGAGAGAGAGCGACCAGAGCAAGGACATCAAGGGGTAGAAGACAATCTTCTACCACAGGTGAGTACGAACAGTATTTCTAGTTTTATCCACTTAAAGGTGGGAGGATGGCCGAGATTCCACAAGGAGAGATGGAAGCAGATCATAAACAATGTGTGGGTTTTAGCCACGGTTACAGGATATTAAATAGAGTTCAGTGCAAACCCACTGCAAGCTCGAGAACCAAGAGAGCTTTGCTTTAACGATCAGTTACAGGAAGTAGTGGGTTGCGAGATAGGTTCTATGTTAGAGAAAGGTGCAATAAAGGAAGTAAATAACGAGGAAGCGGGCTTTGTAAGCACACTGTAGTAGAGAAAAAGACCAAAGGGATGGCGTCCGGTGATAAATTTAATAGAATTCAATTTTTCGTGACTTACAGACACTTCAAAATAGAGGGGCTTCATCTTCTCAGAGATGTGTTGTTAGAAAAGGATTGGTTGATAAACATGGATCTGAAGGATGCTTATTTCACCATTGCGATTGCAGAGCAGAGTCAACGATATTTACAGTTCAGTTGGAGAGGGTAGTTATTTCAATTCCAGTGTCTTCCATTGGTTTGTCCTCAGCCCCTGGATACTTTAAAGAGGTTATGAGGGCTGCTGTAGGTAATTTGAGAGAGAGAGGAGTCCGTCTGATAATTTATCTTGATGACCTTTTGTTAATGAATCAGTGTTCGACTATTGTGATGACTCAGATGTGCATGGTAAGGAAAATGCTACTTACCAGTATGCATCTGTTCTTGGCATGTAGAGCTGCAGATCCACACACTATGCATAGATCGCCATCTGGTGTTGGGCCCGGATGTTTGCACTTTGTTGTTGTATTGTAATAAGTCTTTGGGAGTCACGAGATAGGCGACTCCTCCTCTGGACAATAGTGCGCATGAGCATCGACTCCATCTTCAGATTGTTTTTTCGCCAAGAAGGGAAATGATGGAGTTTTGTGAGAAACAGAAAGAGATGTCCATGTATGTTGTATCTAATTAAAATAATACTGGAACAGATAAAGGTAGCCGGGGAGGTGGGTGGGCGTGTGTGGATCTGCAGCTCTACATGCCAAGAACAGATGCATACTGGTAAGTAGCATTTTCCGTTCGAGGCATATGAGTTGCAGATCACACACTATGCATAGATTGCATAGCAGTACTTCCCTTTAGCGGCGACCACCAGTATCTGTTGCAGTAGTCTGAAATAGTGTTTTGAGTACAGCCTGGCCCACACTAGCTTGTTGTTTTGCCTGCACATCTACACAATAGTGTTTTGTGAATGTGTGCGGTGTAGACCATGTAGCTGCTTCGCAGATGTCATCTAAGGGAGTGTTCCCTAAAAATGGCATGGAAGCCCCTATTTTGCGGATAGAGTGTGCTTTAGGGGGAATAGATAGTGTACGTTTTGCTTTGTGGTAGCAAATTTGTATACATTTGACAATCCACCTTGCAATCCCAGACTTTGATATAGGATTGCCTTTATGTGGTGGTGAGAAGGATACAAAAAGTGGTTTTGTTTTGCGAAAAGGTTTTGTTCTGTCAATGTAGTAAAGGAGTGCTCTTTTTACGTCTAGTGTATGAAGAGCTCTTTCTGCTACTGTTTGTGGTTGCGAGAAGAACACTGGCAACTCAACAGTTTGGTTGAGATGGAAGGAGAAATAACTTTAGGAAGGAATTTGGGATTTGTCCTGAGAACCACTTTGTTATGATGGAGTTGTAAAAATGGTTCTTGAATAGTTAGTGCCTGTAACTCACTGACTCTTCTGAGAGATGTGATGGCCACAAGGAAAGCAACTTTCCATGTAAGAAATTGGAGCTCACATTTATGTAGAGGTTCGAATGGAGGGCCCATTAATCTAGTGAGGACGATGTTTAGATTCCACACTGGAGAGGGTGGTACCCCGGGAGGAATTATTCTTTTGAGGCCTTCCATAAATGCTTTAATGGCTGGTACCCTGAACAATGACAAATGTTGTCTATTTTGTAGGTAAGCTGCCATGGCAGCGAGATGCAATCTAATCGATGTGTGTGCTAGATTACATCTTTGAAGATGCAGCAGGTAACATATGATGTGTTGAATGGACGCATCTAGAGGATTGATTGTGTTATTGGTACAGTATATAACAAATCTTTTCCACTTGGCTGCATAGCAGGCTCTAGTGGTGGGGCGCCTAGCTTCTCGGATAGCGTTCATACAATCAGGTGGAAGATTGAGGTAACCAAATTCTAGGACTTCAGGAGCCAGATCGCTAGATTGAGCTGTGCTGGATCTGGATGTCTGATCTCTCCACGGTTCTGTGTTAAGAGTTGTGGGGAGAGGTAGTTTTTGGTGCGGGACTACGGATAGTTCTAGCAATGTTGTGTACCATGGTTGTCAGGCCCATGTTGGAGCAACTAGAATCAGTGTTAGTGACTGTTGTTGCAGCTTGCGCACCACTAATGGAATGAGTGGGAGAGGCGGAAAAGCGTACGCAAATCTGCCTGACCAATTCATCCATATCGCATTGCCTTTGGACAATGGGTGTGGATATCTGGCGGCGAAGCTTGGGCATTTTGTGTTGTAATGTGTGGCGAAGAGATCTATCTCTGGATGCTCCCACATTTGGAAAAACGGTTGAAGAACTTGTGGGTGAAGTTCCCACTCGTGAATTTGTTGTGTTTGACGACTTAACAGATCTGCCATCTGATTCTGAATTCCTGGAAGATGTTGGGCTAAAAGGAATATGTTTTGAGGAATAGCCCACCTCCATATGCTCTGAGCTAGTTGAGAGAGCTGCAGAGAGTGCGTCCCCCCCCTGTTTTTGTAAATAATACATTGCTGTGATATTGTCCTTCCGGACTAAGACAGCTTTGCCTGATATCTGTTTCTGGAATGATTTTAATGCCAGAAAGATTGCTAGTAACTCCAAATGATTGATGTGGAGTAGCTTTTGCTGAGGTGTCCATGTGCCCTGTATGGTGTGATGTAGTAGATGAGCTCCCCATCCGGTGAGCGATGCGTCTGCTGTTAGCACAATCTGTGGAACCGGCTCTAGGAACGGTCGCCCTTTGGAAAGGTTTTGGGTGTTCCACCACTGCAGAGAGCGATGTGTGCGGCCGTCCACCAACACCAGATCTGTTAGTTGACCTAGAGCTTGGTTCCACTGACGTGCCAAGCATTCCTGTAAGGGGCGCATCTGGAGTCTTGCATGCGGTACTATGAATATGCAAGAGGCCAGCATCCCGATTAGTTGCATAAACACTCGAGCTGGAAGTGAGTGTTGCGGCTGGAATTTTGTTAGAAGGGCTTGCATGGTTGCTATTCTGGCTGGATTGGGGTATGGAAGGCCTTTTGAGGTGTCTATTGTGGCACCTAGATATTGTTGGATGTGGGACAGTCGGAGGTGAGACTTTGTGAGGTTTATTGTAAACCCTAAGTCGTGAAGTAGTTGGATTGTGGTGTGTGTGATTTACACACTGGGTATGCGACTTGGCTTTTATGAGCCAGTCGTCCAAGTATGGTAAGACGTGAATTTGTTGTCTTCTTAAGTGGGCTGCTACCACTACCAGACATTTTGTGAAGACTCTGGGTGCTGTGGTGAACCTTGAACTGATAATGTTGACCGTCCACTACAAATCGAAGATATTTTTTGTGAGCAGGGTGAATGGGAATGTAGAAGTAGGCGTCCTTGAGATCTAAGGTGGCAAGGAAATCGCCTTGTTTGAGTAGAGGAAGGACTTGTTGAAGAGTGAAAATATGAAAATGGTCTGATTGTATGTAGAGGTTTAATGGTCTGAGGTCCAGGATGGGCCTGAGGGTTCCGTCCTTCTTTGGAATGAGAAAATACAGTGAGTAAACCCCTGTGTTTTGCTGATGCAGGGGAACTGGTTCTATTGCATGTTTTTGTAGGAGGGAAAGCACCTCTTGTTTGAGAAGCGTTAAATGCTCGGTTGACATTGGACGCTGTTTGGGTGGTATGTTTGGGGGAGTTGAAGTGAGTTCCAGGTAATAACCGGATTGGATAATTTGTCTCACCCACCTGTCCGTGGTAATGGTGTTCCAGACAGGTAGGAACTGTAGCAATCTTCCCCCGACCGGAGTGTAATGGTCTGGAGGAGTGGAGGGAAGTCATTGTTTGGAGGTGGAGGCAGTACGAGTATTGATGGTTTTGCCTTTATCCTTGTTGTTATTGCCCCTGTAGCCTCCTCTGTAATAACCTCTGGTAGATGAGGTCTGGGTGGGACTTTTATAGGATGTGGAGGAGTTATCAGTGGTAAAACCTCTAGAGGCGCCCCTATAAGAGGAGCGACGAAAGGAACTTCTGGGAGTTTGCGATTGCAAAGCTCCCATTAATTTGGCCGTATCCGTATCTTTTTTCATCTTTTCTAAAGATGAATCCACACTAGTTCCAAATAAATGTTCCTGGTCAAACAGCTGGTTTAGTATGGCAGTTTGAACCCTGAAATACGGAGCCACGCATGTCTACGCAAAAGGACACTGGTATTAATAGCTCGTGAGGCTGTGTCTGCAGCATCCAGAGCACATCGAATGGAGGTAATGGTTATAATTTTGCCTTCCTGGATGAGATCATTGGCCCTTGTTTTATATTGATCTGGAAGGTGTTGTAGTAGGGTCTCTAGTTCGTCATAGTGTGCCCTATCGTACCTAGCCAGCAAAGCCTGTGTGTTGGCAATTCTCCATATGTTGGCTGCTTGGGACGCTGTTCTACCAGATGCGTCCAACAGTTTTGACTCCTTATCAGGAGGTTTGAGAGTTAGCCCTTTTCCTGGCGTTGGAAACTACCAAGGAATCTAAGGTAAGTTGTCCTTTAATGTAAACAGGGTCAGCTGGGGCAGACTTGTATTTCTTTTCTACCCTGGGGTTAATCCCTCTAGCCCTTACAGGATCTTTAAAGACTTCAGGAGCGTGTTTGATTACCCCTTTCAACATTGGGAGAATAGAAGTGGACCTTTGAGATGGTGCAAAAGTGTCCATAAGGAAGTCTTCTTCTATAGGGTCTGTGTGTAAATCTACACCGTGGTATTCTGCAGCTCTGTGTATGAGCTGAGTGAACCCTATAGTGTCCTCTGGAGGGGATGGTCTAGATGGGTAGATATCATCTTGTGGTGTATCAGGAACATCTGGTGTGCCATAATTGTCCCATGGGTCATTTGGGATATTAGGATGACTAGGTTCTCCTAAAGGTTGATCATCGCCTTCGTACTCAGAAGGGTCCTCATCACCCTGAGGTGGAGGAGGTTGCGAGGGTATTGGAGATGGAATAGGAGAGATGTGGTGTGGAGGAGGAGGTGGAGAAGGAATTCTCAAAGGAGAAGTGGCAATGTCTCTCTTCTTTAGAGGGAGTGGAGCTGGTGCAGGTTTGTCCATTTTCCTTTTCCTGGAAGGACTAACTATAAGTCGACCTGTCTTTGGGTCTATTTCCAGAGTTTTTTGGGTTGGATCAGGTTGGAAAAGCTCCTCCTCTGGAGTGTGTTGTTTCGGTGCCGATTTTTTCGGGTCCGAGTGTTTGTGTGGCACCAGTTTTGGAGTTGTTTTATGCTCCTTAGGTTTGGAACCTGGAGTTTTCCTCGGTTCCGTTGGGGTCTTTGGAACCGGTTCCGATGATTTTTTCGGCTCCGAAGGTTGAGTGCGAGCGGTTTTCGGAACCGGTTGTTTGTTTGGTTCCGATGGTTTTTTCGGATCCGAAGGTTCAGTGCCAGTGGGTTTTGGTGCCGAATGCGCCGATGTGGAACCAGGCCTCGGTGCGGGCGAAGACAGTGATTTGTCTTTGGGTTTGTCTTTTGGACTCAGTGCCGGGGATGGGGTTTCGGTACCGAGGGTAGGCTGGCTCGAGCCCGAGCGGCCTGAAGGCTTATGTGTTGACTTCTTTGCCGAGCCGGAAGGCGGGGCATGGGAAGTTTTGTCCCGGTGTGCACCTAGGCCCGAAGGTGAAGGTGTTACCGAAGCCTTTGTAGGAATGGATGGGGGGGGAGGGGTCGACGTCAGTACTTACGACCCGTTGCCCAGGAGTGATGTCTTCGACGTCGGAATCGTCGGCTTCGGAGGCGCTGATGATGCCCTCTTCGAGTTGTTCCTGCTCTGGTACATTGATGCCTTCTTGGAAGATATCGTCCGGTATCGATGTCGATGATCGAGCCATGCTTCTTCGAGCTCGACGATCCCGTATTGTTTTCTTGGAGCGGAAAGAGGCACAAGCTGGACAGTCTTTGGCCTCGTGCTCGGGCGAAGGTTACACACCTCGTGAAGATCGGCGTGGGGAAACTTGGATCCACATTGAGGACACTTTTTGAAAGGAGTCCTTTCCATGAGCCAAAAGGCCTGACAGCGCAGCTAGGCCCGAAGGCCTGCGTCGACGACCGGAATCGAAGTATTCGAGTTTGTAGAGATGCGCGTCGAAAAGGGAAACGCGATCGAAAACAATACCGAAGAAAGGGTGAAGGATTGCGCGTCGAAAGTTAGAACGGTAGCGACACCGAACTGGAGCGCGACGAACACATCCGAGCCCGATGGCGGAAAAAAACAATCTGAAGATGGAGTCGATGCCCATGCGCACTATTGTCCAGAGGAGGAGTCACCTATCTCGTGACTCCCAAAGACTTATTCCAATACAACAACAAAGTGCAAACATCTGGGCCCAACACCAGATGGCGATCTATGCATAGTGTGTGATCTGCAGCTCATATGCCTCAAACAGGAATTTTAGAATCCCTAGGATTTGTCATAAATCAGGAGAAGTCGATTCTGAAGCCCTCACAGAGTCTAGAGTTTCTGGGTTTTGTTGTAGACACCGTGAAGGGGAAGATTTTGTTGCCAGAAAAGAAAATCCTGAAGATAAGGAAAGAAGTGAGGATGTCATGAAGGGAGACTTGGTCAAGTTGAGAAACATAGTCCGGGTGTCTTTTATGATCTTCAGATCAAGCAGTGTTCCCAGGGCCACTTCATTACAGGGCCTTGCAGCATCTGAAAACGTTGGAACCATGGCTAGAGAATTTAGAAGATTGGAATGGACGAACTATTTTTGGAACACAACTAGATTTGTGAATTAGAGACAGAAGCGAGCAATTTAGGATGGGGAGCCATGTGTTCGGCTCAGGAGACGGCTGGTGTATAGAGTTTGAACAAACGGAAGGAACACATAAATTGTTTGGAGATGAAGGTAGGAATCTTTGCGTTGCAAAGTTTCAGATCTCAGTTCCGGCAAGCTTCAGTTTTGTTAAAGATGGACAATATTACAGCAGTTACATATATAAACAGATTAGGGGGCAGCAGGTCCAGAAGGTTGGCAGATTTAACAAAGGAAATGTGGGAATTCTGCTTGGAGCACAAGATTGAGTTGAGGGCCCAGTATTTACCAGGGAAATAGAACTGGATAGCAGATTAGAATTCCAGGAATTTAGTAGATTTCAGCGATTGGAAGTTAGAGGAAGGTTATTTCATGAGGATACAGGAGTGCTTGGGGCCCTTGCAGACAGATCTGTCTGCATCCAGGTGGACATGCCAGTTAGGGAGTTATTTCAGTTGAAGACCGGATCCAGCAGCTCTGGCAGTAGATGCGTTTACCCAGGATTGGTCGATAATGAGGGGTTATGCATTCCCTCATTTTGCAATGATACAGAGAGTGTTGGCTCAAGTGAGAAGGCAAAGATTTCAGTTGGTAACTCCGTTTTGGACGACTCACGCTTGGTTCCCAACGGTAATGGAGATGGCCGTAGAGGTTCTATATTTGATAAGGTGTTGCAGGGGGTTGCTGAAAGGTGCAGATGGAGCACAACATCTGTTGGTAGAGGCGAATTCGCTCAACCTTCTGGTATGGAGAATATCAGGAGATCAGAAAGATTCATAGATCTTTCGGAAACAGCTTCCGAATTGGTTCTTGGGCTTCAGGGACATGCAAACAATATAGAAGTGTATGGAGTGCCTAGTTACGCTGGTGCGTGGCAAGGGATTTGGATCCCGTGGAAGCTGATGAGGTAATGGTTGCAAAATATTTGGCAAATTTGCTTGAAAGAGGTTTTTCATACTGAACTGTGAATTGTTACAGATCTGCAGTTGCTACAGGTCATTCTTTAGTGAATGGCATTTCTAATTCCAGACGTCCTCTGATCTGTAGAGTTATGAATGGGATTTGTTTAAAGAGACCACCTGTGGCGAGATATGATTCAGTGTGGGATGTGAATGAAAAATTTCCTAGTAACCATGACGGAAAGTTTCAATTCTATTAAGGACCGGAGGCGAGGATTATGCTGTAACTTTCTTTATTCCTTACAGCCAGCAGTGTTCAACTTTAACAAAAAAACTAGAACTCCCATGGTGCTTTACACAGTCCAAATACAGCCACCAATCAGCATCCTCCATTATCCCCGAGGGCGTGTGCTTCCTGTGGCAACTCCTCTTTCGTGACTGCGGCCAGAAGAAACTCGCGTCAGATCACTCGTTTTTGGAACCCTCCGAACCTGAAATAGATCAACCAGAAAAAACCCACGACTCTGTCCACAGTGACTCCCAAGGTTATGTTAACTTTATGCAACAATGACTAGTCGAATCACATACGAATACCAACAGGCTCGTGAGACATGCAAGCAGAGCAAAATGAAGTATACTCATACCATACGGAGAATCCTTTCCTTGACGGGTAGCAACATATAGCCACATCGGGTGGGAACAAGGAGATCGCCAGAGCCCTGGGAGGGAATAATCCTCGCCTCCGCGCCCTTAATAGAATTTAAATTTTCCGTCATGGTTACTAGGAAATGTTTAATTCTATGTCAGGACCGGAGGCGAGGATTATGCTCGTTCAAAGCTTATCCACCACTAGCGACGCCATATTTACAACTGGTTTGAAATAGAACCTCTTGAACATCGAGTCCGATGACCAGTCAGCCGCGTTCAAAATGTCTTCCAGCCTGGCCCCCAGGGAGAAAGCTTTTGACGCCATGGCTCCTCGTACCAAATGGGCTCCGAACTGCGAGACATTTATGCCCGCTTCCTGCATCACCCATCGGATACAGCGTGCTATGGTCGCTGGTGAAACCGCTTTGAAGGGCTTCCGTAGGGAAATCAACAGTTGCCGCTCCCCAGGAGGACGTGTTTCCTCCGTCATGCTTTCATATTCCTTAAGGCATCTGACCACACACAGTTTGGGAGAACTATCAAAGGCTGGATACGATATCACCCTAGAGTCCGACTTAGTTCTGCGGACGATGTGGAAGATAACACCCTGCAGAGTGTAGACTCGGCCTGAGATGTCCCGCGCACGAACATCTGACACCCTGCGGCAGGAAATGAGGCACAGAAGCATCGCCAGTTTCGCCGAGAGTTCTTTCCGGGACAAGTATCTATTGGCTTGCCAGGATTGGAACAAGTGAAGTACTTTATTAACGTCCCAAAGGGATGAATATCTAGGTTCTGGGGGAAGCGTTAAGCGTATACCCCTCAACAGTTTGCAAACCATAGGGTGTTCCCCGACTGGGCGGCCTTGGACTGGCGTATGTCCCGCTGAAATTGCTGACCGATAGGAATTAATTGTGCGATAAGCCAAACCCTGAGAAGCGAGGGATGCCAAGAAGTTCAGAATGGCTACCACCTCGCGCTCCATGGGATCGTGATCGTTCCGAACACACCAACTGACCCATCGAGACCAAGCCGATCGGTATCTCCTGTTGGTGCTGTCCGCCCACGCTGCACCCAGTAATCGTTGAGCCTCGTGCGAAAGTCCGCCGACTCTCCAGCGATGCCTGAAATCCTCCAGGCCACTAGAGGCATTCTCCCTTGCTGGAGTAGGGGGTGAGGGAGACCTTGAGGGTCCCTCAGAAGAAGAGGGTCACGGGGGAGAAGGATCGGAGAATCCCAAGAAAGTTCCAGAAGAACTGGAAACCACACTTGCGACCTCCAATAAGGTGTAATCAGCACCACCTTCGCTTTCTGCCTGCGAATGTGGGCCGTGAGCCTCATGATCATCGCGAAGGGGGGAAGGCATAACCTGTGTCCTCGGTCCAGTCCTGGAGAAAGGCATCCGTTGCGGCCACTGTAGAACTTTGGGAGCTGGTGATCCAACCTGGACGCAAACAGGTCCACCGAGAACGGGCCACACGTGTCGTTTAGCCGCTGGAAAATCCGTGGTTGAAGCTGCCACAAGCTCATGTCCAGCCAACTTCTGGAACACTTGTTCGCCACCACATTGGAGGCTCCCGGGAGGTACTCCGCCTTCACCGAGATGTTGTGGGAGAGACAAAAGGTCCACAGGTCCTTGGCCAGGTCCGCTAACGCCTTGGACTTCGTACCCCCTAGGTGGTTGATATAACGCACCGCCGACACATTGTCCATCTTCAATAGGACATTGCAGGAGACCTTGTCCTTGGTCCAGCACCGTATCGCGAAGGAGCCCGCCATCAATTCTAGACAATTGATGTGTAGCTGACCTTCTGCGGCAGACCACTTTCTTCCGGTAAAGGAGTCCCCGCAACGAGCCCCCCAGCCCGATTTGCTGGCGTCTGACTATATCACTAAATCCGGGTCGCAACCGAAGATGGCCCTGCCATTCCAGGCTTCCATATGGTCGAGCCACCACCTCATCTCCATGCGAACCTCCTCCGTGAGGGGAACCAGGTCCGCATATTGCAAGCCCTTGCGAAGATGTGAGGCCTTGAGACGTTGTAGCGCTCAGAAGTGGAGCGGGCCTGGGAAGATAGCTTGGATCGACGAGGACAGGAGACCCACCAGGCGTGCTATCTGTCTCAGCGAGGTGGTGGAGCGAGCTAGCGTTCTTCTGAGCTCTCTGCGGATCTTGACAATCTTCCTGGAATGAAGGCTCAGCGTGCGGGCCACCGAATTGATGGTAAACCCCAGGAAGGTCACTTGCCTGGAAGGGGTCAGGAGAGATTTTTTGTCGTGGATGACAAAACCTAGATTCTGAAGCAAATCCGTAGTCTCCTTGAGCCAGGTAGCCAGACGTAAGGGGTACTGCTCCAGAAGCAGGATATCTTCCAGGTAGATAATGAGATGCAGACCCTTCGCCCGAAGTGTTTCCACAACTGGTTTGAGAACCTTCGTGAAGCACCACGGGGCTGACGAAAGGCCGAAAGGAAGGGTCGCAAACTCGTAAACGGTGTCCTTCCAGAGAAACTGAAGGAACCGTCTGTGTGGGGCGTAGACGGGCACTGTTAAGTACGCATCTTTTAGGTCCAGGCGCACCATCCAATCGTTGGGTTGCAGGAGGTCGCGCAGAAGATGGATGCCCTCCATCTTGAAATGGCGGTAAACCAGCCATTGATTGAACTCCTTGAGATTTATGACGGCACGCTGACCGCCGTCCGTTTTGTCCACAAGGAAAATGTTGCTGAGAAAACCCCTCGGGTGTAAGCAGGTGATCGGCCACCTCCTTGTCGATAAGCGCGGCCTTGTCTTGTGCGAAAAACAGCGGCTTGGGGCGAGTGTCCTGAACGGGAGTACCGTAGAACTCTATCTGGAAACCCTTTACTGTTTGTAACACCCAGGCGTCCGAGGTAATGATTCTCCAATTGTGCTCGAAAAACGCCAATCTGCCCCCCACTTTGAGAGGTTGAGAAGGAGAAAGGCTCACCTGTTGCGGGCAATTGTTGGCCTCGTCCTCTGCCTCCCCGGCCTCTGAATCCTCGGCGGGACTGAAAGAACTCCTGCCTGCCTGGATCCGTGGTCTTCTTGCCGCCTCGCTGAGGGCCTTGGGTATAAAACTTGCCGGCAGAGCGCCCTCTGCCACGACCGGCGCTGACAAAAACACAAGGGGGGAAGACTTTTTTTAATCGAAGTCTGTGCTTTGTCGAGCGAGGTGAAGGTCGAGACAAACTTAGTGAGTTCTTTTATAAAAGGTTCCCCAAAAAGGCCACCCTGAGCCACCGTGCCCGCCTCCGAAGAGGCCAAATCCCCAAGCTTGGGGTCGACCTTCAAAAGGAAGGAGCGACGCCTTTCCGTAGAAAGGGCGCAATTAGCGTTCCCCAAAAATACTATTGCCCTCTGGGCCCAGTTGGAAATACGTTCCGGTGACAAAGAGGTACCTGACGCCTTGGCCTCCTCGGCCAGTTCCAGTATTTTGGTAAGCGGCCCAGTCAGGTCCAGGAGCTTGTCCTGACAGTTCTTCCGGGACCTGTCGATACCCTTTTTAGGGTCTCGAACGTACTTTTGAAGGAAAGTCGCCATCTTAGGGTCGACCTCCGGCGTCGTTGCGACTTTGCCCGGAAGGGCTGGACGAGGGCACTCAGCCCTAAGGCAGGCCCTAACCTCCTACTCAAGGGGTTTTCTTAGGCGTCCGGCGACGAAAGCCGAAACCTTAGGCGAAGGCGTCCAGGCTGAGGACCTTGGATGGATTAGGTCCTCAGGGACCAACATGTCAGAAGGTTCTTCAAGCTGGTTAGAGGTATCGGATGGGGACACGCCAGGGCACCAGGGTGTAGACGGTCCTGCTTCATCCGGGGAGTCCCCCGCGGAGTCTTCGTCCTCCTCTTGGTCAAAGTCTGGGGTCACCAGAACATCCGGGGTCCTATCCTGTTCTAATGGAGGGGTTCTGGCCAGAAAAGCTTTCTTTAGGCGCTCAAACGCCCCCAAGTCGGGCGCCGAGGTGCTCTTGCGCTTCTCTGCGTGCTTCTCCGTGCGCTGGGGTCGCTCTGCTTGTATGGCATAGGCATACTTCATAATGCGGCGCTCGAAGGGACCCATTGCTGCCTCCACCGCCTGATGGATGGACGCGTCGACCGCGTCACAGAACTCATCATCCAAAGGGATAACTTGTAGTGATTCCTCTTCGGAGTAATCCATTTCCATCCTCAACAGGTCCCTGACCGGGATGAGCAGTAGCGGGATGGCAGTCCACACGCTCACGCGTGAACAGGCAAGCCTGATGTAATAGCAGAGTATGTATATGTCAGTGATAACACTTTACTTTCGTGCCGCAGGGCGGCTGGCAGGGAAAAAAGGTCTGCCCGGGGGCGACTCACCCTAAAATACAGCGGGTGTCAGGAGGTCTGGGGCCCCCCCCCCCCCATCACAGTCAGTAAGCGCTTTGAAATGAGGAAAAAAATGCGCCTTACTTGCAATTCACCTCACGGCAATAAGTCTGACCCTCAATGATTGAGGGTGTCACGCTGTGGTAATCAATGAATCCGACCCGCAACGCAGGTGTCAGGGTTCCCAGACCAAGAACAGGCAGAGGTGCGCGTCGGCTGAAATTCGCGGGTTGCGCGCTTGAACTCGCCGTTCGTTACCACCGAGAGTGGCTCGACCAACGAGTTCAAAGGCGCGCCCCCTCACGCGCCGAGGCGCACTGCACCGCAGCCTGTGAGTGAGGGGCCGCGAGCGGAGCTTCGCCGATGCTCCCGCGGCCCCAATCAAAGAGAAATCACCTAAAGGAAGGCAGCGCGATACGCCGCGCAGTAAAACGGGACAAACCAGACACTGAGAAAACAGTTATTTGCCCAAGATTAATCTTCTGACAGAATAAACCTTCTCCTCAGCCGAAGCGCGGGAAGGCGTTTGAACCAAACAGCGCAAATAATTATACACAGCGATTGAAACACAGCGCAAATCGCAGTAAATCCACTTCAGAAACATTAAATTCCGCAGTAAAGTACTAAGAGAAAGAAAAATGCGACTTAACTGCTGGCAGCAGGAAAGAAAGAGGGGTTGCCACAGGAAGCACACGCCCTCGGGGATAATGGAGGATGCTGATTGGTGGCTGTATTTGGACTGTGCAAAGCACCATGGGAGTGCTAGTTTTTTTGTTAAACTTAAAGTTGAACACTGCTGGCTGTAAGGAATAAAGAAAGTTACAGCATAATCCTCGCCTCCGGTCCTGACATAGAATTAGTTTTCACATTGTTTTAGGGATGGCCAGGTAATAGATATCTTGGTTTAAAGGAGCTGACTTGGAAGTAAACCACTTAATTATGTTTGATTTCTTTTAAAAGAGTTTCTGATGTCAAGGCCTTGAAGGTAAGTAGACGTTTTTATCAACCAGAAAGGTTTTTTTTTTTTTGTTTTTATTTGGAAAAGAAATAATACAACGTTGGAGTCAATGTTCTATCCTAGATATGATGGTAATCTAAAATTATATGATGTGCACTGTTTGCAAGAATATGAGTCTAGAGTGAGTGAGAATATAGGTCATGGAACAGACCAGTTACTGATTTCTCATGTGAAACCATATCGTGGTGTCACAGCTGCTATGATAGCAAGATGGGTGAAGTCAGTCATGAAAGAGACTGGAGTGAATTTACCTCAGTTTAAACCTCATTCTGTTAGAGGTGCGATGGTTAGCGAGGCATATATGTTTGGAGGTAGATTGGAAGAAATCTTGAAGGTGGCTAATTGGAGCAATGCTGAAGTGTTTAGAAATTTTATTTCAGACCAGTATAACATGTTTCAAACAAAGTGTTATAAAGCTTTGAACATGCATAATGCTATCCTCCTGCCTTACCATTAAGTAGACTAGCTTTATCCCTTCTACTCACCCAAGTGTGGAGGGATATAAATATAGCATTTTAAGTATAAGTTGACAAAGTGTTAGTCAACAAAGATGAGGATGTTTTGGTGATGATTTTTTCATTTCTTACAGGGAATTAAAGTTCAAGTTTGGATTAAAGGCTAAAGAAGAAGATTTTATGGAAAGCATCTGAACAAAAAAGGAAGAAGATGGATGACAGGAGGCTTATATTGGTTGTGGAGTTCTATTCTATTGTTCGGTTGTTACTGTTCTATTTGAGATTCTTTAAAGGTGTTGCTTGGAAGTGTGAAATAAAGATTTAATGCATAATGCTAGTCTCCTAGTCTTTAATAAAATCATGATTCTCTATGCAGTGAAACCTCTGAGAATCGACATTTTCGTTGCTTTGGATAGGATGCCTGCAGAAATGGAAACTGTATTCAAGTCTCATTAATGAAGTATTAAGTGCAGTCACCATTTCCCCTTCTTTGTTGGGTACACCTCTCCATTTGATCATCATCAGCACACACGATACTCTACAATGTGCCATTCTGAAGACCTACTTTGACATCATTGAAGATGAAGTTCAAATTCAGTCTCTGTACTCTCATCTTCCCTTGTTCCCCATTCTAAAAGTTACATGACAATTGTAGGCATTAAATGTTACCATGCTCGATAAACCATTCTCCAAACCTTTCAAATTGACCCTAATTGTTCGCAGTTGAGCAGGGGTCTCCACAATATGATAGATCTTAGCGCCAACAGCAAACAGGAATTTGTGAACTTACCAACACCTTTGTGATGCCTGCATAACCTGACCTGCCCCTACCTCCTTCTCTCAGAATGAACTCCTTTCACCCATATAGTTGACTGACCACTACCCAGCTAGTTTTTAACCCAAATAAAAGACACTGTAATAAACATACTTTTGCGCAGTTGGAAACCACTCTCTAAAGGAACAGTGTAATGTGATACAAGCTACTGCTGTTTAACTGTTGACATGCTATAATCTGCGCTGGTAATCCCCAATGAAACAAATTCAGAAGTTTAAAAGGGGTTGAAGCCTAGGGCAACATAACTAAGATTTCTGGACACCGTATTGGCAATGTACATGGTTGATCACAATATCCTTCTAACCAGGGAATAAGAGATGGTAGGGATAGACTGAAATGCTCACCACAGTTTTCAATGCTTCTCTTGCAATGGGTATTAGGACGTCCACATGGCAAATATTTTCACCTTTTTTACATGGCTGTCCCACAGGAATCAGCCCTTTCATCAAATTCTCTGAAATCTGCCAACTAACCTTTTCTGATCATTTGCTTCAATTTAGTTACAATGTATACAACTCTACCCACATCTACCTTTTTAAATATCTAAGCATTGATAAGTAAGATCAGGACATCTAAAACAAAGCAATGTGGCTTGAAAACCCCTACAAATGCAGCATTCCACATCGTCCACCTAGTGCATTGATGTAGGAGTCCATGCTATTTCAGGAAAGCAAACGTGAAACTCATATTTCATTTTTGATCAACACATTAACCATTCAACATCAAATTAATTCATACAATGTACGGTCTAAAAAAAAATTCCTAACTGTTGTAACCTGTATCCTTCTTCAAAGTTGGTATCTTCCCTTTCCTTTCCCCTAGCTGCATGTATGGAATCTTCCTGCTCTCCCCAACTGTCAACCCTTAATGAACAAGTTACTTACCTTCGGTAACGATATATCTGTAAGAGACATACATTAGTTATGGATTCCTCACCTTAGAATTACCCCCAGGCGCCAGACTGGATCCGGAGAATTTCTCTTCAGCAGTACCCATGCGCGTCGGTAGGTGGCGTCGGTCGACTCAGCGTTCATCGTTGGCGGCATGGTCGCCAGAATGATGTCGCAGTATCTACTTAGACGTCGCCCCTGCACGCTGACGTCAGTTCTTTACACGACATTCCAAGCCAGAAGCGCAGAGCCATGCAAGACACTGACCACTGGCGCACAAAACTAGGGCCCTGAAATGTAGTCCCTTACCCTAGAAGTCAGTTCGCAGAATGGGGAGGATGGGTGGAGTGGTGAGGAATCCATAACTAATATAGGTATCTTACAAATATATCGTTACCGAAGGTAAGTAACTTGTTCATCTGAAAGAGACTATTAGTTATGGATTCCTCACCTTAGAATAGATACCCCAGCAATACCAACCCCGGAGGTGGGCCGGCGAACTAAGTTCACACCAGAAAGTCCTGGAGAACTGAACGGCCAAAGAAGCCGTCTCTCCGGACTTGGCTGTCCAGGCAGTAGTGTTTAGTAAACGTGTGCAAAGAAGCCCACGTAGCTGCCTGGCAGATGTCATGAAGGGGGACTCCACGTCCCAAAGCAGGAGTGGCTGCCGTCGCCCTGGTGGAATGGGTGCGCAACCCCACTGGAGGTTCCTTTTTCGCTAAGGAATAGCAGATTTTGATGCAAAGAACGACCCATCGGGAGATGGTTAGTTTTGCACGGGCCGACCTTTCTTGGCGCCCACATAGCCAACAAAGAGCTGGTCATCCACCCGGAATTGTTTTGTGTGATCCAGATAGAATCAAAGCGCACGTTTTGGATCCAGACGGTGGAGCCTCTCTTCTTTAGAAGGATGCGGGGGCGGGAAGAAGGTGGGCAAAGTGATGGTCTGTCCTATGTGGAAAGAGGTAACCACTTTGGGAAGGAAAGAAGGCCTAGTGCGAAGGACAACTTTGTCCGGATGAACAGCCAGGAAAGGAGGTTTGGAAGAAAGAGCCTGAAGCTCACTCACCCCGTGAGCAGAGGTGATGGCAACCAAAAAGGCAGTTTTGAGTGTCAAAAGTCTGAGAGGACAGTTATGTAGCGGCTCGAAAGGAGCGCACATAAGATAGGTCAGAACCAGATTCAAGTCCTACTGAGGCATTACGAAAGGGATAGGAGGAAACAAGTGAGTAATGCCCTTAAAGAAACGATTTACAATAGGGGACTTGAAAAGAGAAGGTTGATCTGGAAGGCGAAGAAAGTGCCGAAATGGCTGAAAGATAGCCCTTGAGAGTGCCCAGAGCAGAGCCCTGCTGGGCCAAGGAAAGAATGAAGAGGAGAACCTCTGAAAGGGGGGCAGAAAGGGGATCCACAGCCTTTGCTGCACACCATGCCACAAATTTGTTCCATCTACAGGCGTATACCGTTTTGGTGGAGGGACGCCTGGCTGCCAAGATATCGTTACAGACTTCGGGAAGAAGGTTGAAAGCTGTCAACTGTCGTCACTCAATCTCCACGCAAGGAGGTGGAGGCTGGACAGGTTCGGGTGGAGGACCGCCCCCTGCTGCTGCGACAGAAGATCCTCCCAAATAGGCAGTCTGATCGGAGGATCGATGGCCATGTGCAAGAGCTCGGGATACCAGACTCTTCGTGCCCAGTCCGGAGACACAAGAATGACTTGGGTCAGGTCGCGCTTGATCTTCTTCAGCACTCTGGGTAGAAGTGGAGAAGCGGAAAGGCATATAGAAGACCGCAACTCCACTCGCGACGAAAAGTGTCGCCTAGCGAGTGCCGCCTTGGAAATTCCAACGCGCAGAACAGCTGACATTGCGCGTTCTCTTCGGTGGCGAATAGATCTAACCAAGGCTCTCCCCACTGCTGAAAGAGACCTTGCAGCACCTCCGAGTGAAGACGCCATTCGTGATCCATCATGCACCGGCGGCTGAGTTCGTCCGCCCTGGCGTTCAGTGAACCTGCCAGGTGTTGAACCACCAGGGACATGCCCAGATGTTCCAGCCATGTCCAAAGACGAAGAGCCTCTGGACATAGGGTCCACGACCCCACCCCGGACTGTTTGTTGCGGTACCACATGGCGGTGGTGTTGTCCGTGAACACCTGCACTACTCTTCCTTTGACAGAAGGAAGGAATGCCTTCAGTGCAAGATGAATCGCCCGGAGTTCCAGAAGGTTGATATGGAGCCCGGACTCCACCGGAGACCAGAGGCCTCTGATCTCCGCCTCCCCACCCCAGAAGTGATGCATCTGTCACCACTGTGAACTCTGGTTGGGGAAGGGAGAGGGATCTGCTGTTGACCCAATCCTGGTTCGTTAGCCACCACTGCAATTGTGTGCAGTGACCTTCGAGATCTGGGCACATTCGGAAAGATTTCCCTGATGCTGTGCCCACTGGAACTTCAGGTCCCACTGCAGAGCCTGCATATGCCACCTGGCGTAGTCCACCAGGAGAATGCAGGAGGCCATGAGACCCAGTAGCCTCAGGGTCATTCTGACCGAAACCCGGGATAGAGGCTGAAAGATCGGAATCATAGCCCGAATATCCCAGACTCGCTGCTTGGGAGGATAAGCCCGAAACGGCGCGGTGTCCAGAACCGCTCCGATGAAAAGGAGCCTCTGAGAGGGAATCAGGTGTGACTTCGGCACATTGATGGTGAACCACAGCGAATGCAGGAGGTCGGCCGTAGTCTGGAGGTGGGAGACGACAGCCTGGGGCGAGCCCGCCTTCAACAGCCAGTCGTCGAGATAGGGGAAGACTGGAACCCCTGATCTGCGCAGATGAGCTGCGACCACCGCCATCACTTTCGTGAACACCCGAGGGCTGCTGGTAAGGCCAAAGGGGAGCACGGTAAACTGAACGTGCTCGTGGCCTACCGTGAACCGCAGTTAACGCCTGTGGGCCGGCAGGACGGGGATGTGAAAATAAGCGTCCTGCAAGTCCAACTCTACCATCCAGTCTCCAGGGTCGAGGACAGACAGGACCTAAGCCAATGTCAACATTTTGAACTTCTCCTTCCGGAGGAAGCAGTTAACGTTCCCGAGATCCAAGATAGGCCGCAGGCCATTGTCCTTCTTGGGCACCAGAAAGTAGTGGGAATAACAACCAAGACCTACTTCTGGGGCAGGAACTTGCTCGATGGCTCCCTTGGCCAAGAGAGCCGTAACTTCCTGTTGGAGAAGGGCCAAGTGATCCTCCGACATGCAATGGAATTGAGGTGGCATGGATGGAGGGGTAGTCTCGAAGGGAAGGGAGTAGCCCCTTCGGACTATCTGCAAAACCCACCTGTCCGACGTGATGTTGAGCCAGTGGGGGAGGTGATGGCGAATCTTGCCACCCACTGGTAAAAGATGGCCCTGAAAGGTCGGACTAGGAGGGCTTGGAGGCTGCTGCAGAGGACTGGCCCGCCCGCTAGCTCCCAGACCCACAACGGTGGGTCCCTCGTCCCCGGCCGCGCAGAGGCTGGACAGCTTGCGCAGGCCTGTGGCTCTGGGCAGAACGTGTTGGGGCGCCCCTTCCGTAGCCACGAAAGGGGCGAAAAGCAGACTGCGCGGGTCGAGAGGTAGAAGCGAGGCCCAAGGACCTGGCAGTAGCCCTGGAGTCCTTAAAACGCTCGAGCGCGTTGTCTGCTTTGTCGCCGAACAGGCGACGGCCATCAAAGGGCATGTCCAAAAGTGTAGCTTCACCCGAAAAGCCAGTGGACCTCAGCCAGGCGTAGCGTCTTAGGGCTGACGTTGAAATCGTCCTGCCCAGTGAGTCGGCGGTGTCCAGCCCACATCGGATGGCGAACTTCGCTGCGTCTCTCCCTTTGGCCACTCCACGGGAGAGCACGGCCCGGGCCTCCTCTGGGCACTATGGCAGCACCTGCGCGACCGTGTCCCACACAGAATGGGAGTAACGACCCAAGAGACATGCGGTGTTCACCGACTGCAGTCCTAAGCTGGAGGAAGAAAACATTTTCTTCCCAAGATGGTCCAGCTTCTTTGATTCCCTATCAGGTGGTGCGGTAGGGAATGCACCCTTGGAAGTCGAGGCTTGGACCACCAAGCTCTCAGGGGTGGGGTGTTGGGAGAGGAAAATGGAATCGCCCGGGGCCGGGCAGTGGCGTCGGGCAATCATCCTATCCACAGGAGCCCCTGTGTTGGGCTTGGACCAAGTGCCCAAAAGGATGTCCGTGAAGGCCTCATTGAACGGCAGCAGGGGCTCCGAAGAGGCTGCTGCCGGCTGAAGCACCTCCTGACCGCCACCGTAGGAAGCTCAAGGTTTAAGGCCTCAGCCGCCCTACGCAACACCACTGCGTATGATGCACCCTCCTCCGTAGCCACGGTAGGGGGAGATAGCATGCCAAGGTCTGGGGAGGTGTCCACACCACTGGCCTCACCCAACTCCTCTCTCCAGTCCGGTTCTTCTAACTGGTCTGTCAGAGGGTCCACAGACCCCTCCCAGTCCTCCTCACCCTCCTCTGGTAGCCACTCAGGGCGATAGGGAACACAAGGGGAGAACAGTGGTACAAAAGTACCGGTCGGCACCGGTCCCGACGCCGGTCCGGCTCCGTGTCCACATCGAGGGGGAGGCTGGGGTCGACGCCGGCTGGGGACACAACCGGCGTCGGAGGGGGCGGAGGTGTCACCACTGGATTCGGCACCGGAGGGGGTGTCACGAGGTCGACCTGCGCCAATCCGGATCCAGGCCTGGATCCCTGCGGCGCCGAAGCCGCCGGCATCGAAGGCCTAGAACCCCCAACCGAGTCCGCGGGGCCCGAAGGCGCGCCGGCGGAGTCGGGCTGCCCAAAAATCGAGTGGAGGGCTTGGTAAAAACTACAAAGTTGGGCAGGGGTTGCCCCGGCTCCCGGGAAGGGAGGGAGGCTCGGGTCGACCCAACAGGCTCCGCGGGCGGAGCCGGACTACTTTCCGCAACCCGCGTCGCATCGGCCGACGGACGGGGAGAACGCGAAGAGCGACGATGCTTCTTCGCCTTCTTCTTGTGCTTCGACTTACCCGAAGACGAAGACTTCGACGATGAGTGGTGGTGATGGCTCCGCGACCGGTCCCACGACCTCCCTCTCGACAGGGACCTCGAACGGCGCAGAGCAGACTGCCGGGCCTCGAGAAACTTTCGGGACCGCTCCCGCAAAGACTTCGGGTTTATGGCCCGGCAGTCGGAGCACGACTTTGGGTCATGGTCGCGCTCCAAACACCAAAGGCACACGAGGTGCGGGTCCGTAACCGACATCAATTTGCGACAGGAGTCGCAAGCCTTGAAGCCGGTTCGAGGACGGGACATCCCTACGTGCACCAGGAGTCGAACGACTCGAAAAGATGTCGACAAAAGTACCAAAAGGAGAGTCAAAAAGTGACTCGAGGTACCGCTCTCTCCGGATCTGCACTGGCTGGCGCGGAAAAGAAAGAACTGACGTCAGCGCGCAGGCGCGGCGTCTAAGTAGATACCGCGTCGTCATTCCGGCAACCACGATGCCAATGCCAACGACTAACGCGGAGTCGACTGACGCCACCTATCGACGCTCAGGGGTACTGCTGAAGAACAATTCTCCGGATCCAGTCTGATGCCTGGGGGTAATTCTAAGGTGAGGAATCCATAACTAATAGTCTCTTTCAGGTATTCTATGCTCTGACTGGAATTGTGATGGTGACAGTAAAGCAGAACTTCAAGCTTACGAGTCTGTGGAGATTACTGAGAACATTTTGACAAAGATTTACACTTGGGTGGGGCCAGCATAACAATCACCCCCAAATATTGCTTCCGTCTACCCTTTTTAGCATTTTTTGATTGCTAGTGACTAGTGGGTGTTCCGACCACGCTGCCTCATAAAGCATGCTGACCTGTGTTTTAGCCTGACATCTTCAGAGAAACTTACCGAAGACAGTACAAGTCTCCACACTGCAGGCATCCTGGTAGCAGGTGCTGCAAACACCTTTGGCAGCAGAAGGAATTTCAGTCGTCGTTGCTGCCTCTATTTCGGGACGATTTCAGAGGGATTCTTCAAAGTGCGACACAAGCGCTGTCGTTCTCAGCATACTGCACATTTCTCTTCAGTTCCTATGAGTACGCCCTACAAGTGCTGTGGGGACTCCCATGGAGCGGAGCTAGCCAAGCCACTTGGAGCAGAGGTGGAGATTCCTACGGATGAATACAGCTGTGCCGTGCCGAGGGGGAGACTCCCACTGGGTGGAGCCGACAAAGCCCACTTTGGGCAGAAAGAAAGTCTCCCACTAGGCAGAGCCAACGATTGCTGCTGTGCCATGCCGAGGTTGACACTTCCACTGGGTAGAGCCAATGAAGCCCACTTGGGGCGGAAAAGAAGACTCACACTAGGTGGAGCCAACAATATACACGGAGACAAACTAGGCCAGTTTACCTCGCCCTCTACAACAGACAACCTCGTAGGCACGGCCTGCCATCGCCATTCTGTTAGGTTCTGTTGTAGCCTTCTATAAATAGAAGGAGATTGGCCTTTTGCTCAGTGCAGGAAAAAGGGGCTGGTAATTACTTTCCGGGAACATTGAATAATTTACTTGGAGAAATAAGAGGTTTTTGACTTCTTCAGGTGAAGTTCCTCACCTCTATAATTGAAATTGCAATTAGCTTATAGTGTCTTAAAGTTTAGCCTCCTTAACTTCTTTGAAATTCTATATAAGTGAATTTTATTATTCTACACGCCATTTCCATGCTAAACAGTTCTTGTGTTAATCCCTTGTATGAATTGCAATTGACTTACACTATCTTACATTTTAACCACCCTACCTCTTTGCATTTCTAAGGTAAGTGAAATAATATCCAGGATTTTTCTGTTTATATATTAGCTTGTATTAGACTTAACACTGCGGCAGAAAGCATGTCACAACCCCGGCCATTCTTGAATGAAGGGGGTTAACCAATTCTCCCTAGGAAACAATGGACTAAATTGTTTGAATCTTATCTTACAGCTATATGGGATGAGAAGTTTACACCCTTATGTAAACAACACATTATAACACTAACCCTGCTCAGCTACAAAGCCAAAGAGCATAGGAGCGCTGCATAAGAAGTAGCATGGCTACATCACTGAAATTTAAATTAACTTTGGTTTCAATAAAATAAACATCAACCGGTTTAGAACTTTGCTATCCAGAAATCCTATAGCCTCCGCAACAGAAACCATGGTCAGTCACACTGTCCAGGCTCTGTTATGGCTCCTAGTACATCAACATATACAGTTGAAAAGCTTCCACTCTGCATACAAACCCATCCTTCAACTCAGCCAAAACTGCCATCAGAAACTATTCCACATGCAGGCCACACATTTTCTGATTATCAGGCAAGTGTCAATTTTCTTCTGCCCTGCGACCCAAAAAGGTAGTCCAGTGACAGTCAATCCACCCACACACTGTGGAATACCTAGACCCTACATTTGCAGGACTGCTCATTTTTTCCCACACTTTTGAAAACGCCTAAAACTGAATTATGTTAAATTTTCTAATCATGTTTCCTTATATCCATCCAGACAGTAACAACTATCCCATCTACATAATTTATATTGTACCCGATTTCACGCATACTATTGAATCAGAGCTTGCAACCATGCTAAGATACAGCACTCCTACATGCCTTTTTCAATCATAGTACAGAGTAATATCCTTTAGAGAAGGTCTCAGACTGAGCAACAGTGACCAGGAGAATGGGGGTCTGCAGAGCCTTAAATCCAAGTTTTATTTTAACATAGCATTTCCCATGAGCTCAGTGGCTGCTTTCAGCAGAAGCCATTTTTCACTACACCTAGTAAATAAACAATTCTGAGTGCTATTAGATTCCAGAGTGCGTATTCTCACACTATAAGCTGAGTGACATGTGAAGCCTCTCTTTTCTACTGCCTATAGGAGGCTGGTGTTTTCTTTATCGTGACACACCAGCTATTTTTACAGCAGAGCAGCACCATACATTGCACTCTTTGCCTCGATGTTAATTTGGGTTAATATAATTTGTAAAGCACACCGTCACCAGGTCTCCTGGCGCTAAATAATACAGGCAGCCTAAAAGCTAGTATTGGATGATAATTAACAATGGATTAACAAAAGAGAAATGTTTGCAGAGCATTTATAAAGCAGAAATTGTCAGAGCACACCAGGAGGTCCTTGAGAAGTTTGGACACATACAGAGAAAGACTGGTCCCCAGTGATGTTTTTACAGTATCAGGTAGCCTGAATGAGCAGATGCTTTGTAGATCATAACTTTCTAGAGGGATGTGTTAACAGATGTTTAGAAATTAATTAGGAGTCTTGTAGTAAAGAGTTTGATGAACAACTTGCAAGGTTTTGAAAATGATGCGTTGTTGGATAAAGGGTCCAGGTTGGCCAAGGACGGCCACAGTGCCTTTTTGCTTCTTTCCAGATGAGCACTATAAATCATCTCTGAACAACATGATTGTTTTCACTACCTGGGCATAGGGGGACAATAAAAAGAGGAGGAGGTGTCAACAAAACTCACATTTCCCCATTTTAACTCTAATAGGCATCTTTGCTCTGTACTACAGAGAAAGCTTCTGAATGGAATTACACCAAACTTGACATAAAGGTAGATATTTTTTAAATTAGTGTTTTGTGCTTGCTTGAATGTCAATCAGTTCAGTAGTTACTGACAAATTAGCATTGAAAAAGTGTCTTGAGAGGGCTCAAATTCATGTGACCTATTAATCAGGTTCTGGACCGTTAATCTGAAAACAGTCCACAAACTCAGGTTCGCAGACCATTTGTGAACCCAAATTAAACAAAATACTTTATCTTGATTGTATGAGTGAGCTTTTTCTCCAGTCATCCATTTCAGATGCCAATCCAAACCCAGGTCCGCAGACCCAAAGTTTTCCTATCAGCTGATCGCATCTTGAAGTAAAATGTTGCAACTCCTACTCCGGATTCAGGGAATTGGTCCCCATTTCCTGTAAAATAAACACCAAGGAGGCATAAGATGGCTGGAGGAGCATCACCTGACCCCCTGGTTCAGGTGGGGGACCTCAAAGAGATCCTCTGCAAGTAAAATAAAAAATGTGCTGATTTTGCACAAAGTTAATGAATGCGGAGGCTGGGTTCGCGGCCCCAGTGTGGCACCAGAAGTCCGTGATCCAGGTCACAACAGCCATGCTAACTCACACACCAAATGCAATGTTTAGGGCTTCATAATAATTACACTAATAAGTAACAACACCTAATCTTCACTAAATATCGAGGAAAATGTACAGAAGGACATCTCACATAGTAACATATTTGGTGCAGATTTGTCAAACGTTCAAAGGTAATAATGGGGGAGTGGTCCCAAAATGATTTTTCACACTCTTAAAATGGGATTATTTATAAGAGATTTTTATCTGCGCTTAACGCTGAAACCACTGAACAGAGAGTTACCAGATTTTTATGGCAAGGCAGTCTTTCGGTCATTCTGTGTGTTTTATATGCTGACATAGCCCCAGCTTACCCAAGGGTGACAGTGTGTTAAAACAAATTTCTCCTTGCAGGGTGAGGGATGCCTCTGACTCCCCTTCCTCTTGCTCAAGTGTGAGGTAAATTAAATGGTGCTATGACACCACTCACCTTGCCCACCCTCATATTTCCAAATCAGCCACAATTAACACACGGACACATCATTGTATGTTCACACAACCAACACAACATACTTACACGCTGCCAATAAAACAAGTCTTAGCCCCGTTCATATGGTATATCCACACACCAAGATATGCACAAACACCAAACAACATATACAAGAGAGGAACGTTAGCATAAATATATATCTTTCTTTCTTTCTATGAACATACTGAAGAATGTTTACAACATTAAACAAATTAGAATCCTATAGATCAACATGGTTAGGAGTGCAAAACAATAATGAATTCCCACTGTTCTGTCTGCACCTAGCATATTCAATGCAACAAAGAAAAGATCAATTTACCCCCCAAAAAAAAGCAAAACCCCGACTTACTGAACTGTAGTGTTAAATACTCTCTGAACAGAAGTCAACAACAGCTCTGGGGAGACCTGAGCCACTCTGTCCAACAGCAATTTCAGTTGTTTCCTGTACTCCACAAACATAGCTTCATCTTCGCCCTGCAAAATGTTAAAGTTTTACAAATTAGATTAAACAGAGTTGCCTGACAAACTTTCCCTTGAGAAAACAAAACAAAAACGGGACTAAGCATGGAAACTGTTAAAACAAAATGGTAAAAAGAAACTCAAGCCACAAATCCTTTAAATACTAATATTAGTTGCTTATGAGATCGCCCCTAAAAAACATCTGCACTCATGATGTACCAGAAGTCCTAAAACCTTAAAAGCTTTAAGCAAGTAAAGGATGTTTACTAATAAAACCACTTCCCCAAATACCTGGGCCATGCAAAAGATTTCTCAGACATACCCACTAGAAAGGTCCCGGATACCTGAAAATAGATATAGGTCTAAGTTTCCCTTTAGTAATAATAAAAACATAGTTTGTATACCCCATCAAAGAGTGGATTAATCTTTGAAAAAGAACAACAGTCCTGAAAAGAACTGACGTCCACCCAAATCCTTGTGTACAACAACAGGCACTATGAGCCTTGAGCTACAACAGAGTCAGTTTGAGGAACTCACAAAAGAAGACAAAAACTACTAAAGGTTGTGCTCTAGAAAAAGGGTATATCATTCAAAATTCAAAGAGTGGTATAGGGCAGACATCTGCCAAGATAGCTGTGCTGGGTTTCCCAAAAGAACAATAATAGAGAAAAAAAAGAAAAACAATGTAGTATTGTGTTCAGTTTTAGACATCTGAAACACAAAGAAAACAACTGAAAGACTCAAAAGAGAAGTCTCTTCTGCAAATAAAAATATTGCAAAATTTGCATATGAAGTCTAATGAAGCATTATAAACACCACCACAAGAACCTAGATGTTAGGAATTCTAATGGAGTCCTTGGGGCAGGGGGCATCAGAAGGGGGAATCACGCGGTATCACATTATTACCATTTGATGTGCGAAACTGGAAAATACCACGTGGTGAATACTTCAACTCTTTGCATCGTTATTTACTGAATACAGTAAATAATGATGCACTTGGAATTAAATCATAATGTCCTAAAGTAAAGTTCAACAAGTATATTGCTTGTCTGCAAACAGGAGGAATAGACCAGTCAGAGTAGCATGGAGCAAGGCTAGAACAGTAAAGAAGGAAACTACATCGACTCACAAGACTCATCTTACTTGCTTACCCTCGCTTTTCCCCTTGTTCACAGTGGCCTCCAGACATGGACTCATATTGCTTACTCTCCAACAGAATGCAAACGGCAAGGTATCGTGACTATTCCTTTGATTTTCATAAGCTATGTACCTATACTGATTTCTTTACCTTAATTTTTCTTTACCTCTTCATTTGTTTGCTCGAAAACAAAATACAGCCAGTATCCTTGATAAAATTAACTAAGTGATAAATTATTTTTTTCTTGCAAGTTAAACCTTGAGCTAGAATAACTATCATTGGATGAAGTCCATGCGTAAACACAAAGGCAGAAAGAAGGGAACATCTCTTGCAAGAGGTTTATTCATAAAAAGTACTGCAGTATGGCAGCAGATTGTTAGCCAGTACTACTGTGACAATAACAGCGCTAAAAACACGTGGTACAAAGCAGTAAACCAGAGTCAGAAGCAGGATGTTCGAAGATCATGAGACATGCAAAATCTGAGCTCCCTTCAAAGTTGTGTATCACCATTCGCAACTATGTTCTCAAGTGGATGAATAATGAGGATCTTGTGGTGGACTGCTGTAGCTAAGATGAGACCCCAGATCTGTAGGTTCAAAGGTCAGCAATTCAGTCATTAGAATGCATGACAAACACAGTAGTGGAAAGAGAAGTCAAAATCGGAGATAAGGAAGGAATCTATTTATAAAACAGATATAATTACAATGCAAATATAGACACTGGCTACAACAGGCCATTTGAAAAGTTTCACTTTGCACCAAAGATTTGACTGGAATTGGCACTTAGTAATCTTGAACTTCTGAACGTTGCACTTTTCAAATTCCTGTGAGCTAGACAAACATCTGCCCTGATGAGAAGAACATATTTAGTAAGGCACACAACTCTGAATTGTTTGCATGTTGCAGTTTGACTGTGAACTCACGTATCTGCATCTTAGGTAATTTGTATTTTGTTTTTAAAAATCTGTTTTTACCTGTTGATTGTAATGAAGATTGTGATGAAAATATTCTATAGTTTTTTTAACCACGATAAACTTATTTAAGTTATGATTAGCTGTTTTAATGGAAAGTGGCAATACATATAACAGGTCTGTTTGCTAAGAATAAATTAATAATTGGTAGATAAGAGTTTTTAAATACCTAGCGAGATGAATATCAAATTAAATCAGTAAAGTCTGTTCACCAACAGCAATGATCACGAACCTCAGTGTGCTTTCTGGACACTTTAAAAAGTCTTGTTTTCATGCATTATTCAAACTACTGACAAAATAAAGCATTTCCTATTTGACTCATTTCATTCAGGTCTTTTCTGCAGCTTAAGCCTTAGTTTGTTTGGCTTCTAGACAGCATGAATGAAATGTTAGTAATATTTTACTTTAGCCTAACCCAATACACCTACTTTCTGGTGCTGGGCAACTCAAACTGTTGCATCTTGGTTGCAATAACTAAATAAGGCCTGAGTGTGGCAGACAGCGAAACATTGAGCTATTCTTTTTCCACCACTATTGAGCACTTTCAGCAATGATGTGGGAGCAGTGGTGTAACGAAACTCGAGGGGGCCCCCCTCAAAGTGCATGGAAGGGGCCCCCACGCTCCTGACGTAGTCAAGAGCTCACATCCACACCCCAAGCTCTCAGCCGCCACCGAAACAGTGCCTGAGGGGGCCCCCTGGAGCTCAGGCCCCCCGCACTGCCGGGACTGCTGTTACGCCATTGTGTGGGAGATCGGTGCAACATGTAAGTCTATTAGTTTCCCCCCTGATCATCAATTTTACTGATTCAGTATCTAGCGTGCACAGAATATCACCCTTATTCCCCTCCCCCCATTGTTTCCTACTCTTGACATGTCCTTAATGTGGAGTGTGTGGTCAACTATCATTGGGAATGAATGTGAGACGGTCACCCAGATAGGTATTTTCTCTGGTCTTTACTGTGCAAAATGCATGCTTATTTGAGAGCAAAGCAGCAGAGTCAATTATCCTCATGTAGAAAGAAATAGACTCTCCAGAGATTGGTAGAAGGAGTCACTGTTGTCATTGAGTACACCAATATAGATGAATGAAAACATCTTCAATTGTAATTATTATGGATTCATCTGATTCTTGTGACTCTTCAGGGTGGTGATCTGATAGAGGTGTGAAAGTACTAATTTTTCATGCCTATAGAAAGAGCCAAAGAATTCAATCATGACTTGAATCATCATAGCCAATAAGTCATTTACAAGCTTTCTCTTCTCTCAGCAACTTGCCTGTCTCTGAAATCCATAATGGGATTTTAACTCTAGAACATTAAGATAAGGGAAATGTATAAGCCCATCCACCTGCACCTCTTTATGCTGGAAGATCCTCCTCTCACACTTCCAAATGCAATTTGATTGCAGGAATTTAGAACCTTCACCATATATCACCTTGTGGATGATATATAATAGCTTTAAAAAAGATCATGTTGCAACTGGAAAGTCAGCAAAGAGCATTCAGAACAGGAAAGATGCAAGTTCACCTCTTTGCATGTAACAGAAGTCTTGATGCGGAGTTCTATATTGTATTGAAGCAGGGGCAAGACTGATTCTCATATGGCTGGGTCCAAACTGAGGTGACATGGTGTGCAAAAAAATGACGGACTGGGATGCAGCCCCGAGTAATTTCCAATGGCTAACATTAATTCAAGCATTCCATCCATCACTTTTGTATACTTTAGAGTTCTGTATTCTCTGCAGCTTTCTTATAGTTGAGAGATGTCATCTAGTTTTTAGATGAGTGATGTAGATGCTTGGTCTTTTTGAGGAAAGCCAAGATGTGAAAACATACATCTAAGTATTTTTATCATGCAAAAAGTAGATTTAGACGGTTTGTTCACTTCAGTGTTTATGGAGAATGCAGAGTATATGACGATTCCCAGACTTGATTTTGTGCTTCATGAGCTATTTTTGGTAAAGGTCCCAATTCCTCTGGCCAGAAGGACAGCGGATCCTGATTGTTTCCATTCAACCCAGATCAGTATTTCAGTTTTTGAAGCATTTAATTTGAGGTGAGTGCATGTCATCCACTGATCCATGTCTATGAGGCAGCTGCTGATTTTTCCTAAGTCCTTAGGTTTTTCCAATTCTAGAGTAATCTGAGTTTCGTCCGCATAGTTGTAGGAGGTAAATTAGAAACTGTTGATTATACTGGATAACACTTCCATGTAAATGTTAAAAAGTAGATGAGATATGACAGATCCTTTTGGGACTTCTGTTTTATGCTGTAAGGATTCTATGGCAAAGGGAGAATATAAATTAGGTAACTGAGTGTAAGTAAGTGGAAATGCAGGCAAGAAGGATGCTGTCCATGCAGATTTCTTTAAGCCTAAGAATTAGGGTGTGATGGTGTACTGGGTCACAAGCTGCTGAAAAATCCAGCAGTAGTAATGCAAATTGACAGTTCTTATGGACTGTTTTTAACTCCTCCTCCCAAATTACAATTAGAGATGATTCAGTGTCTCTTCCTGGACAGAATCTTGTTTGGTGGTTCAACAGTAGCTGGTTTTCTTCCATGAACTGTGGGATCTATAGAAATTAAGCTTTTTTCTAGGTCTGCCAAGGAAAGGTCCATTGAAGCTTGGTCTGTAATTGTTAGAGTTCTGTATGTGTAGGTTCTTTTTCTCAAATAGTAGGTATATATATATATACCTAAGTTGTTGCTCCAGGAAAAACGTGTATTTATGATGTTACTATAGCTATTGATAGAAGATTCTTTTTAAAACTTGGTGGAGGGCAGGAGTCTGACAGGGAGCCCGTATGTTTGGTGAATAATCATGGGACAGCTGGCTTTCTTGAAAGGGTATTTGTGCTTTTAGATCTGCTAGATTAGTGGTTTATTTGGCATTTTTATGTATGATGAGTACATTCTGTTGTGGCAGTGTGATTAGATTTTATTGCAAGCGTTCATGGATTTATACCAGGTCAATTAAAATGTTGAGATTTGCCTTTTTATCTGTTTTAACTCTTAATTCGTCCAATGAACTTTTTTTCTTTTTGCTTTGTTTTGTTTAATTTATTCCAAAGTCTTAATGATGTTGCAATGCGCGTGGAATTCTGTTGATATTATTTGCAGGCTCCTGAGTGAAAAGGAAATGATGTGATCATCGTTCATGTCACTGGAGTGTTTGTTAATAGTGATTAGTCCTCAATTGAAGAAAATGACATCTAGTATGTTGCAGGTTGTGTGTCATCAAAGTTTATATGATGGTATGTGGTTGAGGCATGTTTGACTTGTTGATTCACATATTTAAATTCCCAGGAATACACAGATTAAAAAGTTTGATTCGCAGGTCTAATATTGTGAACAAGAATGGATCTGTGAAGGCTTCATTGTAGGGTGGAGGTCTGTAGAACAGGAGGAAGCTGCAGGCGAAAGTAGGGCAGAGGTTGCCTTTAGTAAGAAGGGCTTAACAGCCTTCTACTGTCACATCTTCTTTCTTGGTTAACTGTTATCGTGTCCTTGACAACAGTCATTCCGCCTCCTTTCTTCACTTTGTGGTTGCGGGTAATGGCTCAATATCCGTGAGGTATAGCATTGTGAAATATTTTTGCCATATCTTTTCTCAACCACATATATGTGAGGAATAACATGTCCTGCTCTGTTGCCAGTAGTAAATGAAAAAATGTTGCAATTTTGTGCTCAATGATTAAGCATTCATGAGCAGACAATGTAAGTAGCTTAAGTTTTTTTGAGGAAAGGAAGATTTAGGGACAGCTTCTACCTATCACCCATTCATGGTCTCAGTTGATGTATCCTGAATGTTAAACGAGATAACTTCAACTTGTCTGTGAGAAGGTGGGTTAGTAAGCAGAATAGATGGACAGGAGGTCTTTACATTGTGACTTACTTGAGAGTAATTGTCCTGTTTGAACAGGCTTATTAGATATTTGGTGGGGTCTTTGTAGTAGGATGGGGATGGCTCAGAGTATGATTGTGAAGTTGGTGGCAGAGAATTGTGTATTGGTGTTCAAATTAAGTTGAATGCTGGTGTGTTGTAGCATGTGTAATTTAAAGTTCATGGGTGTCAGTGAACAAGAGGTGCTGGAGGAGCAGTCATGTGCTTCACATTTTTCCTGCTTTTGATCTCTTTAGCATTCATTTATACATCATAAATGCATTATTTCATTTTTTGTACTCATTATATAATATGATTAGCGTTTCCGTTTTTCAATCAAAGGGAATATTCGTTTATTTGGTAGGGACCAGAAAATACTGACTTACACTTCCCTTTTACTGATTTGGTGCCCTCTGGTGTCAAAGAGTATAAATGCAGCCCCTCCCGCTAAGCACTATTCTATGATGGATGCTCACAGTATGACCCTCCTGGTCCATGCTTGGCCACACAGTATGTAGTTGCGGAGATTTGCAAGGTCCCTGGACCCCTACAACCTATTTTGGAAGCATGGCTTAACTCATGGCTTCAGCTCACTGTGCACTGCATGTTGCTGTGCTGCATAGTGGTTAGCAGGTTTGCAGCGGATCTCAGTAATGTCTCCATCTAGAACAGATTGGTTTCTAAACGTTTATGTGAGAGGATTGTGGCAACAAAGATCACTGTACATAGTGATGCCCTGAGAATCAATGTCCTCCCATAAAAACTACCCACAGCACTCCTGTTCTTAGGTTTACATCGGGATGGTCTAAAACGTATACCTTTAGGAGCTGCATCCCTTCCTCCAGAAAAGGCAGTGACACAAAAATGTTCAGTATTCATGCACCATGGGAAAGAGATCAATAAGATGGTTTTGGAGAAGCTGTACTGCTTTTAGTAAAAAGACTAACTTCAAGAGTATGAATTAGTCTATTAGCTGTAGATAATACAGGTACTAGTTCCCCCGTGTGTGAGGCAGATGGTGCAGTTTCAGCACAAACAGGTGCATGAATCTGTTGCGAGCTTGCACACTGATATAGACACTGCCCAGGATAACCAAGTTCAACTTTCATTCCTACCATTTCCAAGTCAAAAAAACATAGGAACTTATGGTGCCTAAATAGATCTTGACACTTGGCAACATTCCCTGTGCAAAACATTGTGACCACATTTAATGGCAACATATTGAGCTGCGCTTGTTCTTTCCCTCAAGATAGAAAATGCACTATAACAGTGCACACAACACAGAATACAAAGGTAAAGTGTCTTGAGCAACTGTCACAAATACCTGGCAGGAACACAGCCCCACACTGCCTTTAAAAAACTAAACTCTACTAACATGTTCGGTAAAAGGCAGTGCTTAGGGGTCCTCAAATAATCCCAAAATCTCTCAGAAACAGCACAACAATTTAAAATAAACTTAATTCCTGTTGTGAACTGGAAATGGCCCAAGGCACCTTGCGGCTGACGAAGGTTCTTTATTACCTTAGCTGCTGCTTCTTGCAGCAGCACAGTTTGCTGTCACTAAAGTTCCCGTATCTAGTAGTATGCATAAATTAATTTTGCAGCAAGCTTCTGTCCTATGACCAGGTAGTGGAGGAATATGTCCAGATCAGTCAGTCATTATACATTTATTAGCCCAATTCTGGTCTGGTATCTTAAGGCAAAGAACTCGACAGAGTGACACTGGCTGACAATAACTGAGGAGAAAGAGGAGAGGAGAGAGAGAGAGAGAGAACCCGTTGGGGGGGGGTGGGTGTGTGTGTGTGTGTGTGTGTGTGTGTGTGTGTGTGTGTGTGTGTGTGTATTAATAGTTCATAGTCTGGTTTATAAAGCACAGTGTATTTGGGTAAATGTGCAGAAGACGTTCACGTTCCTTTATCACACCTTACATCACAGACCACAAGGCCTGTTTTTCTCATAATAATGCTAAGACATTCTATATAAGCCGGATGCATGGGCATTTTACGAAAGAGAATCTTCAGGCTTCTAAGGAAGAATTGAAGCTACAAGCATTCTGCTTGAAGGTCATCCACTGGCATGAGCTGGTGCTATCTGTCACCTTCTAAGTCAAAGCATGACAAAACAAAGACAAAATCTTGCCTTGCTTTTGGAAGGAAGACTGCAGGCTGGAAACATTGTTTAAGTGATGACAAAAGCTATGTGTGTGTAAAAGGGCATTGGAAAACTCGTCTCAGGCACTTTTGGTACTAATGTAGCCATTAGTTAGTAACTACGAAGGGAGAGATTCTGATAAAGATTGATTCCATCAATAACTTGATTTCATGATCTTATCATATTTGCAAGGGGAAGGCAGAATGATAATGGAAGGCTACATCGCCTTCCTATCCGGACACCTACAAGTACCACGGATACTATGGTTCAGATTATCCAATTCACTTCTACTCTATTTCTGTTGGCTACATCTGTCGTGGTACTAACTGATTTAAAGGTCACCATCTGATAAGTTGCCATTTATTTCTCATATTTACATTTATTGTATTTTTTTATTTCACCATTAGTTTTATTTTTGCAATAACGCTTGTTTATATAATCTGCTCCAAAGCTGGGATTTAATATCTAATAAAGCCTTTTAAAATATATAGTAAGATATCGTGTGTGTCCATCTTTTGGGGAAAGGGGTTCCAGAGCTCACTAACAATTAATATAATCCTGGCAGTCTCTGACAGGAATAATTGTTATCCAATATGCAGGGTCTCCAGTTAAGTTGTGGGAGATGCAGAGGTCACAGTCTGTCAGTCTTTCCTGCTTTTGTTGCTAAGTTGGTTCATTCCTATGCTTGCCAGGGGGCTGGAAAACTCAATCTGGACTGTATTTACAAGTGCACTGATAAAAACATGGCAGAGCGCAAGGGTCTACTTGAAGAGACGGGTGGGGTTTAGTATCAGTCATTGTATACTGGATCGTTATAGTGTTTGATAGGGGAGTGCAATGACAGTGAGTGGTAAAATGTGGACAGAGTGTGGGGTGTAGATGTTTTGTTCGGTGGTGCTGTGGTCCACGGCTCAGTCCTCATAAAGAAGTTGAGGGAAGCGAGAGACTGCTTTTGGGATAAGTGTGATGGGGTAAGGTGTTTCTGAATGAGAAGGATGTGGAAATGTATTATTGAGTTTTGAAGTTGCGGGCTCATGGGTTAGCAGTAAATGGAAGGAGCGAGTCAGACCACAGATAGGTGGCATATGACTAGAATTCAACGTTGTTACAGGAGTTGTATACTGTGAGTCGTAAAGTTAGGAAAGGTAGTTGGGCATTTAAATAGGTGAAATGGGGTTTAACAGTTGTGGGGGGAAAATGATGTTACAGGGATAATAAGTTCATAATGCTGAGAAGGGAAGCTATTAGTGGAAAGAAATGGGAGGAGACGATATCAAGAGGTATGGGGAGTAACGCAGGGTAAAATGGGGGGAAGCAGAGTTGTAGATGTGGTGCATAAGTGCGGGAAGGAAGTAGGTGCAGCATCACATTGATATTAAAGTGGTTAAATGGAGTATGAAGAGACGAAAATGGTACCTGTCTTTGAGGGTGCATGAAAGTGTCGTTTGAAAGCCCGCATGTGTTATTTAGGCATTGTACTGAAAATCTACCACCCTTGCTTCTGTGGCATCCTGGTTTCTAACCTCCAGATTTCGGAGTACCGTTTTCTATGCAGGCAGATATGGCTGGCTCCCATGTCAACAAATCATTTCAGTAAGTTGCCCCTCAGCTCCTCACTCTATTGGATGGGCTGGAGCAGGGAGGAGAGATTTATGCGTGTGTTTAAGTGTTGAATCCAAGGGGTGAAGCAGAAGCTGGCAGATACCACAACTCAGCCTGCTACCAGCTTGGAATTCCAATCAAACTATTTAAAACTGGGGTAATTTCTCAGGGTTTATATTGTATTCATTTTCCCTTTGGGAAGATATGGCACCCTGCCTGGAACTCTGAGTGATTCAAAACAAATACTTGCAAGCAGTGCTTCCCAACAGTAATCGATCTGACCAAAACTCTATGATGGCAATATACATGATTGCTGCTGCAATTAGTGCTCAGACGTCCAGTTGTGAAAATACAAATTAAAAGGAACACTAAAAAAATTGAGATTTTTAATGTTTTGAATTACGCTATTTCTGCAATAAAGCAGTGGGATAATTACTACAAAGTCACTATGCTCAAAAGAAAATCACAGAATCCAAGCAATGAGAAACGTTGGCTATTATCAATTAAATTAGTTCTTCCACCAAAAGACTAAATTAAGTTTTAAGTCTGCAATTCCACATAAACAAGGAGCATTTTTTTGCTATTCGATAGGCTGAGTCATGTTCTAAATCCAGGTGACATCCTTGTGTGAAAGATCTCCAGCCACTCCTCCCTTTCACCTTTGCCCTGTTCACTGTAAAATGTGCTTCCTTAGAAGTGGAGTCTCCACTTGTGAAAAATACATAAAAGAAAAAAAAAGAAAATGGTGAACAACTTACCTCATTTTCAAAATTATATTCTTCATCGAAGGTCAGTTTTTTCATAACAGCCAGCATGATTCCCTAAATGGAACATGAAGATCTCAGCGAGGCCACAAGGATGCATTGCTTGCCAATATACTAGAACCATGTTCAGAAACACAAAGAAAAAAGAAACAATGCACCACACCCTATCGGGCCTTCCCCAACCAATGTACCTTACTTACAAATACAGGCAACACTCTATGAAGTACGCCTGATTAAAACCCATGTGTGGGAAGCTTAAAGTGATTTCAGAGGGAGGTGGCCTTAAAATAGTTAGAAATGTCTTTACATTGCCTTCTCTACTTCAAAAATGTCATTCTACCCATATCTCTACCTCACGTATCATAACCTCCTTTTCTTCCCTCTCATTTTACACCCTTCACCAACCTTCATACTCATTCTCCTCCCCCACACAATGCCTGCGGTATGCTTCCATGCTCAACTCCCCACAACTGTCAGATACTTCTACCATTCCCAACATGACTTTATCCAATAGTAAGTTTCTCACACCTCAAAGCACATATTTGCATTCCCCTACAACATCTTCTTGAAACAACCTTGGTCTCTCACACATGTCTGTTTTTAAATTATTTAGTCTGCACAAGCTCATCCCTCAACATCACAATGTTCCCTTACCAGTTTTTCTCTTACCATCCTTGTCTTTTTCCCTACGCTCCTCCTCCCTCTACCCTTATCATCACTTATGTTACGTCTTTCTTCTCTCCTTGTAATTCCCTTTCAATACCTACCTTATCCAACATACCCTTCCCAGATCAGTGTCTTTCCCACCCCCTCTGTTCCTTTACTCATACCTCAACTTCTCAGCTTTGTTCCTCCCTCACAGACATATTCCACCTCATCTTCACTGCCCGCTTACAATAACAAAAGGCTTTCTTCACAGGCACTGAGAGATCCACCCTCTTCAATGCAAGAGCACACTCTAAAAACAGGTATCATGTCAACCACTTAGTGACTGACAACAACCTTGATGCTCTGCATTTTGGAAACCTAGACCTAGCTAGGAATGGAGAATGGCTCAGTGTTAAATAAAGCTATTCCTCTAGGATACAAAACTGGAATCACAGTAACAAGGCAGGAAAGACTGCCATTCATCACTGAAAACATAATCCAGTCTTTGTCCGCGAGAATTTATCCTGCTACTCGCTGGATGCAACCACCCACAAATGCATTGTGGTCCATTCTCCTATTCCTATGGTAGGACTTCAAACAACCATGGTTGAAAATGCAGCAGTAGCTCTTATATTCCAGTTGTCCCCCCATTGCAAAACAGTACATCAATCCACACCCATCACAGATTACACCAAATGTGCATTCAGTAAAAAGCTTTGAACTCCTGTGATCTCACATGTTACAAATTTACCAATGACACTTACATCATCATCATCCGTAGACTGAAGAAAAAGGTAAAACAAGCAAAGGGCAATGGCACAGTTCAAGGGGAGACTCCAAAGTCAAAGTTGAAAGCAGGAAAACTACTGGCAATGGAAAGGGACAAGAACCCATTGCAGGTTCCCCGAAAGTAACAAATATTCTATCTCCTGAATGGGTGGTTACAGGAAAAATGTTTTGCAACAAGAGTACCGACAGTCATAGTGGCACAAACTACAGTCATAGTGGCACACACTTGCCACAGTGAGATGGGCAATGCTCCTTGTCCATCTGGTCAGGGGTGAAGTTGTCCAGTTTCCCAGGTCAATGCATCAGTACCACATCCGGCCCAAGCTTTTCTTTGCTTCCTAGGAAGATTATACCTCTCTTTACAATTTGATCAATAAGACTACAAATTACAAAATGCAAATAAAATTGGACTGGATGAGCTACTGACGCAAGGAACTGCGAGCTTGAGAGCTCTACAAGGGTCAGCTTCTCCCCATGTTCTGGTCAGGATAACTTGCACTTCTTCTAGTACAGGTCACAGTAGCATGCCCTCGTCTTGAATCTTAGACTATTCCCTAGCCTTGTGAAAAACTGGAAACATCTAGAATCCTATTCCTTGTGAGACATCTTTCTGTGCTGGTGTAGCAGAGCTTCTCCAAACATCCAGAAGAACATAACCTACTACAACAGGATTGAGGGGCAGGTATGGATGCAACATTTATTTAAACCTAGGTGCACTGCCAGAAAATGAGGACAAATCAAGTTAGGTTCCAAATGCAAAAATCATAACCCCAGCAAACCAAATTAGACCATACTTTTGTGTCTTTCTTCTAGGGCTTCTACAAAGGAAAGAGAGGCCTGAAAAAGAGTGTTCAAACAAGATAATGTCAATCCCAGCAAATGTAAGACTCCAACTGAGGTCTCTATAGATTCCAGGTACTGTTCTGCAAGCCTTAAAGGGCTGAGGCCGAAATACTCTGAATTGGGATCAGCTTATGTCTAGGCAGATCTACAGACATAGCTATCAACCGGAAGAACCATCTTTTGTCCTGTCTATTGTGTTCCATGTTTGATTGGGGCTGAATGTATTTAGCAACTTGAAACTAGACAGCGCCGTCCTGGGATCTGCTGTAAGGAAAGAAAAGCAGGACTGGCATTAACTGGTACCTGTAACTACCAACTTGTGTTGCCTCCAACAAATTTGCAAAGGACACTTTTCATACCAAAGAAAAGCCGTTCTTCAAGCAAGTCCAAACACAACGCAGGGCAGCCTGATAGAATTAGTGTGGTCACCCCAAATTAAAATAACCCTGAGGAATAATACGAAGTCCAACACCCTACACTAAGAAGACTGAAGCAATATCAATAAAAAAGACACACAGAACCAATTTCACGGCAAAGTTGAGAGTCCATTCTGTTGCAGGAAAAAGCACAAGAGATTTTCGACGGGAAAAATATATCGAACACTTATAAATCGCTTCGTGTTAGAAATGGGATTTTTGGTAGGCTAGGGCATGTGCCAAATCCAGGCAGAAACCACCACTCTAGTCAGGATAAGGGAGTTACACTCCTAAAATAACCCCTGCTCACCCCCTTGGTAGCTTGTCATGAGCAGTCAGGCTTATCTTAGAGGCAGTGTGTAAAGCATTTGCACATAACCAACAGTAATACAGTGTAAGCACTACAAAAGGACACCACACCAGTTTAGAAAAATATCCAATATTTTGATATACTTAAGACAAGACCAAAAACGATAAAAATCCACAATACAGTACTTAAAAATCTTTGGTTATCAAAATATGCTTGAAAAACAGTTCCTTGATGTCGATAGCTCCGTCCGAGACTATCCCGGCGTTGTGAGCAAACAAATCCAAACAGTTCTGGCTGACCGCGGTGTCGCGGGCCAGCTACTGTGTCAGGAAGACCCGCAAACAGTACCTTTTAAAAATGCAGGGCGTCGGTGACCTCTCGTTGAGCTTCCGAAAACACGGCGTCCGCAGGCGTCGGTTCCAGAGGTCGGTGCAGGAGTTGTCTGGGCCCTCGAAGTCACACGCGTTGCAGATCGAACTCCTCTCTGTTGAAGTCAGGAGCGCTGGCGTCGGCAGGCGTCAGGTGCTGCGGTGCGAAGTGCAGCGGTGCGGTGCCCTCAGGTCGCGGTGCGAGCAGCGGCTCGGTGGCGGCGTCAGATGGCGTCGGTGAGACCAGGGTCGCGGTGCGAAGTGAATGCGGTGCTCGTCGCGGTGCTGGCATGTCGCGGTGCAAGCAGTGGCGTCGTCGTTGCTGAAGCGCTGTCGTCAGCTGACGAACTGGAGTCGATGGCGCCGGCGTCGGTAGGCCAAGGCTGCGGTACGGGATGAGGGCGGTGCGTCGTGTAACTTTGCGAGCGGTGCCCTCGAACCACGGTGCAAGCAGCGGTGTAGATTTCGGTGTGGAGCGGCATTGTTGGGGATACCAAGGCGTCGTCGTGAAGCGAGGCGGTGCGGAGTGCGGTGCCCACAGGTCGCGGTGCGAGCAGCGGCTCGGTGGTGGCGTCAGCAGGCGTCGTCGGTGAGACCAGGGTCACGGTGCGGCGGTGCCCTCTGCGGTGCCTTCAGGACACTGAGTCGGCAGCGGCGTCGTCGGCATCGTCGGGTTGCTTCTTCTTCTGTTGCAGCAAAAAACACACAGTCCCCAGTGCTGAGGGCAGAAGAGCTTGAAGTCTTTCTGTTCCTGAGACTTCTTGAACAGGGGGCAAGCTCTACCTCAAGCCCTTGGAGAAACTCACAAAAGTAGATTGCAGAAAGTTCAGTCCAGTCCTTTCACTGCCCAAGACAGAAGCAGCCACTGCAGGCCAACACAGCAAAGCACACAGTAATGTGGTAGTTCCTCCTCACAGCTTCTCCAGCTCTTCTTCTTGGCAGTCTTCTTGGTCTAAAAGAGTTCTAAAGTTCAGGGGTCTGGGCCCCAATATTTATATCCTTTGATCTCTTAGGCAGAAAGTGTCTGTGCCCAGCCAGAACCAGTTCTGCCTTCTCTGGTGTGACTTCCTGGCAGGAAGTGGAGACGGCATGGTCAGAGGCAGACCAGGCCCTTTAAGGTGCATGGAAATCTCCTCCCCCTTCCCCAATTGCAGCCCAGGTCTATTCAGCCCTTTCCTGACCCACCTAGACTATCTGGAGCCACTCCTGCTCCCCAACCTTCTGTCATCCAAAACCCAGTCAGGCAATCCACATTCCAACAGAGGCACACGGGATGACTGAGCAAGAAAATACCTACTTTCTAAAAGTGGTATTTTCAAACACAGAATGTAAAAATCACCTTCACTAAAAGATGCATCTTTAGATTCTGAGTTCAGGCATACTAAACTTTATTTTCCTCCCTAATTCCCCGGGCCAGTTATGTTTATAAGATGTTATAAACAAACTCCCCATTCTGTCCTATGGGGAACATGTAGCCTTGCAATAGCGAAAAACGAAATTGGCCGTAATTCACTATCAGGACATGCCACACACACCAGGGCATGTCCTACCTTTCACATACACTGCACCCAGCCCACAGGGGTACCTTGGGCCTACCTTAGGGGTGGCTGACATGTAAGAAAAGGGAAGGTGAGGGACTGGCAAGTGTGTGCACTGGTCAAGTCGACATGGCAGTTACAAACTGAGCGCAGACTCCGCAATGGCGGGTCTGAATTACCTTTTCAGGGCTACTCACGTGGGTGGCACAAACAGTGCTGAAGGCCCGCTAGTAGCATTTGATTCACAGGCCCTGGCACAGGCCCTGGCACACTCAGTGCACTTTACTAGGGACTAACAAGTAAATCAAATATCCAATCATGGAAACACCAATCCATAACACAATTTACCACAGGAGCACTTGCACTTTACCACTGATCAGCAGTGAGAAAAGTGCGCAGAAACACTACGCCAGCAAAAACAGAGTCAAAACCGGGAGGTCAGAAAGCAAAAACCCAGGGGAAACACGCCAAGTCTAACACTTAGATATATATTAAGGCTTCAATTTATCAGAATGTTTAGATCGGAAGATCCTTTACTGATTTCTTGGACTTCTATGTAGTTTTATACATTTATACAGTTGCTGCTTACCTCCACATGCACTTTCTGTTCATCGGACAGCAAGGTGAGCTACAAAGAAAAACATTTTTAACATTATTTTCCACTTGTCTGCTCTAGCTTTCAGATAATGCAGAAGATGCTCTCACATTTTCCAGCTTTGAAAAACTATACAAAAATTCAATTCTGGATTAATCCTCACTCTAACAGAAATCCACTTGGTTAAAATCCCAGAAAATTATGTGATATTGTGAAACTTACAAACACATGCATACCACTTACCATCAACAACACAAACAACAAAAAATGTGAGTCATTCCTTGCACGACTCCTTCAGGAGCAAGAAAAAACATTCAACTCTCCCTCACCCAGTCAAAAATTGACCCCGTTCAAGAAACAACACTCTTGTGTAATTGGCCGACATCTGATCAGACTTGAAGCAAATCGCCCAGTCTGAATTTTCATATACTACTGCAAAGTTCAAACCCTCCTGTCATAACACTTATCCAATCCTCACAAAGCTTCTGAAAAATACCAGCAGCTCCTTACCCCTCACAAGACCAACATGATTAACTTTCCCAACACTAGGGGAAATCAGCAATTATCTAAAACCGGTAAGACTTCTTTAAAAAACAATGTTGGCAAGATGGCTCTTAATCAGGCCTAGTCAGGTAGCAATGGCCTGAATAATGAAAGATGACAAATCCAAGAAAATATTGCACTGGAACAGAAGTAGTCAATCTGGAAAAAGTCACAAAAAAGTAGATTAAGAAGCAGGGCACATTTAAGGCCTTTGCAACATTAGACATTACAGAATGAAAATGTCTCTGGCCTGCTGAAGAGGTTGCAGTTCAATAACACAGCTGGAGAATCAAACTCCAGAATTCCTTTTTAACTTCTTAGTAGGTGAGAGAGGAGCAGGCTCCAACTCGACTTACAATGAGTGTGAGTTTTGAGAACAGACCGGTTTCAGAAGGAGCTAAGAAATACAGCCTCTGTTTCTGAAACAGTAATGAGTTTTTACAGTCGTAGGACTGATTAAGAAATCGGTCAGATGACAAAGACTGCACAATGACTTCTGGGACAATTTTTGTGAGGCCTGCAATCTAAGCAGGCATGAATACTTGCTCTTCTGATGAAGACATTGGAAAAGTACGAACTTCCATTATACACAAAGAAGCTACAGGAGGTAAACAAGATAATGTAAAAACGTATAGTTTCTTACCTGTAGGTGTAGTTTTGCAGCTTGTGCATTATTCCTCCATCTACTGGTTGGGTCCGGAATTCTCCACTCTTTTGTAGTCTTTCTTCTATTATTGTTTTTGTTGTTGGTGGGCGTCGATGGACCCCCATTTGGTGACTCTTGTGACATCGTAATGCTTCCCCCGGAAGCTCCCACCTTTGGTCCCCATCTTCAGATTCTTTTCATTTTCTGGTAGGTTGTTCCTTCCTTCCATCTTCTTGGTGGAGGTGGGTGGGTCGCTTGTGAATCCAGCATGTATGTCTAGACAGTAGTGTCTTTTGAACGTGTGTACAGATCACCATGTTGCTGCCGTACAAATTTCCTGCAATGGTGTATTTGCTAGAAGGCAATGGTTGCTCCTTTCTTTCTTGTCGAATCTGCTCTAGGAGCTGAACAAAATTTTTCTCCAGCATATGTGTGGCACAGCTGAATAGCCTGTGCTATCCATCCTGCGACTGTGTTTTTAGTTACTGGTCTTCCCTGGAAACTGTTTGCAAATGAAACAAATTGTTGCTTAGTCTTTCTGGTTGGCTTTGTCTTTTCAATGTAGTGCATTATGGCTCGTCTTGACTCTAATGTGCGCAACGTTCTTTATGCATGCATCTTTGGTTTTTGGAAAAAAAATTGAATACTTCGATTCATGTGAAAATTTGATTACTTTTGCCAATAACTGCAGGTCTGTGCTCATGACAATCCTGTCTTTGTGAACCAGAAAGTATGGTTCTTGTAGCGAGAGGGCCTGCAATTCACTCACCTTGCGCAGAGAAGTTATAGCCATCAGGAATGCAGTTTTCAAGGTGAGCATTTGTAATGAAGCCTTGTGCAAAGGTTCAACGGGTGCCTTCATTAACTGAGTGTGTACCACATTTAAATTCCATGTGGGTGCAGGTACCTTTCTAGGTGGTGCTATCCTTTTGGCTCCCTCCAAGAACCAATTTATTACTGGTGCTGTGAAAAAAAAAGCTTCTACCAATATGGCATCTTGTGTAAGCTACTATTGCTGCTAAACGTACCTTTAAAGATGCATATGTTAGCTTGCACTCTAGATGATGTGTTTGATATTTTAACACCGTTTTGTCCTTTGTATTTTTCCCTGCTAGTCCTTTATTAAGACACCAAAGCACATATCTCTTCTTCTTTGCCATATAACATTTTCTTGTTGTTGGCTTTCTTGCTTCTCTTGGAACAGCCATTGTGTTTTCAGGCACCTTTAGGTGTCCGAATTCTAAGTCCTCAGGAGCCATGCTGCTAGGCTCAAAGCCTCTGGCTCTGGGTGTAGTACCCTTCCGTTTTTCCTTTGTCAACTGCCCTGTTGATTTGGTCAATTCTGAAAGTTCCCTTGTGCCAGTTCTATTAGTTCTGAGAACCATGTCTGTCTCGCCCACTGCGGGGCAATTAGTATTCGTGTCATCCTGCTTATTCTACATTTGTTGATCACCCTGTGAACCAGTGGTATCGGGGGGGAAAAGCATATGCAAAGGTCCCTGACCAGTTTATCGAAAGTGCATTCCCCAGGGATTGGTGGTGTGGTTGTCTGGAGGCAAAGCTTTGGCTTTTTGCGTTCAGTGGTGTAGCAAACTGATCTATTTCTGGTGTTCCCCATTTCTGAAAGATTTTTCCAATTACCTTTTAGTTTAGTTCCGATTTGTGGGAGCATGAGGCTTGTCTGCTCAGGCTGGCCGCCTTAACATTGTCTTTCCCTGGCAGATGAACTGCTATGATTTCCATCTTCTTCTGAATTGCCCCCTTCCAGAGTTCTTGGGCTAGCTTCGACAGGAGCAGAGACGGAGTCTCCCCCCGTTTGTTGATATAAAACATAGTAGTTGTATTGTCTGTTTGGATTAATATTGTTTTCAACAATAGCTCTTTCTGAAAGGCTATTAAGGCTAGGAAAGCTGTTTTCAATTCCAAGATGTTATGTTTTACTGCATCCTGTCCCTTCCAGACTGCTCGTACCTTGAGTGTGACCATGTGAGCTCCCCAACCCATACGTGAGGCGTCTGTTGTAATTTTAAGAGTAGGAGTTGGTTGTGCATATGTTCTCCCGTGTTATATGTGACCTGTTCCACTATACTATACCCTCTTGTACCTTTTGTGCGACAACCACTAGATCTTCCCAACTCCCTGTTGCTTGTGATCATTGATTCTGTAACCATTCCTGTATTGGTCTCATGTGAAGTCTCGCATATGGGATTAAAGGGATGCATGATGCCATCTTCCCTAATAATTGCCCCACAGTCCTTACTGTCAGAGCTTGCCCCTTCCGGTAAAGGAGAGTTTCCATCAATAGTGATTGTGTTCTCTTTTCGTTGGGAAAGACCTTCCTTGGATTGAGTTGATCCTTGCCCCCAGAAATAAGTTATCTTGTTCTGGTTCTGGAGACTACTTCCCCATGTTTAAGGAGAACACCAATGAGAATAGAGTCCTCATTACCTGTTGTATATGTTCTTTGCACCTGTTGTAGGAGTTTGCTCTTACTAACCGTCGTCCAGGTAAGGGTAGACATGTATGCCCTGTCTTCTTAAGTCTGATGCTACAGCTGCTAGACACTTTGTAAACACTCTTGGTGCAGATTTTATCCCAAATGCCAGTATTGTGAACTGGTAGCGAGTCTTGTTCACCACAAATCTGAGGTATTTTTGTGCTTTGCATTCATTGGAATGTGCAAGTAGGCATCTTTTAAATCTATAGTTGCCGTGTAATCCCCTTTTTGCCTCTGTGGTATGACCTCTTGCAACGCTGTTATGTTGAATTTTTGCGTCTTTATAAACTTGTTTATAAACCTGAGGTCTAAAATTGGTCGTAGGGAACCGTCTACCTTTTGGAATTAGGAAACATGTTGAGTAATTTCCTTTGTTGAATTCTTGTCTTGGTACTTTTTGTATTACTTTTTTGTCCAGCAATTCCTCTAACTACTTGAGGAGACGAGATTTTTCTTCTTTGGAATGGACCTTCTTTTTTGTTCCCGTTGCTGGTGAAATTTTGTCTAGTTCTATGCAATATCCAAACTGTATTATGTTCAGTATCCATTTGTATGAAGTTATCTTCCTCCACTCCTGAAGGAAGTGTTTTATTCTGCCTCCTACTGGTGTTGCGGGTAGGGGAACTAGATCCTTGTTTATGCCTCTCACTGGTGGTGGTCGTGATAGGTAACCGGTCTATGGCAAGCCACTTATTTGTGGGGGTTGAGCCTCGTCTGTGTGGCTTACTCATTCATCAGGCTCTTCCCCGAAAGGACTGGTGTCCTTGCTGTTGGTACTGCCAGCTCTGTTGTGTGGTGGCCGGTTGGTTGCCTCCCTTGAAGCTCTGGTGGGATGTTCCAGCTTGGATGCTGCCTCTCCCTATAAGTCTGCGCGATGGTGTTGTCCCCCTTCACATTCCTCCACAAAACTGCAAGGCTCCCATAGATTTTGCCATTTTGTTGTCCTTCTTTAGTTGGTTTAGTGTTTCATCCACCGTGCTCCCACACAACTGCTCCCCGTTAAATGGGATATTAAGAATGTTGGCACGCACTTCCGGCTTGAAACCAGAGATTCTCAGCCAAGAATGGCATCCGAGGGTGAAGCCAATCATCATTTGGCAGCTTGATGTGTCTGCCACGTCCAATGCAGATTTTAGGCATGTGTTGGTGATGTTCTTGCCACTTTCAGCCAAGTGTGCTGCCCTTTTTCCGTATTGTTCAGGGAGGTGCTTCATATGTTCTACCATCTCTTCCAAGTGTTGATGGGCCTGTCAGTTCAGTAGGGTATTGTAATTTGCAATGCGCCACTGGTTAGCTGCACTGCGTTCAAACTTTCGACACATGAGGTGCATCCTTTTGCTCTCCTTGTCTGGAGGCAGGCCTGATGAAGATGAGATGTTGGAATGGGATGTTGGCCCTCGTCTGCGCTGTTGATTTTATAATAGAGTCAGCAGGTACTGTCCTCTTTATATATGCTGGATCGATTTCCTCAACCTCTTTGTCCTGCGGCGTCGAAGTTTTAGGCGGTATCCAAAAACCCTTTAGACTTTCATCAAAGTTCGTTTTCTGTAAAAGTGCAGCCATGTCGGCTTCGTGACACCTCTTTTTCTTCTCGATTACTACTGCCCTTTTTTCGGCATCGAGACTTGCTGCTTTTCTCTTCGGTGTCGCAGAGTCTTTTGAAGAGGTTTCAGTCATCAAGCTTCGATGTTCTGCTCGGGACCTGTCTGATTTAGACGACATGTGCTTGCTTCGTCCTTTGACGACTTGGATTTTTCAGGAGTGTTTCCTCCTCCGGTGTCTCCTTCGAGAGATCCTAGGGGCTCCTTGTCTCAGGCGTGCCTGCGGACGTTGAGTGCTTCGACGCCCTTGAGTCCGTTTTTCGTGACTCAGGCATTTTCTTCGAGGACGATTATTCTCTTAACTCTGATCTCTTTATCTTTTTGGCCGGCTGGCCTTCTACGTCGAAGATCTGTAGATCTGTGTCAACTGTTTCACCCTCTGCTTCTTCGGCGACTTTCTCCTCCTCTTCACTTGAGAGACCCTTGTCTCTTAGGTTTGGAGACATCTGTTGTCCCTGCATGTTGTGATGGGCTTAGCACTCTCTCTCTCTCTCTCTCTCACCCTCAGTGTCTTTGACGTGAACAGGGAGCAGGCGTTGCAATATTCGCTTCGGTGATCTACAGGCAGACAAAAGTTGCAGACCGGGTGTTTGTCCTTCTGCGAGAACTTGTGGTGCCAATTCTTGCAGAACTGGAATGGGGTGTTCTTCATTAGGCCGCACAGGGAGCCCTGTAAACGGGCCTTTTCCTGAATTCTCCTCCTGTACCTCTTCGCCGGTGTGGTTATCTGATTTCGGTGAACTTTTTGGCAAACTTCTTCCTGGTATTCAGCAGTCATCCAGACCCAACGGCAGAAAAAAAAGAATCTGAAGATTGCGACCAAAGGTGGGAGCTTCTGGAGAAAGCAGTACAACAACAGAAGAGGCATCAAATGGGGGTCCGTCGATGCCCACCAACTACAAAAGAGTGCAAAATTTCGTACCCAACCACTAAATGGCAAAATAACGCACAGCATGTGAATCCAGAAAAGATTCAGGCTGCAAAACAATACTGATTGTGTTTGATATGCATCTTTGGCATTTGGCTCTGGGATCCGGAACCATCCCAAATGCTCCATGTCTGTATGGTTGAGTTCTGAAGCATGAACACCCATTTGAGGTACCTTTGGCATCAGATACAATTTCAAAAGAATATCTGGGACCACGAGAACCTAACGATTCCAACATGGTGCATTTCCACAGATGAGTACAAAGAACATGCGTGTAACCATAGGGTTCCCTCCTGACTGTGATGTGCAGAGTCCAAGAACAGTGATCTCTTACTAGCAGCAATAGGAGTTGCCAACTCTCAATGTGCTGGTGCCAAATTCCTTTTAGCTAGTCCACTTACTTCCTGCTAGGAAGCCGAAGGGATCCTCCATTAAAGGTCCCTACTTGGGCACTAACAGGAGTCAGCTCTTCAAATCCACATATGAGTTACAGCACTTTGGAAACAGGAACTCAGCAGATGCTGGGTCCCTATATATAAAATGCACGATTTGTGTGGGTCATCCAACGGCACTTGCATTCGATGAACTGCCTAGAACCAGACGGTACCAACATGTGCAACAGAGGAAGGCAAATTATTCTATTCTTACCTACTGTGAATCAAAAATACACTCTTTCCAGGAAAGGGAGACAGCAAGTGAAACAAAGGTACCACACCATAGAATCAAAGCCTGGAGTCCTACATGGGGGGAGGAAGAAAACAGGAACTGGGTGTGGTTATTAAAGATATACAGGTAGGAGGTGGTATTACCACGAGTATCACCCACACTTGGAAGGGATGAAAACTCTTAAGGATTCAGATCTTTTTAGAAGCTTTTATACGCTTGTTAGGAAGTGGAGAGAGCACAACGAGTAATATCTTTGGTGCAAGAGGCACTTAAATCCTCAATATTCTTCAATAACGGTTAGAAGAGCCAAAAATAGATTCTTTCAGCTGTTTTTCCAAGCCCCACATTAAAAATATCCCATTTTCTCAGCACTAACCTCGCAGAAGCTAGATGCATTCCAGCTCAGAACCAGTGATAAGGCATCACAGCAAGTCACAGCCAAACTTCTGACACTCACACATCTTCAACAGTGTAAACCCACATTATGCTTTTTCATTGAACCCACATCATCCCTATTCATTAAAGTAACTTTATCGTGCTAAAGAATGACACCTAATGGTAAATGTGTATAGACTTTGTTGGCCACTGTCACATTCAAGTATGCACAATGAAAATGCAAACAAAATAAATATACAATGTGGTTTTCAAGATATTTGATAAATTACTGATGACAGGCAAGCATTATTAAGGAAGAGAAAATTAAAAGATGCTAAAACAGTTACTATCATGAAAAGATAACTATTTGTAACATTTTTCTTCACTTTCGTTTTAAAAATTTTGAAACATACTTGCTTCAAGATGTGCAGGTAGTCGTAACAAAAACCAATAATATTGGTAGAGATGTCATCGTCTTCATGTACAAGCAACCGAAGCATGAGAGGCACTTTACTTTCAATACTATGTAGGGTTTCCTGTGCACTCTTCAGATCACCACTTTTAATCAGTTTAGTCCAACTAATTATTAGTGATTGTCCCATTCCGTTCACAAGTTTGGAAAACCTGGCTAGAAAATCCACATCTTCCTCCTGCAACACAATAGCTACCTTTAAGTATGAGGTTCGCAGAAGTAAGCAAGACAGAAGAAGAATCGGAATCTAGGAAAGGTGAAGGAGACCAGAGCAGAAAACTCTTTGGAGCATGTGAGTACTACATACTATGTCAGTGTGCCAAGAAACAAGTGCAGAATAACATCAATACATTATGCACAAAATACAGGGTTTTACCGTTGTAGAAATCGGTGACAGATTTAGAAACGTCACAAAGCACATCGCAACCCTTCTCAATCATACTACTTGTCTGAAAGCAAACTTGGGAATTTTTGCAGTGAAGGTTCACTGACCAAGCCCCAGCAGGGAATAATGCCAAGAGGCATGGGCTGAGAACTACTTCTTTTTTGTGGCAGTGTCCTACCAAACTAAGGTTGTGGAGAGAGCTTAGTGTCGTCCTGTCCAGCCCGTGTCCTGTTTAACAGAGGAAAACATCATGACCTATTTTTATTTTAATCAGTATTTTAATAGTTATAGAAAAATATGATTAGAAGCGCCTGCCATGTAACCATGAAACAGAAAAAAACATTCCCCATTGCTAGCTCCACATTGTGGCACTGTTTCCGACCTGAGAACTGCATGACAATCAAATCACCACAGCTTATGGCTCTGCAAGGGAGTTTAGTCTATGTGTGGTCCATAGGAATCCAGTCCTGCATATGGACTTTACATTGCACTTTCAGCAATCTCTTCATATTAATTTCATAACATTCTGAGGTCTAGAAGAAAAGGGACTGCATTGTTAGGCTGAGAAATGTATCGAACTAACCTGATCAATGCTGAAGAAACCAGACGACTGCAGCACTCGACACAAAGACTCCACCAATTTGGTTTTATCAATTGGATCCATTCCCTTATTTACAATTTCAAACAAGCAGTCACACGCTTCTTCACGTAGAACTTCTATGGACATGTGACTTAGCAGCATATTAATAAACCTGCAAATAAAGCATACCAAAGTTTCTGTTTTTAGTGAGTCACTAATGTACTTGAAATATTTGTTGAACAGATTTGCACGTGAGCTAGGCATTTAATACAGATTGTGTGAAACCTAGAAGTTTATAACAATGACTAAATACCGGCCATGAAAAAGTCAAATGAAAATTAAAACAATGGCTTGTAACTGATGCTGCCTTCATGTTTTAGATTAAAAAGAAGCAATGCAAAAGAAAAGGCTTGTTGGACATATCTCTATCTCTCGTCTCCATCTTTCCACGTAAGTTAGCACATTCTCATATCCATTTAGTTACTTTAAACTTTTAATTATCATGGAATTAATAAAAAAAAGCTAGTCTTCTCCAACACTCCCCAGCTCCCCCTCGCTGCTTGTCAGTTGCCTCCTTCCTCCGTGTGCCTCCTCCGTTTGGACTGCTGTAAGTTACTCCTGCTCTGTGCTTGTTAGTCCTCGGTAGCTAGCCTTGTCAGCCAGTTTTTTTTTGTTGTATTTTATTCTTATTTAGTTTTTTAGTTCATTTAGTTTTAGTATCTAGTCTATTTTTCTGCCTTTCCTTTGCCTGACTGGCACCGTTTCCCACCACCCGCCTCCCCAACACGCCTCCCAAGACGTACCTAAAGGAGGCTGTAGAGCGGGCGTGCCAAAGGCAAGCCCGTCTGTGCCCAGCACCAGGAACCCTAGCCTTCTGGGCACCCACAGGTACTCCACTGCAGATCTCCAAGCCCTGGACCACGGACGCCGCAACAACTGCTGCCTCGCATCACCTCATTCTACAGCAGGACCATTCACCTGCCACTGCAGTCTTCACCTGCAACGTCGTGCACCTCCCGCTCTCACAGAAACCTGTGGCACTCCAATTCCGCCGACCGGGACCACCCTTGAACCACTCCAATGCCTCCTGATCAATGCCAGATCTCTCTGCACACACGCCACCGAAGAGTGGGACACCATCTCCACCCTCGCCCCTGAAGCAACCTTCCTCACAGAGACCTTGAGCAACCCCTCTTCCGCCCCGGCATGGCCACACAACGCCCAACGGCTACAAGATGACAAACCACGACCGCACCAACAAATTTGGAGGGGGCATCGCCCTAATCCTCAAAGAAACAATCCGCTGCACCACCACCGAAGACGACACCACACTGATCATGGAACACCTCAATTTCCAACTCCACACAGACGACAAAATAACCATCAAAGGCACCCTCGCCTACAGACCCCCCAGGACCACAAACAGGCCTCGCCGACGCAATCACAGACTTCATCACCCCAAATGCCATCGATTCCAGGTACTACATCTTCCTCGCAGACCTCAACTTCCGCCTGGATGACCCCAAAGACACTAACTCCACCAAACTACTGGAACAAATGGATAATATCGGCCTCACCTAGCTGGTTACAGACCTCCACACACAAAGCAGAACACACACTATACCCTATCTTCACGTCCAGCAACAGAGTCAAATACAGCCATGCCACAGAACTCACTTGGACCGACCACTCCATTGTCCACTTCACCATTGCAGGATCACTGCGCACTGCCATTAACCCCTCCCCAACACCTCCTTCCGCAGCTGGAGCAAAGTGACACAGACCCAATGGATGGACGCCCTCAACACCACACAGCCCGATGCCACAACCAACCTGGAACAAGCAGTCCAGAACTTCAACATGTGGATCACCAACAACACCGCTGACCGAGTTGCCCCCATCAAACCAGCCAAAACCCGCAGATCCAACAAACAAGACAGCTGGTACACAGTCATGCAAGCCTTAATCACAGGTCGGCTGGACTATAGCACCGCTCTGTACACAGGCACCACCACGAATTCATTAATAGGCTCCAGACAATACAGAACTCAGTGCCAGACTGATCCTCAACCTGCCCAAACAGACTCGCATCACCCAACACCTGAGGATCCTCCACTGGCTCCCCATCCAGAAAAGACACCAAATCAAGTTACTGACACATGCCTACAAAGCCCTACACGACCAAGGACCAGCATACATGTACCACCGCCTGAACTTCCACCAACCATCCAGAAACCTTCGCTCCGCCTCCTTCGCACAAACCCAGCACATCTGCTGTAGCCCCAGTGGAAGCCGCTCCTCCTCCCACTTCACCGCCAAGTCCTGGAACGCCCTACCCCTCAGAACATCAACCTCACTGACTGACTTCAGGAACAGACTCAAGACATGGCTTTTTGACTAAGCCCAGCAACCCAGCACCTGGATACCCTCAAGAGTGATAACCTGCACTTTATAAGTACTGGTTGATTGAATACTACCCTATTAGCATTTACATATCGCACTTCATTTTATTTCCACTGCATCTAATGTAAAACCCTGATGACAGATCATAGTATCTTCAAATAGTCTTAGATTAAATTATGTTATAGCAATGTGACTGAAGGTAGAGATGAATACTGGACAGCGAGATGATCTGGGTGACACTATGCTGGTCATACTGACCAACTTTTAGACTTGCTTACAAGTTAGCGTTGCGAAACAATTTTTATCAAATCACAATGTTTCAAAATCAAACCATGTGTTGCGATCTACGGGTGGTTTGTTTTTTATGTTTAGCCTTTTTCTCCTATCAACTTCAACATAAAAATACAAATAAATTATGCATCTTTGAGTTGCATTTCCCAACTCCTGACACATTAGTTTAGCACTCACAAGGTATCATCTCATGAGGTGACTGACATCAGTGAAAAGTGGGAGAGAATGAAAAGCAAGTAGATGTTACATAAGACTTGTGAAGACAAAATGCCGATCCTCCAAAGAAAACAGCCATAGACCTCCATCACTTGAAATAACACTGGTGTCAGACATATCAGGTAAAAGATAACTTTTTCTGATGTTTAAATGGGCCTTCATACATTGTTTTTGAATACCATTGCTACTTGACCTATCGATTCAGCCAACAGCAAACCCCTTTAGGCCTTTCCCCAAAAGGCCTCCTTTTCATCAAACTGTAGCTGAAGGATCAAAGCTCCATAACGGACGGGGCGTGGCCAAGCCGCCGACCAACATGGCCGCGCGGCGTTGAAGCTCCGCCAGCCGCCCACAGCCCAGTAGAGATATCCCCCATAAATGTGGCATAAATTGACTACAGCCCGGCACCATTGGACTGCAACCTCCGTGGCGAACACGCCGATCTCATCAGACCGCGGCCAGATGGCTCCTGAACGGGTTTCCCGGCAATCGAAGGCACACGGGGCGGAGTGAATCCCGGCCAGCGCTGATCTCCTTCTCAACGCGGCACGTCTGGGGTGCGGATACGGGCGGAGGCTGTCTCCCGACCGGAGAAGACAGACGCTGTGGTGAGTGCGCCGTGCGCGGGTCGTTCTCTGCGCTCTCCCCCCCCGCATACTCTCCGACATTACCGGGTCGCGGCCACGTTTGGCTACGCCCGGCCTGCACCACTCGACCCTCCCTTCCCACAGGCCCCGCGGGGACAGGGCCCGCATTCAGGCTGGGGAGACGACCACACGGTCACTTGAGGGTGCGGATTGGGGGGAGACGGGAGTGGATCCGTCGTCCCTGGCGCCCGGCTGCACCTCTGCAACACCGTGCATCCATCCGGCCTGCAGCCTTTGGGGCCCATCGCTTCGTCTGCTGATTGCGCCACTGACCCCGCGACTGCTGCCACCCCGCCTCATCAAGCCACAGCACTGCAGCAGGCCACCTTCTGGGCCTTAATCGCACCATCACTGCCTGCGCCCCGTATTCTGCCTTCTACAGGTCATCGACACGCGAGGATAGCGGCCCCATTTTTCCTATACGTAACAATCAGAGTCTGAACATTCTATTGGCAT